>OZ020311.1:19282463-19993712 GCA_963971305.1 Arcuatula senhousia
AAAACAGGAAGTAGATAACCGAATGACTTGGCAAAGGGAGGCAAGATACATGAGTCATTATGCCAAAGCTGTGCATCAAATATAAAAAGATCCCCTTCGGTAGAAGCTGACAAATCTGTTATCAAAATTTCCCATGTTTGACCCTTAACAATTCAAAGTCTGCTCGGAAAACAGCAAGTACATGACCGACTGACCTTGAATGGGGAGGCACGGTACGACTCATTATGCTTAAGCTGTGTACCAAATCAAAATTAAACCAATCCCGTTCGAGTAGAAAAAAGGAAATCTGTTACGTTTTTTTTCTCAACTTTTACCTTTAAAATTGTCAAAGACGGCTTCTAAAACAGGAAGTAGATCACCGACTTACCTAGAAAGTAAAGGAAATGCACATCCAATTATGCTAAAGATTTTACCAAATCTTAAATCAATCCCTTAATTCAGTAGAATCCGATATATTGTACCGGACGGACAATGTGATTGCAATATAGCGTCCTCTCAAGGTTGGGTATAAAATTCAGACTGAAGAAGAAATAAATGCACATGTAACAAATTTATTCTGAAAAACTACAAATTTAGGTATGTTGGATGCATGTACTTCCTCTGCGTTGCACTAGTGTTGTAAATCTTTCGTGCTGTGCTAGTAGTGGTGTAAGAGAATGTGTTTCCACTGTGCTGTTAGCCGTGCTGGTACGTGTGTTTCCACTGTGTTGTTAGTCGTGTTGAGCATATGTTCCTGTTGTGCGGTTAGCTGTGTTGGCGTGTGTGATTCAGCTGTGTTGTTATCCGTGTAGGTGTGTGTGTTTCTGCTGTTTTGTTTATATAATCGTGTTGGTGCATGTGTTTCCGTTGGTTGTTAGTTGTGTTGGAGCATGTGTTTCTACTGTGTTGTTATATGGTTGTGTTGGAGCATGTGTTTCCGCTGTGTTGCTAGTCGAGATGGTGCTTTTGTTTCCTCGCTGTGTAGTTATTCGTGTTGATATGTGTTTTTGTTGGTGCAATTTTTTCCGCTGTGTTTTCAGTCGTGATGGTGCGTTTGTTTCCGCTGTGTTGCTAGTCGTATCGGTGCATGTGATTCAGCTGTGTTGTTATTCGTGTAGGTGTCTGTGTTTCTGCTGTTTTGTTATAATCGTGTTGGTACAAGTGTACACGTGAAGTTTCCGCTGTGTTGTTAGTCGTGTTGGAGCCAGTGGTTGGAGCATGGGTTTCCGCTGTATTGTTCGTCGTGATGGTACATGTGTTTCCGCTGTGTTGTTATTCGTATTGGTGCATGTGTTTCCGCTGTGCTGTTATTCATGTTGGTGTGCGTGTTTGCGCTGTGTTGAAAGTCGTGCTGGTGCATGTGTTTTCGCAGTGTTGTTTGTCGTTTTGATGTGTGTGTTTTCACAGTGTTGTTTGTCGTTTTGATGTGTGTGTTTTCGCCGTGTAATTTATCTGATGATGGTGGGTGTGTTTCCGCTGTGTTGTTAGCCATGTTGGTGAACGTGTTTCACTTGCGTTGTGAGCCGTACGCGTGTTGGTGCATGTGTGTCTGCTGTGTTGTTAGTCGTGTTGGTGCGTGTGTTTCTGCTGTCTTGTTTACTGTGGTTGTGTGTGTGTTTTCTTTGTGTTGATAGTCGTGTTGGTGCATGGGATTCCACTGTTTTGTTAGTCGTTTTGGTGCTTGGGTTTCCGCTGTGTTTTTAGTCGAGTTGGTGCATCTGTTTCCGCTGTATTGTTAGTCGTGTTGGAGCATGTGTTTCCGTTGTGTTGTTCGTCGTGATGGTGCGTTTGTTTTCATCTGTGTTGTCCGTCCTGTTGGTGCATTTGTTCCCGCTGTGTGGCTAGCCGTGATGGTACCTGGTTTCCGCTGTGTTGTTATTTGCATAGATGTGTGAGTTTCTGCTGTTTTGTTATAATCGTGCTGGTGCATGTTTTTTCGCTGTGTTGTAAGTCATGTTGGGGCATGTGTTTCCGCTGTGTTTTTCGTCGTGTTGGTGCGTGTGTTTTCGCTCTGTTGTTATTCGAGTTGGTGTGAGTGTTTCCGCTGTGTTGTTAATCGTGATGTTGCTTTTGTTTCCGCTGTGTTGTTAGTCGTCTTGGAGCATGGGTTTCCGCTGTGTTGTTAGTCGTGATGGTGCCTGTGTTTCTGCTGTGTTGTTAGTCGTTTTGGTGTGTGTTTGAGCTGTGTTGTTTATCTTGATGATGCGTGTGTTTCAACTGTGTTGTTAGTAGTTTTGGTTGTTGTGTTTCCGCCGTGTTCTTTATCGTGATGGTGCGTGTAATTCCGACGTGTTGTTAGTCGTGTAGGTGCATGTGTTTCCGCTGTTTTGTTATAATCGTGTTGGTGTTTGTGTTCCGCTGTGTTGTTATTCAGGTAGTGTGTGTTTCCGCTGTGTTGTTTATCGTGATGGCGCGTGTGTTTTCTCTGTGTTGTTAATCGTATTGGTGCTTGGGTTTCACTTGTTTTGTCAGTCGTGTTGTTGTATGTGTTTCCGCTGTTTTGTTATAATCGTGTTGGTGTTTGTGTTCCGCTGTGTTGTTATTCAGGTGGTGAGTGTTTTCGCTGTGTTGTTATTCAGGTGGTGAGTGTTTCCGCTGTGATGTTTATCGTGATGGTGCGTGTGTTTTCTCTGTGTTGTTTGTCGTATTGGTGCTCTGGTTTCACCTGTTTTGTTAGTCGTGTTGTTGTATGTGTTTCCGCTGTGTTATTGGTCGTGTTAGAGCAAGTGTTCCACTGTGTTGTTCGTCGTGATATTGCATTTGTTTCCTCTGTGCTGTTAACCCTGTTGGTGCATGTGTTTCCGCTGTGTAATTTGTCATACTGGAGCGTGTGTTCCCGCCGTGTTGAAAGTCGTGTTTGTGCGTGCGTTTTTGCTGTGTTGAAAGTCGTTCTGGAGTATTTGTTTCCGCTGTGTTGTTTAGCCGTGTTGGTGAGTGTGTTTCAGCTGTGTTGTTTATTGTGATTGTTCGTATGTTTACACTGCGCTGTTTGTCGCTTTGGTGTGTGTGTTTCTGCTGTATTCTTAGCCCTGTTGAAGCATGTGTTTCCGCTGTGTTGTATTCGTGATGGTGCGTTTGTTTCTTCTGTGTTGTAAGTAGTGTTGCATGGTTCATGTGTTTCCGCTGTGTTGTTAGTCGTGTTGATATGTGTGTTTCCGCTGTATTATTTATCGTGCGTGTGTATCTTCTGTGTTGTTAGTCGTGTAGGTTTTGCCGTTTTGTTATAATCGTGTCGGTGCATATGTTTCCTCTGTGTTGTTAATCGTGTTGGTGCATGTGTTTGCGCTGTTTTGTTATATTCTAGTTGGTGTGTGTGTTTCCGCTGTGTTGTTATTCGTGTTGGTGTGTGTGTTTCCGTTGTTTTGTTTTATTCGTGTTGGTATGTGTGTTTCCACTGTTTGTTATAATCGTTTTGAAGCGTATGTTTCCATGTATATGCTTGTGTTAACTTTGTGTTATTAGTCGTGTTGGTGCATATGTTTCCTCTGTGTTGTTAATCGTGTTGGTGCATGTGTTTGCGCTGTTTTGTTATATTCTAGTTGGTGTGTGTGTTTCCGCTGTGTTGTTATTCGTGTTGGTGTGTGTGTTTCCGTTGTTTTGTTTTATTCGTGTTGGTATGTGTGTTTCCACTGTTTGTTATAATCGTTTTGAAGCGTATGTTTCCATGTATATGCTTGTGTTAACTTTGTGTTATTAGTCGTGTTGGTGCTTGTGTTTCCGCTGTGTTCATCGGTTAGACGTGTTTGGACGTGCGTTTCCACGGTGTTATTTTGTGTTTCCTTTGTGTTTAACAAACACCAATTCTGTTGTTGCATGATCTCTTTTTCTGATTTGTTTATCGCTTTGTTGCACATGTCTTTGCTGTTTTGCTATTCACGTTATTTTGGTGTTTTTCTTGTGTTATTAGTTTTGTTATTGTTCTTTTTTTGCATATGTTTTAACCTGATTGTTAGTTGCGTGGTTGTGTCTTTTTTTTTGTCTTTTGTGTAAATGTAACAATGTGTCTATATTTCGTTTACTATATTGTCGATACTTCACTTGTACATTTACATTTTACATCTTGGCAATGTGCTAAAGAAGCACCCAAGAGTCAGAAAGCCCTTGTTATAGTTTTATTTTTCAACTGAAGAAATAATTGATTTCAATTCGATTGATACCTTTGAAACAACCCGCTTCAGATTTAAAACTTGTTGAAGTTTCAATTAATTATATATATACTATACTATAACTAACGTCTGAAAGAAGTAGCCCACGTATCAACGTAATTATTAATCAAATTTACTTAGCGTATATTTCGCTGGACCGACCAACTTCGTTGTAATTAACTTATAAGCGCTGATGATGCTGATTGGTACAGCGAAATATCCGCTAATTTGATTAATAATTATTGTCTTTTGACTTTAACTATTATTATTTTATTTTAACATCATATTTGATGTTGTTGTGCACCATTTTAGAAGTTTTTATACTATAACTATTTATACAAATACTTGATTCCCGGGCATGCCCTAACTCTGTGATTTTACTAGCCAGATATGTCTGAAAATTGGCACGGCTTTACTTTTGGACAATAGAAATTTAGGGGATGCAGCTTCAAGTATTTTTACTAAAAATATCCATAGGAGTATCAATTGGAGGATGCAGCTGCATCCAATACACCTCTTAGCTAATGACCATGATACCATCCTCTTATATTGTCCAAAAAATGACCAGGAAATGCTAAATATGATTGCAAAGCATCACGCTACATAATATGAACGTTGGGTAGAAAACACTTTTGACAGAACTTATGTTATATCAAATTTTACGTGTAAAGGAAATTGGGAGATTTTAGTATTGCTCTATAGAAACTATCTTAATAGCTTAGACGGAATCAGCTATGTATTGTTTCCGGGATAAAGCTTTGCGGAGGAAATGTTGACAGTTTTTAAAGCGTGGTTGTCCAGTCTGGATTTGTCATGGCGACGTTCTAAGTCGCAGAGTTTTATCGATCAGATACGAAACAATTAATGGATATAGAAAATATTATACTTTTATATTTTTGTAAAGTATCAAATTTCATTGGTAAACCTGTTTATTTTTCCAATTCATACTTAATGAAAAATTAATTAGAATTTTGAAAAAGAACCGACAAATAAAGTTTATCGTTGAATTTTTAGATATAGTAGAATGCAATAATTCAAATGTTCCCTGTTCAAGAATTTATTCTTTTCCCATGGTGTACTGTTTTAATAGATACACATCTAATATAAAAAAAAACTATCCTTTTATTGCGGGCACCGACTTGCATATATACTATATGATAAAACAACAAATACATACATTCTTCCAGCAAAAAAAAAAAAAAAAGAAACAAACAAACGAAACGAAACAAACCAAACAAACAAACATAAAAGAAACAAATAAACAAACTAAAAAAACAACAACTTTTTTTTAATTTCTTAATAGTTTCACAATAATACTTCGGGCCTGAAATTAAAAACATTCTACCTTAACAATTATAAAATTGTCCTTCGTCATTGTTAAAAACATATCCAATATCACCAATTAAAAACTGTGCAATAAGCAACAGTTCTATAAAGTATCAAGGCAGTTTCATAATGGTTTGAAAATCAATGTTTTTACAAGTAAGTTTTAAGTATTCATTACATTTAGATACTTAAAAATAGAATCAACCTCTTCGTCTTCACCTCATTTTCTATTGCTTGCAGTACATTGAATAACGTTACGAAAACTGCATGCTTGATACAAAAAAAAGGTTATTTAGAGTCGAGACAGAGCAAGTCTTACATTAGAGAGATTTTTTGTGGACGCCATGACCATTGTTTTTCACTTGCGCCCAAGTTTGCCCCACCCCACTACTAGAATGTTCCCAATATGGTTGAAGTTTGATAACAAAGCAACACACAGAAAACATCATCAATGATCCAGATGATCTTTAGTCTTAAGGTAAGTTAGTTTTCGATAAGCTAAAGAAAAATAAATTGAAACAAAATGATAAAAGAGGAACATGACCAGGCTGCCTTCAATGTCTTCCATTAATAATCAAATATCAACCTCAGATAAAAGTCTTTTTTCATTAACTGAGAATACCAAAACTATTGAATCAGCTGCCAGGCTCTGCGGTGCAAACTCGAAGCCCGTATAGCCTCAAGAATAGACTTATATTAATTAACATTTGGGAAATCAGCAATATACAATTACGAAGAAGAGGTTGAACAAAGATGTTTCGGAAACCAGCCACCAGTCAACGATAGGTATTAAGAAATTTTGTTGATCGTGAAGAGAAAAAGAATTCATTTGTTCCATCTTTTATTTGATTGATTGATTGTTGTATGTTCGAGTGATAAAAGTCAACGATATCAAAGCTAACAAATATTCATCACAAAATGTGGCTGTGATGATTTCAAAGATATTTTCTAAATTAATAAATACAGGGATTAAAGATAAAGTTGGCCTTCCACAATAGACCACAAAAAAAATAAAACACCTTATGGCTCTTAACTGCACGCGCATCTCTTTTTTTTATCATTCAGTTGATCTATTCATAAAAGTTTGGCTTTCCCAGTTAGGCTTCCAGTATTTTGTGCTGTTTCATTCGATACTTTATCATACAAATATCAAATTACAGAACATAAATGCAATGTGCATCAAGTTATTTTTGACAACAAAGATTTTAGATAGTCTTTAGGGAGCTGTATGTCGTGCCTTTTAACGTGTTAAAATACATTTAACACTTTACTATTTATTGGGCATTAATTTTAGATTTTGAAATATTCGCTATAATTGAAAACTAGAATGTTAGTTTAATTGACCTTTTAGCGCTTGCCTCATTCGTCATTTTAAAATGTCAACCGAAATTAACCAAATATTAAAAATTTAACGAACACATACACGATATTGAATTTCATTATTTACAACATGATATAGGGATTTCCTGCGTAACAATTAAAACAAGAGCAGACAAATCAGAAACAATGGAACTTTGATTGGCACTATTCCATTTAGAATTCAAAACTATTTGTTTATTTTCAGAAATTGGTTTTCGCGTTGGAGTTTATTTTAAAATGAACATGAAAACAACAGAAAATCATAGAAAAAACTATTTACACAATTAATCATTGTCACTCAGAAAAGATAAAAATCGGGAGGATTTACGTTGTAATGTTTCTTAATTCCTAAAACAATGGAAACATTGTCACATGACAACCTGAAATGTAGTGTGGGACCGACCCATCTATGATTGGACAATATTATTATTGTTGCAAATATTTTTTATATCTTCTGTATATATATTAAGCTAGAAACGATAAATGATACTTGAACAGGACCAAAGAAACTCTGGTAAGACTACATCATTGCCCATGTCGTAATTTTTGTTCGTCTGTCTGTCTGTAAAGCACCGTTGTGTTTTTATTTTTTACTTGCATTATTTGAATTTTACACTTTATTTCTCTCTGTTTTCATTTGAATATATACAATATAAATGGTATTTTTCATGTTGTAACCTGAATATTGTATCATCAATTTTTACTATGAAACATTTTTTTTCTAAAAAAAAAAGTTCGGTTTTTTTCTTTCAATACATAAGCTTGGACCGAACGATGCCATGTGGATGTTGCTCGACTTTTGTTTGTGTTTTTATGTTTTGAAATGTTGGCTGCCATGTGTTGTATTGTTGCACTAATAAAGCGGCACTTTGGCACCATCTATCGTCTTGCGTCATGTTTTATGCAGCATAATAGAAATGCATCATCACAGTTTTTGTGGCTGCAAGCGAGCAACATATCTCTGGCTTCGTCTGTAGCACATTTAGAACGTATTTTGTTTGATAAAAAAGATTATTTGCTCGTTGCTCATCAACTTCCTGTTTACCAAATTATTAAAACCACTGGTGGTATAGTCTTTAAGGAAGACGGCAATTCTGGTTTTGAGTTTTTTTTAATTTTGTTTAACTGAAAGTTGTAAATTAGACACACATAGATAAATTGAATACTTTATATAATCAACCTTTTAGAGAGATTTTATAGAGATGTGTGCTTGATAAGCAGACTTACAACATTTTTTTTTTATTTTACACCTATGTTACTTCATTTACATAAGACTGTTTGTTATTTCATAATCTTTATTTCAAACTTAAATCCATTTTAATGGGGTCAAGCAATACAGTTAAAATTAGCAAAAAATACCCCACAAACCTGGTTTAAGAAGAATATTGTCATCATTAAAAGACAAGTAGAAAAGCTCTCAGCCACAGCTCACAATAAATATGTCCGTTCCCTAACAAATCTGTTAAATTTTGATAGAAGTTTAACAATTCCCAAAATATAAGAAGGAATTCCAAAACGTCTAGGAGGAGTTACTGATACTTATGGTAACCCCGCCTTAGTCAATGGATGGCCATGGGACCCCAACCCACACCCCAAGAAAGACTTGTAAATTAAAAAAGGGGGTGCATATCGGCATTATATATAAGACAGATTCCTTGAAAATAGAAAGAAAATTCACTAAGGCGTCAAGGAGGATTATAATTAACGAAAACAACACAGTAACCCTACCCCATTTGTATCGATAACCTAAGTCATGAATGGCTAAGAGAAATTTTGAATATTAAAAAAGAAATAAATAAAAATCCTCAAAACCCAAAAGTTTACTGCTCTAAATTATTCGTTAGATAATATTTACATACGTTTTGGTAAACAAATTTATCGCCAAATCATTGGTATTCCCATGGGTACTTATTGTGCGTCACTGATAGCTGACCTTTCCCTATACTGTTATGAATCACAATTCATGGCTAAATTACAAAAAGACACCAACAAACAGAACCTGATCGAAACTTTTAATAATACTTTAAGATACGACCTCCTTGCACTCAACAATCATTCATTTTCTAATTTTATTACAGATATCTATCCTTCCGAATTAATTTAAAACAAATCTAAGGTCACCGGTGATAGATGTCCATTTTTGGATTTAGATTTAAGCATTATTGACGGAAAATTTCAAACTAAGGTATATGATAAACTTCCCTGTTATAAATTTCCCATTTCTTGAATGAGATGTTCCAATAGCGCCGTCATACGGGGTTTACATTTCACAGTTAGTAAGATATGCTCAGATCTGCAATGGTGTTACTGATTTTAAAAATAAAAACTGTTTTATTATTTTAGAAAAAAATCTTTTTCTAAATTCGTCCACAAGTATCGATCTCTGATTGAAAAAATTAATTGTACACGTCGATTTCTGATAGTGAAAGGAATATCACATCCTGAATTTTATGGTAATGTTTTTATAAATCTCACAAGTTTAAAAACAATCCATTGAAAAAGAAAAAAATGGCTTCAAAATTTATTACGCAAAGAATATTAATTGAATATTTTGGTTAAATAATTTAATCTATTGTTTTTTTTTTTTTTGGCAGAATTATTGATAACTTGTTACTTACTTTAAAACTACCATAAGCTTTTTTACTAATTGTCATTTTAACCATTAAAGCGATCAAGCATGTCGGTTTTGACACTCCACCAAATCATTATTGTTTGAAGTGCTGTGTCGGATTTAAAATCGATATGTTTGATTTTTTTTACATCAGTCGATTGCTGATTGATTAGAGAGTTCCTTTACCGTCCTTTCATTTGTTTTTGTTGTCTTTAGTCTAAGGTTCTCTCTAGTGGAATTGAACTTTGATCGATTTGATTTTTATTGTGTGTTTAGTTTTTGTGCTTTGTCTAGGAATGTTGAGAGGGGGAAAGTTGGGCCCAAAAAACTAGTTTAACCCCGCCATATATTATATGTGCCTGTTCTAAGCCAGGAATCTTTGACATTTGAATTATATGCATTTTATATAGACCATGGGCCAATTGCAGAGCCGCGAGCAGCACCTACTTGCCTCGTTGAAGGCTGCTGGCGGTTGTCCATTGTGTTTTTTTCTGA
Organism: Arcuatula senhousia; assembly: GCA_963971305.1. Taxonomy (NCBI): domain Eukaryota; kingdom Metazoa; phylum Mollusca; class Bivalvia; order Mytilida; family Mytilidae; genus Arcuatula; species Arcuatula senhousia. The sequence continues at coordinate 19,292,379 of OZ020311.1, forward strand.
ATTGCCGCTTGATTGTTGGCTTTGTCGCGTATACTTATTCCACATCTCATTATTTTCTATCACACACGCATTCTTCAGATGGTGCCAAAATAAGGCGAAATAATCTTTTTATTTGCTGTAAAAAGGAAAACGTGATCAAAACAAGATAGTAGCCATAAACAAATGCACCCATTTAATTCCGTTGTTCTATGACATCAAATATTACATCAGTGGCCTGATTCCCTTGTTACTTCGCACTGTAACATTGAAACTGCATTTCAATAAATCCACCATTTGCGTAGATCAGGTACAATGTGTGAATTAGTATGTTTTAATATAGTTCTATGAATGATCAAAAGAACAAAGAATATCAAAGACACGTATATATTATTTTTTTGTATTATATTAGCAAAATACGCACAAAAAGCAGAACAATGCATATACCCGGTATTTGTCGACAAATAACAAAGCCTATAATATTAACTATTTCAATAATCGCAACTTTCTTTTTTATTATTAAGGATACTGGGGTAGTTGTATTTTTTGTTAGGAAAGATTTAGTTCTTTTTTGTTGGTAAGTTAAATAAAAAAAATGTTGATTTTTTAAAGGTTTTTCTTTAAACATTAATAGTTTTTTTCACTAATTTTTTCATTTTTTATTTAGGCTTAAAGTTTTTGTTTCTCTTCCTTTATCAATTCAAACCCATGCTATTCTGTTATTTCATTTACCCCTATTTCCTTTTTATAGTTTCGTAAAACATGTCAAATGAAGACCATATACAAATTTTAGTTCTATGTTTTAGAATTGAAAAACCTATGAAAAATGCAAGGAAATTTCATTTCCGCCAAAACTTAAAAACTTCCTTTAGGATCCTTCCAAATATACAAAATTTCCTGAAGATTCAATTACTTTTACGTTCAGATTTATATCTCTTTCACAAAAAAAAAGAAATATAGGAAAAAAGTCTAATCCTAATCGGCTGTCTATTTTTTCTACTTATTCTTTATCCCAAATCATGTATCATCAAAATTATTTTGACTAACTTCAGTTTGCCAGCGGTAAACGATAGCAGGTCCCTTGATAACATGAATTTCCTCAGAATAACTTATTATTCGCTCGGTTTTAGTAGAAATGAAATGCCTTTGCTTAGTTTATTTAAGAATTTTTCTATAAAAAAAGTTTTAGATACTCAGAGGTAATCCACAGTTTTTAAAGTTTAAAACACGTTTTTTTTCCTGAACAAAACCACCCGAAAATAGATTTTAAATATTTTATTTTATTCTTATTTTTTTTCAAAATTTTCTAACAGATGGACGCTTTTACCTGTAAGCTGTTTGCATCTTTGTGCATATGGGCGTACGTACTGATAGAATGCCATTATGCCATTCCCTTCCATGAGCTTTTGTCGTCTGAAGACAAATTTGCGCGGGAAGTAGCTGGTATGAACGATGTCAACGAAAATGAACAAAGGATTCGAGAGGAAGGTTAGTAATTTACTATGTCACAGAAAAAAAATATAGATTTCATGGGTGCAGCTTTTAATTATTCAATTTGGCTTTCGTATGGTTTTAAAAAAATACGAAATGGGAATTTAACATAGATCAGTGTGACAACGGTTTTGGACGTTATTTGGTTTCGCAAAATTATCAACTCTTTTAAGCTTAATATGTTATCTTATCAAAAGGACTGTAAATAGTAAAAACTTTTTAATGTACGTTTTCATTCAACTAAATCAGCAAGGATTATCCGTTATTAAATAGACATTTTTGTATCAAATATTTCTTGTATAGTTAATATGTTTTATTGTGATTTTAATTGATCCTATTGTTGCTAGATTTATTGCGTAATTTGATGTAAGTCATTTGTTGTTAAGGGTAAGGCAGTTGGATTTCAACGGGCTAAGTGTACGGATGTCGTACTGATTTCTATATTTTACGGATTTCGTATTGAATACTGCATTGGACTTTCCGAGAGTTTAGTATATTGGAACCCGAGGTGCACATAGTTATTGGACTATCCGATTGAACATTTGTATTGCTATTGTGTATTATTCTTTACTGCTCTTAAAATTCTAATAGATATTTCAGATTTTATCTCGTATTTATTTAACTTTTGTGTATAGCTGTTCCCCTGAACTTTACATATAACACGAGGCGCGTCCAACCTCTGTTATATCAGTATGCTGAATATTCAGAACCACTAATTTAATTAAGAATCCACGAACTTACATTTTTTCATCAAACCACGAAAATTGGTACCCACGAAAATAAATGAATCCACAGTACTAGTAATTGGAGTTTATGGTTGTTGGTTAAAACAAACACACACAAAATCTTAAACTTTATATCTCTAAAACCCATTATATTTCATGAAAATTTGGTCATGCAATTTATGATGACGAAATTGGTGATAGTTGTCCAAAGCTGCTTAAAAGTCAAAATGATGATAAACACTAAGTTCTTTAATACCAATATTTCCTTTCGATTTTTATCCATAACAGAATCAAGATCATAATTTTTCTATATATTTTAGATTTAAGAAAACTAATTCTTAAGAAATTACGATTTCGAGATATTGATGAGAACAGCTATCCAGTCTTTAGTGACAATTATGATGCTTCAGAATTAGGAGAAGGTATGTTTCAGTTTATTCTCAATTTGATGAAAAGTCTATTCTTGTAGTATATAAAATCTTGCTCTCATTATTTTAAGCTCGTCGGAAGCTTCAGATACTACACAAAAATGTATAGCGGAAAAGTTTGATAAACCTCCGTATAGATGACGAATATAGCACACGCAAAAAAACAGGGGAAAAATCAACAATAATTCCAAAGATTGATGTAAAACAGTTCTGCAAAATTATTATTGAAACATCCATAATATCAGAAATTGAAAACAAAAATAATTCTTCGACACCAAAGCTTTATGAAATACTCCTGTAAAGGTAAGACAATCTTCAATAGTCAAGTGAAATGGAAAGTGCTTGTGTAGAGAAAAGTTGGCCAATGCAATGGTATGGACTTTGGCCGAAACGGTGTTCGCTTATCTATAAATGTTTTAAAATTTGACCAATATTATGGATTTTCAAGATTTTTTTTTATAACATATTTAATTATGTTTTTTTTTTCTTCAGAAAAACAGAAGAGGAATACTGATATGTTGAACAAATTAACAGAGATGTTAAATGGACTAAAAACTAGGCAACTTGATAGTCCGAAAGTGCGTATGTCAAGTCTTAGATTTGGCAGATAAACTGTCCACTGTTAAACTTACTAACGGGAAAAAAATAAAAACTTAAAACCATGAACTTATTTACTATCGTTCCGCATTTTTTTTTTAATTACGTGTGTTTTAGAATTCGTTGTGGGAGCTATGTGTATTTTTGTTATGGAGAGCATATATTGAAAATGTGGTCCTATATATGTTTATTTTTTTGTTTGGAAAATTGAAAATGCAAAATATAACAAAATAGAGACAATTTTATTTATGAACAATAAACATGAATAGAAAAACTAAAGAGGACACGAAAATAATACAATAAACAAAAAATTTGATAAAATAAACTGACTGATTAAATGAATAATGAAAGTGTAAATAAAATTCAATGAAACATATTTCAAATTAAAAAAAAAATGTTATAGTGAATGACATATGAGTGATGAAAAAAAGGAAAATCCTACAATACATGATGAAAAACCCCGCAATGTCTGCATTCATCCTGAGAAAAATCCCCATTTCTTGTGTGCAAATAGCGACCTCCCTCTTGTCCATCCAAAGCCGTAGGCTATTTTGCCGTTAAGACGCAGTTTAACCTTTACTTCTTGTCCTGAAAGTAAAGAAATAAAGGACTATCAAAGGTGGATGTAGGACCGGCGTACCGGGCGCCCCCCTCGTTTTACAAAAAAAAAAATGGTTAGGAACTGTATGAAACAAGAGGTCCCATAAGGTTTTTTTTATAATTGCGCACCCCCTCGTTTGAAAATTTCTGAATCCGCCACAGACTATATTTTCTACCGTTCTTTTGTTTTCTACATTGAAAAAATTTCATATATGCTCAGATTACATTCTTTAAACAAATGCTGTATAATTCAAAAAATTCCGGAGTTGTTGTTAAACAGGAAATAAGTAAGCGACGGATCTGAAATTGAATCCCACGTTACGGGACCACATGTTGATGTTGTGTACTGTGATAAGCAGTTGCTGAGAAAACTTTTACATTCATCATTTGATAACCTGGAACACAAATTCATTTTTAGGACCAGTGGTCGATTTACTTAAAAGACAAAATACACAATGAATATATGTAATGGAAACATAATAGCCCTTTCACTTTTCTACAATGTTGTTATATACTATAAATATACATAAAATAATAGCCCATTTCTTATTCCAAAAATTTAACATAATGGCTCAAAGGAGTATAATGTAGTACAAAAAGACTTCAAAATAAAATCTATAACCGAGTTCCAGGCGGAAGATTTTGCAACTCCGAGTTTCGTCTATTCAAGACCCATCATAGGCAGCACTATATAGCCAAAACTTAAGGTTGAAAATCCAAAACACTGCATGAATATACGTGAAGAACATGTAAAAAAAATGAAATAGAAAATAATGAGATGTGGAATAAGTGTACGCGCCCACAATCAAGCGACAATTAAGAAAAACCACAATGGACAACCGCCAGCAGCCTTCAATGAGCCCAGTAGGCGCTGATCACGGTTATGCAATTGGCCCATGGTCTAAATAAAATGTATATAATTCAAATCCAGCCCTGAAATAGTCATAGATAGACCCCCTTCTTATACAAGGAACAGAAAACATCAAAAAAGACCCCCCCAAAAAAGCTATATTGGAAGGTACATTACGACAACCTACTGGTAATTCATACAAAAATGATGAGTGTCGGTTACCTTTTTCGAGTCCTATCAACCCATGCATAGCAGAAATTGGTAAATCATCACGAGCATCTACTCTAAGTCCATGAGTTTTCTCGAAAAAGAGATTATCTGTTAATTAAAAAAGAATATTCATTAATGTAGGTAACAATAACACAGTTAAATTCTCGAAAAAGAGATTATCTGTTAATTAAAAAAGAATATTCATTTATGTAGGTAACAATAACACAGTTGAAATCTAAAAACACTGAAAATGCATAAAATCCCTTTTCGGGAATTTATACATTGAGAAAAGGACAAAATTCGAGTTAAGATTTGACGGAAAAACGGGGGAAAGGGGGTAGGGATTAGAGCAACGGCAGCAGACGTTGAAGACCCTCTATCCAGTCAGACCCCCTCTTAAATAATACCCCAACCAGAACTATTGTAATAAGCCAGAGCTCATTCTAAATTTTAATAAACAAATTATTTACGCTACCTTGATTTAGTCGACCCTTGCCTTCTTCGAACGGGTCAAGGAATTCCTTAGCTTCATCTTTTGTTTGACCTTTCGCGGACTTGAGCAGTGTGTCGACCTCTGAACATATCGTTTTAGTTGTCGGAATAATCTCATAATATCCAGTTGAAGTCAGAAAGTCCTGTAAAGAAGATAAAAATATTTCAAATACAAAAATAACCAGATTTAATAAAACAGGAAATAGATGAGCGATAGACCTGAAGACCTAAGGGATAAACATGGCGAAGCAGCAAACCTGTGATAAAACGTTACGAATTCAATTCGCCCCCCCCCCCCCCCCCCTGCCCACCTGCCTTTTATTATGTCCAATCATTTAATCTGACCAAAAATGATGTCAAAGGCCAAAATCAAAACATTCAATAAATGGAAGCATCAATAATTATGAAAATTAAAAATGTTTTATTTCCATATACATTTTTATTACACAAGCCAAAAATCTCCGTTAGTGTATTTTATCAACTTAGAATTGTCCATGCACAATCTCATCAACAACGGCCCCTTTAACGCAAATTGAAGTGAAAAAAATGCATTATCGTGTTTCTTTATATCTTACCTTTGGAATAGGTGTAATGTATCCACAACAGTGCATGTTATACAGTCTGTGTGCCATTCTTTTGATACATGTATCAACGTCTGTAAGCTGGCTCATCGTGTGGCTATACATAAAGAGATAAATAATGCATTATTACATATCTCGCTATTACTTTTCAAATTCATGCACCAGAGCAAAGCCATTGCAGTCTTCATTTTTTCATATTTCCGATATGTCTTTGCCTTAGAATATTGAGATTAGTCATCATAGTTCGGTATTTTGTATTTTCCTTTATTTTTTTACCACTAAAACTCTTAATAAAACAATTTTGGGTTGAAAGAAAAATGTTTCCTTATTTAGTTTTTTTTATATTCTGCAAATCAAGCACAACTTTAAAATGCTTAGAATCACTATACATAGTCAACACGATGGTTAACAACAATGCCTACCTTAATGGAAACTGGATTCTCTGGGAAGCCTCTTTTAACTCCGTAAATGCAAGTTCAAGTCCTTCTTTTATCTTTTTAATCATCGATGACTTAATGTTATGGGAAAACTGAAAAATGAACAAAAAACTTCATTTTTTAGTACCAAAGACATCGGTTATATATTGCTGCACAGAACTAGAGTGCCTCTACAAAACGCGCGATGTCATAGGCAAGTCAAAACCGATACAAAAAACTGTGGCCCAAGTCTGTATGCAAATCATTTCGATAGTAACTAGTTACCATTTCTATGCTAAGAACAACAGGCGACGTATTTGTAAACTATCACTTAAACGTTTTATTATATATTTTTTTTAAATAAGACGCCAAAAGACGTGCAGAAGAACCACAACTTAAATTGTACCTGACAGATTTCGGCCCTTAGAAGCTTTTCTTGTACCAGTGCCAGACCAAATGCCTTCATTTTCTTTTCGAACTTTTGGATAATTTCTTCTTCTTTACACTTCTTGGTAGCTCTTTCTGTTATCTTTAGACTTAACTCTTGGCATTTCTAAACAAAAGGATAAAAGCAACGATAATATAGTTCTGCTGGAATAGATACAAATATGGAATATGAAATAAACCAACTTGTTGCATTAGCAATAGAGGAGGATGATTCTTGGTTTGCAATGGAAGAAGTAACAACTGTTTTTCGAATATCGAACCTCATTATTTAGTGTTACGCTTTGTTCTTTGGCTTTGCCTTTTCAACTAGACCAGTTTGATAACGCAAAGTGGGTGCACATACCCGTAGCCAGAATTTTTTTGAGGGGCTGTCGTTTTTCAAAATATTCATTATTGTAATAGCACAAAGATAAATTTTAAAGATATCATACCTGCTGGATGTTTCTCATTTCACTAATAAGTTTACTATGTTTTCTGAGTAGCTTTGATAGTCTTTCGTCCATTTTCTTTATGTCCTTTAACATTGAGGAGGAAAACCTAAAGATAAAATACAAATAGATAATTTACTCATTTGAATCTTTATTGAAATCTCCAATTTTAAGATGACTATATTACGACCCAATGTTGTAACGGTTGGTACGGCATAGATCTTTAAAATGGTGCTTGAGAGAACGCATTAGCAACATGTTTAGTATAGAAAAAAAAGAAAACCATCGCCGAAAGTTTTTTCCATGTTTGTTTTCCAACTACTAGCAAGCAGTCGCCCTTCAGCTCAATTCTAAAACAAAATTTATGCGTTTTAAATATATCTAGTATGCTCAAAACATCACCAAGAGCTATCTTTCACATGTTTTTTTTCAACTAATAGTAAGCAGTTCCCTCTTTTGCCCATTTCTATAGGTTTTCTATTCACGGATAGACAAGGGGGTCTATCCGTGACTATTTCAGGGCTGGATTTGAATTATATGCATTTTATTTAGACCATGGGCCAATTGCAGAACTGCGAGCAGTGCCAAATGACCTCGTTGAAGACTGCTGGCGGTTGTCCGTTGTGGTTTTTCTAAATTGCCGTTTTAGTGTGGGCTGTGTCGCGTACACTTATTCCACATCTCATTATTTTCTATTAAATAACCATAAGCAATAACAATGCCTGTTATATCAAGTACAGTGGTTTTGTTTATTATACCTTTTTGAAGTTTTTGGTAATAGTAACGTTTACTTACATTTGAGGAACTTGTTTAGGAACATCCTTTCTGAATACAGCAGTTTCTTTAGGGATTTGAATGTTTAAAAGAAAAGCAGCATTACACAGAGGCTGTAATAGGTCTTTCATTTCGGCCATTCCTTAAAAAGAAAATGTCATAAATAAGTTCTTAGAACTTAAATATTGACAAAGTCAGGATGGGTCCCACTGGCAAAAAAACCCATATAAGTTATTCCAAAAATATTTGAACGAATTTTTTAAAAAAAATATTACGCACATCATGACATGCTGCAAAACAACTGAATAAATTTTCAAACTGATTGTGCTCTAAAGTTTTTGAATTTTAGCGTTCACAAGAAATTGTTGACGGACGGACAGACAGAATGCTAAAGGTCACAACAAAATTACAAACAGAGATGACCCTTCTTTTATGCCCAAGAAAAATAAAGTAAAATTATTACAAACAGAGAAACACAAGACTGGAATTGTCTTTATAGTCAGTACGAAATAGATGATAAAGAGATGTAAAGTGTACGCGTCACAACAAACATAAAAAACGGCAAATTAAAAAAAATCACAATGGAAAACAGCCAGCAGTTTTCAACATGACCAGAGGTCGCTGCTCGCTGTTTTGCATTGATCCAAGACTAAAAATACAATACATTAGATCCAAACAAATCCCTAAAATATCAACGAAAGCACAAAAAAACTGGTATGTTTATAAACAAATGATATCTAAAGATGGACATCAATAAGGCATTAAGAACTGCCATAAACCAATTGTCCAGAAACCGTGTAAAACAATTGCATGTATTTTTGAAAAACCATTTTCAGAGTTTGATAATTAAACATACCAAAGACATCAATAAGCTGTTCATATGCAATTCGTTTTGTGATCTCTATCGGTGCTGGTCTGCCGTTCATCATAAAGGGTTTGGAAGCGTACTCCTTTAGACACGTACAAAACCAAGTGTACATCTCTATCCTGAAATTTAGAAATGAAGATTTATTGTTTGTATTCTATTAGCTTTCAACAATAAGCCATTTGTTGACTGATCTTTTTTTAAGCTTGATATAAAATGCAAAAGGCTCAAACTCAAGTTTTACATTGAGAAAATGAAATTTCGCATGAATCATTACTCCTCGTCTGGGGTGAACATTTCATGGACCAATTTTTCGCCTCTCTCTCGACACCATTTGCGAGAATGGTCTCGAGGCATGATGCTATTCCTTCGGAAGGGAAGAAAAAATATTGTTCAGTGTATGGGGAGGTGCAATACCCAGTTTACGTTATAGATCCCTTTGTAAAGCTCGATTAGAGTAGGCTCAGTGGGGGCCGCTACAAAGGTCATACTCGCAAACTGCAAGCTAGAGATTGCAAACTGCAAGCTAGAGAGGGATTTATGTAAGCATCAAGCTTGTTTCCCATTCAAGGATACATAAATAAGTTTAAACTAATTATTACAATTATTACTATCATGGATGATAGTATTTGGCTAGTTGGTAAGTTATTGCTCATCCCCAAAGCCGGGCCCCCAAGCAGCACGAATTCTGCCATATCAAGGAGATGAACATGAAATGTGGATAAAATGAACATGAAATGATGATGGAGAGGAAACATTGGGACACAAAACCTATCAGGGAAACAAATAAGTTTGACTGCCACTGGAAAGGGTGGGATGGTAAGATATAACAATTTTGCCTCGCACATGTCAATCTCCTAAAAGAGACCTGCAACAGGTTTCTTTAACATGTGAGAAATTTGATTTGTTCCTAACAAGGTGCACCGTCAGCTTTTTGGTATTTTGCATTTTAGCATGATCACCCCAACATGCAAGATGACAAGGCTACCCCTTCAACCACCCGAAGGCGCACATCCCAGTCGCTCTGCGGACAAAGCAGCATGACCCTAAGTCAGGTTCTAAACGGTCTTATGTCGACATGTTTAGCGCGGCTGTGTAACTTTTCGCAATCCAGGACCCGCACAGGTTAATAGATTAATAAAACAAAATAAATAAATTAAGCAAACTATATTAAATATTTCGTTTTAATTGATTTTAGTGTACAAACAAACAAGTACGATATGCGTTTTTTGTAAACTTCAGCTAGTTTAGAAAAAAAATCTCTTTCATGTCTTTTGGAACTACAAAACAAACTAGCGAAAAAATCTTTAAAAATTTTTTTTTTTAAATAAATAACTTACTGTTTTATCTGTTTCAGAATCTGCTGAACACGAGGAACTGGAATATTTTCCATTTTGGAAGAAATTCAAATAGACTCAATAAATGATTTACGTATGCTCTCTTGAAAAGAGACGTCTGTTTTACTTCAGAAATAAGAATCGAAGTGTGGAACGTCAGTGACGTCGTGTAGTAACATCAAAGACGTAATGGTAGACAACGGGTAAAATCACCAACAGAGAGGTTCCGCAGATAAAAAAGTCCATTTTACATTATATTCATTTGCTGGATCTAAAAATACGTGTTTAGCATCTAAATGAAATAAAATAATAAAAAACAACTTCGAAGTCAAGATCTTCTTTTTTTCTTGAAATATTTTTTTCTTAATTACCTTGTTGCAGAAGCAGAGGTGCCAATTTTGGGCATCGAATTTTAAAGTCCGAAAGGACAGAGACAAACCCAGCAAACACAAACAAGGACAGGACGAAAAAACCAACAGCATATAAAACACGGAAACACAAAAACTACTAAATATCAATTTACAACGCGAACTCTAGTCGCAATGAGATTGAACTCAGTTGCTCCGGAAGAGTAAGCTGTTCCTGCCTGCTATATAGCACACCAATTGACTTCGGGTTTCATATTTTTTATAACAATTAAATGTAAACATTGCAGAGTTTAATCAAATCTAGGAAACCGTTTGCCCCTTTTTGGTTATGAGAACTTTTGCAGTTTGATATTTAAGACGTTTTCATCATTTATAGCTACAGAAAATCCATTTTTTTTTGTTCTTGGGTGATCTTTAACTGCTGATAAATACAGTTAAGTTAGTGCTAAGTAGTAAAAGTACATACGGATGAACTTTGAACAATAGGTAATGTTAAAATGTGTTCCTTATTATTAGTACGCATAGCGCATATAGAAAAAATAAAACAAGTGAGTTTAATGTTCCATATTCTGAAAAATAGCCGACAAGACAAAATATAAAAAAAAACAAAACAAAAAAATAAAACAAACAAACAAGCAAAAACAGACACAAATCAATCAACCAACCAAAACTCTGTTTTCGTCGATGCAAAAGTCCACTGTTCTAAATTATGGTAAGACCTTGTACTCGACAAAAAACCTTAGAGAGCCTTTTCCCCTTTAAACTCTTTGACCTGATGCTTTCAGCGATGGTTTTATGCCGGTATTGGTCATGCACCATATGTAATAAGTTACCAGATTCAGATGTTCTATTTTCTGCTCAATTCTATCTCGATGAACTTAAATCAAAAAGATACAGGAATTTTTTTTTAAGATTGGTTAACACCGAGCACTTAGAGTGGACTCCAACTGACAAGAAGGTTCAAGGAAAGGCTGAAAGATGTTATTGGAGGATAAGTCTAGATGCGTATGCCGACCATTGGTGAGAAACTGAAAAGATCGAGCTGGATTTGCTGTGTGACCTTACAAAAAGAGAATAAGGTCTACTATTGTCATCAATATATCTAATTTTATTATTATTAACAGATAGGTCACCGAGTTTTTAGCTATACATGTATATTATTTGTAAACTATATCAATACTTAGTATCATATGTTGAATGAAGGTTAAAATGGTAATCATTGAGAAAACATCGCTATCAATGTATGAAATTCACGACAAAGGCAGGTGTTGAACCTATCTTCTGTTATCATAAAACCATCAAATGTGACCCGTAAGGGTTAAACAATGGGTTCCACTACGTTGTCACTACTTGTTCTGTTTGCACTGTTCCTATCTGAGAGCAGCGGCGACCCCATTTCTTTAAATAAGAAAAACAGGATTCAAACACTTGGAAATGGAGTTTTCAGTTCGTTTGGTAAATATAATTTGAAGAATTACAATGTTTTGTTTATAAATGTATTAATAAGGTCAAATCAACTGATAGTCACCTGATAGCAATGACCCTTCTCACAACTCAAGGCATTTGTAAAAGCATTGAGTTAACTTAAAGCATGAATTTGAGATGAAAGGTTTTTAGCCGACAAGCTTTGGCATTTAATTTGGTATAAACACTCTGACAGACCAAATATCTACGTCCTTAGCAAAGCAAAGTTAAAGCCTGATCCTAAAAACATTAAAAAAAGCACGCTTCTTGCACAAAGTCTATCCGCATCCTCGATAAAAAAAATACATAACAAAACATTGTTCTTATCAATACGCCCAAATCCTGCCAAACTGAGTTTTTTTATACAAATGTTATGGTCATCTAATTCTGGTGATGAGAAAATGAAAAGGGCTTCAAGGTACACATGCAGCACATTGCAAGTTGCATTACCCTTTATATTGTTTTTCTTTCAAACAAAAATTCACGATGATCGTAAACAACTTATCTTTCTGCACTATATAGTAACTTTATATCCTTGACTTACACAATAGCTTTTTTTACTTTTCAAAATTATATTTTGCAGTTGCAATCATTATTTTACATTTAAGAGAAAACAAATAAAAAATCTTTTTGCGTAACATATGTTTTTATGTTTGTAAATGCATTCGAATTACTTGGTAGTTTTTGCTGAAGTGACGCGACAAACATAATGACCAATTAATATCCTTACAATCTCACAAATTCTAATGATACAGAACTATTACTAACTGTCGTACGTCACTAAAGCATATTATTTGTTTGTAACAATAAAGCCTGGTTTGTGCCCTTTAATGCTATCTTATTATGACCACTGTAGTCACTTCTCAAGCAAAAAACGCTTTCTCAATAAGAACGTTTTTAAGATTGTTGACTGAATGATTGACCAAGAGTTCACAAAGAGTTGTGAGTAGGTAAATATTCTAAATGAATTCGTTTTATCCCGTTAAAAAAATAAACGACATTAGGATACTGTTTAGTCACATTGTATATTGCTTTGTTACAAGACGGACTTACCAAAACAATTTTACGCGAGCTCACCTTACTAGGAGTGCACGTGTGATATCCACGCAATATAAAACACTTCTCTTCATTGTATATAAATGTTTTACATGTATAATTGATTACATTTAACTTTTCATTGCTTTAGGAGATGTTGCATCCTTCTTACGAACATGGTTCTCCAAGATCCAAGGAAGAGTGTCAACATTTCTAGACAAAGCAGCCACGAACACTTCAGATCACGAAGAACCAAGAAGTTTGAACAAGAGAGCAATAGATCTACCACCAAACTTTGAAGACATAGAAAAGGCATATCTTTTCAAGCTATCCAACGAATATCTGGAGCAGCTTTTTGATTATGCTAAGTTTATCCACAAGGACGACAGTACGAGAGATGATATAGATCGAGTACTCCAAGAAGAAGTTGCCCGACTTAGATCGATGACACTGGAAGAGCTCAAAGTGTATTGTGCCAAGCTGCAACAGGCCATGTCCAAGGGCATCAACTTGAACCACGAAATTACCGTTAATGGGAACACATATTCCCTTGAAAGTATTGCACAAGTGTGTTGCCCATGGGGATAAATAAAGTATCGCTCAATTTTAGATAGATTATATTTCCCAAACAAAGAGATTATAGGGAAGAAAACCGTTCGGTTTCGAAAAATGACTTTGTTTTTATTGTTTGGTTCCTTTTAGACCTCATGCATTACTTGTTTCTTTTCTTCATTGCTTACAAAGATATCTTATAAAATAAATCGTAATAAATGAATAAGTGATCACAAAGGTTTTATCTTTATGTTGTTGTCATGTTGACCGTTTCTTCGTACTGTTCTCGTATGTGTTTACTGATTTTGTCTTCGTCATTTTGGGCTTTGACATTCAAATGCCCCGTTGGCAATACAAAATAATACCAAAACGTTTAAACTAGTAAACTCCATATCACAACAACTTGATCATGTAACGTGTTGTCGATTTCGAAACAATTTTTTGCCCGATGAATACATAATTTGGGTATGTAGAAAATGACTGCAGAAGTATTTCATCAGTAAAAGTCATGTGAATAACGGGCCGAAGCAGCAATGTTTGTGTTACTAGAGAGCATGAATTACTTCACAAAATCGGCATGTCTTGACTGGGACCTCAAGGTTCATAGTCAGACGCTCTACCACTGAGCTAAAGAAGTACTTCATAGTCAGACGCTCTACCACTGAGCTAAAGAAGTATTTCATAGTCAGACACTTCAGACGCTCTACCAGTACACTGAGCTAAAGAAGAACTTCATAGTCCTGAAGACGCTCGTCAGACGCTCTACCACTGAGCTAAAGAAGTACTTCATAGTCAGACGCTCTACCACTGAGCTAAAGAAGTACTTCTTTTAGCTCAGTGGTAGAGCGTCTGACATGAACCTTGAGGTCCAAGACATGTCGATTTTGTGAAGTAATCCATGCTCTCTAGTTAGATTTGTATGGACAACATTAATTCAATGCTAAGAAGAAACTATTACGATTATCTTATATAAAGCTGCAAAATTCGATGTTTTATGATGGTAAAGAGAGTTGTAAAAGGTCTATTTTTTCTATAGATGTGTACTTTAAAAGCTTTAAAAAATTTCGATATTGACAGGTTCTATGTCTTTAACAGCGAATAATTTCTATTGGGCATGGTAAACATCAAAACTGAAAGCTACGACAAAAATTTTGCAAAATTACGCCCTCTTTGCAAATTTCAATATTTCCCCGTATCTTTTAAGGGGAGCTAATTTGTATAGAAATAAGAAAAAACACACATTTTTCACTCTCTTCAAATATTTTGATGGTGAACTTATTTTTTTATTTATTAAATACTACTAAATAAAGGTTTTCGCAAATTCTAAGGAAAATCTATGGAGTAAAATTTCTTACATGAAGGAAATTGGAATATTCCCTATTGATCCTATATCAAAAGTTCTAAAATCATGCATTTTTCAGTCATTTTTACAAACATTCTTGTGGTGAATTTTTAATTTTAATATCGAGATTTAAATGTACCTCTCTAAAGCCAACTGTGGTCGAAATTTAAGAAAAATCTATGAATAAATTTTAAGACATCCCGTCTACCTTAAAACCCACGAAAAACGTCATGATTAGGGACGGACCATTTAACTTCATTATTTTCATTACTTTATGTGGCAAAAATCCTTCTTCAGAATATTTTTTTCTTACCCTCTGCTGCCAAAATATTTTTTCATCAAACATAATTTTCAGATTATTTTTAGTAAAAAAACCAAGCCCCCCCTTTAAGTTAAATGGTCGGTCCCTTACCGGTATCTTAAAACATCAAACACTGCAAGCACATACGTCATGAGAAAAAAAAAAACTTTACTATAAATATAATTATTTTTACGTTCACGATCATCTTCTCATTACGGAGTAGTACAAAAACATTTAAAATTGCACTTTTTATAAAAAATACACCTTCTGTGACATCACAAAACTCCCATTCTTTTCCACTTTTGTTTTATGTTACTATAAACGTACGTAATAAATTAGAAATTTTATGTCTAAATTGGAAAAATATAAGGGTCGATCGCGAAGGAGTGTTCCGTATAAAAACGAAGGGTTTGTAATCCTACGCACCATTGCAGCAAGATGGGTTGGGTAGGTCTGATTTTCCTTGCAGTGATTGTCAATAAGGTAAGTACTGACAGTGATACTTAACTTTCACAACTAAAAACATAAGTTTTTGCTTGACTGCTTTTTTTCCTGAAGATATTTAGAGACGAAACATTGGCATGGATCATTTTTTTTATTTGTTTAACATCAGGTTGTTGGTTGACTCTGCTGGTTGAGTTTCCCCTATTGTGCAAACATAAGTGTTGATAAGTTCTTATCTGATAGGAGTGCTAAAGCAGGAACTGTTTACTCTTCCGGCATAGGTGTTAACCTTTTGGGACTCCAATGAGGGAGATCTCCCTGAAACCAGTTTTAATTTCAGGGAGATTTTGCGTCGTGACATTTTTGTCTTAAAAATTGTGCACATATGAATAAAACCATGCTTATTCCCAGGCACTGATATTGTGTAATTTTACCTGTAATCATGGTAATAGATTAATTATATCTATTATATTTTCTTTTGGTTCAGAGAATCATACTTTAATTTGATTGTATTTGATTTCAATAATTTCATTTCAGTCAGTATAGTAAATGAATTTACCAGAGAAAGCTTTTCTTTTTCTAAAAATTAGGTATTTAAGGCAAAGTATTTGGGTAAATTTTAATTCAAATAAAGCACAGAAAATTTAAAGGTGTTTAAAATGTTCATATGATCAAACTTATAGCCTAAATCCTTTCTTTTTGTGCACTTTTGTTCCATTTCTTAAAAGTCATAAATAGTTTTTATAAAGAAAGGGAAGTAATTTTGGTAATTGTTTCATTATTCCAAGTTTCTCTCCCCCTTTCTAAGTTACCCCCGATCTTTTTAACACTCTCTGTATTCATTCAAAGTGTGGAAGCAATAAATATGTCACCCAGCAGATATAATTGGATTAAATTTCAACTCATTTATTGTTCTCAACTCACTAATTAACACTATTTCGTGTGTTTTGATAACACTGACAGGTACAAAATGTAAACAATATGACAGATTATCGATTTTCAATCAGCTGATTGAGTAAATTCGTTGGTTGTTTCTTAAACTTATAAAAAGGAAAGGAAAGAATGATTTTGGGACAAAAAATGTAAAATTACGGGAGATTATGCGGGAGGGTATTAAAAGTCGGGAGTTAAGTGTCTCCCGCTCGGGAGTAATTTATTTCTCGGGAGATAGCTTAAATTTTCGGGAGGCTCCCGCAGGATTCGGGAGGGTTAACACCTATGTCTTCCGGAGTACTCGAGTTCACTAAATCGTTTAGACTTTACGTTATTTGGTATGATGATTGTACGTCTACCGATTTTGTTTTTTGTATTTTCAGATAAACGACATTTGATTGCCTGTTTGATACACCTTTGCTTCTTTCAAACTTCATATAAGAATTTGTGCATTCCTAAAAGCTATTCAATTCTTTTTTTTTGCTGAAATAATCCGATTTTAATATTCTATTTTATTTGGTCCTTCAATGTTTGGCAATAGTTGTTTTTATTGACGAAATGCATTGATGCAGGTGTTCTTAAATCGACTGCCTTGTATATTGTCGTACTGTTTGATTGCTTTGACACTTTGATAGTTGACTCTGTCAGTTAAGATGTTAACATGTAGCGGTACCAAAACTTTTGTGGTGAAATCCGTCAATACATCAAATTTTCATCCATTTTTGTAGTCTTCATATCATTTGATATTTAGCCGTCAGAAGAGTCTTTAATATTTAAAGAAAACGTGCACCAGACGCAGGTTAAACTTGTTACCTAACATGATTCTTATTTCCTGAATAATAAGCGGTGTTGACAAGTCCCATGCACCGGCCTCTGTTCTGGGCTGATCTCGATGCCTCTATCCGGATATTGATCATAGTATGTCTATATTTCTTTCTATAGTCCGTCGACAAGTTTCTATGGGGTTTTCTTTTGCGTCTGCCATCTGGTGGCTATGTTAGTGCTAATTTGATGACTGACAGACTTTAGTACTTGATTCCCTGATTTTTTTCTATCACAAGTTCTTAACGCCTTAATAACTGCACTTTTGTATGCGTCTGGTTTGATTGTGGCATGTATTCTTTTAGCGGGTAATCATTTTCCAAAGTTTGATCGAAACAGTTTAGAGTTTCGCGAAAAAGACAATCACAACAAAACAGAACAGATGTAAACGAAATATTATTACTAGTAAGTAGTTCTAAGATACCACTGACACGTGTCTATGGAAATAATTTTTTTTTCTAGAATAACCCACTTTATTATAAGATTTAATATATTTGTTATAATCTTAAACCTTCTTTTTTAACATTTAAAAAAAAATCGTCTTTTTTCATAAATAAGCCTAATATGATTATTTTTGTTGTAGGCCACAGCAGTCGCCATTTATCCCAATGGAATAACTGGATTCTGTAAGTACAAAGATGTTTGTGGAGCTTAAATTTTCATGGCGACATTATCTGTCTCGAACAAAAAAACAAACATATATATTTTAATGTTAATTGTTACTGAGATAGGGGTTCTAAGACCTACCGGTAATTTCAATTTAATAAAAAACGAATTTTGCAATTTTGACAAAATGTAAATCAAGTGTTGAGCATTGAGACAAAATGACTTAAGACACACCTTAACGTAGGCCTAAAATATAATTTTTTCTACAGATCTTTCCAATACAGCACATTTCATAGGCGTTTCCATTTAATAGGAATGCCATAACAGGCTTTAACCAAAATAAAACTTTGCAAAAATGTGTAAAACATTTCACGACTTATCAAGAAGGCATGATTTCTGGATTTCGTTTGGCTTTATGCATTTTGAACATCTTCTGAATTGTGGATTTCCTTTGTTTGGGTTCTAGTGCTGCTGACGAGGAATAATTTTCCGAAATGGCCATACAGCTCATAAAAAATTAATTGCAGTTGGAGTTTATATATGTGTTATGGTCTTATGTTCATTTACTCTATATCCTTTCATAAATTATGAAAAGGGATTGAATTATGTTTTTTAAAAAACAATTTATTTCAGGTCTTCTTCCCCCTGACCCTGGACTCGGCGAACCGATTTATACCAGATACTACTATGATGCCGACGCATTGGGTTGTATAGCCTTTCTCTATTCTGGAGTTGGTGGAAATAGCAATCGGTTTGATAACGTAGCACAGTGTCTTGCTGTCTGTGCCCCAAACAGTTATGACAACACAGGAAATGATGGCTATGTTCACACTGACGGAAGCTATGACAACACTGACAATAGCTATGCCAACACTGACAATAGCTATACCAACACAGACAATAGTTATACCAACACTGACAATAGTTATGCCAACACTGACAGTCACTATGTAAACACTGACGGTAGCTATAATAACAATGATAATAGCTATGTTAACTCTGACGGTAGCTATAGTAACAATGATAATAGCTATGCCAACACTGACAATACCTATGCCAACACTGACAATACCTATGCCAACACTGACAATAGCTATGTGAAGAACGATGGTAGCTATGTAAATACTGACAATACCTATGCCAACACTGACAATACCTATGCCAACACTGACAATAGCTATGTGAAGAACGATGGTAGCTATGTAAATACTGACAATACCTATGCCAACACTGACAATAGCTATGTGAAGAACGATGGTACCTATGTAAATACTGACAATACCTATGCCAACACTGACAATAGCTACAATAACAACGACAATAGTTATAACAACAATGATGGTAATTATGTTACCCCAGGATATAAAACTTATCCGTCTACTGGTGAGTACGAATTCTTTAGGAAACATTCTCTCCATTTTATTGAACGCGTGCTTTTTTGACGAAATTCGTGATGCTAAACTTTGTTAAAACTGTACTCTCTAAAGGCAAACCAAACGTTTTTGTATTTTGTCTTTTTTTTCTACTGCGCGTAAGCATTTTTCATCTATGTTTTTCCCTGAAACTGCATAATAATCCGATCGAGGATTGTTCCCAGACAGCTATTAACTATTAGCTCCAATACGTTTTTAGTACTTATAGCGTGACATTTCAATACATGGAACAGTTATTTGACGAGGAACAAAATAAATATAGAAGTCCTTTTATTAATGCCGTGTAATTAAGGTTTTTTAGTCAATGGAAACTGGGGAGATTTAAGAATGCAACATTGGAGCCAAAATAAATAAATTAAAAAAAAAACAACTTTAAAAAAAAACATTCAAGTAAAACCGAAAAACAAGACTTATAAACAATACACACACTTACTAAGATCAAATACAAAATACATATTTATTGCTTAACACAGTAAATGGTGGTTGGAGTGATTGGACTCAATGGACGAAATGTAGCGTGACTTGTGGTGGCGGTTTCAGAGAAAGGTTCAGATTCTGTGACAATCCCGCTCCTTCGTATGGAGGAGCAGAATGTGATGGCAATTATCATCAGAGCGAAACTTGTAATCCACAAGAATGCTGTAGTGAGTTATCTAAATATTTATAGTTTTTTCTTATAAGCAGATGCAACTTGTTATATCTTTACAGACATAAACAGGACTCTGATAACTTACCTAAACTGCACTCATGAACTCAATAAGGTACTCCCATAATGGTTGCCATTTTATTTATCTTTTTTTTATCTCCCTATTTTTCTCCAAATTTCTATTTTTTTAATCTCAAATGACATGGTATAACAATCAATCAACAAAAAAGAACCAAGCGTATAGGTATGTAAATGTCTTATTTCCAAATACAGCTGATGGAGGTTGGAGTCCGTGGACCACTTGGTCAGCCTGTGATACAACTTGCGGTACTGGTATAGTCAGACGATACAGAAAATGCGACCATCCGTATCCAGCAAATGGAGGACATGATTGTGAGGGTGACAAAGAACAAGTTCATGATGTAACGTTGCCGGAGTGTCCAGGTAAGTCAGAAACGATGAAGCTTTTGATGGCTGGGTCCCGGGCTGGGTAAAACGTAACCTGCGACCTGAATGCGTTTGAGGGCAAATTCTGACCTAAAATAGGTTAACGACCTACCTCAAGAATTCATAAGCATCGAATCGACCCGTGATCTCCTAAAATGTGCTAAAAGAGAACCAATGCAAGGCAACACTTTCCATTTTGACAGATGGTTGATGGCTACTGTTTCCACGATAATGGCGGAAAACTGTTGTTTTTTAACGGTTATGCAGGGAATTTTTTTTTAATATCCTTTTACATATTTGAAATCATTTATATGTCTATATAAGCTATCTCGAGCAGTGTCTGGACTCCTTTGGGTGTAAAGCTAAGCGCCTTTGACGGTCATTCTCTATGATCTCGACACTATATCAAAATAAGAATTATTATAATTTGTTTAATAGAATTTATGTTTAATCTGATTTAGAATATATTAACTGTATTCAATATGTTTTCTTTAAATTGCCTGCAGTTGACGGTTATTGGAGTTTGTGGGGTTCATGGTCAGCCTGCGACGTCACTTGCGGGACTGGTACAGTAAGACGACACAGAAAATGTGTTAATCCTTCATACGGAGGGAAGCCATGTTCCGGAAAGGAAGATGAAGTGCATTATGTTACTACACTGCCCGAATGTCCCGGTGAGTTAGTTTTGTATTTTCTCTTATCATGATCAATCATAGGTTGATATTCAAAATCAATGCTGTGCCATTTTTAACTGTTTGCAACCAACTCACAGGGCTGCAATGCCCCCCATTGTCTACTCGTCTGTCCAATCGTTCGAGGTCACTTTTCTATCAAAACTGTTGAAACAGTTTTTCAGCTTCTTCTGAATGACTTTATTTGAAATTTGGAAAACATGCAACCTTAGTATGATAACTTGTACCGTGTCTCACTTGTAAGTTCAGACAGTCTTCCAATTCCTGCTTTCCAAATTTTTGAGTGAGGGGTATGCTTTAATGTAGCACTACATGGTTAAACCCTTTATTTATCATTTACCATGGACGTATGCTGCTATTGCAGTTGTGCAATTAATCTGCTCTTGTGGTGTATCTTTTCGTTTGTGAAAAAAGAAATGCATGTTTGAATGTTTACTCTTTTAAGATTTCAAGGTTTAAAAAGAACTATTCACTAGAATTCAAAATTAAAGATAATGGCTATGAATATAAGACATTTTTTTTCCCCAATGTGTCACTCCTTTCAGTTGACGGTTACTGGAGTACGTGGGGCTCATGGTCAGCCTGTGACGCAACTTGTGGAACTGGTAAAGTGAGACGGCACAGAAAATGTGTTAATCCTACATACGGAGGAAAACCATGCTACGGCGATGCAGATGAACTTAATTACGTTACTACGCTACCCGAATGTCCAAGTGAGTCAATTTCGTATTTTTTAAAGAAAAATCATAAGTGGCACAAATAAAATGTTTCTCTTCCAAGGTTTTAAAAGAAGTACTTTTTCGATATCAAAGATGATCGATATCAAAATTTGCCTTTTTAATCGTGGCTTTTCTATATATATCATTGCAAATGCGACATACATTTGTATTTCTTTGAAATTTTCAATTGTTTCAGTTGACGGTTATTGGAGTTCCTGGGGCTCATGGTCAGCCTGTGACGCCACTTGTGGGACTGGTCAAGTTACACGGCACAGAAAGTGTAATAATCCTTCATATGGAGGAAAGCCGTGCTATGGGGACGCAGATGAGCTGCATTACGTTACAACACTGCCTGAATGTCCCGGTAGGCCAAAAAGCTTATTACTGTACATATTCATTAGCTGATGTTTTGTTTTATAGACGTAGATGTGTTTTGCTCGTGTGGTCTTAGGGTCTTAGATTGGCTCTTAATTTTTAAAGAGAACCTTGTGTTGATCCCACTTGGATGTTGCGCTATATAAGCTTGTTGTTTAGTTATTGCTTTTAATGTATTTCACATCGTTGCAATAACGTTTATAGATGCTAAGTTTTGGTATTAAAAGTGAACCATTTGTTTGGCGCCAACAAGGATAGATGGAATCGAGACTGTATTGCAATCAATTTATTTTTATGTTTCAATGTATTTAACATCGTTGCAATAACGTTTGTCAGGCAGGTTCATAACATGTGTGTGTGTGTTTGCTTGTTTTTTTTTTTTTTGGTTTTTTTTTAATTTGCTGTCTAATTATGTTTTATGTTACGCTATTGTATGATATGTTGTATTGTTTTGTATTCTGTATATTGTTCCAAATATCTACATGTATGTTGATTTGACCCTTACGGGTGTAATTTCATCAATAAAGTATAAAGTATATCTATATATGTTTGGCGTCCACAAAGATAAATGGGATCAAAACTACATTGCAATAAGATTTTTATGTCATATATAAGGTTATTCAGTTGATGTCTTTTTTTACATTGCTCCTTTCAGTTGACGGTTACTGGAGTTCATGGGGCTCATGGTCAGCCTGTGACGCAACCTGTGGGACTGGTAAAGTTACACGGCACAGAAAGTGTCATGATCCTTCATATGGAGGAAAGCCGTGCTACGGGGACACAGATGAGCTGCATTACGTTACTACACTGCCTGAATGTCCTGGTAGGCCAAAAAGCTTATTACTGTGCATATTCATCTGTTGATAAATTAACAGTTTGTTTTTGCCTACAAAAACGATGTCTCCCCCCGTTTCCCCAAAAACGTCCAAGTTCAAAGGGCCATTACTCCCACAAAATTTTGAGGATCAAAATTTCCTGGTCATATGCACAACTACATATGGTGTCCTTTCTATATACAAAGTTTTGTAGAATTCGGTTTAGTAGTTTTAGAGGAGTTGCGCTGACAAGATGAAAAATGAGGATTTTCAGCAAATTTCTAAGTTCAAAGGGCCATAACTCCCACAAAAATTTGAGGATCAAAATTTCCTGGTTATATGCACAACTACATATGGTGTCCTTCCTATATACCAAGTTTCGTTGAATTCGGTTCAGTAGTTTCAGAGGAGTTGCGCTGACAAGATGATAATTGAGGATTTTCAGCAAATTTCTCAGTTCAAAGGGCCATAACTCCCACAAAAATTTGAGGATCAAAATTTCCTGGTAATATGCACAACTACATATGGTGTCCTTCTTATATACCATGTTTCGTTGAATTCGGTTCAGTAGTTTCAGAGGAGTTGTGCTGACAAGATGATAAATGAGGATTTTCAGCAAATTTCTAAGTTCAAAGGGCCATAACTCCCACAAAAATTTGAGGATCAAAATTTCCTGGTAATATGCACAACTACATATGGTGTCCTTCCTATATACCAAGTTTCGTTGAATTCGATTCAGTAGTTTCAGAGGAGTTGCGCTGACAAACTTTGTGACGGACAGACGGACGGACAGACGGACGGACGGACGGACACGACAAAAACAATATGTCTCCCCACAAAAGTGGGGGGAGACATAATTATCAGTTTAGTTTTGTTTTAATAGACGTAGATGTGTTTTGCTCGTTTGACGTAAGGTCTTTAAGCAAAATAAATTTTGCCTCTTAATTTTCAAAAAGAAGTGTTTTGATACCGGTTGGAGGTAGCGCTATATAAGCTTGTTGGTTAAAATCCACGAAAAGTGCCTATATCGATATCGCGGCTGACATCGGGTTAGTCAATATGTCCACAGAGCGACCTGACTATTCTTGTAAGAAAAATCAAACAAAACATATATATTTTTTTTACTTATAGCTTTCAATGTATTTCACATCGTTGCAATAAGGCTTATAGATGCGTAGTTTTAGTATTAAAAGTGAACATTTTGGTTGGCATCCAATAGATGGGATCAAGACTGTATTGCAATTAATTATTTTTATGTCATAAGGTTATTCACCTGATTTTTTTTTACATTGCTTTTTTAGTTGACGGTTACTGGAGTCCATGGAGCTCTTGGTCAGCCTGTGACGCCACTTGTGGGACTGGTACAGTTAGACGGCACAGAAAATGTCATGATCCTTCATATGGAGGGAAGCCGTGCTACGGGGACGCAGATGAGCTGCATTACGTTACTACTCTTCCCGAATGTCCCAGTGAGTAAAACAGCTTATAAATGTACATAATAATTGTATAATAAGAAAGTGTTTTTATTCTGTTTCCATAGACTTGGTGATGTTATGGTATTCAAGTCTAGGTTGCATCCCCCTTTTTTAAGAGCCCTCCGTAGAATATGCCCACAGTGGCGCTTAAGCTTGTCCGTTCATTTTATCAGTCCCGATTTTTGCCGAAAGGAAAGGCAAGGCACTCTTCTATCAAACGAGGAAGAACAGAGAACTTGTGTTGTTTACGCTGGTGTCAAAGAGATTGAAAATCTATCAAACTATTCATTTGGACACAGTTTTTTTTAATACGAATAAAACACTTATTTTTTATTAATATACACCATATAACGACTAAAAATGGCTTACGTTTAAGAATTAATATTCTTACTTTTGTGTCAAATAGGTGGGGTGGTGGTGGTGGTGTTGCTACTTACTGCCTTACTGCTACTTTTTCGCCCGTGACAGGGAAAACATACCCCCAAAAAATCAGATGCAGAGGAAATATATACATTAATTGATGCTACCTCAAGTTTTAACTTCTGTTTTATAAATTCTGAACTGAAAATCAAAATATTAATTTTTTTTTCAGAGTACCAGTGGTATCACTTATTTTGAACCTTCTTATGACAGAAGAGGTATAATAAATATGTTTTGATGTTGTTTGTTTTTATTGATTTTATGGGGGGGGGTGGGTTAAGTTGCTCTTAATCTTAAAATATAAGATGATAAGTCTTTTATTTAAAAAAATGCATACAAAATACAAAATACTAAAACGGGTATAAAACGGTTAATTTGGTTATTATGCTCTATATTGATATTTCAAGGAAACATTGGAAGGTCAAAAACCAACAGTCTTGAATAGAAAGTACTCAAAGCGAAAGGGTTCAAACAGGGAAGACGAATCCAGCACCGAGGAAATCGACAAAGTGCAGTACAAGGAAAGATATCTGATGGTTTTTTTTAAATTTAACAATTGGAAATTTCAGTGACAAAATATTAGAATTTGTTTTGGTTAATTCGTGTCAGACAAGTCTGACGACCAGGCTTGTGATTACCTTCGGGGACCCCTGGGCTATCGGCAGTGGTTATAGACCCAGTGGTTTCAAAAGACAAATACCAAACAGGTATACAAACGGTTAATATGGTTATGCTCTCTATCAATAAGTCAAGGAGTAACCTCTCATCAGTAGCATATAATTACATTCTAATTGATAACGACAATTTCGATTGGTTAATAATTCAGTTTTATTTCTCGATAAAACTCACTAGCACGTGCTACCTTAACAACGACTTGCGCGGAGTGATTTAAAATGAGATAAACCATGCATTTCGTGCAATTTTCAGTACAAATATGTAATATATTTTATCGGAATGTAATTATATACATTGAATGCAATATTTTTGAGTTTTATTGGTGTGTAAAAGCGTGGACCTTTGCGCACATTTTCAACATGAAGCGCTACCGCGCTTCATTAAAAATGTGCTTAGGTCCACGCTTTTACACACCAATAAAACTCAAAAATATTGCATTCAATGTATAATTGAATAGACTATTATCAAAAACCAAAAGTATTGAATAAAAAGTATTCAAAGCCAAAAGGTTCGAGCAGGGAAGCCTTATCAACGACGGGGTATATCGACCATGTGCAGTACAAGAAAGAAATCTGGTGTTTTAATGAATTAGATTTAAACAATCGGAAATTTTAACCCCCCAAAAAATAATAAATAAAAAAATATTAGAATTTTTTGGGTAAATTATAAATGCACTGAAAATTATTGTTTATCTGGCACTAATCTACGGAGCCCGGATAGGGACATGCAAAGAAAAAAATATTTTGTGCGCAAATTATATTTATTTTGTGCGCACATGATATTATAAGGAAGTGAGAATGTCTAGAATATGGTGGAATTTAGAATAAGTGATACACTGTAATAAGTGTGAAATGTTTTTTTTTAATTTTTTTAAATACATAAAGATTTTATAACTAAATGTCAAAAATGTCAAGGACAAATACTACTAAAATCACTAATTACATATTGTGATAATCATATTATATAAACTTAACATCATATCCAGACATTTCTTTGTCATATAAATTATCAAATTCTTCGTTTTGTGCCACAGTGAAGTAGTTCTTCCAGTCACCAACTTTACCTGAAATGAAAAAAAGAATTGCATTTACAAATCATCAAATTATATTTTTTATATATTTTTTTTCAAACATTAGCTAAAGTTTATTAGCAGATCCACCAGAAACAGCTCTATACAAGTAACAGAGACTGCACTCTTTTTGTTGATGATTTCCAATATTATAAATACATACGTAGCCGAAACCTTTTTTAAAATGAAACAAAACAAGAGGCTCACAAGAGCCTGAATCGCTCACCTGAACTACACATATACATATATCTGTAGGTATTATTGTGCTTAACCATATGCGATTTAAATTTATGAAATATCTTAGTTAGTTTTCAAGATATTGGGCTTAATAAGTGCAAATTTGGCAAAAATTAGGAAAAAGAACAATAACTCCCACATCAGCAGTCAGATCTTTTCCGAAATTTAAAGACAGGTAGATCTTAATATGTTGATCACTTTTGATTCTTGCACAATTTTGATATCTGAAACCAGTTTTGAGTTATTAGCAAAAAAATGAAATTTGCCCCTATGTTCTATTTTTTGCCATGGTGGCCATGATTTTTTTATGAATCAAAAATCTGAACGATAGAGTTGTAGCATATAAGCTATCAAACAGTGTGCCATGTTAAGATGCAGTTGGTCTTACTGTTTCAGACAAGTCAGGGGAAAAGTAATGAACAATGGTAAATATTGACGCTTTAAGGGCCATAACTCCTAAAAGAAATGGTTCTACAGCTTCAACCTAATTATATGAATTGTAGATCTTGATGTGCTTAATCATATGCAATTTGAATTTTTGAAATACCTGGTATAGTTTTCAAGATATAGGGCTAAATAAGTGAAAAAAAAATTAAAAATCCAGAAAAAGGGCAATAACTCCTATGTCGTTTGTTGGATCTTCTTGAAAATTCCAGAGCAGGTAGATCTTGAGATGCTAATCACTTTTGTCTCCCATCAGAATTTTGATATCTGTTACCGTTTTTGAGTTATTTGCAAAAAACTGTAATTTGACCCCTATGTTCTATTTTAAGCCATGGAGGCCATATTTTTGACAAATCAAAAATCCGAACGATAGAATTGTAGCATTAATGCTATTTAACAACTGTGCCAAGTTTGGTTGAAGTTGGATGTATGGTGTCAGACAAGTTAATCTTTGAAATTCAGGGTAAAAGTAATGAAAAATGGTAAATTTTGACACTTTAAGGGCCATAACTCCTAAAAGAAATGGTTCTACAGCTTTGACCTAATTACATGAAATGTAAATCTTGATGTGCTTAATCATATGCACTTTGAATTTTTAAAATATCTTGTATAGTTTTCAAGATATAGGGCTAAATAAGTGCAAAATTTTGAAAAAATCCAGAAAAAGGGCAATAACTCCTACATCCGTTGTTGGATCTTCTTGAAAATTTCTGGGCAGGTAGATCTTGAGGTGCTGATCACTTTTACCCTAAACCAGAATTTTGATATCTGTAACCGTTTTCGAGTTATTTGCAAAAAACTGCAATTTACCCCTATGTTCTATTTTTAGCCATGGCGGCCATGTTTTTCAACGAATCAAAAATCCCCACGCTAGTTTTATACTACCTATGCTAATTAACAACTGTGCCAAATTTAAAAGCCATTGGACTTATGGTGTTAGAGGAGTTAACGTTTGAAAAATGTTAACGACGACGGACGACGGACGACGACGGACGACGACGGACGACGGACGACGACGGACGCCAAGTGATGGCAATAGCTCACCTGGACCTTCGGTCCAGGTGAGCTAAAAAGTTAGGACAGCTCTAAACTCACTATTAATATACCGACGCTCTGATTTGAACAATAACAACAACAAAAACATATCAATTGAGCGCCTTTGACAGGGTAAAAGTACCTTTGCGAAACAACGTAGATTTGGCATCCCTCGCTATTGCAACTGAGGCGTCCTGTTTCTTCACTTTCAACTTTTGAAATGAAACCTTGTCTGCTATTTCTGCGGCAAACTCTGCAGTCGCCTCGTACCCTAAGAATTCTGCAACCCTATGAACTTGTCTCACAGTATCCTGTTGTAGAAATGAAACATTCAAAAATAAAACATCAAGAAGATTAATGGTGGTCAATTTTAATTGATTTTTTAACATGTAGTTAAATACATACCGCAATAACCCAAATGTAAATTCCAAAAGAAATTGAGGGTTGAACAAGGCTTTATGCAAAAGCTTCTTGTTTCTTTTTTGCCTTTAGCAATGTAAAGGGTTAAACAAATTATTGGTTTTCCTTGAACTTCGTGAAATTTAAAAGATAAGCACATGCAGATATGGGTTTGTTACAGAGTTTTTGTTTACACCGAATTTGACCTTCGCTCAATTTCTCGTTGGCAACACGACATGTGTATTGCAACAAGAACGAACTGCTAACCATCCCGAGCACTTAAGTTCACAACTTACCTCCCAATATCAGAGAAAAAGACTGGTGATAAATGTCTTGGTCCCGGTGCCATGAAACAATAAACATTCTTAAGTCTAAGTCAACTATCTCAGTAAATATAATGAGTTGAGAATATTCTCAGACTTGAGTATTGTTTTCAAGCTTTGTGGCAACTGGCCTGACTTGGAAAATTAAGTTGCGTACCTTCCTCGGCACTTTGTCTATAATAAATATTTATTTTATAATTAATATTGAGATGACGATTTTCATTTAAATTGTGTCGAAAAACTGAATGCTGTTTCAGTTATTCACCATCCTTTTTTAAATACTTATACTCTTGGAAAGCTCACGTTAAAAAACCTTTACCTTTATTGCATAATAAAACTTCAAGAGGTTTTACAAACAAAATGCATGTTCAACCAAAGATATTATTATATTTACAAATATGTAGAAATTTGACCAATGTCAGTGGATCTCATTGTCGCAACTCAAATGATAGCTTAACAGAAAATCAGTCACGGGGAAAACACTCATTATTTGGGTTAAGAACAAACATTAATATTTCAATGGTGTCAATGATCAGGGTCGACCATTTAACTTGAAAGGGGGGCTTTATTTTATTCATTTTTCGAAGGCTCGCGACAGAATACTTTTTTTTATTATTATCATTATTTTATATAGCAGAAATCCTTCTTTAGAATATTTTTTTTTCTTACCCTCTGCTGCCAAAATATCTTTTTTCATCAAAAATAATTTTCAGAATAGTTTTTTTAGGATTAAACCACCCCCCCTTTTCAAGTTAAATGGTCGGTCCTTAACCAAACCAACTTTACATGGACTCGTCCTACCAGAAGCAAAGAATTTTATTTCATTTATTATTTACCAGTTTTAAGTCCTCAAAGGTAACTGGTAGGATATTCTTGTTTGTTTTCATGGCGTCTTCGTATTCTTTAGTATAATTCCACCATCCACCATAGACCGTATCTTAAACAAGAATCAATCATAATTCGTTGTACATGCATTGGAATCATATTCATTCGAAGGCCGAAAACCAAAATTGTCAAAAGAGACATGTATTCTACCCAAACATGTTCGAACAAGTAATAGAAGCCAAGACAAGCTCCGAGGATATCGTCCATGTTCATTTCAAAAATGGTTATTTAAACAATAATTAAACAAGTGAACAAAAAAAAATATTTTCTAATTTCTATTTTAAAATTCGCATCATTCTGATGCCCTGGCTTCAGGGACTTCTGGTTCATCGACTAAGTGCATGATATCAAAATTTTCAAACAAAGTACCATTTTTTTGGTTTGTTTATCGGACGTAGTAAGACTTGTATGACACGAATTACCATAAAATTTGTAATATATTGTCGCTGAAATTTCCGATTGTTAAATTCAAAATTGATGAAAACACCTGGTTTCTTTCCTTGTAATGCACATGGTCGATATCCTCGGTGCTGGATCTGGCTCCCTTGTTCGAACGTTTTGGTTTTGAGTACTTTTCGTTTTCAACTGTTTTGGATTTTGACCTTCCAATGTTTTGGTTTAAATGCTACTGATGAGAGGTTACTCCTTGAAATATCGATATATAGCATACTAGTATCCAAATTAACCGTTTATACCCGCGTTTTTGGTATTTGTAATTTTGAAACCACTGGGCGATAACCGCTGCTGGTGGACCAGAGGTCCCCGAGGGTAATCACAAGCCTGGTAGTAAGACTTGTATGACACGAATTACCATAAAATTTCTAATATATTGTCGCTGAAATTTCCGATTGTTAAATTCAAAATTGATGAATGAAAACACCCGGTTTCTTTCCTTGTAATGCACATGGTCGATATCCTCGGTGCTGGATTTGGCTCCCTTGTTCGAACGTTTTGGTTTTGAGTACTTTTCGTTTTCAACTGTTTTGGATTTTGACCTTCCAATGTTTTGGTTTAAATGCTACTGATGAGAGGTTACTCCTTGAAATATCGATATATAGCATACTAGTATCCAAATTAACCGTTTATACCCGCGTTTTTGGTATTTGTAATTTTGAAACCACTGGGCGATAACCGCTGCTGGTGGACCAGAGGTCCCCGAGGGTAATCACAAGCCTGGTAGTAAGACTTGTATGACACGAATTACCATAAAATTTCTAATATATTGTCGCTGAAATTTCCGATTGTTAAATTCAAAATTGATGAATGAAAACACCCGGTTTCTTTCCTTGTAATGCACATGGTCGATATCCTCGGTGCTGGATTTGGCTCCCTTGTTCGAACGTTTTGGTTTTGAGTACTTTTCGTTTTCAACTGTTTTGGATTTTGACCTTCCAATGTTTTGGTTTAAAAGCTACTGATGAGAGGTTACTCCTTGAAATATCGATATATAGCATATCCAAATTAACCGTTTATACCCGCGTTTTTGGTATTTGTAATTTTGAGATATTTCATTTTTTTAGTGTGTGATTTTCTTTCCTTCTATGATAAAAGTGTTACCGTCTCTGATGATTTCCTGGAAATAATCCTCCCATTTATAGTCTTCAGAAAACCCTCGTAGGTTTTTGAAAAAGTTGTATTGCGACACGTGACGATCCTTTGGGTTTCTGTTAAGATATATTATTTTGGCGCCGAGCTCGACGTGGCTTTTAGGGATATAGCGGTAAGGTAGATCAGGGGGTCCAATGTAATTGGTAAGTGCGTAGCATAATTTGGTAAGTGACTATAAAGATGGCGGAAAAACCTCGCTTCGATCGACAACGGTCAGTTTTCTCTTCGTGTTTACAAAAGTTATACACATCTTATGAATAAAACCATGTTGCCTTTCGGCAATTATGAGTTATGAGAAATAGTACATAACAAAAATGTAATGCTTGATTTGCTCATTTAAAAGCTATTGAAGAAAAACCGGCCACTTGACAGCAATTTTTTTGTCATGCCGAAAAAAAACAGGCTTTGTTTCAGGTACTCTGATCACAAACGTAAGGTTTTATGGTGTTTTGTGGTTCGTCAACAAGCATGGATGTTCCCAAATATTTGTTTCTGTAAAAGAAACATGTATTTGTTGACATATTTACAATTATTTTATTTTTTGGTAAGTGCAAGTCGGTGTACTAAACAAAATTGGTAATGGATATTATCACAGTGCAAACATCTTTATTCATTGCGTTAACGTTTTAATGAGATAGATTTTTTTTGATTTCCGATTCATTTCTATTCTACTACATGAATCTGTTTAGCAGGCTGAATCAAATAACTTTGATTTTTCCGACAAAGTATGTGAACATGTACATATTTTCCGGTTATGTTAATTTCACATTGCCAATTCGGTTACCTTGCTATGATGAGTATGGTCTTGTGTTAAATTAACACTCTAAGTTTTATTTTAAAAGGCATACTAATACAAATAAGTTTATGATCAATGTGAAAACCTATACGAATTAAATGTAACTAATTTTTCGAGCTTTTTGTATTTAAAAAGAGTCTGAAAGTATAACTTACGAAATATGTTTAGAGCAAAGAAGGTGCTCTTTTAATAATATAGTTCAGCTTTGACCACCGAAACCAAGGAAAATGGCATTAGCCCAGATGGCTGGTTTTCCAACCGATGCCAGTACATAAACATTTGGACTATAATGTCACAATACAATGGGAATCTCCCTAGTTCTGATAGAACTGCTAAATTTGTAGTCTGTTTAGAGACCCCTGACAGAAACTTACAAAATTTCATGTTAAGCTTTTCTTGTTCCCAATCTTTGTATATTTCATACAAATTCAATTGCTTTCTTTTTGGTGTTACGTTTGTAATCCCCCGTTCTCGCACCCATATAAACAAATGGGTTTTATAGTATGATCAAAAATGTGAAGGAGATACCACCTTCATGTCTCTATATAGTTTAAAACTGGCTTTTAAT
Organism: Arcuatula senhousia; assembly: GCA_963971305.1. Taxonomy (NCBI): domain Eukaryota; kingdom Metazoa; phylum Mollusca; class Bivalvia; order Mytilida; family Mytilidae; genus Arcuatula; species Arcuatula senhousia. Next base: position 19,325,524 of record OZ020311.1, read on the forward strand.
GCCTTTTCATATAACTTAGACTTAGCTTCTGTAAAACGACAAGTTTTGTCGACACTATACCAAGATATTTTTAGCTTTTTACACATTCAATCTTTTAAATGCCAATTAGAAATTGTTCATTTAATAATTTACCAGAGTTATTAAATACGACAACTTTGGTTTTGTTAATATTTATATCTAGACATGGTATATTATAGTTTTACAATACTCCTGCAAAATATCGAGTTTATTTTGTAGACAGTCACATCTTTTAGAATCGGCCATCAAGACTAAGTCGTCTGCATACAACAAGCAAGGGATTTTCCTGTTATCTAAAGTAACTGATTCTGACTGATCTAACAATTTTTGTGGTAAATCATTTATGAAAAAATTGAACAAGTTAGGGCTAAGTACGTCGCCCTGTCGTACACCAACCTTGGCAGTGAAAAAAAATTGTCATTTTGATGCCCACTTTGATGCATAAAGTATCATTTAAGTGCATATTTTTTAGTTTTCTATAAAAATAACCACTAACATTTCTTTCAAGAAGTTTGAACATAATTCCAACATGGATAACTCTATCAAATGCCTTGCGAAAATCCACGAAGCAAGCATATAATTTTTTATTCCCTTGTTTTAGATTTCAACACAAAATTATATGTGATCTGTGGTACCAGATGTTTTTAAAAAGCCAATTTGACTTTCATGTATTACTTTATTATCTAACAAAAATTTGTCAAAGCGATTACAAAGTATTATATTAAAGAGTTTCCCAATACCATACTTCTATAGTTTTCTGGCTTTAGTGGATTTTCACTTTTATAAATTGGACATATATAACTTTTGGACCATTGTTCCGGGTACTGACCTGACCTAAAGACAGCATTGAACAGCTTCAACAGACTTGGGTTAATATAGGATTGTGGTGCCTGGAGCATTTCATTACTAATATTATCAAGGCCAGGACTCTTATTATTCTTAATAAGAAAGCAATCGGACACATCAAGATTAGAATACCCCCCCCCCCCCCAAAAAAAAAAAAAATCGATAACAAAAGAAATATTATGCAAAGTATTTAAAAGAAGGGCTTTCAAAAGTTTTTGCACTGTAATAATATACATTACCAATTTTTTTAGTACACTAACTTGCACTTACCAAACAATTAAATAATTGTAAATATGTCAACAAATACATGTTTCTTTTACAGAAACAAATATTTGGAAATATCCATGCTTGTTGACGAACCACAAAACACCATAAAACCTAACGTTTGTGATCAGAGTACCTGAAACAAAGCCTGTTTTTTTCGGCATGACAAAAAAAAATGCTGTCAAGTGGCCGGTTTTTCTTCAATAGCTTTTTGATAAGCAAATCAAGCATTACATTTTTGTTATGTACTATTTCTCATAACTCATAATTGCCGAAAGGCAACATGGTTTTATTCATAAGATGTGTATAACTTTTGTAAACACGAAGAGAAAACTGACCGTTGTCGATCGAAGCGAGGTTTTTCCGCCATCTTTATAGTCACTTACCAAATTATGCTACGCACTTACCAATTACATTGGACCCCCTGTAGATGGGTGTGGACTATACGACGTCTGGTCTCTTTTTCCAGTTCCGAATGGTCCGGCAGGAAATCAAGATGAACTTGAAACGAGGCTGGTCTGCTGTTGTACTCCGTCGTCTGTTCCATAACCATACAAATTATTTCATGTAACCAATGGGTACCTAAAAAAATATGTAACCAATGGGCACCTGAGAAAAAATATACTTTAATTTCATGTAACCATTGGGTATCTGGAATAAGTTGTACATATTACTTCGTGTAACCAACGGGTACACCATACAAATATTTATGAATAGGTGTTTTTAACACAAGAAAACTAGCTTGTGGAAACCATACACAATACTTCATAATCAATATGTACCAAGGAAAACCATAGAAGTTAAATGATTTTATATAACTATTAGGCACCTGGGAAAAGTATACAAATTATTTTATGTAACTAATAAATACCCGGGAAAACTATACAAATTCAGTCATGTAACCAAAAGGTGCCCGCGGGAACCATATACAAAATATCTTGTAACCCATGGGTAGCTATAAAAAAATGTGCAAAAAATAATTTTATGTTACTAGGTTGGTACCTTGAAAACTATAATATAATATCAGGAAAATGAGAAAGCTATTCACACACACAAAAAAATATGAAACAACCAAAGCAAATCTGCCCGAGAAAACCATTTTAACACATTCAATAGGAGGATATAAGCACGGTCACTCTTAAGTTCCTCGATGAGTTCCTGCGCAACTTGGGGTAACGGAACATTTTATTCGCTGTAAATGTTTTAGATAACCGTCCATGAAGGGTATTCATGGAATATTTCCTGAGAAAAAAAATTAAAAATTACGATTTTTTATAAGTTAATGGGGAAACTGTACACAGTCTCATTACCGAAAAAAAGCACTGAAAAAAAAACATTAGTAAGTTACCTGATTTTTGTGAGGTACACATCAGGATATCGTCTGGTCGAGACTTGAAATTTCTGACGACCTCCATCTGCTTTCCAGGGTTCTCCTTAATTGGAGGATAGGACCATAAAGACATTCCTTGGAATTTCGTAAAAGGATAAATCGTCATATTTAATTCGCTGTCCGGCTGCATTATATTTCCTGTAGAGAAATGAAGCAAAGGACACATTTATGGGAATGTTAAAAAACATCAAATGTCTAAAGCATCAGAAGGTGTATTAGCAGTTGATATTAGTAAAAAATCAACCTAACCAGCTTTATATTCTGAAAAGCCTAGGATCCTTCGGATTTATAAGCCATTTCGAGTAATTGTACTCCATGTTCTTAAGTAACAGCGGCCATGTTTTAATCAAATCTTTTTAAACTGAAGAGGATTGTTAGTTGCAAACATGTCTTAAATCATTCCTGCAAAGTTTCAGTCAATTTGGTTCAGTTGTTTCAGATCGAGATTTTTTTTTTTTTTAAACGGACGACGGACGCATGGTGATGGCAATAGCTCTCATTGCCTTTGGTCAGTTGAGCTAAAAATATAAGAATTAGACGGAAAAATTACAGCATTAGTATAGTAATGCAAATGCTTTTGAAATCGGTTTCAAGCCTCTTCAAACTGTATTTGATATTATATTCCTTAATTTCGACTAGATTTATCCTCCCAGCCCTCTTCCCCCCCCCCCCCAAAAAAAAAAGAAAATCAAAAACAAAACCCTCAAAACAAACAAACAAACACCCCAATAATAATAAAATATTTTTGAAATGCTTTGCAATTTTAAGAATTGTCTTATATATTTACTCGTTTACCTTATCTCGCAGACTAATCTATTCCCGAAATTTTTTGTATGCAAAATATAATAAGTATGACCTCAATATGTGAAAAACAATAATAAAAACCTATGTATGCAAATGACCCATAGCCTGATCAGATCATGATGACACATAATGTCCGATGTAGCCTTCTTTTCATTTCTGTCACTTGTTTGATGTATGTCAACTTTGATTAGTTTTATTACCTGAGGTGCGAAATCAGGGGGTCCAATGTAATTGGTAAGTGCGTAGCATAATTTGGTAAGTGACTATAAAGATGGCGGAAAAACCTCGCTTCGATCGACAACGGTCAGTTTTCTCTTCGTGTTTACAAAAGTTATACACATCTTATGAATAAAACCATGTTGCCTTTCGGCAATTATGAGTTATGAGAAATAGTACATAACAAAAATGTAATGCTTGATTTGCTCATTTAAAAGCTATTGAAGAAAAACCGGCCACTTGACAGCAATTTTTTTGTCATGCCGAAAAAAAACAGGCTTTGTTTCAGGTACTCTGATCACAAACGTAAGGTTTTATGGTGTTTTGTGGTTCGTCAACAAGCATGGATGTTCCCAAATATTTGTTTCTGTAAAAGAAACATGTATTTGTTGACATATTTACAATTATTTTATTTTTTGGTAAGTGCAAGTCGGTGTACTAAACAAAATTGGTAATGGATATTATCACAGTGCAAACATCTTTATTCATTGCGTTAACGTTTTAATGAGATAGATTTTTTTTGATTTCCGATTCATTTCTATTCTACTACATGAATCTGTTTAGCAGGCTGAATCAAATAACTTTGATTTTTCCGACAAAGTATGTGAACATGTACATATTTTCCGGTTATGTTAATTTCACATTGCCAATTCGGTTACCTTGCTATGATGAGTATGGTCTTGTGTTAAATTAACACTCTAAGTTTTATTTTAAAAGGCATACTAATACAAATAAGTTTATGATCAATGTGAAAACCTATACGAATTAAATGTAACTAATTTTTCGAGCTTTTTGTATTTAAAAAGAGTCTGAAAGTATAACTTACGAAATATGTTTAGAGCAAAGAAGGTGCTCTTTTAATAATATAGTTCAGCTTTGACCACCGAAACCAAGGAAAATGGCATTAGCCCAGATGGCTGGTTTTCCAACCGATGCCAGTACATAAACATTTGGACTATAATGTCACAATACAATGGGAATCTCCCTAGTTCTGATAGAACTGCTAAATTTGTAGTCTGTTTAGAGACCCCTGACAGAAACTTACAAAATTTCATGTTAAGCTTTTCTTGTTCCCAATCTTTGTATATTTCATACAAATTCAATTGCTTTCTTTTTGGTGTTACGTTTGTAATCCCCCGTTCTCGCACCCATATAAACAAATGGGTTTTATAGTATGATCAAAAATGTGAAGGAGATACCACCTTCATGTCTCTATATAGTTTAAAACTGGCTTTTAATGCCTTTTCATATAACTTAGACTTAGCTTCTGTAAAACGACAAGTTTTGTCGACACTATACCAAGATATTTTTAGCTTTTTACACATTCAATCTTTTAAATGCCAATTAGAAATTGTTCATTTAATAATTTACCAGAGTTATTAAATACGACAACTTTGGTTTTGTTAATATTTATATCTAGACATGGTATATTATAGTTTTACAATACTCCTGCAAAATATCGAGTTTATTTTGTAGACAGTCACATCTTTTAGAATCGGCCATCAAGACTAAGTCGTCTGCATACAACAAGCAAGGGATTTTCCTGTTATCTAAAGTAACTGATTCTGACTGATCTAACAATTTTTGTGGTAAATCATTTATGAAAAAATTGAACAAGTTAGGGCTAAGTACGTCGCCCTGTCGTACACCAACCTTGGCAGTGAAAAAAAATTGTCATTTTGATGCCCACTTTGATGCATAAAGTATCATTTAAGTGCATATTTTTTAGTTTTCTATAAAAATAACCACTAACATTTCTTTCAAGAAGTTTGAACATAATTCCAACATGGATAACTCTATCAAATGCCTTGCGAAAATCCACGAAGCAAGCATATAATTTTTTATTCCCTTGTTTTAGATTTCAACACAAAATTATATGTGATCTGTGGTACCAGATGTTTTTAAAAAGCCAATTTGACTTTCATGTATTACTTTATTATCTAACAAAAATTTGTCAAAGCGATTACAAAGTATTATATTAAAGAGTTTCCCAATACCATACTTCTATAGTTTTCTGGCTTTAGTGGATTTTCACTTTTATAAATTGGACATATATAACTTTTGGACCATTGTTCCGGGTACTGACCTGACCTAAAGACAGCATTGAACAGCTTCAACAGACTTGGGTTAATATAGGATTGTGGTGCCTGGAGCATTTCATTACTAATATTATCAAGGCCAGGACTCTTATTATTCTTAATAAGAAAGCAATCGGACACATCAAGATTAGAATACCCCCCCCCCCCCCAAAAAAAAAAAAAATCGATAACAAAAGAAATATTATGCAAAGTATTTAAAAGAAGGGCTTTCAAAAGTTTTTGCACTGTAATAATATACATTACCAATTTTTTTAGTACACTAACTTGCACTTACCAAACAATTAAATAATTGTAAATATGTCAACAAATACATGTTTCTTTTACAGAAACAAATATTTGGAAATATCCATGCTTGTTGACGAACCACAAAACACCATAAAACCTAACGTTTGTGATCAGAGTACCTGAAACAAAGCCTGTTTTTTTCGGCATGACAAAAAAAATTGCTGTCAAGTGGCCGGTTTTTCTTCAATAGCTTTTTGATAAGCAAATCAAGCATTACATTTTTGTTATGTACTATTTCTCATAACTCATAATTGCCGAAAGGCAACATGGTTTTATTCATAAGATGTGTATAACTTTTGTAAACACGAAGAGAAAACTGACCGTTGTCGATCGAAGCGAGGTTTTTCCGCCATCTTTATAGTCACTTACCAAATTATGCTACGCACTTACCAATTACATTGGACCCCCTGTAGATGGGTGTGGACTATACGACGTCTGGTCTCTTTTTCCAGTTCCGAATGGTCCGGCAGGAAATCAAGATGAACTTGAAACGAGGCTGGTCTGCTGTTGTACTCCGTCGTCTGTTCCATAACCATACAAATTATTTCATGTAACCAATGGGTACCTAAAAAAATATGTAACCAATGGGCACCTGAGAAAAAATATACTTTAATTTCATGTAACCATTGGGTATCTGGAATAAGTTGTACATATTACTTCGTGTAACCAACGGGTACACCATACAAATATTTATGAATAGGTGTTTTTAACACAAGAAAACTAGCTTGTGGAAACCATACACAATACTTCATAATCAATATGTACCAAGGAAAACCATAGAAGTTAAATGATTTTATATAACTATTAGGCACCTGGGAAAAGTATACAAATTATTTTATGTAACTAATAAATACCCGGGAAAACTATACAAATTCAGTCATGTAACCAAAAGGTGCCCGCGGGAACCATATACAAAATATCTTGTAACCCATGGGTAGCTATAAAAAAATGTGCAAAAAATAATTTTATGTTACTAGGTTGGTACCTTGAAAACTATAATATAATATCAGGAAAATGAGAAAGCTATTCACACACACAAAAAAATATGAAACAACCAAAGCAAATCTGCCCGAGAAAACCATTTTAACACATTCAATAGGAGGATATAAGCACGGTCACTCTTAAGTTCCTCGATGAGTTCCTGCGCAACTTGGGGTAACGGAACATTTTATTCGCTGTAAATGTTTTAGATAACCGTCCATGAAGGGTATTCATGGAATATTTCCTGAGAAAAAAAATTAAAAATTACGATTTTTTATAAGTTAATGGGGAAACTGTACACAGTCTCATTACCGAAAAAAAGCACTGAAAAAAAAACATTAGTAAGTTACCTGATTTTTGTGAGGTACACATCAGGATATCGTCTGGTCGAGACTTGAAATTTCTGACGACCTCCATCTGCTTTCCAGGGTTCTCCTTAATTGGAGGATAGGACCATAAAGACATTCCTTGGAATTTCGTAAAAGGATAAATCGTCATATTTAATTCGCTGTCCGGCTGCATTATATTTCCTGTAGAGAAATGAAGCAAAGGACACATTTATGGGAATGTTAAAAAACATCAAATGTCTAAAGCATCAGAAGGTGTATTAGCAGTTGATATTAGTAAAAAATCAACCTAACCAGCTTTATATTCTGAAAAGCCTAGGATCCTTCGGATTTATAAGCCATTTCGAGTAATTGTACTCCATGTTCTTAAGTAACAGCGGCCATGTTTTAATCAAATCTTTTTAAACTGAAGAGGATTGTTAGTTGCAAACATGTCTTAAATCATTCCTGCAAAGTTTCAGTCAATTTGGTTCAGTTGTTTCAGATCGAGATTTTTTTTTTTTTTAAACGGACGACGGACGCATGGTGATGGCAATAGCTCTCATTGCCTTTGGTCAGTTGAGCTAAAAATATAAGAATTAGACGGAAAAATTACAGCATTAGTATAGTAATGCAAATGCTTTTGAAATCGGTTTCAAGCCTCTTCAAACTGTATTTGATATTATATTCCTTAATTTCGACTAGATTTATCCTCCCAGCCCTCTTCCCCCCCCCCCCCCCCCAAAAAAAAAAAGAAAATCAAAAACAAAACCCTCAAAACAAACAAACAAACACCCCAATAATAATAAAATATTTTTGAAATGCTTTGCAATTTTAAGAATTGTCTTATATATTTACTCGTTTACCTTATCTCGCAGACTAATCTATTCCCGAAATTTTTTGTATGCAAAATATAATAAGTATGACCTCAATATGTGAAAAACAATAATAAAAACCTATGTATGCAAATGACCCATAGCCTGATCAGATCATGATGACACATAATGTCCGATGTAGCCTTCTTTTCATTTCTGTCACTTGTTTGATGTATGTCAACTTTGATTAGTTTTATTACCTGAGGTGCGAAATCAGGGGGTCCAATGTAATTGGTAAGTGCGTAGCATAATTTGGTAAGTGACTATAAAGATGGCGGAAAAACCTCGCTTCGATCGACAACGGTCAGTTTTCTCTTCGTGTTTACAAAAGTTATACACATCTTATGAATAAAACCATGTTGCCTTTCGGCAATTATGAGTTATGAGAAATAGTACATAACAAAAATGTAATGCTTGATTTGCTCATTTAAAAGCTATTGAAGAAAAACCGGCCACTTGACAGCAATTTTTTTGTCATGCCGAAAAAAAACAGGCTTTGTTTCAGGTACTCTGATCACAAACGTAAGGTTTTATGGTGTTTTGTGGTTCGTCAACAAGCATGGATGTTCCCAAATATTTGTTTCTGTAAAAGAAACATGTATTTGTTGACATATTTACAATTATTTTATTTTTTGGTAAGTGCAAGTCGGTGTACTAAACAAAATTGGTAATGGATATTATCACAGTGCAAACATCTTTATTCATTGCGTTAACGTTTTAATGAGATAGATTTTTTTTGATTTCCGATTCATTTCTATTCTACTACATGAATCTGTTTAGCAGGCTGAATCAAATAACTTTGATTTTTCCGACAAAGTATGTGAACATGTACATATTTTCCGGTTATGTTAATTTCACATTGCCAATTCGGTTACCTTGCTATGATGAGTATGGTCTTGTGTTAAATTAACACTCTAAGTTTTATTTTAAAAGGCATACTAATACAAATAAGTTTATGATCAATGTGAAAACCTATACGAATTAAATGTAACTAATTTTTCGAGCTTTTTGTATTTAAAAAGAGTCTGAAAGTATAACTTACGAAATATGTTTAGAGCAAAGAAGGTGCTCTTTTAATAATATAGTTCAGCTTTGACCACCGAAACCAAGGAAAATGGCATTAGCCCAGATGGCTGGTTTTCCAACCGATGCCAGTACATAAACATTTGGACTATAATGTCACAATACAATGGGAATCTCCCTAGTTCTGATAGAACTGCTAAATTTGTAGTCTGTTTAGAGACCCCTGACAGAAACTTACAAAATTTCATGTTAAGCTTTTCTTGTTCCCAATCTTTGTATATTTCATACAAATTCAATTGCTTTCTTTTTGGTGTTACGTTTGTAATCCCCCGTTCTCGCACCCATATAAACAAATGGGTTTTATAGTATGATCAAAAATGTGAAGGAGATACCACCTTCATGTCTCTATATAGTTTAAAACTGGCTTTTAATGCCTTTTCATATAACTTAGACTTAGCTTCTGTAAAACGACAAGTTTTGTCGACACTATACCAAGATATTTTTAGCTTTTTACACATTCAATCTTTTAAATGCCAATTAGAAATTGTTCATTTAATAATTTACCAGAGTTATTAAATACGACAACTTTGGTTTTGTTAATATTTATATCTAGACATGGTATATTATAGTTTTACAATACTCCTGCAAAATATCGAGTTTATTTTGTAGACAGTCACATCTTTTAGAATCGGCCATCAAGACTAAGTCGTCTGCATACAACAAGCAAGGGATTTTCCTGTTATCTAAAGTAACTGATTCTGACTGATCTAACAATTTTTGTGGTAAATCATTTATGAAAAAATTGAACAAGTTAGGGCTAAGTACGTCGCCCTGTCGTACACCAACCTTGGCAGTGAAAAAAAATTGTCATTTTGATGCCCACTTTGATGCATAAAGTATCATTTAAGTGCATATTTTTTAGTTTTCTATAAAAATAACCACTAACATTTCTTTCAAGAAGTTTGAACATAATTCCAACATGGATAACTCTATCAAATGCCTTGCGAAAATCCACGAAGCAAGCATATAATTTTTTATTCCCTTGTTTTAGATATTTATCAATTATACATTTCAACACAAAATTATATGTGATCTGTGGTACCAGATGTTTTTAAAAAGCCAATTTGACTTTCATGTATTACTTTATTTATACATTGAATGCAATATTTTTGAGTTTTATTGGTGTGTAAAAGCGTGGACCTAAGCACATTTTTAATGAAGCGCGGTAGCGCTTCATGTTGAAAATGTGCGCAAAGGTCCACGCTTTTACACACCAATAAAACTCAAAAATATTGCATTCAATGTATATAATTACATTCCGATAAAATATATTACATATTTGTACTGAAAATTGCACGAAATGCATGGTTTATCTCATTTTAAATCACTCCGCGCAAGTCGTTGTTAAGGTAGCACGTGCTAGTGAGTTTTATCGAGAAATAAAACTGAATTATTAACCAATCGAAATTGTCGTTATCAATTAGAATGTAATTATTATCTAACAAAAATTTGTCAAAGCGATTACAAAGTATTATATTAAAGAGTTTCCCAATACCATACTTCTATAGTTTTCTGGCTTTAGTGGATTTTCACTTTTATAAATTGGACATATATAACTTTTGGACCATTGTTCCGGGTACTGACCTGACCTAAAGACAGCATTGAACAGCTTCAACAGACTTGGGTTAATATAGGATTGTGGTGCCTGGAGCATTTCATTACTAATATTATCAAGGCCAGGACTCTTATTATTCTTAATAAGAAAGCAATCGGACACATCAAGATTAGAATACCCCCCCCCCCCCCCAAAAAAAAAAAAAATCGATAACAAAAGAAATATTATGCAAAGTATTTAAAAGAAGGGCTTTCAAAAGTTTTTGCACTGTAATAATATACATTACCAATTTTTTTAGTACACTAACTTGCACTTACCAAACAATTAAATAATTGTAAATATGTCAACAAATACATGTTTCTTTTACAGAAACAAATATTTGGAAATATCCATGCTTGTTGACGAACCACAAAACACCATAAAACCTAACGTTTGTGATCAGAGTACCTGAAACAAAGCCTGTTTTTTTCGGCATGACAAAAAAAATTGCTGTCAAGTGGCCGGTTTTTCTTCAATAGCTTTTTGATAAGCAAATCAAGCATTACATTTTTGTTATGTACTATTTCTCATAACTCATAATTGCCGAAAGGCAACATGGTTTTATTCATAAGATGTGTATAACTTTTGTAAACACGAAGAGAAAACTGACCGTTGTCGATCGAAGCGAGGTTTTTCCGCCATCTTTATAGTCACTTACCAAATTATGCTACGCACTTACCAATTACATTGGACCCCCTGCAATGGACAAATATAATACTATCTAAGTCAAGAAAGGCCCCTTCGGCAAAAAAAAATGACAGATTTTCATGAAATTTGAATGTGCGACTCCCTTAATTTGTAGGCATCGTTCTGAAATACTGTGTAAATGTTCAAATATGTATTCCTTGTAATTTTTTATGTTTTAGCAGTTAAAAACAACTACTGACGGACTTGGCAGACAGACAGACTCACAATATAATTTAAATCTCGATTTTAATGCTTCCGTATATCATAGGATAGAATGCTTAACCACCAGATGGAAAGTCTATATATATATCCAAGCGTGCAGATTGTGATTTTTTTAATATACATAATACATATCTTTATTACAAATATTTTTACAGGTGCAACACATGAAGTTGCAGATCCTAAGGGAAGTACCAGGGGTTTAACTATCCCTTGCCCTATGGCATTTTTTTTTATTTCGCGCAATATTCGGCATAAAAAAGGAACACATTGTTCAACTCATCATGCCTAAGCTGTCTTAATTTGGAGTCTAAGACTATATTAATATGCTTGGTCTTGGAAAGGTATTTTCATCTGAAGCTCCAAAATGGTTTTAAATAATAATAATAATAATAAGTTTATTTGCATAAAGACCATAGTAGGCCAGGCAATACATATAATAATACATAACATGAACATATTCACATAGAAGTACATACAAATATAAAGAGGACATAATAGAAAATGAATTAATATAATATGCATGCACTTGACCAGTATATCCTCATTTTCGCAATTCTTAGGATTGCTTTATAAAGTCAATAATAATGGACAAAACATCCATATCATAGTTTAGAATAAGTACAAGTTTATTAAAAGAGTCAAGCTGGTTAAAGTTTGTATATTTATTAGATATTTTGTTTAAAAAACTATTACGTATACTGTTATTTATTTGGCAGTCAAAAAAGAAGTGTGCCTCGTCATCCAAGACATTGCATATTTTACAAAGTCTCTGATCACGAGGGATGTTTTTGTATCTCCCAACCTCAACAGCTAAGTTATGGTCACTAATGCGAAATTTAGTAAGAGTTTTTCGACTATTGAAATTGGGGATTTTCAAATAATCTGCCATATTCATAATTAGCTTTAATTTGCTATATAGATATAACTTAGAGTTATTATCAAATTTTACAATTTTGTTCATGAAGACTTCTTCATATTTATCATTGATAATTCTTTTACTGCTGTTTTTAACTTTAACTTTTATAACTTTATAAAGTTTATCAGGAAACTCTAAATCTTCTTTATCTATTTGAAATTGAGGTAGCAAAACTATACCAAGTATATATACCCTCATTGCTAAGGGTTTTGTTAACAACAAGAGCTTCTTTAACCAATGGATTAATACCCTGAGAGTTAATTCTGGAATAAAAAGTATAGTCTTAGCACATTTGAGAATGTAAATCATAACCAAAAGATTGATTATTCATCGTCAAAAAGTCAATTTGGTTATATCCACCTCTAGCATGAATGACTGCCGTAGTGCCAGATAGGCGTCTGATTTCTTGTAGCATATCTGTATCAAATGTATTAAACTAAGCTAGACTAGAAATACATAATTTCTAGCCAATAATTTCTTTTATTATAATCCTACAATGAAGAATAAAATGACCCCCAAAAAAATCAAAATTCTATTTGTTTCCAATCTTTTAAAAGCACAAATTTTCTTTGGTGATTAACTTTTTGGGAAATCTATGGGCCAATGATAACTTCCTTCTTAAATTTACCTTTTTAGTAGACTGTTCCTATGATCATCAATTCCAGATAAAAATATATAAAAATATAAAGGGCAATCTGCACACACCGTGAATATTCCTGGTTTACTTATGTAGGGAAGTAAAAAAAATCAAAGATCTTTATCATAACCTACATCTTGTAAATGTAACACAGTGCATATGGCAAGTATTAAGTTTCTCTTTTTTGTGCATGCTAATCATTAGTTGTAAATTGCTAAAAATAATTGAAATAATTTATTTTCCTTATTTTTCATATTTCAAATTCACAATTGTTTTGTCACGGTAAAGTATTATATATGTCAGAGGATTGTCAAACCCTGTCCTATAGAAGTTAGCACAAAAAAAACCTCAACTTTTAGGTTTACCTTGAGATTTTCTCTAATCAATGATTATTAATAGATACAGTTTAAAGTGAAAATGGGTCTTTTTGAATGCAATTTTCCATCATAGAGGGATTATATCTTGTCAGTCGGTAATCTTGGTTAGCACCTAACATCATCCTTAAAAATTTATGACAGGATATGGAGAAAAGTAACATGAGACTATAAAACATATGTACTAAAACTTCAACTGAAATTGATTTTTATGTTGGCCATTTCGGAAATTTATTCCTCATCAGCAGCACTAAAACCCAAAGATAGGAAATCCACAATTTCAAAAAAGATGTTTAAAATGAATAAAGCCAAATGAAATCCAAATAAATATTAGTAAGAGCAAAACTACGATGGTTAACAATTATGTTAACAATTCAAGTTATTGACCTACATTTTCCGCATGAATAACTCCATATCTCTGGAACATCAAATAGTAGGGGGATAGCATTTGTTCAGTGAATACATCTTAGCAACTTCTCCACCAAGATTCATACCAGAATAGGGTCACTATGCATGAAAGACTTTCGGGTATAAGTTCTGGTTAGCATCCAAAACTTTTTTTAACTCAGCAACTGCATGAAGCATCATATGGAATAGTAACCAACATTTGTACCAAAAATAAGGTTTCCTTGACCAACATTTACTGCATAAATGAAATGGTTCAGGATTTTATTTAGGTTAAAATCTCAGCAACTGCATGTGATAACGAGATGATATTTTTTCTGTAGGTACATTTTGGGTAGGAATTAGCATCTGTACCAAAAGGTCATCTTGACCAACATACCGGATATTAAGAATGAATAAATCAGGCTAAAGTTCTGGTAAAGAAACAAATCTTCTTAACAGCTGCAAGTGGTATCTTGAAAAGAAGCCCACATTTGTACCAAAATTAGGTCACCATGACCTTCATTTACTGCATGAATGACTCCAGGTAGATGTCCATATTTTGTCAACTGCAATTAAATGGTCTTTGGGTACCTTTTTTAACAGTAACCAGCATCTGTACCAAAATTAAATCACCCTCACCTACATTTTTTGCATGAAATGCTCAGGTTTAAGTTTTACATAAGTTGCATATCTTGGCAACAGCTAGTGGTAGAGGAAGGATATTTGGTAAGTGGGTACATCATGGATAGTAACTAGTACCATAGCAAAATAAGGTAACCTTGACCTACATTTCATATGAATGACTCAGTAGTATTTCTCTTTCCATATACGGACAATTATGACTCCAGGTTGAGGTCCGTATTTCCGCAACTGCAAGTAAATGGTCTGTGGGTACCTTTTTTTTACAGTAACCATCATCTGTACTAAAATTAAATCATTCACTTACAATTTCTGCATGAAATGCTCAGGTTTTATTTTGATTGTTGAGATACATTCTAAAACTATTATTACATCATCATACAAGAGGCTCCCCTGGTCTTGATGTCAACCCTATGAAGAACATTGTAGAGCTAAATAATACTGCGACTCTATAGAGACTTTTGTTAAGAGCTTAATGAACTAACCATTTAAGCAAGCAAAAGCTTTTCTTTATCTGCTACAGTTTTCATTCTATAAACCAAAAACATGAAAACATGTTAATTTTGGGGCTGTAATCCCTAAAAGGGGTCATCTGACAACTTTGACCCATTGGAGACTTTTGTAGAGCTAAATGAGCTGAACATTTAAGCAAGCAGCAGCTTTTCTCTATCTGCAATAGTTTTCATTTTATAGGCCAAAACCAGTATTTTTGCCCTATGGAGACTTTTGTAGAGCTAAATGAGCTGAACATTTAAGCAAACAACAGCTTTTCTCTATCTGCAATAGTTTTCATCCTATAGGCCAATAACACTCTCTTTCGCCTTTAAGGGGCTGTAACCCCTATAAGGGGTTATCTAACAACTTCGACCCTATAAAGACTTTTGTAGAGCTAAATGAGCTGCATGAACATTTTAGCCAGCAGCAGCTTTTCACTTGCACTAGTTTTCATTATACAGACCAAAAATACTATTTTTCGCCTTTAAGGGCTGTAACCCCTATAAGGAGTGATCTGAAAACTTTGACCTTATGAATGCTTTTGTAGAGCTAAATGAGCTGAACATTTAAGCAAGCAAAAGCTTTTCTCTATCTGCAATAGTTTTCATTCTATAGGAAGCCCCATCTCACAACATTGATTTTTCTCCACAATCACTAAGTCATGAAGTTGTTCCAAAAGTATAATTTTATGTTGATTAAATGATTTATAAAGTTTCATGATACATGTACTATACTTACATATCTGTAAGTGGTCATCCATCGGAAAATATTAGGGATGGCAACGATTAACCGGTTAACCGGTTATTCGGTCGGAAAGATCGTAACCGGTTACTAATTTTAGTAATCGAGTAATCGTTAAAAATGAAAAGAAAACTTTTTATTTTGTTACTTTTTCATTGTACATTTAAAATTCAAAAGGACTGATAATCAGTAGCTCAAAGTAATTTAATTGAAATTGATGATTAGCGATAATTACTCCAAGCCATGGAATAAGAATAAGAATAAGAATGGCTTTATTTCCAATCAAGGGCCCTCAAGGGGCAAAAAATCAGATACAATGATTATGATAATTATACAGTATATATATAAATATATATAATTGAACACAGGACAGGTCAGAGCACCTTAAAATATATGTTGTTACAAATATATCATGTTAACACTAATAATAATAATAATAATTTGTAATATCTAATATTTACCTCTATATTGTAGGCACATTTTAATAAAAAGACACAGTTCCTTTTAAATTCTTTCATCCTCATTAGTAAGGAGCCATATGAATTTACCTTCATTACTCAAATTTTTAAAATTCTGGTTATAATGAGATATGCTTTCAAAAAAAGGTTTTCTAAGATTTTCATAAAAAATACAATCTATCATAAAATGTTTTTCATCTTCAATATCTTCATTGCTACATTTAGTGCATTTTCTGTCTGATCTTGCTAAATTCTTATATCTCCCAACCTCAATATTAAGTGGGTGTGCGCTTATCCTTAGTTTGCAAATATATTGCCTTATAGAGAAATCTTTTATATATAAATACTTTTCTTTTCCAAAGCAGCTCTTAAAACTAAAATAAGTATCTAATTTCCCTTTATTTGAACCAACACAATTTATCCTTTCTTTATTCCAGTATGTATTAAAACTATTTATCAATTTCTTTTTAACTAGTTTACTTATTGTACAAAGTTTCATTTTAAGGTTTGGTAACTGTAACTCTTTCATATGTTTGGACAATATTGTTTATACAAACAATCAATGATAGTAATAAAAACATTTTAGACTTTAATCGTTGCTGATTTGTTTTGGTTTGTAATAAAACTATTTTGTTTTTTCCTTGTTTTACCTCTTTGGGTCTTTTGAATTTGTGATTGCCATATTGGCTTACAATGTACGAGATTTATTATTTCATTAGTACTCCTTTTCGTCTTTTC
This sequence comes from Arcuatula senhousia, assembly GCA_963971305.1. Classification (NCBI taxonomy): domain Eukaryota; kingdom Metazoa; phylum Mollusca; class Bivalvia; order Mytilida; family Mytilidae; genus Arcuatula; species Arcuatula senhousia. The sequence goes on from OZ020311.1 coordinate 19,342,599, forward strand.
ATTGCGTTAAGAAAATAACATTTAAAAAAACAACTTTCTAATGATTAAGCAATCAGTTTTTCCTAAATTCAAAATGTACCCCGATTCAAAGCTTATAAATGCGAATTGTTAATATTTATACCTTGAAGTTGTTCCGCAATTTATCTTATCTCGACCCTGTGATTTTTTTGCAGTTACATGTATCATCCGGTTAACCGGTTAACTGGTCAGAAGATTTATAGGTTCTTATATAAGTTCTTGGAAAAGACCGGCTGATCTTTCAAGAGTGATAGAATTTTTCAGTCTTTTTGCGAGTGGAGCGCAGCGGAACGAGTCAAAAGACCCAAAAAAATTCTATCACGAGTGAAAGATCATTGCCGGTTTTCCAAGAACGCGTGTAAGTACCTATTTCTTCCGTAAGAAATTAAATTTTATATTCTGAAACCTTAGAGGACTTCATTCTAAAAACCGAAAGTATAAAATAACATTGCATTTCATTGGTCGACATCATCGATCAATATCAGTACCAGCGGTTATTATTGGATAATTGACCAGTGTGAGATCGCTGCACGTGCTCGCATCTCAACCTGGTCATCTCACACTGACAAGAGTCATTTACGGAAGAACTTATGATTAACCGGTTAGTATATTTTGAACAATTTGCCATCTCTAGAAAATATAGGTCACATCAAGCATCTGAAGCATGCATTGTGCTAAGCATCACTAGGTACACCTACCATACCAATATGGTTGATGTGGCATTTGGCAGTTAGTTGGAATGGACTTAAACATTCTTCTGTAAGTGGTCATTCATGAGGAAAATATAGGTCACATCCAGCATCTGAAGCATGCATTGTGCTTAGCATCACTAGGTGCACCTACCACACCAATATGATTGATGTCGCATTTGTCAGTAAGTGGGAATAGACTTTAACCATTCTTCTGTAAGTGGTCATTCATGTGGAAAATAATTTATAGGTCACATCCAGCATCTGAAGCATGCATTGATTGTGCTTATCATCACTAGGTGCATCTACCATACCAATGTGATTGATGTGGCTTTTGGTAATAATTGGGAATTTGGAAATATGGGGACTTGGGACGGACAAACAGACGGACGGACGGAAGGACGAACCCAAACACTATATGCCCCTCTACTTTCGTAGATGGGGCATAAAAACACTATTTTTCACCTTTAAGGGGCTATAAACCCTATAAGGGGTCATCTGACAACTTCGACCCTATGGAGACTTTTATAGAGCTAAATATATAAGCAAGCAACTGCTTTTCTCTATCTGCAATAGTTTTCATTCTATAAGCTAAAAACATGAAAAAATGTTATTTTTCACCTTTGAGGGGCTGTAACCCCTGTAAGGGATCATCTGACAACTTCGACCAAAGGAGACTATAGTAGAACTTTTGATGCCAATAGTACGGTGGCATCAGATTTCATCTAACTCTTATACTTTTTGATTTACAGGCCAAAGAGAGTAGTCTGACCCCCCTGGTCTATTTTAAGTAATGGCAGCCATGTTTTTTGACGAATCAAAAATTAAAATAACAAGTTTGGTGCAGGACACCCTTAATATCATTCATACCAAGTTTCATTAAATTCTGATCAGTAGTTTCAGAGGAGAAGATTTTTTTAAAATTGTTAACGGACAACAGACGACGAGGAAGGAAGCCAAGTGATGGTAATAGCACACATGGACCTTCGGTCCAGGTGAGCTAAAAAGGTGCGACACTCATTTGTTGATTACCTTTAGGCATATAATAAAAAGCTATGTCGAGCAAAGCATGATAGGACCGCAACAAGTTGAACCCTGTATGATGTAGGCCCAATGCTTTGGTCACATGCAGCCCATGAGGGACTTACAAATCTTTTTGACACATGCGTTCTGTGGTTGACTTTAAAATGCATAATTTAATTACATGTATTACATATTTACATCAACATTTCATAGAAAAAAAAATCTTATTTTCGTATTAATTGACGTTTTGGCCATTGGACCTTTTATTTCTCAATTTACTAAAATGGTAAGTGTAAAAATCCAAAATGCAGTTAGAAGCTTTCTTGAGTGGATATAATCATCATATTAAGACTTTATAACAATTTACTAGCCCACTACAAATAAATTTCTTGTGTAAAACTATTGGCCTTTAGTTAACAAACTCTAAAAACAGCGTTTTTTGTCCCTTCGTCCCTCTAATTTCTCAAAAATTGTAAAAAATATTGCAAATATGATCAAGTTCAATCATGGCTTTGAAACATACAAATTATTTAAATTTCACCGCTTTAGGGAAGTTAAATGACCATTTCAAAGAAAGGACAAGGTATGATAGGGCTATTTTTGGCCCCTTTTTCAAAAGTGAAATTTTATGCTAAAATGTTGATTTATAGGATATTAAGTAATGAAAGTTCATAAATTTAATTGTTTTGAACAAATAAAAGATCAAATCTGATCGTAGCACTTGATCAAACTTGATGAAAAAGGGGCTTTTTCTGAAAATTAGTAAAATTTCGGTAGATTTTTGTATGTTTTTGGCTAAAATAACTATGAGCGGACAAGCGGCCCACAAAAATATTTTAACTGTGGATTTGGCATACGAAAACTAATGTTTACAGAAATTATCTTTGTGGGCCGCAGGTCCGCTCATATTTAAATCTCATAAAAACTGTTGTCATTTTAATAATTTTAATTTAACAATTTAAAATTAACAATTTTGCTACATTTTATAGTTCTGTCATTTTGTGCACATGCGTAATAATGCAATATGTCAAATTTTCAATAAATTTTTGCCTGTTCCAAAAAAATATAGCATTTGAATAACAAAATCACACAGTTATAATTCAATATTCCAATTTTGGAAAAATTGTCCAATTTAGGGGGCCAATTTGTGCTCTTATCCTATCTTGTCCTTTGTCAGTTTTAAAAAAGTGGCCAATAACAGCCCTTATCATATCTTGTCCTTTAATCCTTTTTATTTGTTAAGAACCACTAAAAAATATTTTAAAATTTTATTATTTCATCATGAAGGTTCAATACTAATTTGTTTATTATTTTCAGTCACTATGTCATTTTTTGTTGATTTATCATTATTTTGAACGCTGCCACAATTAGTCAAGGTGACATTGACAGAACTTAGTGCCTCGACAGCCCACTCTGGATAGCCACCATTGGGAAATTGCTTGATGAAAAAGTCATTGATAAATTCTGGGAATTTGTCCTTTTTTATACTTTCATGCATGCTTTTCATCAGATGAAGCTGAAAAAAAACAATACGAAATTTAATATACCGGTACAACATTGTTTAATATCTCACAACACTTACCAAAATGTGTTTTAAGAGGCCTCACTTGAATTTTTATTTTTATTTTGCTGAATATTTTGCACACAGTTATTTCATATTTCAATAAAGCTGTTGATGCATCAATGAAAAATGGACAGCAGCAATGTTTACCGGTACCCTCTTTCAGCACTGCCATTAATTACATTTGACCAGGGATCAGTAATTTGAAACTCTCCAGGCGACATAGGATATTTAATCTCCAACAATCATCAATTTTGTGCTTGTGTATTTCCAAAATATTTATCCAGCCTGATTTAGATTTTTTATTGCACAAAACTGGTTTCAACTAAGAGGTGAAAATATAATACCAGAAAGAGCAAGCAGCGTAATTACAGAGCGTAAATCAGTTATGCTTTTTTTTAACTTAAAAAGGAATAATTACTGAAAATCAGTAATGGTAAACACATCTGGGACAAATGGGTCAAAATCTATCCAAGTTTAGGAGAAGTAGCTATGTTATGAAAGGACATGGAGTAAATAAACATGAGACCATAACACATATGGAAACTCCAACTCCAATTAATTTTTATTAGCTGAATGGCCATTTCAGAATTTATACCTAGCTGGCATTCTCAACTACAATGAACATACAAACTTGATCAGAATTTTCATAACTCAGCACTGAAACCAGACAAGGGCAAATTCAATGAAAGGTGGGGTGGCAAGGGGGTGGGTAAAGTGACAAGGATTCCCTTTATTTTTTTTTTACCTGTTAATAAATTGTAAATTAACCAAGTGAGGTTAAGTGAAAGGGCCTCCCTAATTGCAAAATGTTTGGATCTGTCACTTATCAGAGGGCCTCTGATGAGTCTTGATTAGACAAAATGCTAGGCTTAATAACAAACTTTGTTGTTTTTTCTATTTATAAGACAAACCTAGCACCACAAACAAGTCAATTAATTGTTTGTTAGGATTGAAACCTTTTTGTAAGAACATAAGCTATTAAGTGTGAGTGGTTTTAATTCATTGAAGAAACTAGAGGTCCTGGGAAAATCAAGGAAGTAAATGACATATACTGTTTAAAGGGAACTTTTTTCTGAGGATCTTATTCTCATGTACTGTGGATTCATTTTTTTTTTTTTTTGGTAATTCCAAATAAGCCCTCCCACAAAAACCTTGAAAATTAATACCCCACAAATAATTATGAAACCTCAGTATTTCACGCATTTGATATAATGATGAAATAAACCCACTTGTAATGATTGATTTCATGCTGAATGCCAATAAAATCTTAAGTTTCAGAACAATTGAATCTTGAGAGCGCACTAATAGCTCTTGAGATATGAAGGTGCTCGCAAAACTTTTCCATGTTTAAACCAAGCGTAAATAGCTTTTACAGGACATGCAGACACGTACAATTACAGGTATAAATAAGTATTTGATAGTGTGGTATTTAACCCAGTAACCTAAACATACATACAAACATGCCAGATTGGCTTTATTACCTGATAAGCTACATTATGCACTGTGAGAAGTTGACATGCCACGGTTTCAATGGTCACAATTGTGTGTAGATAGGCTCTTGTGTAGTTCCGACACGTAGAACATGTGCAGTTCTCATCAATGGGTCGAAAGTCTGTCGCAAAAATCTTTGACTTGAGATTCAGTTGTCCTGTAGGTACCAAAGCATTTCCAAATCTCTGGATGATAAATAAAATACAATTAAAAAAAAAGAAAACAGAGGATATTGAATATTTACAGATGAATACATGTATCGGTACATGACACACCATCCATAAATGCATAAAACTTTTAAATCTTCAGCAATGGGTCAGAGTGATGTTTCACTTCTAGGCTAGCATATCAATAATTTAATTCTTTTAAAAAACACAAGAATTATTTTGTCCAGTCATAAAGACACTTCTATATTTAATCAAAATGGCTTTTAGTTTGTAAATTATGGGGTATGTATGAGCTTGCTGACTAAGGTTCTTTTTTTTATTCAGACTAGTTTTATCAGAGCCACCATGCAGATAAGGAGTACCGGAAGTTATTGTCACAAACATTTCATAAGTTGCAAAATATTTCAATATGCACATCCTCAAATATGCTTATTATTACTGTGCTTTATTTCAGATCTGTATCCCTTATAAATCTTGGCTTACAGTTCACAAAAAATTGTGAAAGGACAGACAGTAAAATTGAAAAAAATACATGGCTCCAAAATCTGAATGCCCTAATCATAGCTGATGAAGACTTACAGCTGTCCTGGTAGGGAATACACAATCAAACATATCACATCCTAATGCAACACATACAACAAGATCTATGGCAAACCTGTAAAAAATAAAAATAATGTTATATTGGAAATGGATAGTACATATGACTCTATTTAATTGACCGGGTTGGTCATGGGTCAATTATTTCGGTTTTCTTCATTTACATGTAAATCCTACCTAAACAACCAAGAAAATTAAGCTCAATCCAACCTTGTGAATAAAATAGAGTAATACCCCATCAACCAATATGTCATGGATGAAGTATAAATCACGATAAACAAATTCCACTATCTGATTTGAATAAATTTGTAGACCTATAAACAGACAATTTTTTATCCAATATATCATCTAAATCTGCCTAAAAGAAATTAATTGGCAAAAATGTTATTTAGAAGATATGAATTCTTTATACCCGGAAGATAGTAACCATGGGACACAGATGCCCTGCATCCCAAACAGGAAGAGGACATGCATCTGAAAGGCCTGTTACTGATTTAAGAAATGGTTTGTCATGCCAAACCACCATGCAAGGTTTAAAATCATTCCTGTGTATAATTTTTGAGACAAGCTTCAAAGAAAATGTCATTGGGACGCACCTACAAAATATGAACAGAAATAGGTAAAGCCCCAGAAAAGCTGTCACTGTGGCATGATAAAACACATGTTCTATTTCTTACCCTACTCCCATTAAATATCTTGGTTTGTCGTTAGGTAGAATATCTGTAGAGACCGTCACCATCCTCCAGAAATCTTTCTTTTCTTCACCCCCACTCAAACCACCAATAGCATATCCTGGTACTTCTCTTTTAATCAATTCTAGAAAACAAAATATACAACTCATTCACACAATGGTCCCAATCCCCATATCTGACACTGAAATCATTTTTTTAAGCTCCCCACTTCTGACATTGAATTCACTTTTTTAAGTCTACAAAATATGTCAGGTAAAAATGTGCAAATCTACATCATATCAAAATGTTCCAATAAATATAAAACAAATTGATCAAGCAGTTTCAGAAGAGCTAGTTGCATTCAAAAGATGGCGATGAACAATAGGAACAAGTGTGGCCACTAAAAGTATGTCTCGCCTGCCGGCACCATCGCTAAAATCAACTACCTAAGCTTTCATTTCTTGATATAAACACAAAAAGTGTCAATATACCTAATAACAGATGCCTAGTTATTATACTATTCAAGCAATCCATTGTCCACACAAGTATTACAAAAAGTTTTCTGTCTGAAAAAAGACCTAAGTTCACAGAGTCACTGGAGCGTAAAAATGGGGTCATGGTCACATGGCATGGTGACAGTTGCGTTGTCCATAACTGCAACTGTCTGTTTACCCAATATCAGATGCCTAGCTATTATACTTTTCAAGCAATTCATCTTCCATAAAAGTCTTACAATAAGTTTTTCGGCCTGAAAAACACCTAAGTTCACAGAGTCACTGGAGCGTGAAAATGGGGTCAGGGTCACAAGGCATGGTGACAGTTGCATGGACCATAACCTAAACTGTCTGTATACTAAATATCAGATGCCTAGCTATTATACTTTTTAAGCAATTCATCGCGGTCCACAAAAGTCTTACAAAAAAGTTTACAGCCTGAAAAAAGACCTAAGTTCACAGAGTCACTGGAGTGTGAAAATGGGGTCAGGGTCAAACGGCATGGTGACAGTTGCATGGACCATAACCTAAACTGTCTGTATACTAAATATCAGATGCCTAGCTATTATACTTTTCAAGCAATTCATCGTCCACAAAAGTCTTACAAAAAAGTTTACAGCCTGAAAAAAGACCTAAGTTCACAGAGTCACTGGAGCGTGAAAATGGGGTCAGGGTCAAACGGCATGGGGACAGTTGCGTAGACCATAACCTGAACTGTCTGTATTCGAAATATCAGATGCATAGCTATTATACTTTTTAAGCAATTCATCGTCCACAAAAGTCTTACAAAAAAGTTTACGGCCTGAAAAAAGACCTAAGTTCACAGAGTCACTGGAGCGTGAAAATGGGGTCAGGGTCAAAAGGCATGGTGACAGTTGCGTAGACCATAACCTGAACTGTCTGTATACCAAATATCAGATGCCTAGCTATCATACTTTTCAAGCAATTCATCGTCCACAAAAGTCTTACAAAAAAGTTTACAGCCTGAAAAAAGACCTAAGTTCACAGAGTCACTGGAGCGTGAAAATGGGGTCAGGGTCAAACGGCATGGTGACAGTTGCGTAGACCATAACCTGAACTGTCTGTATACCAAATATCAGATGCCTAGCTATTATACTTTTCAAGCAATTCATTGTCCACAAAAGTCTTACAAAAAAGTTTACGCCGCCGCCGTCGCCGCCGCCGCCGTCGCCGGAAAGTAATACCTATGTCTCGCCTTCCGCGACTATTCGTCGCAGGCGAGACAAAAACCAGTCAAAAACATTACACCTTTCACAACTTTGTTGCATCTGATACTAGTAAGTACACTATACACTGCATTTTGCTATTCTAACCAGGTGTTTAGTTGAAATATGACAATATACAAACTTATATGAAGATCTGACAAATGGTGTTCATGAATTAAATAAAACATAAAATGTCTCTAAATCAAGTGGTCTGTTATCCACAGAATATCGTACAGAAAGTTTTTGTAATATCAACTCAACCTCGTTTTAACAGACTTTTACAACAAACAACTGCTTTAAAATAGCAGAAATTTTGAGAGTGACAAATGAACAAAATATCTGAAATATTTCAACTAGTAGATGGATACCTTTTGCACATTTGATTCTAAGATCAGGATCCAGTCCTCCTTGTACTATAGGAAATATATTTTGATCATGTGGTCTTTTGTGAGCTTTTAAACATCGGTCTAGCCATCTGATAGTCCTGAAAATTTCAAATAAGATATAATTTAAGATTTCTTTTGAAATACCTGTTCAAAGTCTGGACAATAGTGGTCTTCAATATCTCCAGTAAACATTGTATCTGCCTTGTTTTGTCTTATCTGTCAGACATTTGAGATTGATCCTCCAAGTTCAATACTTTGTTACTTCCTTTTGTTCATGTAATATTTGTACAACAATTTTTAAATTTCTTTATAAAAGGTAGTGTCATTTTTAATGTCTAACTTTTGAACAGTTATGGGTCTTTCTAAATTAAATACATGTAGTACTTATTTTTATGTATTTGTTTGTTCATCAAATAGTTGAGGTTAGGAATTATTGCTGTTTATCAAATATACCTATACATTGCCTCCTCTACTCTTGGTCCTGTAGTAGAACTGTGTACAACATCATCTAGCTGCATAATAATATCAGCCCCTGTAACAAAATGTTACATTTCATATCATGAACATTGTATTTTCAAAGTCAAAGGAGTAGAGCCACGAAGGCCCTAATTTGGCCCGGTATTTTCACTATTTTTTCAACTTCTAGAAGTTGTCAAAAATTTAACTAAAATATGTTAAGGTATGAACAAACTTTTCATATATGAAAGATTTTGCATAATATTTACACCCCAGGCTTAGCCTTGAGACTTTAAACAGGCCATAACTTGGAAAATTCCTCATTTTCACACATTTTCACTGTTTTCTCTGCATATTTCGTCAAAATTAGTATTGGCCACATTCGTCGACCACCGTAATTTTTTGATAATTAATTTATAATATCATAATACACATTTCTATCACAAAATAATTTTGGTCGACAGGTGTGGCCCATTTCATATTCATCGATAAATACATGAAAATCAAGGAAAACTGTCACAAATTGTTATTTTTCACAAAATAGTCTATTTTTTACCTCACTGTTCTCCTTAATTGTTAAATAATTGAAGGAAAAAATATTGAAAATCATTAAATATAAAGACTAATGAACATTAATGCAGCAACAACAAGCAGATATATCAAAGTTGAATTTTTGGGCCATTTTAGGGCCTTCGTGGCTCTACTCCTTTATATATTTTATTACATGTCCATAACCATGTTAATGTGTTTAAGCCAATAAATGTTCTAAGTTAACAAAGACTTTTGTTAATGTCATTCATGTTTTAAAAAAAATTGATACCATATTTTGCTGTGTATAGTGCGCATTTATGTACAATGCGCACCCCCTTTTCATTATGAAAATCTGGGGAAAAAACGAAGTTTTCTGTAAAATGCACAATCATTTTCTATGACAGGGAACCCTCAAAATTTGTCTCTTTTTTCAGGTAGAAAGACTACAGATGAAGATTTTTTTAATGAAATAAAATTGCTTTGTAATTATTGTGAAAATAAAAATAAACTGTTATACTATTTGTGTATTTTATCATGACAACAAAATCGTAAATCCCGGTAATGGTCCCCCTTTTCAATCAACAAACAACAAGTGTTAACCCAAGCTCACATCTTTTGATGAAAACAGTAAAGGTGTCAAAACAGTGATGACCAACAAATTACTATTCAAACAATCCTGAAGTATTACAGCTAAATGGCTTTAATTGTCCAAGCCTGTTTACAAAAGATCGATGTTTTAAACTTTTGTGTAAATTGGCCTCACTGAGGTTAATCCAAGGTGTCAAATCAAATAATTACTGGTAAATCTAAATTATCTCCAGCTTGGGATGAGTATTTATTCACAAAACAATAAAAAATGGCTATCTGTTGCTCAAATAATTACATGAAATTAATACACAATCATGTAAACAAACCATTTTATTTTTAGAATTATTTAGTTAGTTAGTTATTGCTTTACTCCCAAGCAGCCAATTTCGGCTATATCCGGGAGATGGATTCCGTGACATCCCGGACCATAACATTGTCGGACCATGACAAAGTCGGACCATAACAAAATGGGACTTCACTAAATCGGACCATAACAAAATCGGACTACGATCCTCAAAGTATCTATAGTTCTAAACTTAAATTAAAAAACTTTTGATATTAGCTAAGTTTATGGTGTCAACGTTTTGATGGGTTATATGACTTATTTTTAGTTTCTTTGTTAAAGTTTTATAACATTCCAAGTTTTAAAATTACATCGGTACGTATCCTATCAACACGAACACACTCTTTTGATTACAATTGCTATTCTTTTTACAAATGTATCATTTTTACCCACCTAGAAGCACGACAGTACTACGAGTATGCAAATTGTATGCAGAAAAGTTATACTATTAGTTGTAGCGGCCACAAAATAATGAGGACTGAAGTCCCAATCATCATTCTACGTGAAATTTTATGCATTTTTGGTGAAAATGTTGACTGATAGAAATAATAATTTTCAGGTACAAACGCTAGCATTCCAACATGGTATACGCTGAGTCTTGAATTCATGTCTATCTTTTTTTTCAGGTCCTTTTTTTTCCTTGTACATATTGGTTTATCTCAGTCATAATTGCAGTTCTAGTGCGTTGAAGTTCTGCGATCTTCATATTCACATATTGTTGGGCATTTTTCCGAATCTTTTGGGAATACCGTCTTTGGTGAGTCTTGAATTTATTGCCTGGAATTTTGTTCCAGTCTTTATTTTTAAGCAACTTCAATACTTTGCAGCCTTTGTCTATTCCTTCATGAGACAAAACCTCGATATACCGAACGATGGCCATGGTAACGATAGCCGGCAATAACCCGCGGAACTTACATGCGGGGTTGTTGCTTGCTATATTGTTGAAGATTTTAAATCTATCTCTATTTTATTTATTTATTTCTGCTTTTCGATCATAAATAAATAAGAAATTATGTCCCTCCGCCCCCCCATATGCAACAGGTCAATACCGTTTTAATTGGTTAATTGGATTAACCAGCGTGTGTTTATATGACTTGTGTACACAATCATGATAATTCATTGAAAATGTTTTACGGCCCTTAATTGAATTAATCACTTAAAATTATCAATCGTTGGCCCTTAATTAAATAAATCATTTAAAATGATAAATCATTACTAGGATCACGTAAAAAGTTTCTACTACAAATATTTCTTAATTCTTGGTGTAAATTAAAAATGTTATATTTATTTTTTAATAAACCATGCATACTCAATTTCATTTTTTTATGTAATGAGCCGTAAGGACAATTAATAACTGTATAAATTTTTGTTTTCATTTTGAAATTCAATTTTGTATTTAAACAAATTAAAAGAGCTACTTTATTCTTTCATTTTTCTATTACTTTAAAAGGTATCTTATATTATTTATCATAGTATATTATGTATTGTAGTCCGATTTTGTTATGGTCCGACCTTGTTTTAGTCCGGTTTTGTAATAGTCCGAGTTTGTTTTGGTCCGACTTCTCCAGTAACGGGGAGATGAACATGAAAATGGTGATACAATGAACATGAAATGATGATGAAGTGGAGGAAATGGGGACACAAGGCCAATCGGGTAGGATAGTTTTGACTGCCAAAAAATTATTTAAATGAGGTTACTTAGGGGAATACACATTATTGATCCAGAAAGGAAACAAGTAAAGGAAGAATGAATAAATAAATTAAAATCATATTTTATTATTCTTATTTTGAATAAAGAAATTGGATAGAAGTATTTTTTAAGAGTACAAATAGTTTTACCAAACTAACAAACACATTAAACCAAAATGGTGGTCGATATGAAAATGAAATTAATAAACAAACACATGAAAACACTGGAATAAGTTTTTATTTGATAAAAGTAGGATAAATTTTATTTTGAGATACTAATAATGAACAGGATTCAATAGAAATCACGGAGTTATGATTCTTGTATTCAATCATGGATGAATCAAATCTGACAAACATCGATCTTTTGCCGTTTCCGATGTTCATGAAAATGTATGAAAATCTCATACAGGGATGTATTGTGCGCACCCCTATGTTAGATTCTGGAAATTATTGTAAAAAACTGCGCACTATACACGGCAAAATACGGTACTTTTGCTGACCCAGACCTCCTCTTATAAGAATCAGAAACTGATCTAGAGTGTCAACCCTATTGAACATTATTTGCAATAGCTTTGCATTTTCAGGATATTGCAGTTTGATAGTAATCGTGTAGACTTAGCATTATTTAACATAACTAAACTTAAATAAAAAATATTGTTTCTTTGCCATAAGCTGGCCACCTCACAAAATTCGTTGTGATCAAAAATCTTATGACAAAATTTAATCTTATTCTAATTTTTCATTTGACCTGCCAATCATGTACTTGTAGTAAAGAATTGTTTTCAATAGATCTTTAAGATGCAATTGTTCCAAAATTTTAAACATTTTACGTTTTACATTTCTTATGAAAGGCTTGAAATTGTGTAATTGTGACCCATGTTTATAAACAAAATAAATTGGCAAAAATGTTATTTAGAAGATTAATGTATTCATGGAATACAGATGCCCTGCATCCCAAACGGGAAGTGGACATGCATCTGGCAAGCCTGTTATTGATGTATCATGTAGAATTGGTTGTTACCTACCTATAGAGTTTTGAATTTCAATTGATTTTTCAGGCGTTAACATCATCATTGATCCATCATGTAGAATGAGTCGTTACCTACCTATAGAGTTTTGAATTTCAATAGATTTTTCAGGCGTTAACATCATCATTGATCCATCATGTAGAATGAGTCGTTACCTACCTATAGAGTTTTGAATTTCAATAGATTTTTCAGGCGTTAACATCATCATTGATCCATCATGTAGAATTAGTCGTTACCTACCTATAGAGTTTTGAATTTCAATAGATTTTTCATGCGTTAACATCATCATTCATCCATCATGTAGAATTAGTCGTTACCTACCTATAGAGTTTTGAATTTCAATAGATTTTTCAGGCGTTAACATCATCATTCATCCATCATGTAGAATTAGTCGTTACCTACCTATAGAGTTTTGAATTTCAATAGATTTTTCAGGCGTTAACATCATCATTGATCCATCATGTAGAATGAGTAGTTACCTACCTATAGAGTTTTGATTTTTCAGGCGTTAACATCATCATTGATCCATCATGTAGAATGAGTCGTTACCTACCTATAGAGTTTTGAATTTCAATAGATTTTTCAGGAGTAAACATCATCATTGATCCATCATGTAGAATGAGTCGTTACCTACCTATAGAGTTTTGTATTTCAATAGATTTTTCAGGCGTTAACATCATCATTGATCCTTCATGTAGAATGAGTCGTTACCTACCTATAGAGTTTTGAATTTCAATAGATTTTTCAGGCGTTAACATCATCATTGATCCATCATGTAGAATGAGTCGTTACCTACCTATAGAGTTTTGAATTTCAATAGATTTTTCAGGCGTTAACATCATCATTGATCCATCATGTAGAATGAGTGGTTACCTACCTATAGAGTTTTGAATTTCAATAGATTTTTCAGGAGTAAACATCATCATTGATCCATCATGTAGAATGAGTCGTTACCTACCTATAGAGTTTTGTATTTCAATAGATTTTTCAGGCGTTAACATCATCATTGATCCTTCATGTAGAATGAGTCGTTACCTACCTATAGAGTTTTGAATTTCAATAGATTTTTCAGGCGTTAACATCATCATTGATCCATCATGTAGAATGAGTCGTTACCTACCTATAGAGTTTTGAATTTCAATAGATTTTTCAGGCGTTAACATCATCATTGATCCATCATGTAGAATTATTCGTTACCTACCTATAGAGTTTTGAATTTCAATTGATTTTTCAGGCGTTAACATCATCATTGATCCATCGTGTAGAATGAGTCGTTACCTACCTATAGAGTTTTGAATTTCAATAGATTTTTCAGGCGTTAACATCATCATTGATCAATCATGTAGAATTAGTCGTTACCTACCTATAGAGTTTTCAATTTCAATAGATTTTTCAGGCGTTAACATCATCATTGATCCATCATGTAGAATGAGTCGTTACCTACCTATAGAGTTTTGAATTTCAATAGATTTTTCAGGCGTTAACATCATCATTGATCCATCATGTAGAATGAGTCGTTACCTACCTATAGAGTTTTGAATTTCAATTGATTTTTCAGGCGTTAACATCATCATTGATCCATCGTGTAGAATGAGTCGTTACCTACCTATAGAGTTTTGAATTTCAATAGATTTTTCAGGCGTTAACATCATCATTGATCCTTCATGTAGAATGAGTCGTTACCTACCTATAGAGTTTTGAATTTCAATAGATTTTTCAGGCGTTAACATCATCATTGATCCATCATGTAGAATTAGTCGTTACCTACCTATAGAGTTTTGAATTTCAATAGATTTTTCAGGCGTTAACATCATCATTGATCGATCATGTAGAATTAGTCGTTACCTACCTATAGAGTTTTGATTTTTCAGGCGTTAACATCATCATTGATCCATCATGTAGAATTAGTCGTTACCTACCTATAGAGTTTTGAATTTCAATAGATTTTTCAGGCGTTAACATCATCATTGATCAATCATGTAGAATTAGTCGTTACCTACCTATAGAGTTTTGAATTTCAATAGATTTTTCAGGCGTTAACATCATCATTGATCAATCATGTAGAATTAGTCGTTACCTACCTATAGAGTTTTGAATTTCAATAGATTTTTCAGGCGTTAACATCATCATTGATCAATCATGTAGAATGAGTCGTTACCTACCTATAGAGTTTTGAATTTCAATTGATTTTTCAGGCGTTAACATCATCATTGATCCATCATGTAGAATGAGTCGTTACCTACCTATAGAGTTTTGAATTTCAATAGATTTTTCAGGCGTTAACATCATCATTGATCCATCATGTAGAATTAGTCGTTACCTACCTATAGAGTTTTGAATTTCAATAGATTTTTCAGGCGTTAACATCATCATTGATCCATCATGTAGAATGAGTTGTTACCTACCTATAGAGTTTTGAATTTCAATAGATTTTTCAGGCGTTAACATCATCATTGATCCATCATGTAGAATTAGTCGTTACCTACCTATAGAGTTTTGATTTTTCAGGCGTTAACATCATCATTGATCCATCATGTAGAATGAGTCGTTACCTACCTATAGAGTTTTGAATTTCAATAGATTTTTCAGGCGTTAACATCATCATTGATCCATCATGTAGAATGAGTCGTTACCTACCTATAGAGTTTTGAATTTCAATTGATTTTTCAGGCGTTAACATCATCATTGATCCATCATGTAGAATGAGTCGTTACCTACCTATAGAGTTTTGAATTTCAATAGATTTTTCAGGCGTTAACATCATCATTGATCCATCATGTAGAATGAGTCGTTACCTACCTATAGAGTTTTGAATTTCAATAGATTTTTCAGGCGTTAACATCATCATTGATCCATCATGTAGAATTAGTCGTTACCTACCTATAGAGTTTTGAATTTCAATAGATTTTTCAGGCGTTAACATCATCATTGATCAATCATGTAGAATTAGTCGTTACCTACCTATAGAGTTTTGATTTTTCAGGCGTTAACATCATCATTGATCCATCATGTAGAATTAGTCGTTACCTACCTATAGAGTTTTGAATTTCAATAGATTTTTCAGGCGTTAACATCATCATTGATCAATCATGTAGAATTAGTCGTTACCTACCTATAGAGTTTTCAATTTCAATAGATTTTTCAGGCGTTAACATCATCATTGATCAATCATGTAGAATTAGTCGTTACCTACCTATAGAGTTTTCAATTTCAATAGATTTTTCAGGCGTTAACATCATCATTGATCCATCATGTAGAATGAGTCGTTACCTACCTATAGAGTTTTGAATTTCAATAGATTTTTCAGGCGTTAACATCATCATTGATCAATCATGTAGAATTAGTCGTTACCTAACTATAGAGTTTTGATTTTTCAGGCGTTAACATCATCATTGATCCATCATGTAGAATTAGTCGTTACCTACCTATAGAGTTTTGAATTTCAATAGATTTTTCAGGCGTTAACATCATCATTGATCAATCATGTAGAATTAGTCGTTACCTACCTATAGAGTTTTCAATTTCAATAGATTTTTCAGGCGTTAACATCATCATTGATCAATCATGTAGAATTAGTCGTTACCTACCTATAGAGTTTTGAATTTCAATAGATTTTTCAGGCGTTAACATCATCATTGATCAATCATGTAGAATGAGTAGTTACCTACCTATAGAGTTTTGATTTTTCAGGCGTTAACATCATCATTGATCCATCATGTAGAATTAGTCGTTACCTACCTATAGAGTTTTGAATTTCAATAGATTTTTCAGGCGTTAACATCATCATTGATCAATCATGTAGAATTAGTCGTTACCTACCTATAGAGTTTTGAATTTCAATAGATTTTTCAGGGGTTAACATCATCATTGATCCATCATGTAGAATAAAAAGCTACGCCGAGCGCAGCATGATACGACCACAACAAGTTGAACCCTGTAGGTTGGACGCCCAGTATGGATAGTCCATTGCTTTGGTCACATGAAGCCCATGGTGGACTTACAAAGCTTTTTGACACATGCATCCTGTGGTGGACTTAAAAGCATTTATGACACATTTATATTTACATCAACATCTAATACAAAAAGCCTTATTTATATACATGTATTAATTTACAATTTTGGCCCTTTGACCCCTAATGCCTCAAAAACAGTAAAAATATTGCAAATCCGATTAAAAAATAAGGCAGAAATATTCATAAGGAATCCAATGAAAAAAGATTTTGAAAATCGGACCACAAATAAAAATGTTGATTTTATGGGCGTGGTCTGTCTTTAGCCTCCCTGTAGCAATGTAATGGTGAAATACATATCAAAATTATTGACACATTAAGTAGATAGAATTTAATGATGAATTCAATAAAAACAAGATTGCTACGCGTAGCCATGCGTCCCCCGCCGCCGCATAAAAGTTGTGTGGTATGTCAATTCAAGCAATATATTCTCTGAGAAACGATAGAAATAGGTTGTCAAAATATGGGATGATCACCTATTAACAGTACCCTATCAGTGTGTAAAGTTTCAGCAACATCCATTCAGTAGTATCCAAGGAGTTGCACCCACAAAAACGTTTGACAAAGTCCCATTTTTCGGACTGAAAAATCACAAATTTGTAAATAACTCTAAAACCGTAAATATCGCTTCAAATTTTTTTTTGTAATATTATAGAGTACCTTTTGCTCTATCAGCCTACAAAATTTCAGAATCCTGTGCACCTAGGTAACCGAGATATTGGATGTCCTATATTTTGACCTTTCTTCCCTGTTTCCATGGAAACGGCGGCCATTTTGAAATTTTCAAATACGGGATGATCATCTACTAACAGTACCCTATCAGTGTGTAAAGTTTCAGCAACATCCGTTCATTAGTGTCCGAGGAGTTGCACCCACAAAAACGTTTGAGAAGTCCCATTTATCGGACTGAAAAATCACAAATTCGTAAATAACTCGAAAACCGTAAATATCGCTTCAAATTTTTTTTTCGTATTATTATAGAGTACCTTTTGCTCTATCAGCCTACAAAATTTCAGAACCCTGTGCACCTAGGTAACCGAGATATTGAATGCCCTATATTTTGAACTTTCTTTCTTATCCAAATATGGGATAATCATCTACTAATTGTACCCTATCAGTGTGTAAAGTTTCAGCAACATCGGTTCAGTAGTGTCCGAGGAGTTGCACCCACAAAAAACGTGACGGACGGACGGACAGAGACCATTACTAAGTCCCTCCGACGCATTGCGGCGGGGGACAAAAAGAATTTTCAAAATCGAATGAATGATAAACATTCTACAACAGGTTTATCAATACACCCGTTTTAGCCCTTTTGGCCCTTTTTTTTAAAACAGAAGGGGCCACAAACCCCAAATACAAAACCAACATTCCTTTAGTGGATATAATCATCATATTAAAACTTCATAACAATTGGCAGGCCTACTACAACTTAATTTTTGGTTTGAATGACAAACTTTAAAAAACAGCATTTTTGGCCCCTTTGACCCCTAAATTCTCAAAAACGGTAAGAGATATTGCAAATCTGATTGAAAAATGCAGGCATGGATTTTCACAAGGATTCCAATGAAAAAAAGATTTTGAAAATCGGACAACAAATAAAAAAGTCATTTTTTTGGGTGTGGCCCCTTTTTGGCCCCCAGTAGCAATGTAACGGTACAAGATACATCAAAGCTGTTGATACATTTTGCTGACAGAATTTATTGAGGAATACAATAAAAAAAAGAATGATCAAAATCGGATGAAAATTAAATATTCTACAGACGTTTTGTCAATATACCCATTTTTGCCCCTTTTGGCCCTTTTTTCTTAAACGGTAGGGGCCAGAAACCCCAAATGCAATACCAACTTTCCTTTAGTGGTTATAAACATCATATCAAAATTTTATAACAATTGGTCAACCACAACTCAAGTTATCGCACGGAAACCAAAGTGTCTACAGAAGACGACAACGACGACGACAACGACGACATCGCCATAACATAATACGATCGCAAAAATTTTGGGGTCGTATAATTAGTCGTTACCTACCTATAGAGTTTTGAATTTCAATAGATTTTTCAGGCGTTAACATCATCATTGATCCATCATGTGGAGACTGGAATCTGACCCCCTCTTCTGTTATCTCAGCTAGTTTTAATAGAGACACCATTTGAAAGCCACCACTATCCTGGGGTAATATAAAACAATTGATAAATATCAAGGACAATAAGCCATATGTTACCAAATTTTTATCACATCTAGTTAGATACGTTTCATAAAAGAAACAAATATCTGTGGAATGAGTGTGATAAAAATAGATATCATCATCACTCATAGTTGTGAGATCTTATTCTCTAACTGTTACTTGATTTACTTTCCTTGGAAAGCTTTTTTACCATTTTGATTTCTTGCCAAAAACAATAAATGACACATGAATATTTACAATGTAAAAGCAAAAATGGAATGACATTCTATGTGTGATGCAGATATATAACACAATAATGAAGATTCAAAACTTTTTTTCAAAGAATAAACCAATAAAGATTATACAGTAAAATGAATCTAAGCACACACCAACAGCCAAATTGTTGAAATTGTTTTTTTTTTCTCTTTCTTTTTATGGACTGGGATATGCAAGAAGGTATCATCACACAAGAAATAAAAAATGATGCAAAACACTTAGAAATGCTGAATAAGTATATCTGTTAAAGTTAAGTTTGTATGAATTAAATGATTGTTCTGCTTAATCATTTACATCAATGATACCACTTACTGTTAGCAAAGACCTGTTCCAATTCATAAATTTATGTAATCCTCCTGCCTTTTCTAAAAGTTCTGGGCCCTACAATAAAAACATTACAATACTTACACTCTTACAGTATATCAAACATTTGAGTAAAGATTCATTTATCATTGGTGAGAATACATGTACATACATACATGTATGCACCAATGCACACAGGTTAATTATTAACATAAGCTCTATGGAGCTTTTTAGCTATATTAAAACTGAATGGCTTATGTTAGCCTCATATGAGGTTATCAGATTTGAGAGAAAAAAGCCAGATAATTAGGGCTAGAAAATTGTTCAAACCCCGTAGAAAGGCCAATGGTATCTGCTTGCATGGAATTCACCTTGACGCCTGTGAGGTTACAAAGCACAGTGGTTTAAGTCCAGTGGCTTTGTTTAAACATATTTATTTATCCTGCATTGGGAAACAAGCTTAATTCTTAAATTAATCCCTCTCCAGTTTGCTAGTGTGGCCTTTATAAATGGCCCTCATTGAGCCCACTCTTATCAAACTCTACAAAGAGTCTTTAACATGCACAGGGGTTGCTCTCCCCATACACGGGACCATTCTCACAAATGGTGTCAAGAGAGAGTTGGAAAATCAGTTCATGAAATTTTCACCCCTGATGAGGATCGAAGCACGAACCTTGGTGTTAGTAGCCCAACATGTTAACCACTACACCACCGGTCCAATGCCTTAAGAACTCAAGTCACCCGTTTCCCATTAATCTTCTACATTTCATATGATTAAGAGTGAGTAAAATCACTTACTGGCCTATGACCAAGATGATATGTGTTTCCTAACATGATTCTACAATCCAATTCTTCTAATTGTTCTGGGAGGAGACCTTTTAGTGTACCCTGGGTGCCAACAGGCATAAATACTGGTGTTTCAACTATAGAATGGGGAAGTGTCATTAAACATGCTCTTGCTTTTGTTGTAGAGCATTCTGCTAAAATTTTCAATGAAAGTGCATGTGCTTTTGCTGTCATATTTATCAATGAATGAAAATCATCCAATCAAAAGCAATCTTATCAAAATTTTCTACTTTCATTTTCGCGTCAGCCAATGAAATAGCTTGACTTATCTGCCGCGTGGCCAACTAATTCCGGTCAAAATGGCAGATGTCAACATTGAAAATATGTTGCCAGACACTGGTGAAAATAGTCTTCATTCCGTTCATTGGAAAGCAATATCCCTTACTCACGTTGAATACCCTAAAGGTAAAGCACTGGGTTACATGTTCAAAATATATTTTAAGGTAGATTTTGCATCTTGTAATCACAACATTGTGAAAAATCGATCAATCACACCCCCCCTTTTTAAAAAGTTATACCTACTGTATATAGTGTAAAACGAATCTACAGTCTTCATGGCTGACAATTTAACTTGCTTTACTTAAAATCGTTAATTAGGCATGGAATGCATATACATGTACCCTCCTCTAATTTGTTTTTCAACACTGTGACAGGTCAGATTTAGTGTTTCCCCATAGCCATTAAAAAGCCCGAAAAGGGCACATGAAACGGGTCATAGACATCTGAAAGGGCACAGAAGTCGCACACTCTTCTTCTTCTTGTGGTATACAGTTTACCATCCACTTGGATGATTACTAACTGTTGCGCATACGTGGATAAAATATCAAATAAGAAGGATAAGATTAACAAAACTTTTTTTTTTTTTTTTTTTTGCTTACTTAGTTTCAAATAAGATAAAATAATAACATGTCTAGAAATTTGACTGTTAAATTAACAATAATGTGCAAAATAAAATAAAAAAGACCTGATGAGTGATTAAAACTATTTACAGACAAATTTTTTGAATTATATGAGGAGTTGTGGTTGTAGCTGATAGAGAACAGCAGGTTTGAGCTGTTCTCTAAAATGGTCAACGGTAGGGCTGAGTATGATGTTTGGTGGTAATAAATTCCAGTAGATTATGGTATTTGGGAAAAATGAATATTTGTATGTGTCTTTTGATGCATGGATATGTCTGAATGTATTAGGATGTGCTTGTCTGGTTCTTGGGTCTGATGGTATAAGAACTGTTGATGGTACTGCAACGAAGTGGTGAACAATTTTGTAGAACATAACAAGTTTTGTTTTCAGTCTACGTTGTTGTAGTGTAGGCCATGATAGATTATTAAGCATGTCTGTTACGCTGGAGGTATTATGATAGCGGTTGCAGGCATACCTAGCTGCTCGTCGTTGGACTCCCTCAATCTTATTGCAAAGTTCTGCAGTATGGGGATCCCAGACAGAGCAAGCATATTCAAGTTTAGGACGAACGAGTGATAGGTATGCCTGTGATTTGATATTTTTGTTGGAGGTTTTGAGATTGCGTTTGAGGAAGCCAAGACTTTTATTTGCGTTTGAGATAATGTTGTTTGTATGTAAATTCCATTTAAGATCAGATTGTAGTGTTACACCTAGATATTTAGCTGAGGAGACAGATTCTAGAATATGGTCGTGCAGAATATAGTTATGCTTAAAAGGTTTTTTCTTGTTTGTGACTGACATTACTGTACATTTGTCTGGATGGAAAGCCATCAGCCAATCTCTTTCCCACTTGGCGGCAGCATCAAGATCAGATTGAAGGCTATCACAATCTTTTTGAGATTTGATAGTCCTGTAAATGATGCTATCGTCAGCGAACAGTCTGAGTTTGCTTGAGTTAAGGTATTCTGGTAAGTCGTTGATGTATACCAAGAATAAAACTGGACCCAGCACTGTTCCTTGTGGGACACCAGAGGTTACAGGAGCTATGTCTGATGACTCTCCATCCAGGACTACTGTTTGTGTTCGGTTTGAAAGAAAAGCTTGTATCCAGTTAAGTGTTTCATTTTTAATGCGATAGTAATGAAGTTTGTATAGGAGCCTTTGATGAGGTACCTTATCAAAGGCTTTAGCAAAGTCCATAATTATAAGATCAGTTTGCGTGTTTTGGTCAGAGTTAGCCGAAAGTTCTTGTATGAAAGATAATAGCTGTGTTTCACATGATCTGGAATGTCTAAAGCCATGTTGAAGGTCATATAATAAATTATTATTTTCCAAATGAGTTAGTATGTGTTTAGTAATGACATGTTCCATAATTTTACAACTAATGCAAGTAAGAGAAATTGGCCGGTAATTAACTGCATTGTACTTTTCACCTTTTTTATAAGCTGCCATAACACTCAATAATGTTAAGGCACATTCAAGAACACATTATGTATAAACATTTATTATAAATATGAAAAATCCATTGTCTTAAAAGCTGGCGTACATGTAGATACTAAAATACAATCCATTCCATGATTAGATCAACATAATCAAGGGGACCAGATAGTTTGGGGTGATGTCTAACTTACTATTTGCCGCCATTTTTCTGCAGGCACAAACATTTTCAAGAACTTCAGAGTAACCTGAATGTGTCAGACCACAGGGACTTGCTCCCCTCTATCAATATTTTGTTAGAGTCCATGTGCGGTACCAAAAAAACACAAGGGAGATACATTTTGTACTACTTTCACCACCCCCTTTTCTTCAATTCGATTTTCTGTTAATAAATCATTGATCTCATACCTTTTCCTTGAAAATTCGTTTAACGGATGATTTCCAACTTTGTTCAGGCAATTTTGTAAAATTTGGCAATTGCTTGGACATGAAAGAGAAAGTAAATTTGTAGACATTCTTGGGACTTTACCAATAAATGTAACGTTAAACGAAAGTAAAATGTCATTAAAATTCATTCGGATTTCTCTTGAGTTTCAAGATTTTTCCTTGACGTAATTCTTTTTCATGTCCAAGCGATTGCCAAATTTTACCTAGAAATACACAGACTTAGTGCACCAGAGTATAAACCACACCCAGAACTTTTAGGGGAAAAAAGTGTCTTATACACTGGAAAATATTATAGTCGCAGAAGGTGAGACATAGGTATTACTTTCCACAGGCGACCACAGCGTAAACTTTTTTGTAAGACTTTAGTGGAAAATGAATTTCTTAAACAGAATAATAGCTAGACATCTGGTAATTGGTATACAAACAGTTCAGGTTATGATCTACACAACTGCCACCATGCCTTGTTACCCTGACCCAATATCACGCTCGAGTGACTCTATGAACTAAGGTCTTTTTTCAGGGCAAAAACTTCTTTGTAGGACTTTGAGGGAAAATGAGTGTTGTGGTCTCATGTTCATTTACTCCATATCCTTTCTTAAATTATTTATTACCAGAGTTTGTCTTTTATGCCATGTGGAGTTAGTATAACAATTCCTGTGTTTAAGATGTATGCTCTTTATTTTTATACAACCGCAAAAATTTGCGGACGTATAATGGTATGATGCTGTCGTCGTCGTTGTCGTCGTCTGGGGACATTTGGTTTCTGTGCGATAACTTGAATAAATATTGACCAATTGTTATGAAATTTTTATATGATGTTTGTAACCACTAGTGGAAGGTTCCTATTGTATTTGGGGTTGGTGGCCCCTACTGTTTCAGAAAAAAAAGGCCAAAATGGGCTAATATGGGTGTATTGACAAAACTGTAGTAGAATGTTTATTATTTGTTTGATTTTGAAAATTCTTTTTTTAGTGAATTCTTTATTAAATTCTGTCAACAAAATGTCTAAATGGTTTTGATGTATATTGAACTGTTACATTGCTACAGGGGGCCAAAGACGGGCCACACCCAAAAAATCATTTTTTTTATTTGTGGTCCGATTTTCAAAATCTTTTTTTCATTGGAGTCCTCGTGAAAATCCCTGCCTGCTTTTTTCAATCAGATTTGAAATATCTCTTACTGTTTTTGAGGTATAAGGGGTCGAAGGGGCAAAAAACGCCATTTTTAAAAGTTGGTCAAGGCAAATGGTTTTACACAAAAAATTTAGCTGTAGTGGGCCAGCCAATTGTTCTGAAGTTTAAATATGATGATTATAAACATTGAAGGAAGCTTTTTATTGCATTTTGTGGTCCTAACCTTTTTTTAAAAAAGGGCCAAAAGGGGCTTAATCGTGTCAAAAATGTCAATGAATATAGAAATAATTTTTTTCCTATTAAATGTTATTGTAAATATATATGTGTCAAATATGCATTTAAAGTCCACCATAGGTTGCATGTGTAAAAAAGCTTTGTAAGTCCACCATGGTCTGCATGTGACCAAAGCAATAGACTATCCATATTGGGCCTCCAATGTACAGGGTTCAACTTGTTGCGGTCGTATCATGCTGCGCTCAGCGTAGCTTTTTATTTAGATATGGTGTACTTGTACATGAGATTACTTCTCATGTGTACACTTTGTTTTTAACCACTATATAAATTTATGTAAATTCTAAAACCTAAGGTTAAACTCCATCCATCATAGTTTTGCCCTTAGCTACATATATTTGGATTTCGTTTGGCTTAATGCATTTTGAACATCTTTAATTTTTAATTGTGGATTTCCTTTGTTTGGGTTCTAGTAGTAGTGCTGCAGATGAGGAATAATTTTCTGAAATGGCCATACAGCTCATAAAAATTAATTGCAGTTGGAGCTAACATATGTGTTGTGGTCTCATGTTCATTTACTCCATATCCTTTCTTAAATTGTTCTTTAAAAATATAATAGCTAGATATTTAGTATACAGACAGTTCAGGTTATGTTCTATGCAAATTTCACCATGCTGTGTGACCTTGACACCATTTTTACAATTCAGTGACTTTGTGAACTTAGGTCTTTTTTGAGGCAGTTAACGTCTGTAAGACTTTTGTGGAAAATGAATTACTTGAAAAGTACATGTATAAGATAAGATATTAAATATGATAAGATTATTTATTCCAATTAAGGTCCCACAAAGGGCATCATAATTTAATAAAATGATTTTACATGTATAATTGGGTCAAGACAAAACAAAAATATTTATATATAGTCAGGTCAGAGCCATACCAGTATTATAATTAAGCTAAAACACTCTTGTACATAATTTTTAATATAATAGCTAGGCATCTGATATTTGGTATACAGACAATTCAGGTTATGGTCTACACAACTGTTACCATGCCATGTGACCCTAACCCTGTTTTCACACTTCAGTGGCTTTGTGAACTTTGGTCTTTTTTTCAGGCTGCAAATGTAATTGTAAGACTTGTAGAAACGAAATTCTTTTAAAAAAAAGTATAATAGCTCTGCAGCTGATCTTTAGGATATCAATGAATTGAATTAGGGTTTTAGGGTCTGTCACCATGTCATCTGACCTTGACCTCATGTCTACACTGAACACAAAAAACAATATTGACAGTCATTTAGTGTAACGCTTAATGACTGCTAATATTTTTTTTGTGTTTAGTCTTTAATGTTAAGTCTGTTTCTCAATGACTATGATATAAAGAATCATTATAGTTGGTCCACAGGAAAATGTCAAGAATTTATGAATGTGAATAGTAAAATAAATAGGTTAAAATGTATTCCGATGGTTCCAGCAGGTGAGACATACTTTAGTGTTAACTCTTGTTTTCACTTTCTTCGATGCAGAACATTTTTTTATACTTTTTTTTAACAAATATTGATTTCTTTTGTTTTGACTCAGGTGATTTAATTGGTTATATATTGGCATGGTTCAGCCTTGTACCCTTCTGTGTATGTGTAGGATTTGCCACACTCATCATATTTAGAAGAGATTTACACACTGTAAGTATGCACATACTTTAAGGATGTTCACTACTATTACTGAAAATAAATATTTTTTTAAAGTTAGAGATACAAGTTAAAGGTATAAAATAAGCAAAAAAAATTGATAGGTTTCTGGCCTTGTTTTAGGATAATTGACATTAATTTTTTGGGGGAAAGTATTCTTTGTCTTTTAATAGGTTAAGCATAAGCGCTATTTATCTGTTACATGTAAAACCCATGACAGAATAAATAAGATTTGATAAAACTTTGTAAATCACTACTTTATCATATATTGAAAAGACATTAATCAAAGCAAAACAGGGGGCTCATGGGCACAAATTTTAATCCAATTTTGATGATAAAAACCAGAGAATTCCCCCAAAATGACAGAAATTCCAAATCTTTAAAAACAAATTGCTTGAACATTTTTTACTTTCTTTTTACAGATGTCCTATGGTATTGGTATTTTATTGAATGAGATTTTTAATTTATTGTTAAAACATATAATTAAAGAACACAGACCACTTAGAGGTGAGATTTCAATCAATTTTTATGAAAATTAGCTTGAAATATTGCAGTAAAATAAACAGAATGGTAATATCAAACTAATAAAAAAGTTGCATGAGGTTTTTCATAAACTCCCTGAACCAGACATGCATACACAGTTTTGGTAGTAGGCTTTGTCTGACTATCCTTTAATTTTGTAAGTGCAACTTACTCATAAGAAATTTCATTACTGTCAGATACATATATCAATCAACATGATCAAGAAAGATAATTTGACGAATTTTACAAAACTAAGATAAAATAGGCAAAAATTAGTTCGAAAATTATTCACATGAAAACCACATTTAAAAAAGTCTCATTTTAAGAGACTTGTCAGAGTAGATGTTATAGAATTTGAAGCAAAAATTACAACATGTGGCCCTGTGCAATCTTGAAATATATCACAGATCAAAAATGCAATGCACATGATTTAAAATCGATCATAAAGTTATCAAGAACACCCCTCTCAGAGCATAAAACTACAAACAAGGACTGTAAAGATCGTTGAGCCAATTAGAATTGAAAATGTTTTAATGGGACATGGTTTTTTTTCATTACAGACAGACAGACCCTGTTTACAGAGTATGGGATGCCATCAAGTCATGCCCAGTTTGCTTGGTTCTTCTCTACATACATGGTATTCTTTTTGTTTATAAGGTAAGCATAAATCAGTTTAAGATTAACCTCACTGTAGTATATTTTCTTTCCTTTACACTATAGTTAATTATTTAAGCTCTCACAGCAAAATGCAGTAATTTCCACAGTCTACTAATTTTCGCTATATTTGTGGTAAGTGGAATTCAGTGAAAAAAAAACATAAATTGAATGTGCAAAAGTTAGCTAAAATTAATGCGTTTATTGTATCCTGGTAGTAGATGTTTGTCGAAAACTTTTATATTTATCCAACATGACACTTTTTGACTTTATCAGTATTCTAGTACTGTAAAAGTATTTTTATCAGCGGTTAACAATTTTTCTGGTATTGATCAAAACTCGCACATCAGTGGATCCATGAATTCATGATTTGAACATCCTGAAAAAATTCAACTTCCAATGAATTTTTTTCCATTGAGTCCTCTCTGATTCTTATTCTAGTTTGTTATTATACTGTGTCATGTTTATTTTTCCAGAGTTTATAGAAATACAAATTGGACAGATGATCTATGGAAGTATATAACTAGTCTAGGTTGTTTTGTTGTATCATCTTTAATACTTTATAGTCGGTGAGTTACTTATTAATAATTACATTCTTATTTATAACAACAATTTTGATTGGTTAATAGTACTTTGGTAATGTAGTTTCATTTCTTGATGAAACTCACTAACATGTGCCACCTTGAAGACTACTTTGGCGGATTAATTTTTAAAAGATAAACCATTCATTTTGTGCAAATTTCTGTGCAAACACCTCATATATTTCATCAGAATGTAATTATATACATACAATGTGCTTAGGTTCACTCTTTTACACACCATTAAAACTACAAAATATTGCATTCAATGTATAAATGAACACTTTTATTAAGGAAAAAAATAGGTATTAGTTATTTAGCTGAAGTAGTTCGTTGATAAATACAAGTTTTAGACATTAATCCTATCAAGTACTGAACAATATAAATCGGAATTATAGCAATTTTTATGTTACATTGAAAGTGACGCCAAATTCAGCACCATTATTACCATGATTACAATAATTGAGAATTTTAAAATTATAACATTACTTTAACCTTAACAAATCTTATTTCAAACATATTTCTTTGTTTGTCTTTTCAGAGTTTACTTAGGTTATCATACATTTTTTCAAGTATCTTGTGGTGCTTTAATGGGGGTGTTTCTTGGAGCCCTGTGGTTTGGTGTTGTACAGATAGTTTTAACTCCTTTATTTCCTACATTAGCTGCACAGTAAGTATATTTTAGAACAGTGAAAGATCAGGCATAATTGTATATACCGTATAACTGGTATTTTTTTATTTGCACATTTTGATTTTAATAGTAGTGACTAATTTTATAGAGTAAAAAAATAGTGGTAAATTTGCTGTTGTCAGTTATGACAAAAATATCATAAGTTCTGTTGTTTGTTGATGGTAAATATCAAGGGCATTTATTAACTCCTTGGCATTTTCTTCATTTGCAAAAAGATTTTTATTGAATTTTTATTTTTTTTTTCAAATTAATATAGGAATTAAGTGAATATTTTTTTTTAACATAAATGAGATTTTAAGAATTATAAATAAGACAGAACTTTAATACAAATGTTGCAATTTCCTACTAGAAATCAAAGATCTATCTTTGCAATTTCAAAAACCATAAATTAGATCTTCTTGAAACTTCATACACTGATACATCATCACAAGAAATCAAGATATACTTGTTTTGTAAATGAGTAGAAAATTTGTACCATTAAGAAATGTTGAGAAGATATAGTCTTCAATACACACTGACTCATGTAATTATTCTTTTACAAATTCATTTTATTTTGTGTCTTATATATTTCAGTCCCATTGGTGAATTTTTAATGTTACGTGATTCAACTTTAATTCCTCATGTCATGTGGTTTGAATACACATCATCTCGAACAGAGGCCAGGTAAACATTAATTTTCATTGAAGGTTGTTTAAGAGAAAATATGCCACCATCCCAAAGAGGGCCCATATAAAGAACCCCTACTAACTATAGAAACAAATAGAAATTTTACATATACTTTACAGACTTTTCACCACTCATGCAAATGAAATAGGAAGTTCCTCTTTAGTGGGGGACTTGTTTTATCTGGAACATCCCCAATGAGTATTTCCTTTCTCTCATCTGATAAGTTTCAAAATATCTAACTTCATTGAGGCTATCTAGATATCAAAAGTTTAAGACTATGTTCTATGTTTTCAACTTGTTTGTAAACAAACAAAAAAAATTGTATTTGCGATTTCACTTTTTTTCAGAGTTGCATGTAAGACTCCTAACAAAAGTCCATGACAAGTGAAAGTGTCATTCCATATGTTTCATAAGGGTTTATTTTCCTAAACAGTTCCAAAGATTTTGATAAAATTTACTTGAAGGATATACATTGTGAGGGATGTGCATAAAGTTACTTTATTGTCCTTGAATATCATTCAAGGGATATTATTAGACTTTATCTTTTTTCCGATTGGAGTTCATCAGTCATCAAATTTAGGATTTGGGAATTACAGGACCGAATCCATTATTTTGAAATATTTTATTAAGATTGTGTTACAAAAGTTGCAAAAATCCACAAGACCGAACAAATTTTTACAGTTCGTGGGCTGTCAGTCCTGTGGTTATTTCGATGACTGGTTCATTATGAAACAGAGTGTATCCTTCTTTTAGCTCACTCACACTTTTCCTACACTATCATTAATGAATTCATAAACAATATTAATTTGATATAGCATAGGATTATTTTATTCTTCTCATTCATTTTATTAACAGGAGTAGACAGAGAAAGGTCACATCAAGAAAATCTCAATAAAATTGAACATCTACAAAGAAATGAAATATGTGAATGAATCTTGAATTCTGGATCATACAGAAGAAAGGACACCCTCTTGTTTTCAAGTAGAAGCTTCAAGGAAGTTTCCTCTACGTTTGTCAGGGAGAATTTAAACTAAGTCAGTTTTTAATAGCAATAGTAGTTTTGGATATTTGTGACAGTTACTTTCAATTCATGATAACTACAAGAACTTCTTTTGTGATTGAAACAGCAAGTTATTGTAATTATAACCATGATAACATGCTCTAATAAAAGACCCAATTGAAAAGGAATGTCTTTATAATATTTATTGTATTATTTATTACGTGAGCATTTCTTGTTAATTCATAAATTATTAATGTGTTTATGCTTAGAACTTGTCATTTCTTTATAGTCAAATCAGGGAATCATTGCTGTCAAAACCCAAATTGTTTAGGTATTATACATTTTTGCATACATTTTCATGTCCCTCAAATTTTATTCCAATATATAACATTCAGATAGGCTAAGGTGTAACTTTGGTGTACATGGATTTCTTGATAAATGCAAGTCAGTTTATGAAAAAAGATTATTGCTGGGTTACATATGTAAGAACAGATAGAATTTGGAAAATGGGTTTCTCACTTGCTTATGTAATTTTAGTACAACTTTCTTTGGGCTTTTTTTTCAACAACAAAAAAATAAGGCGATATTTTTAACCTTTAAAAGTGGAGACCAACATTCAAATGAAAATTATCAATACCATTGCTTTTCAATAAGAATGAGTGAAAATCCTAATGTATTGTGCACCTTTTAATCTCTTTCTTGAATTAATATTGAAATGCTTCGAAAAGCCATGTTCAATTCAACAGCTAAAATTTCATAATACACATATCTTTAGATGTCAGATTTTCAAACAAAATTTTGTAAAATCTTTTGACTTAAGCTTTACAAACTAAATTTTGTTATATCTTTTATCTTCAGATGTACTTATAAATTTTTAAAGTGTTAAGACTTCAGATTTACAAATAAAAAAATGCAATATTTCTTTTATTCAGATAATCAAAAAAAAAATTGTGTAATATTTTAAACTTTAGCTTTACAAACAAAATCTCATAAAATCATTTCAAATTTGAAATGCTATAAAAGGGCAAGTTCAGTTCAACAGTTAAAATATAATATTTTTGGTATCAAATTTAAACTTCAGATTTACAAAAAAAAATGTGTAATATTTTAGACTTAAGATTTACAAACAAAATTTTTGTCATATCTTTTTACTTCAGATTACAAACAGTGTAACTGTATTTAAGGTTGTATTTTGTCATGTGCCATGTTGTACAAATTAATTCAAGTGGTGTTATGTATAATGTTGATGTTTGTTAAGATTCTGTGGTGTTATGTAAAATGTTAATGTAGATTACACATTGTTGATGTTTATTTACTTCACATGATGTTGATGTTTATTTTATCCTGACAGTCTGACACAAATTGTTTTTCATTTGATATGTTTAATGTTTTGCATAGTTTGTATCATTATACATGTTGTCACCAAGTTAGATGTTATGAAACTTTGACTTAGGAATAACTGTTCAATCCTTTTGACTTAGGAATAACTGTTCAATGTCATGTTGACTTACTTACAAATAACTGTTCAATGTCCTGTTGACTGGGGAATAACTGTTCAATTTCCAATCTATCTTTTCTTTATGTTACCTGCAACATGTTGCAAATAAACATATAGAGGTCACTTGAGCAACGTCTGTCACCTTGCAGTCTCAACCTAGTGTGGCATCACCAAAATTTACAGTTTTCCAGGAACATATATGCCACAGTCTATTGATAGCATTTAGATTATTCCAATTGTATAAAGCAAATTTATGTCCATAACTCATCTTTTCCTTGTTTACCAAAGCATCTAATTTTGGGGAGAGAAAAAAAACTTATTATATATCTTTATTTCAGGCTTTTGTCATTGATAAGCATTTTCCTCCTCATGATTCTTGATTAAAGTTTTGTACCTACAAAGGCAGATTTAGGACTGGCATGTTTGACACATAAAATTATTTGAAGCTGTATAAAAATAGGTTCCGAAGGTTTTTTTAATCATTGTCATGAAAATTTGAAAGATAAGCAACATACCAACTTCATATTCTGGAATCAATAGATAGGAGGGCCAGTATACCAATGTAATTTGTTTTGTTTTGTTTTGTGCATTTTCAAGGCATGTCATGCAATGCAATTATTTATTTATTATAGGCATAACTGTATTATAGTGTTTATTTATTACAGAAATCATGACACTGGATCTCATTGTATTTTATATGTCCCAAAAGTTTCAATGAACCATGTATTCATTTATATAGTCAATTTTAATTTGTCAGTTATGTTCTTCCATACATTTCTACAAAAAATTCCAATGATGTAGTTCTTTCTAAAAAGATAGGATATTGAAATTTAGAGTATTTTTATGTCGTGTTTGAAATTTTATACTGTACAAGTATATGTGTTGTCTTTGGATTTTAAATACTTGCTCTTTTTAAGTGGGAAATTATTGGCAGTTTGTATTACTTTTTTCTTCTATTTGATGGACACTGAAATGAAAATTTGAATAAAAAATCATGAAAATTACCTTTTTAATGGCATTAAGAATGAGACAGTTATTAAAAGTTTTAAAATGTTTTAAATAGATGTTGGTAAGTGTATATTTTAGTATTGTTGTTAATTGTTGATATTGTCTGATTTCTGTACACAATTACAATAAGTTAACTTCAATTTCATTAAAACAACAATACATGTGTATTTGTGAATACATGTATAGATTACAGTTTTAAAACTGAGAAAATATCATGGTTTGTCAAGAATTTAACTGGGTTTGGAACTTCAAGTCTGGTTTTTACAGCCCATTCCTAATATTAAGGTTACAATGTATGTTATGACTACATTTCATAAAGGTCATAAAAATGAAAAAGATAAAATGATAAGAAATGCATGGTTCTTCTAAATTACTGTGATGAAATTCATAAATTTTAACATAGAAATAGTTTATTTTCCATTAAAATTTCAAGGGATTGGCTCATTTAAAAGGCAATTCTTTTTCTTTTAAGATCAATTTTTTTTTACAATTGGACTGACCAAAAAATTTCAAAAGAAATGTTTGAAGATAATGGAGAGATAAACTTGCTGGCAAGATCTACTCTATGACCAGTTAACATTTTCTTCAAATAGCATTTTTCTTGTTCTGTTCTTTATATATATAAATTAAGCTTTTATTTTTGCTAGCTATTTCATCGTGGATAGATATATAAAACTTTTGTTTCTGCTAGCTTTTGTTGTTGAATGTGTCTTTTGATATTGTATGTATTGTCTTATTTGTATGTATTATTTTATTTGTTTCAGATTTTATATGTTGTGACTTATATCACTGCCATCAATTTTAAATAAAGTGTCATAATTTTATTAATATTGATAATGAACGTAATAAAAGGAAATTAATAGAAAAAGATGTTTTCCTTTATTATGCATGCCCAAGTTATATGGTTTTCTCTAGGTACTCCTTTTTTCTCCACCATTTAAACTGACCACTCTGTATTCCCATCAAAAATCAATATTTACACTCACCTACACCTGAGATGATCACCTCAATATCCCTATTGTGTCTCACAACTATGTTGTGTTTTATAGTCATTACCGAATCCTAAGATCGCAATGGAAGAGGGAGGTTTGGCTCCATAAAGCCTGGTTTAACCCACCATTTCGTTTGAAATGCCAGCCTAGTGTACCATGTCAGGACCATTGCGATCCACCAATTCTCCGGTATGACTGATGGTATGACTGATTCGTTTTTGTCATTTTCTCTGGACCATGAGATTGATCATTCAAGTTCGGTAGTTTTGTTATTACCTTTATTAATCTACATTTATAATGCTTTCTTGGACCTGTATCTGTTAGCCCGAATGTGTACATTGGACACAGAGGACTTCACTAAGGGCCCATTATGAGAACATTGCTTAAGATATACAGTTTGTCATACCCAACTACCTTGCCAAATTTAAAGAAATTCCCATGTGCTGTTTCTGAGAAAAGCTTTAATGAGATTTGCATATTGGCAAGGTTCAGAACAGGAAGTAGGTGTCCAGCAGGTCAGCACATCGCTAATAACAAACAGTTTGTCTTTCTGAACCACCATGCAAAATTGCAAATCATTTGTAGCAGAATACGAAAAAAAAGCTTAACTGGAATTTTTATATCTCCAACTCCAAAATCTGACAGTTCTGAAAGTAGCTTTTAAAACAGACAATTACATTAAAGAATTCAGACTTGAGTACCCCCTTTCCACCCCTTCATTTCAGGCTTGTGTGCAACAACAAGCATGTGCTAACATTTAAATTTTAATACTAGTATTAAAGATAAAAACAAGCCATTGAACAATATTGATTGTTGATAGGTTTCTAGGGACTGTACTTTCACAACTGAAATTTTAAGGTAGATTACAAATGAATGTTTAAATATCTTGGATCATGACTCAGAACGTATTTTCTATCGTTCATTGAAACATCGTATTTTTGCTGGAGAAAATTGTTCATATTAAACACGTGTACATCTCCAATTAAGCCAGTCATTGGCTTAGAAATGATGAAAAATCTTGTATTATCTGGGAACCGGTCATGTTTGGAACATTCACATAAATGAAGGCTTTGAAATTCGCTCACAATCTGTTTCACGTCGTCATATTTTAGATTGAAGTCCCCACCAATGACTATATACACAGGCTTCCCGACCATGTGCATGTCAACCAGGGTCGCCATATCCTTCAGAATAAGTTTTCGCTTTTCAATTTCATACGACGATGGACCGCTCCACGAAATGAATAAAAAGTTTAGGTCGTTTGAAAGCATTTGAAGTTGTCCCACACAAAGCCTCGGCATGATTTCGTTGTCGGTTGACAAAATGTTTGTCTTTTCGAGTTCATCGCATAATGCGCTTATTTCCCGTCGCATCGATGCGCAATGCGTCAAAGCGAAAACTGAAGTACGGAAGAAAATTGCAGCGGTTTTGCTTCCAATGCAGCCAAAGTTCGGGTATCTTCCCGTTCGGGGGAGAAAACTATCAATATTGAAGTCTGACTCTTGGACGAGAACAACACTGGCTTTAGTTTGCAGGATAGCCTCCCTACGCGCTTCCTTCCTTGTCCCAACAACATCTAAGTTTCTATTGACCTTTTGTGAACTTTTCCCACTTGCATTCATCAAAAGAACTGTTGCCATTATCTTGGTTATATCATTGGTCTGAAAGCAGAAATGGAAAAGGACAATAAGACTAAAAATCGTTTTGGGAACACACATGAAAAGGGAGGTTTGGATTTGCACGGTGTGGTAGCCATAATTTCTTTTAAGTTATGATGCATGGTTAATGCAGGACCATTTTGAACGGTTTTTATTTTCAAATGTGTTCACGAGTATGTAAATAACTTGTCTTTCCCTTATACGTTTTTGTTACCTTTTATCAAAATAATCACACCGCCATACCCGTATCCAGAATTTTTGTAGGGGGGGGGGGGTTCGATTTAGGGTTCGATTTGCAAAATATTCCTTTTTTTAATAGTGCTTAACCAAATTTCAGCTTGTTTTTACCTATAATTTTCAAATTTTTTCGCCCAAACCCCTCGAACCCCCCTGGCTACGGGTATGACCGCTATTGTACGCCGTATTTTGATATTATTTTCAAAACGTATATTAAATTTTAACAGTTCATCAATATAAACTTTGTGTTTTGTTAACATGAAAATACTTTTTCTACTTACTATGCCTTCTCTAAAATTTCAATTCGACCATAAACAAATTTACTGCCTTTTAATGGCAACAAACCATGGAACTTCTTATTTAAAGTTTTCTTTAAAACAAAAGAAGAGATGTTATCTTACTGAAATGGAATCATATTTCGAAAATAAAAAGAAATAAAAACCCCTATCGTTTTACCGTTTCGAAATGTAAAAACTATATAATTTTATTGGACTTCTCATTTATAATCATATGTATCTATCTTTTGCCTGCTCTTCCTCTGGGGCACCGTTCAGAAACTTGGATATTACCTTAAGTTTAAATGAATGCCACACTGAAATTAAGTTTCGAAAATTAAAAATACATTTTTATGAAATTTTACCATATCCATAGGGATAAATGCACTGGAACTTTTATCTTTCGGTATTGTTTAGCTAATGATTTTTTTCTGCGTATCAGAACACCATGAACAATGATCAAAATCAGTCCCATTCTCATTTAAAAAGTCTCTCTGTTGCTACAGTTGCGGTCTTGCATGTGAAGCAAATAGCACTTAAGCAGTTAACGGTATCCAAACCGATGAGACCCTGTGCGAACGAAAATTAACTAAATACCATCTTGATTGTTTAGAAAACTTCTGAACCTTCTCTAAACTCTTTCGCAGTAGGCTATCCTGGCCGGCCAAAGTAGGTCCGGGTTAGTGTGCGGACCTTGGTGTGGAAACTGGAACATGCAGCGAGGAATTTGAGTCCTGATGTCTCCTCAACACTGGGCTTCTTAAACTACTAACGATAGGTATTTTTTTCTCTCCAAAAATGATTAGATATTTTGAGTGAATTCGTGGTGTTTGGTGGCTTAAAAAATACAAATTAAAAGAACAAGAACAAAACTATATCCCCCACATACACACACCAAATCCCATTAAAATGACTATCTTGACAAATAATAAACTATCATATACTAGTATAACAGTATAAGGCTTCTATTTAACCAAATACAATGATACAGAAAATAATTCTGTAATTCTTGACTCCTCAGCATTAACAGCTCTACGAAGTCTCCATTAAGCCAACCCTTATGTGTTTTACTCAGTGTTTATGAATGATCTCCAATTCAGAAGCTTTTAATTCGTGTCTACGCTTGGCGACGAACTGGATTTTTAGTGTCTACATTTTACATTATTTTTCTAAAGACATTTAGATTGAAAACTGTTTGACCCAACCTGTCAAATAATCGGCCTTTTTAAAACTGGTATAGCGTCACTAAAGTCTATAATAGAAAATAATGAGATGCGGAATAAGTGTACGCGACACAACCCACAATTATATCAATGTAATGTATTGTGTATTTTCGTGTTTACTGAATAAAATACTGTTTACACTAACCCACAATTAAACGGCAATTTAGAAAAACCACAATGGACAACCGCCAGCAGCCTTCAACGAGGCCATTTGGCACTGCTCGCGGTTCTGCAATTGGCCCATGGTCTAAATAAAATGCATATAATTCAAATCCAGCCCTGAAATAGTCATAGATAAAAGAATTGTTTATAAGGTAATCTATATTTAATATGTAAAATCGAAGAAATAAATCACATGAAAAGGTTGAATACTAATAAAATAATAAAAAGTGCCATAATTGCTCAAGAAATTGTCTTTGTTTTTCGCCAGTACAAGTTTCAAGAAGAACGGAACCTTATCTGCATATCGTTGACGCTGTGGTTCCTCAAGCAAATGGTCTTAACTCCTTTTTAAGCCTTTTCTCTTCCTAGCCCCCTGCCATTCAGTATACTTTCTATATTTTACAAACCTACTAATGTTCTTTGCTACCTGTATTATCAATCTTGTCATCCCGGAGATTCAAAAGTGCCATTCTTAAGTCTCTGAGACTTAAAGACCGACCATTTAACTTAAAAATTAATGAATAATGATTTTTGATGAAAAAACAATTTTGGCAGATAGGATGATAAGAATATATTCTGAAGAAGGATTAACGGAAGCGCATTCGGGCCAGATCCAATTTTTAGACGAAAAATATATATATTTTTGCGTTTAAACGAAAAATATGGTGAATAAACCCAATAATGTTTACGTTTGCGAGTAAACGCAATGATGTTTTTGATTTTACGCAATAGTTTGCGAATAAACGCAATGATATTTGCGTTAAAACGCAAATGATTTTTAATTATGAAATATAAAACTTTGCGATTAATTATATCCGCAATTTTGTTGCCTTTATACGCTTAGTTTATTACGTTTATTTGCAAAACTATTGCGTGTTTTCGCTAAAACCATTGCGTTTAAGCGCAAAAAAGTTAATGCTTTTAATCGCAGAAATAGTTTAAATGCACCCTATTACGTAAAATCGCAAAATCTTTTGCGTTTAAACGCAAACATTATTGCGTTTATTCGCAAACTATTGCTTTAAATTGCAAACATCATTGCGTTTATTCGCAATCGTTATTCGTCTATTGCTGTTTCAATTCTGTTTTATAAGATCTTAAGTACGAAATATATAATATATATAATTATATGAAAAATACTGGCGAAAAACAAAGTGACATTTTTTGAGTAGAGAATTGTCACACTTTAAGGAATATTTCATCCCTTTGACATCAATGTAAAACGACAAATATTTACTAAATATAATGTTCCAGGTTTACTTTTTAGTGACATACATGCAATTCAGTGATTTCCGCTCATTGCAAAGGAACGTTTTAATTTTTTCGCTGGGTGACCAAGGGTTCTGAATTCGTCATTCTGAACACCTCCCCTTTGTTTCTAGCCCATGAAGAAGGACTTTATAACCGAAAATTTGGGCACTTTTTATTGTATTATTAATTGTTGTAGTTGAAATTAAGTGAAAATATATTGTCATCGGATTTATTTAGTATTCGATTTTCAATATTAAGGAATAAGATGTAAAAAGTGTGGTTTCCCTACTAAACAGTTCCTTGATTTGCTTTTTATACAGATCACAGTACAACTAAATTATGCTTCGAAAAAACCAGTGCATGACTCATTTTTTTTCTTCAGTCCAAATGTTTCGAATTAATTTGTTTTCCCCATAAGTCTGGAAATCATATAACTAAAAAGGGACTTTATAACCGAAAATTTGGGCACTTTTTATTGTATTATTAATTGTTGTAGTTGTATTAAGTGAAAATATATTGTCATCGGATTTATTTAGTATTCGATTTTCAATATTAAGGAATAAGATGTAAAAAGTGTGGTTTCCCTACTAAAAGTACAACTAAATTATGCTTCGAAAAAAAAAACAGTGCATGACTCATTTTTTTTCCTCAGTCCAAATGTTTCGAATTAATTTGTTTTCCCCATAAGTCTGGAAATCATATAACTAATTTATCCCAGCATCCTCTTTTTTGTATATGCTCTAAGGGAACTATTTACCAATAAGTTATTAAAAACCTGAACCCCAGCAAAGCTATGGGACCAGATGTTATCCACCCGAAGGATTTGAAAGAACTTGGTGAAGATATTGCTGATGTACTTACTCATTTTTTCCAACAATCTATCAACATCGGTACCATACCATCAGAGTGGAAAAAAAGCCAATATCTGCCCACTTTACAAGAAAAATGACAGAACAGCACCAAGCAACTACAGGCCAGTCTCACCGACCAGTATAGTTTGCAAATTACTTGAACACCTAATATGCTCCAACCTGATGAGACACCTAGAACAACAGGACATACTGAACAACCGCCAACATGCCTTCCGTAAACATCATAGTTGTGAAACTCAGCTGGTTCATGTATTAAACGACTGGGCAGATGCTATGAAAACAGACACCAAGTTGATATATTTATCTTGGACTTCGAGAAGGCATTTGACACTGTCCCCCATGAACTACTGAAGAGTAAATTGCACAAATATAGAGTACCAAAGAACATCATGAACTGGATAGATGCATTCCTCTCACTTAGATCCCAATGCGTAGTTGTGAATGGAACCAAATCCAACGATGCCGAAGTAGTATCAGGTGTCCCACAAGGAACTGTGCTGGGTCCTGTATTATTCCTAATTCACATAAATGACATCTCTAACAATGTAACATCAGATATAAGACTCTTTGCTGATGATTGTGTATGCTACAGAAAGATAACAAGCACTGAAGATTGCGAAATACAACAGAATGACATAAACATCTTAGGAAAATGGGCAGATCAGTGGGGCATGAGATTTCAACCAGTGAAATGCAATATGATGACCCTTTCCAGAAAGAAGACGACCGTCAAGTACAAATATACTCTGAAAGGTCAAGAGCTTGAATTCCTGGAATCAATCAAATACCTAGGTGTCACCATAACTAACGATCTCAACTGGGGTAAACACATTGACAACATCTGTACCAAGGCATATAGAACTTTAGGCCTCCTTCGAAGAAACTTATCCAAGTGCCCCCTGGAAGTAAAGCTTCAGGCATACAAAGGCCTCATTAGACCCGTCCTAGAGTATGCTTCAACAGCCTGGGACCCACACCTTAAATGCCAACAAGAGAAGCTTGAAAACATCCAAAACAGAGCAGCAAGATTTATTACATCCAACTAGAGTTATGAACCAGGCAGTATGACATCCATACTCAATCAACTTCAACTCAAACCCCTAAGAGATAGAAGGAGGGAGAATAGACTTATACTTTTTCACAAGGGCATAAACCAACTTGCCAACTTACCAACAGATCAATTACGAACACCCATGAGAAGAACCAAAACCATGCACATCCAGCACTTCCTAAGAATACCAGCCAAAGCAGACACATTCAAGTACAGTTTTATGCCAAACACCATCAAAGATTGGAACTCATTGCCATCAGCTATCATCAACACACATCAGCAGCTAAGGAGCCAGCTAAAACTTTCGCCGACTTAGTAAGGGGGGTCAAATTAATCAGATTGATGCACGCGCGGTGAACTAATGTCTTCAGACGTATCACCTTAACTATCAAGAAGATCAAGATCAAAGGCTAAGGCTAGTGTTCCTTCGTGGGAGGAAGATAAAATGTAGATAAGGTATTAAAACGGCATTCTATAACAATTGTACCCCAGGGGACAATGCCATTTTAATGTCAGATCTCGTATGTAACCATTAAAACGAATATAAAAATTGCGCTTGTAATGAAAATCATGGAAGAAAAAAGAAATAAGATAATTGCAGATGAATAGAATTTTTAAAAATTGTAAACATTATATTCTGTTATACATGTATTATCATATGTGTACATATATAAAGTGTCTTATATAGTATAGCCATTGTCCCCCATCATTTCTTGATATTTCTCTATATCTTTCTTATCACCCCCTAAATTTCTTCATGCCCCTTTTAAATTTATATATAGGTCCCCAAAGAAAACCCTTTCATAGCGTCAGTTAACCTAATGTTGACTTATATTTAATAGTGCCTTATATATAGTATAGCCATTGTCCCCAATCATTCATGTCATTTATTAATTTATCGCTATTTCTTTGCATATTTATTGATTTTTCACTATGTCTTTGCTTAAATACAATAGGCTGACACTTTTTTTATATAGGCAAAGAAATATTGAAAATTAATAAATGATGGGGGACAATGGCTATACTATATATAAGACACTGTTTCATATAAGTCAACATTATCACTATCCAACTAGCTTAACTTACGCTACGAAAGGGTTTTCTTTAGGGACCTATATAAATTGAAATGGGGCATGGGGAGATTTTGGGGGTACACGCAAAGATATAGTGAAAATTAATAAATGATGGGGGACAATGGCTATACTATATATAAGACACTATTCTATATAAGGGGGACAATGGCTATACTATTATAAGACACTATTTTATATATGCAAAGATATAGTGAAAATAAATAAATGATGGGGGACAATGGCTTTACTATATATAAGACACTGTTTTATATCAGGGGGACAATGGCTATACTATATATAAGACACTGTTTCATAAAAGTCAACATTATCACTATCCAACTAGCTTAACTTACGCTATGAAAGGGTTTTCTTTGGGGACCTATATAAATTGAAAAGGGGCATGGAGATGTTTTGGGGGTACAAGCAAAGATATAATGAAAATTAATAAATGATGGGGGACAATGGCTATACTATTATATATATGACACTCTTTTATATATGAGAAGATATAGTGAAAATTAATAAATGATGGGGGACAATGGCTAAACTATATATAAGACACTATTTTATATAAGGGGGACAATGGCTATACTATATATTATAAGACACTGTTTCATAAAAGTCAACTTTATCACTATCCAACTAGCTTAGCTTACGCTATGAAAGGGTTTTCTTTGGGGA
This sequence comes from Arcuatula senhousia, assembly GCA_963971305.1. Classification (NCBI taxonomy): domain Eukaryota; kingdom Metazoa; phylum Mollusca; class Bivalvia; order Mytilida; family Mytilidae; genus Arcuatula; species Arcuatula senhousia. The sequence continues at coordinate 19,385,083 of OZ020311.1, forward strand.
CCTATATAAATTGAAAAGGGGCATGGAGAGATTTTGGGGGGTACAAGCAAAGATATAATGAGAATTAATAAATAATGGGGGACAATGGCTATACTATTATATATATGACACTCTTTTATATATGAGAAGATATAGTGAAAATTAATAAATGATGGGGGACAATGGCTATACTATATACAAGACACTATTTTATATAAGGGGGACAATGGCTATACTATATACAAGACACTATTTTATATAAGGGGGACAAAGGCTATACTATATATAAGACACTATTTTATATCTGCGAAGATACAGCGAAAATCCAATTAATGATGGGGACAATGGCTATACTATATATAAGACACTATTTTATATCTACAAAAATGTAGTGAAAATTCAATAAATTATGGGGGACAATGGCTATACTATATACAAGACACTATTTTATATAAGGGGGACAATGGCTATACTATATATAAGACACTATTTTATAGAAGGGGGACAATGGCTATACTATATATAAGACACTATTTTATATCTACAAAGATATAGTGAAATTTCAATAAATGATGGGGGACAATGGCTATACTATATATAAGACACTATTTTATATAAGGGGGACAATGGCTATACTACTATAAGACACTATTTTATATCTACAAAAATGTAGTGAAAATTCAATAAATTATGGGGGACAATGGCTATACTATATATAAGACACTCTTTTTTTTTACTAAATTGTTATATTATTCTTCTAATTATAAAAGATATATGTAGGCATCGATGAATTTGTGTAATTTGGTGTCATTTATTTTCACCTTTTTCAGTTATTTTTCAAACTATGAAGGCAATTAGAGGTGATAAATCAGAGATTTGATGTTTAAAATAATAATATCTATATGCATCCAACTGTATTATACACTAAGATATTTACAAATTATAACAGAATATAATGTTTACAATTGTTTAAACTTTCATTTACAAAATTCTATACATCAGTAATCATTTATCTTATTTCTTTCCATATTCATGTATTGTTCATTGCAAGTATAATTTTCATTTTATTTTTTATTTTTATGGTTACATACAAGTTTTCAAATTGAAAAATGGAATTGTCCCCCAGGGGACAATTGTTATAGAATGCCATTAAAACATTTACAGGATCAAGATCAATTAAGCGTCTCTGTGATTTAAAGCCCCAGGCGGTAGATTCGTATTGAAAAATTTACGTAAAGCTGTGTACTGACGTTTTTGAGCCACAAAAGCCCTTTTCAGTTTTTGTTTCTATTTTATTTTCTTTGTCCTCATAGGATAGGAACAAATTTATGGAAATTTTGCACAAAATCGTCACAGGTGTGTTCAGGTAAAATATTAAATGTTCATTTCCGCATTGTGATTTTTTATGTAAACAGAGAAGTTTGACTCATAATAAATGCTTGAATCATGTTTCACTTTATTTTGATACTGTGTAAAATGATGCTTTAATGCTTCAACAAATTTTAGTGTGGTTAGTTTATGGAAATTATATAGATTTTGCCGATGCAAGGCAAGTGTACAAAAATAAACACTGTATGTCTATGAAATTTTATAAGATTAAATCAAAATTTTGATGATTGATTGTATATATCCTGGTTCTTGTCCTGTATAAATTAGTTAGTTAGACATTGAATGTATTATTATTATTTTTAGGGGGATTTACGTGTATTGCATGCATACATTAGTCCGAGATTGCTCTGACGTCCTCTGCATTTTTTCCAGCAAGCTGGTGCCGTAGGACGTCAGAGCTCCTCCCAAAATTAAGGGATTTTAACGAATGCTTTCTAAATGTTAAAATAACGCTTGCATCAGTCATTTGTAAAATGGGAGATGTAAAACAAGACTAAATTAATATTTAAAAGTATATCGCCACTAGAAACTACCTGATATAATCCAGTAAAATAATAAAGATTTAAGGTTCATCTGTACCTTTTTTTAAAACATGGCGTTATTTTTAATCTATTTTCAGTATATACACAGCCAAAACTACACATAAAATTGAAATATAAAGTGTAGCTGGACCTAGATATTAGAAATTCTTACCTTTTCTCTTTGAATTCTTCCCGAAAAAATCCTTTATTTTAGAGATCTCTTTTTTCTCCGCTTTTAAAAACACCCGATTTAAGGCTAATATCACTTACACCCTTTCTTGTGGCCTCAGATTTCATGCAACTTTCAAGAAGGGATTTAACTAAATGTGTTCACCTCGTTTCATGTAAGAGGCACATTAGGGATAGTTTGTCCTTTTTCAATTTAAATCTGAACAGGAAAAAAAAAGAGATCTCTAATCTTAAGGAACTTGAAATGAAAAATTGATAGAAATTGAATAAGAAATTACCATATCTAGGTCCAGCTATGCTTTATTTTTTTATATTATTTGTAGTTTTTGTTCTGCATATACTAAAAAATAGGTAGAAAATTTCACTATTTTTAACGAAAGGTACAGATGAACCTTAAGAGCTGATCTTGAACTTTATCAATTTCATCAAGTTCAAGATCAGCAAATAATGTACAAATATAACATAACATAACATAACATATTTTTATTTTCCAAATCAGGAGCCCACATGGAGCAAGTGGAATTTTACATTTATGAGATGAAAGAGCATGATTTGAAGATACAACACAGTTACATTAACAATCAACAATTATAAATTATAACAGATTATAACATGACAATGTGAATAAAAAGAAATTGACTGGGTACAGCAAAATACAACTCATAACTTCTTAGTTAGAACAATCTATGATGAATTTGGCAGTGGCTGACAGTATTTGAGGGTCTTCATTGCTTAGAAGAAAAATTAGCTTGTTATCATTATCAAGATTCTTAAAATTTGGAAATTTTCTATAAACAAGTTCAAACAAACTGTCCCTTTTAGAATCATTTTTTGTACATCTGCATAAAAAATGAACCTCATCTTCAACCTCATTTAAAGAACAATTTTTACAATATCTTTCTTCTCTTGGAACATTTTGATATCTTCCTAATTCTATTTGCAGTCTATGTGCTGAGATTCTAAATTTACAAAGAGCTTTTCTTTGGTTTAAATTATTAATTGACTTTAAATAATTTTCAAATCCAAAATGATCTTTAACTTTAAAATAAGTACAAAGTTTCCCATCAATATTCTTGGTTCTTAAATCATACCAGTTTTCTAAAAGTTTTTCTCTAAGCAATTTTTCAATACATTTGTTAAATTTGAAATTGTTGAATAAGGCCATATCAGAAGTTATTCCCAGATAATTTCTTAATTTGTCAGCAAATGTACACCAAGAAAAGTAATTGTTACTATGTAAGTTTTTGCTACATTCATAGGCATCTTTAAGTAGTAAAAAATCAGATGACAAATTTTCTAGTCTGTACCAATATCTTATAATAGACTTCACAATATCATAAAACAATGGAAACCTTCCCGCTTCTGACAGTACTGCAAAGTTAACACTTTTCTTATGAACACATAGTATATATTTTAAAAATTTAACATGAAGTTTTTCACATGGTATGTTTTTGTATATATTTTCTAGATTAAAAATTGAACGCAACTTAGAATGAGAAGAACAAAAGCTGCCCCATATTTCAGAGTTGTATAGTAGAATGGGCTTAAGAGTATGATCAAAAATATGTAGACAGGTCTTAATACTAGGATTTATACTTAAAAAGTCATTTCTCAATTTATAATAAGCTTTAAGAGCTTTGTTATAGAGCTCGGACCTCATCTCATGAAAGGATCCTGAAGCAGTAAAATATACCCCAAGGTATCTATAAGTAGAGATACAATCTAAAATATTATTCTGTAAAGTAAATGTTTCAAAAATTTTTCTGCCAGCTTTGTTAAAAATAAGTATTTTAGTTTTTTTTATGTTAATTTTCATGCACCAGTCTTCACAAAACTTTTCTAGTTTATTTAATCTCTCTTGTAGACCAGAGGCAGATCTTGAAAAAATAACAACATCGTCTGCATACATTAGGCAATCTAATTTTTCACAATGTAAAGACACACTATCTGAACATGACTGAAGATAACTTGGAAAATCATTTAAAAATATTTTAAAGAGAGCTGGACTAAGATTGTCTCCTTGGCGAACACCCAGTTTTATAAAGAAATCCTGTGTCAAAGATTCACCAACCTTTACACAAGCCTGGCTATTATTATACATGGAAGATATAATTTTATAAAAATTAGATCCTACATTTAATTGTAGCAGTTTAAGTTTAAGTCCAGTATGAATAACACTGTCAAAAGCTTTGTTAAAATCAACAAAACAACAAAATAGTTTTCCATCTTTATGGTGACAATATTTCTCAATAAGTGTTTTGAGAATAAATACATGATCTGCCGTGCGAGCATTTTTTGTGAAGCCAATTTGCGATGGATGGATAAGTTTATGTTTTTTTAAGAAAGTTTCAAGTCTGATGTTCAAAATTGCATTAAACAATTTCCCAATAGAGCTTGTTATTGTAATACCCCTATAATTAGATAAGATTATTTTACTTATTCAAGATATTTTTCTTTAAAATATGTTGTATTTTTACCTGCGTCGCCGAAGGCGAAAGCAGGTCTAGTAGTCGGGTCACTCCGTCCGTCCGTCTGTCCGTCCGTCCCGCTAGGGGGTGTCTGTCTTGTGTAATCTGAATCTCAAAAACCAAATGCTGGATCTTTCTGAAATTTTACACAGTGATTACATATATATTGAAGATGTGCACCTCCCCTTTTGGGGTCATTTGATAATTTCCTTTAGAAATTAGGGGCCCAAAAGGGGCCAAAAAAGTGACTTTTTTATTTGTTTCCACGATAACTTTTGTTCTGGGTGGCCAAATGCTATGAAACTTTACAATAATGTTACTTACTATAAAAAGAAGAGTGGAGCTGATTTTGGGTGTCACCGCTTTTTTCGTTTAGAAATTAGGGGCCCTAAAGGGACCAAAAAACGACTTTTTTAGCTCACCTGGACCGAAGGTCCATGTGAGCTATTACCATCACTTGGCGTCCGTCGTCGTCGTCGTCGTCGTCGTCTGTTAACAATTTTTCAAAAATCTTCTCCTCTGAAACTACCAAACAGAATTTAATGAAACTTGGTATGAATGATCCTTAGGGTGTCCTGCACCAAACTTGTGTTTTGATTTTTGATCCGTTAAAAAACATGGCGGCCGTTACTAAAAATAGACTAGGGGGGTCAGACAACTGTTTTTGGCTTATAAATCAAAAAGTATAAGAGATAGAGGAAATCTGAGGCCACGCTGCTGATTCAGCATCAAAAGCTCTACAAAAGTCTCCATTTGGTCAAAGTTGTCAGATGACCCCTTATAGGGGTTACGGCCCCTTGAAGGTGAAAAATAGCATTTTTTCATGTTTTTGGCCTACAGAATGAAAACTATTGCAGATAGAGATTAGCTGTTGCTTGCTTAAATGTTCAGCTCATATAACTCTACAAAGTTCTCTATAGGGTCGAAGTTGTCAGATGACCCCTTATAGGGGTTACGGCCCCTTAAAGGTGAAAAATAGCCATTTTTCATGTTTTTGGCCTACAGATTGAAAACTATTGCAGATAGAGATTAGCTGTTGCTTGCTTAAATGTTCAGCTCATTTAGCTCTACAAAAGTCTCCATAGGGTCGAAGTTGTCAGATAACCCCTTATAGGGGTTAAGGCCCCTGAAAAATAGCGTTTTTTCATGTTTTTGTCCCACAGAATGAAAACTATTGCACATAGAGATTAGCTGTTGCTTACTTAAATGTTCAGCTCATTTAGCTCTACAAAATTCTCCATAGGGTCGAAGTTGTCAGATGACCCCTTATAGGGGTTACGGCCCCTGAAAAATAGCAATTTTTCATGTTTTTGTCCTACAGAATGAAAACTATTGCAGATAGAGATTAGCTGTTGCTTGCTTAAATGTTCAGCTCATTTAGCTCTACAAAATTTTCCATAGGGTCGAAGTTGTCAGATGACCCCTTATAGGGGTTACGGCTCCTGAAAAATAGCGATTTTTCATGTTTTTGGCCTACAGAATGAAAACTATTGCAGATAGAGATTAGCTGTTGCTTGCTTAAATGTTCAGCTCATATAAGTCTACAAAAGTGTCTATAGGGTCGATGTTGTCAGATGACCCCTTATAGGGGTTACGGCCTCTGAAAAATAGCGATTTTTCATGTTTTTGGCCTACAGAATGAAAACTATTGCAGATAGAGATTAGCTGTTGCTTGCTTAAATGTTCAGCTCATATAAGTCTACAAAAGTCTCTATAGGGTCAATGTTGTCAGATGACCCCTTATAGGGGTTACGGCCCTTTAAAGGTGAAAAATGGCCATTTTTCATGTTTTTGGCCTACAGAATGAAAACTATTGCAGATAGAGATTAGCTGTTGCTTGCTTAAATGTTCAGCTCATTTAGCTCTACAAAAGTCTCCATAGGGTCGAAGTTGTCAGATGACTCCTTATAGGGGTTATGGCCCCTGATAGGTGAAAAATGGTGTTTTTGGCCTTAAGAATGAAAACTATTGCAGGTAGAGAAAAGCTGTTGCTTGCTTAAATGTTTAGCTCATTTAGCTCTACAAAAGTATAGGGTCAACATCAAGACCAGGTGAGCGATTCAGGCTCCTGGGAGCCTCTTGTTTTATTTGTTTCCACAATAACTTTAATTCTGGTGGACCAAATGCTATGAAACTTTACAGTAATGTTACTTACCAGAAAAGGAAGGGCATGGCTGATTTTGGGTGTCACCACTTTTTTGTCTAGAAATTAGGGGCCCAAAAGGGGCCAAAAAAGCGACTTTGTTATTTGTTTCCACAATAACTTTTGTTCTGGTTGGCCAAATGCTATGAAACTTAACAGTAATGTTACTTACCAAACAAGGAGGGGTGGGGCTGATTTTTGGTGTTTCCTATTTTTTGGGTTTAGAAATAAAGGGCCCTAAAGGGACCAAAAAGCAACTTTTTAATTTTTTTTCCACAATAACTTGTTTTGGTTGACCAAATGCTATGAAACTTTACATGAATGTTACTTACGATAAAAGGAAGGGTGGTGCTGATTTTTGGTGTCCCTTCTTTTTTTGAGGGGCCCAAAAGGGGCAAAAATGTGATTTTTAGCTCACCTGACCCGAAGGGTCATGTGAGCTATTGTCATCGTTAAGCGTCCGTCGTCCGTCCGTCGTCCGTCCGTCTGTCCGTTAACTTTTCTTCAAAGATCTTCTTCTCTGAAACCACTGAAGGGATTGCATTGATACTTGGTATACTTGATCTTTAGGATGTCCTCTACCAAGTTTGTGAATTATATACACATTGATCAACCAACATGGCCGCTGTTGCTAAAAATAGAACAGGGGGGTCAGACCATTGTTTTTGGCTTATAACTCGAAAAGTATAAGAGATAGAGAAAATCCGAAGCAACCTTTCTTGTTCAGCATCAAAAGCTCTACAAATCTTTCCATTGAGTCGAAGTTGTGAAACGACTCCTTATAGGAGTTATTGCCCTTTAATCATCAAAATTGACCATTTTTTCAGTTTTTGGACTATATCTTGAAAACCGTTAGAGCTACAGGAAAAGTTAGCATTGCAGAATTGTTAAGCTCATTGAGATCTACAAAAATGATTTCAGGGTCAAAATTGTCAGATCAACCGTTTAAGAGTTATTCCCCTTTAACTGTTTTTTTCCATTAATGTACACTGATTTTCAAAAATCTTCTTCTCTGAAACCACTGAAGGGATTGCATTGATACTTGGTATACTTGATCTTTAGGATGTCCTCTACCAAGTTTGTGAATTATATACACGTTGACCAACCAACATGGCCGCCGTTGTTAAAAATAAAACAGGGGGGTCAGACCATTGTTTTTGGCTTATAACTTGAAAAGTATAAGAGATAGAGAAAATCCGAAGCAACCTTCCTTGTTCAGCATCAAAAGCTCTACAAATCTCTCCATTGAGTCAAAGTTGTGAAACGACTCCTTATAGGAGTTATTGCCCTTAATCATCAAAATTGACCATTTTGGCAGTTTTTGGACTATATCTTGAAAACGGTTAGAGCTAGAGGAAAAGTTAGCATTGCAGAATTGTTTAGCTCATTGAGATCTACTACTATGATTCAGGGTCAAAATTGTCAGATCAGCCGTTTAAGAGTTATTCCCCTTTAACTGTTTTTTTCCATTAATTTACACTGATTTTCAAAAATCTTCTTCTCTAAAACCACTGAAGGGATTGCATTGATACTTGGTATACATGATCTTTAGGATGTCCTCTACCAAGTTTGTGAATTATATACATGTCGACCAACCAACATGGCTGCCGTTGCTAAAAATAGAACAGGGGGGTCAAACCATTGTTTTTGGCTTATAACTCAAAAAGTATAAGAGATAAAGAAAATCAGAAGCAAATTTTCTTGTTCAGCATCAAAAGGTCCTTACAGGAGTTATTGCCCTTTAACTGTTTTTTCTATTGATTTAAACTGATTTCCAAAAATCTTCTCTGAAACCACTGAAGGGATTGTTTTGCAACTTTGTATACTTGAAAGTTTGTGAAATTTATTCAAACTTTGGCATAAGAGATCAGGTGAGCGATTCAGGCTCCTGGGAGCCTCTAGTTTTTAATTTGCGATGCAATTTAGAAATTGTTTTGTACAAGTTAAGGGATAAAATAGAAACTTTTTTTTATATACCTATAATTTATCTATTGGGTTGCATGTGACAAATATGCTTTGTAAGTCCACCATAGGATGCAAGTGTCAAAAATTATTGGCTGTCCATATTGGGCCTAGAACGTACATGATTCAACGTTTTGCCGTGCGACGCAGGGCCAGACATCGATTGGTCTTGTTAGCTCACCTGACCCAAAGGGTCATGTGAGCTATTGTCATCGTTAAGCGTCCGTCGTCCGTTAACTTTTCTTCAAAGATCTTCTTCTCTGAAACCACTGGAGGGATTGCATTGAAACTTGGTATACTTGATCTTTAGGATGTCCTTTACCAAGTTTGTGAATTATATACATGTTGACAAACCAACATGGCCGCCGTTGCTAAAAATAGAACAGGGGGGTCAGACCATTGTTTTTGGCTTATAACTCAAAAAGTATAAGAGATAGAGAAAATCCAAAGCAACCTTCCATGTTCAGCATCAAAAGCTCTACAAATCTCTCCATTGAGTCGTAGTTGTGAAACGACTCCTTATAGGAGTTATTGCCCTTTAATCATCAAAATTGACCATTTTTGCAGTTTTTGGACTATATCTTGAAAATCGTTAGAGCTAGAGGAAAAGTTAGCATTGCAGAATTGTTAAGCTCATTGAGATCTACAAAAATGATTTCAGGGTCAAAATTGTCAGATCAACCGTTTAAGAGTTATTCCCCTTTAACTGTTTTTTTCCATTAATTAACACTGATTTTCAAAAATCTTCTTCTCTGAAACCACTGAAGGGATTGCATTCATACTTGGTATACTAGATCTTTAGGATGTCCTCTACCAAGTTTGTGAATTATATACACGTCGACCAACCAACATGGCCGCAGTTGCTAAAAATAGAACAGGGGGGTCAGACCATTGTTTTTGGATTATAACTCAAAAAGTATAAGAGATAGAGAAAATCCGAAGCAACCTCTCATGTTCAGCATTAAAAGCTCTACAAATCTCTCCATTGAGTCAAAACTGTGAAACGACTCCTTATAGGAGTTATTGCCCTTTAATCGTCAAAATTGACCATTTTTGCAGTTTTTGGACAATATCTTGAAAACCCATAGAGCTAGAGGATAAGTTAGCATTGCAGAATTGTTTAGCTCATTCAGATCTTCAAAAATGATTTCAGGGTCAAAATTGTCAGATCAGCCATTTAAGAGTTAATCCCCTTTAACTGTTTTTTTCCATTAATTTTAACTGATTTTCAAAAATCTTCTTCTCTGAAACCACTGAAGGGATTGCTTTGAAACTTGGTACACTTGATCTTTAGGATGAGTCTACCAAGTTTGTGAATTACATACATGTTGACCAACCAACATGGCCGCCATTGCTAAAAATAGAACACGGGGGTCAGACCATTGTTTTTGGCTTATTACTCGAAAAGTATAAAAGATAGAGAAAATACGAAGCAACTTTTCTTGTTCAGCATCAAAAGGTCCTTATAGGAGTTATTGTATACTTGAAAGTTTGTGAAATTTATTCAAACTTTGGCATAAGTGATCAGGTGAGCGATTCAGGCTCCTAGGAGCCTCTAGTTATTCTTATTAATTTAAATGTATCATTTGAGACCAAAATATATATGCAACAATGATGATAAAGTTGCTTATTTTATCTCGGAAGTGCACAACAAAACTGTTGTGCTAAATCCCGTGTTTTTGATAGGGAAGGAGCTCTGACATCCCACGGCAGCAGCTTGCTGGAAAAATGCTGAGGGCGTCAGAGCAATCTCGGACTATGCATACATGTGATTCTCCCGCCGGGAGACAAAATCTCCCGACTTTTTTAACCATCTCCCGTTCTCCCGACTTTTTGTGGAATCTCCCACTAACATTAAAAATCAATTTCAGTAAGGCCATGATAAATATTTTCTAGATTCTCATCCATATTTCTTGAAAATATGAGGGGGCCGGTTAATTTAATTTTCTATTTCTTATCCATTTTGATAAATATCCTGTCATTTTAAAGGAAATTGACCAAAACTTGACATACTTGGCCAAAAATTCAAAATAGATATTTTTAGGGGCTGAAAAAATAGGGGCGGGAGGGGATGAGAAGCTTTTTATACATGTATTGGCCTAAAAAGGAATACTTAGCTTATGTTTATTGTTGTTTACCAGATTTAAATAAAATTAAACTTATGATTGCATTCTACATGTACCAATTCATCAATTTTTTATTTTTTTCCAGCTGTTTGTCATGGCTATTTTAAGTTTACTGGTTGTTTATTTATCATCAGCATTTGCACAGGATCTTATTTTTAGTAAGTAGATACATTGTAATAATTCTTGGGGAAAATAATTTTTGCTTATTGTATAGTACTGTAACTAGAGTAATCATTTTGGTCTTACATGTATATTAACATTTACATATATAGTGCACTGCAAATAATTCAAGTAAATTGTTACCATTATATCTATATATTTGAACAAATTTGGGGCAATGGGCAATATCCAAAATCAGCAGTAAATCTATTAGAGTAAATATTTTATGAAAGGATATGAAGCAAGTTAATATCAGACTATAATAAACATGCAAACCCCAACTGCACTCCATTTTTGTCTCACCTGCGACGAATAGTCGCGGAAGGCGAGACATAGGTATTACTTTCCGGCGGCGGCGGCGGCGACGGCGGCGGCGTCGTAAACTTTTTTGTAAGACTTTTGTGGACAATGAATTGCTTGAAAAGTATAATAGCTAGGCATCTGATATTTGGTATACAGATAGTTCAGGTTATGGTCTACACAACTGTCACCATGCCGTTTGACCCTGACCCCATTTTCACGCTCCAGTGACTCTGTGAACTTAGGTCTTTTTTCAGGCCGTAAACTTTTTTGTAAGACTTTTGTGGACGATGAATTGCTTGAAAAGTATAATAGCTAGGCATCTGATATTTGGTATACAGACAGTTCAGGTTATGGTCTACGCAACTGTCACCATGCCGTGTGACCCTGACCTCATTTTCACGCTCCAGTGACTCTGTGAACTTAGGTCTTTTTTCAGGCTGTAAACTTTTTTGTTAGACTTCTGTGGACGATGAATTGCTTGAAAAGTCTAATAGCTAGGCATCTGATATTAAGTATACGGACAGTTCAGGTTATGGTCTATGCAACTGTCACCATGCCGTGTGACCCTGACCTCATTTTCACGCTCCAGTGAATCTGTGAACTAAGGTCTTTTTCAGGCCGAAAAATTTTTTTGTAAGACTTTTATGGACGATGAATAGCTGGAAAGTTATAATAGCTAGGCATCTGATATTGGGTAAACAGACAGTTGTGGTTATGGACAGCGCAACTGTCACCATGCCATGTGACCATGACCCCATTTTTACACTCCAGTGACTCTGTGAACTTAGGTCTTTTTTTCAGACAGAAAACTTTTTGTAATACTTGTTTTGACAATGGATTGCTTGAATAGTATAATAACTAGGCATCTGTTATTAGGTATACTGACACTTTTTGTGTTTATATCAAGAAATGAAAGCTTAGGTAGTTGATTTTAGCGATGGTGCCGGCAGGCGAGACATACTTTTAGTGGCCACACTTGTTAAGAGCAGCACAGCCACTTTTGAACACTACTCTCTACCAGCAGCACCAAAACCCAATCATTAATGGCTTTTTACACTTTTTCTTTTCAGATTGTCCACAAGATTGGGTAGAATTTGACAACACATGCTACAAATTTATTTACAATCCTAAACTCCCATATGAGAAAGCAAGAAAAGCTTGTGCGGTAAGGACATGTATTCTTATACCAAAATAAGAATGCCTCTATTTTTAAGTTAAATGTTTTTATTACCATTATGCTTAAGTGCTAGAAATATTAACCACCCTTCCAATTTCCTCTGCTATTTCCTTAAAGTAGTAGAAAAAAAACAAATAAATACATTCATATACATGTAGCTACATGGACTTAACCTAATTTTTAGCTCACCTTGCCGAAGGCAATGTGAGCTTTTGCAATCACTTGGCGTCCGTCGTCCGTCGTCCGTCGTTCAACTTTTCAAAAATCTTCTTCTCTGAAACCGCTTGGCCAAATTTAATGAAACTTGGTAGGGTTGTTCTGTAGTATGTCCTCTACAAAATTATCGTTCGAAATTTTGATTTGACAAAAAACATGGCCGCCATGGCTAAAAATAGAACATAGGGGTAAATTGCAGTTTTTTGCAAATTACTCAAAAACGGTAACAGATATAAAAATTCTGGCATAGGGTTAAAGTGATCAGCACCTCAAGATCTACCTGCCCAGAAATTTTCAAGTAGATCCAACAACCGATGTAGGAGTTATTGCCCTTTTTCTGGATTTTTTTCAAAAAAATTACTTATTTAGCCCTATATCTTGAAAACTATACAAGATATTTCAAAAATTTAAATTGCATATGACTAAGCACATCAAGATCTACTAAAGTTGTAACAGAGTCAAAGTTGTAGGATCATTCCTTTAGGAGTTATACCCCTTGGATTGTAAAAATTGACCATTTTCACAGTTTTTTGTTCAACTTTTCAAAAATCTTCTTCTCTGAAACTGCTTAGTCAAATGAAATGAAACTTGGTTGGGTTGTTCAATAGTATGTGGTCTACAAAATTATCGTTCGAAATTTCGATTTGACAAAAAACATGGCCGCCATGGCTAAAAATAAAACATAAGGTAAATTGCAGTTTTTTGCAAATAACTCAAAAATGGTAATAGATATTAAAATTCTATTTGGATAATAATGATCAGCACATAAAGATCTACCTGCCCTGAAGTTTTGAAGAAGATCTTACAATGGTTGTAGGAGTTATTGCCCTTTTTCTTGGTTTTTTTTTCAAATTTTGCTCTTTTAAGGCTTATATCTTGAAAACAATACAAGATATTTGAAAAATTTAAATTGCATATGGTTAAGCACATAAAGATCTAAATATTATGTAATGGGGTCAAAGTTGTAAGCCCTTTCTTGATAGGAGTTGTTTCCCTTAGAACATTAAAATTGATAATTCCACAGAGTAGCAGTCCTTTAATGAAATATCCAGCATATAAGTATCATCGAATACAAGGTGAGCGATTCAGGCTCCTGGGAGCCTCTAGTTTTGACATGCTAAGGGATTCACTTGTAATTATTTGATTGATCTTAACAACAAATCATGACATGGAAACCCGCATGGAAAAGGAAAATGGTACAAAATACATGTATCTCATAAGAGTGATAAGACCACTCAATAAGTATCATATGGTTTAATCTAAACTTCCTAGAAATAGATTTTAAACACATTATAGACCATGATTCAGAACAAAAAAATGTATGATTAAAGGACATGTTACAAACAAAACATTTTGTGAACATGTGCTTGTATATTCATTATCTAGTATGCTTTTGATTTTTAACATGTAGATAACTTTAACACATTTTTTTAATAGGACTCTTTTGCTTCACTGATTAGCATTGATAGTTTTTCTGAGCACAGTTTTATTGAGAAGTATCTGTTAGACAATGATTTTTATAGGTAAGAATGTAAATGTTTTGTAATAGCATGTAACAACATATTTCTCAAAACCATAAATCTGATCCTTATAAAACTTTGTACATTGATGACCTTTTTCCATCACAGATCATAACAAGAACTATACTGTGGATAAAGAAGTTTTACTTGTACAAAACTCATGATCTTGTTCTTTTTATGTCCTACAATCGTAGAAGGTTTAAATACCACACTATTGATCACCTGTTAGCTAGTGTTCGAGTCCAGTTTGTAATTTACCAAAAGGGACTTCCCCAACTGTATGTGATTAAGTTTGTCAGTTACCTGCCCAAGGTCGGTGGTTTCCTCCAGGTACTCTGGTTTCCTCCACCATTAAAACTGACTGCCCTACATGTCCCAGGTGTTTCCATAAAGGGCATAAAACACCAACACACACACAATAGTAGAAGGACATATAGTCTGCATGTCTGTTTATTAGTCCATATATCTGTCCCAAATAAGTTTTACCTTCAGCCTTAAGGTGATAGGTACGTAAATGATTTAGTCCAACAATTTTTTTGAAATTTGGTATGTAGATTTATTTTGTCAATTCCTACCAAAATATCGAAAAAAATATATATGTCACCGATATATCTTAGAAGATATGGCGCATTTAAAATTGGATGTTCAATATTTTATTTATATTGAAATAACGTTAAAAAAGGACATAAAAAGCGTACGGTTTTCACTTTAATCGTTCATCAGAAAAAACCTACCCAACATTATTTTTGGAAAAATCATATATAAATCCGATTTAAATTTCCTTTCTATTGATGTAAAAATATTTGGGGGTCACCGACTTGGTTTTTTCACCATAAACTCTTGAAGTCTTCAGTTCCAGTCCGAAAAGCGAAAAACAAGCGACGTTATACTCGACGTCAATGTCAAAACTATCAAAATGCCGGAGTATAAACAAGCAAAAAGTAAAGTCTTTGTCACTATACGATTTGCTTCAATAATAAGGGAGCAACCGTTTGATTTTTATGGGGGGAGGCTATGGATATTTTATTCGTCACGGGAAAAAAATCGATACTGGATTTTTTATCCCTAGCGTGCATTTTTCATATTTTTTAAGCTATAGTAACTATAATTTTTTTCAGCCAAAAATAACATCCTGCCTTTTTTAATTCAAAGCTCTGTACTGCCTTTTTATTTCCGGGTTTTTGCCATCCTGCCTTTTCATTTCAATTTCACTTCCCCCCCCCCACTAAAATCAAATGATCAATCCTTTAACTTTTATTGTAGCATCTTCAAAGTTCTCGTATACATCTGTTATTTTCAATATACAGATGCTTGCAAAATATACGGTCTACAAGTGTAAAGAACTAAGAAAATAAGAAACAAATCACGAACGTTTTTAAGTCACAAACTGCAATCTGTTTAGCCTTGCAATGGTCAAGACAAATAGATGATTGTGTTATCATCCTCGGAAACCCAGGGTTTCTTCTCTCGCTTACTCATTCATCACCCCTGGGACATAACGCAAGAAAAACTTCGTTTTGGATAGTTTTGTATCGAGCTTTCTGATTGGTCGCTTTAGATTTATCCAATGCGATTTAAACTTGTTTCTATATACATATAGTATCAAGTTCAAGATCAGATCCTGAACTCGAAACGAACAAATTCATACCAAATGTCCCAGGGGTGATGAAAGAGTAGGCGAGAGAAAAACCCCTGGGTTTCCGAGGATGTTGTGTTATATGCTGATACGTTTTTTTTTTCATTTCTATACACATGTACACCACCTCAAAAGGAGGCACACAATATCAATGCGTTTGTATCCCAGGCATAATATTTTTGAGTTACTTATGTACACAGTGTTTTACCGACTATCCTTAACGCTGGAAATCTGAAGTCAGTCCAAAAATGGATAGATATATTCTAACAAAGAAAAAATCAAAGGTGTACCAAAGACGCTATGAAATGTCG
Organism: Arcuatula senhousia; assembly: GCA_963971305.1. Classification (NCBI taxonomy): domain Eukaryota; kingdom Metazoa; phylum Mollusca; class Bivalvia; order Mytilida; family Mytilidae; genus Arcuatula; species Arcuatula senhousia. The sequence continues at coordinate 19,401,182 of OZ020311.1, forward strand.
CAAATGAAAAAAAGGCGGACAAAATCGGTAGACATCATCAAGATCAATTATAAACAAAACACATAACAACAACAAAAATACATAATAAATTACAAACAAACCGCAACCAGCAACATGAACTTTAGTGCTTCGGAAGAGTAAGCGGTTCATGCTTGCTATATAGCACATCCGTCACGTTATGTCCTATTGACAATTTGAGAAAATGGCCGACAACAGTCTAATGACAAACTGTTATCTTCTACCTCTCCTATCAAATTATCATTTCCGTGGTTAAATATCATGCATCGTAAAAACAACGGCAATGGACTGTCTCTAGATTTTCATGTGTTAACGTTGACAGTTAGTTTACTCAGTGAATTCAGGTACCTCTATTACATGTACGTGACAGACGGATAGATAAAGACCGTCAGATTTAATAATTCGTCTTTTCTGGTTCTGGTGAAGCCTTCGGCGCGGACGAACAGACAAACAGACCCAAACATTGTCCTCTTTTCTCGAAAATGGTGTTATCATGGTTAGCACGTAGAGGTAATGTAAATTACTAAATTAATATGATAAAGGCCCTGCCTTCTTAGCGAGCATCGACATTATTTTTGAGATTTATCTTAAAGAGGGAACTTCTTAGTAAAAATAAACAAGCGGAAAAATGAGGGTTTTATTGCTTGTTTTACATGTCTATTTCTGGCACATCTCAAAACATCCATAATGGCTTAAGGCTCGCATCTGCGATGCTCACTTTTATTTTTCAATAGGAAAATGAAGAATTAAAATTTGGGATTTTTGCATCTTTTGTACGTCGTACCTTTTTTAATCAAAATTCTTTTAGATTTGTCTTTCTAATTAGAGGAATGTTCGTTACCGTTTGGCCATATGGACTTTCTGTCCTATATCAATATTTCCCTGTGGTTTGGCTCGGTCACATTCCTGGATCCAAGTTAGCTATTAGGTTAAACCTTATTTCAAAGGACATCACAGTTTGTGCATAAATCGTTTAAAAATAAAACAGACTTTTAATTATAAAAAAAAATACATGCAATTCATAAAATGTAACCATTTAAACCATGTTAATATTAATCCATCGAGTCTAGAGATATTTGTATGCAATACAGACTTTTAATATAAAATCGAACGACCGTTCACACTTTTTTTTAGTAAATGAACAAGATATGATATATATTTAGCAGGTGCTTTTTCCATTCCCTATTTTTAGAACTAACGCGGACGTGATAGAAAACACCCATAAAACGATAAATCATGTACAATATAGAAGAAAATGAGATGTATATTTATCTGCTAGTCAATATCTTATATATCACTGTGATATATGCGATAAAATAAAACCTTTATTTCTCAGCAAATAAGAAGACAAAATCAAAATAAAAACGAACGCTCATGACTGTCTATTTTTTTTTTATCATCGCGATTTCAATATGAAAATTTTGTTTATAAATGTGTGATCACGAACATTTTCACGGAATATAGGCTATTATATTAAATATAAGCGACAGGGAAGCGTGACAGATTTTGTGTCGAAAGACCCCTTTCAATGCACGAACAGAGTATTCTTGCAAATGTTTTTTGTATCCTGTGAAAACACACGGGTCCCAGCTCCCATTTATACGAACATGTAAGAAACTTTTCAGAACTCGCGTATGATCATCATTTTGTGACAATTTAAGTCTCAACTGTCTGATAAGATATTTCTATGTTTCTTACTTTTGTAATCCGTTTTTGTGGGTATAAAGAAAACAACTTCCTTCGTTGATCATTCACGTTGGTTCATCGACGAACATCTTTTCCTCTGTGATACGAGGGATAACTCTTACTAATACGACGTCATTTTCCCGTTTTCCGATAGGGGCGCTGATTTACGTACCTATCACCTTAAGTTGATTTTCCATTTTGAAAGGTGAAGCTTTATGTCTGTGCTGAAATATAAACTATGCAAATACTTTCAATTGTATCTGATTTAAAGGAGTTGATAATTTGCTCATACAATTTGACAGTACAATTCCAATTGTGACGATATATAATTACCAAAAGTTAACAGTATTGCTGACAATGTCTTTGGACATATATTCTTGTTTCTTTCAGAAATGTATGGTTTACAAGAGGAATACAAGATTTTACAGATGTGAATACTTGGTATTGGGATGGTAATGAAAACCCCATTCCTCGCAGTCAGCAGTACTGGTTAAATGACCCCTCAGCTAATGGTGTGATTGTAGTATATAAATACTCAGGAGGTAAGTTTGAATCACAGCAAAAGGCTATTTTAGTTGAAGTGTTAGTGTGCCATCAAGCTAGTTTGAGATACCTTATTTTTGCAGTGGTTTTATTTTCACTTATTTTCTCAGGTTGACAGAAATCCCAAAAGAATTCCAACAAAATAACCAATCTAATGCAAATCATGTATACCAGTTAACACATTCACAACCTCAAAAGTAAAATCAGATAAAGTTGTTCACATATCTTATGACTGAAAGACACAAAAATTTACCCCTGTAAAAACAACCGACTGTATGATAGATGTAATAAATGTAATTATATTTTCAGTCATAGTTATTGGATGCTTTCACAACATGGTTAATGATTGCAAATAAACTAAGGGCTGTTCCAGTATTAAACATGGGGGGGGCGGGAGGAACTTCTATTACATATATGATGGGTGGTGGGTGTTTTAGAAATATTTTGTGAAGAAACAATGATAAAAATTAATATTTTTTATGGGTTGTGGGGTTAAGAAAAAAGTGCCTCCCAACCCCCACACATTTAATTCTGGAACAGCCCTAAGGATTAAAATGAATGTGAGGTTGGGCATCAGGTCTTTTGGACATTTCATATGATTTCGTTTATCTTTATCAGCCAGTAAATATGGATGGACTAGAGGAACAAAGAATCAAGCTCAGTCATACATCTGTGAAATACCAAAGAGCCAGGCGCACAGACTTAGTATAGAACGGAGAACTTACGGTATATAAAACTTAGCATTTTATACTTCAGATATTTTAGGCAGGTTGTCATGAGTCCATCCTTGATTTTTTTTTAATTCTAGGTTTTTCTCACCTTGGTAAAAAAATTGGAGTGTCCTTCAGATAATTAAAATGTGAATGAAATTGAAAAATTGATAGTTGCAGCCCACCAATAAAAAAAACAATTAAATCACATTTAGGACCACTTCCTGTTTTCTGAGCCAACATGGACTTTTTTAAGGGTAAAAATAGACAATTTTTCATAACAGATTTCTCCACTTCTACAGAAGGGATTGGTTTCAAATTTGGTATACAGCTTTAGCATGATGAATTGTATCATGACTCCCCTTTCCAGGTCATTCGCGCATCTACTTCCTGTTTTCTGAGCAGACTTAAACTTTTTTAAGGGTAAAAAATAAAATAGACAATTTTTTTGTAACAGATTTCTCAGCTTCTACCAAGGGATTGATTTCAAATTTGGTATACAGCTTTAGCATGATGAGTTGTATTATGCCTCCCTTTTCCAGGTCAGACGTGCACCTACTTCCTGTTTTCTGAGTGGTCGTGAGGGGAATCCTTAGCACGATTAAGTGCAACCCCTTGTTTTTCTATACCTTGTTCATTTAAGAACTGATCTAGAATAGTTTGACCTAACTTCAATAAAAAAAAATTTAAAATGCCGAATTTGGGTGCCAAATTTAACATTTATCATATCTTGTCCTTTTTAGATACATGTATGAAGTGCTGCTGCTCACATCTTCATTATGTCCTCAAACTTAATGCAAATTTCATGAACATTCCTTAAATGCTTTAGTAAAAGGGATAGTTACCCAAGTGTCATTATCTTAGGAAAAATCTTCACGTACATCCATAAATAAATGGTTTAATTTGTCTTTCAGAATATGGAGTATCATTTCAAAATTTGACCAATGTAGAAAGAGGACCAATTATAATGCAACAACCAAGGAGTTTGACTGTCGTGTCCCGTACACCTTTCGCTGTACTGGATTGTAGGGCGTCCTGTAACCCTGCCTGTAAATACCAATGGTTTAGAGGACTCACTTTATCAGAAGAGGTATGTGAAAAGAATGGGCAATAATAAGGGCCATAACCAAGGATGCAAGAGGCTGGAGCCATATACTCCATATTGTCCCTTAACACTTAGAAAACGAGTGTCAGGTTTAGCAAAATTTACTGCCTGGAACTTGGTTGTAATTTCAATTTCTATTATCTGTGATGGTTTTAAACATGGATGGTGAACTTTTAATTCCTATCAACATTTCTTTATTGAAGAACAAATCAAAATAATAAGACGAACTTTGTAAATTTCAAAATTGTAAACATTCTAGGGTTTTATCTACCCCAGGTCTGGCTTAGGTTGATTTTGGTCATACTTTTGGTCCCTGTTTGGCATATTTTGGTTTTATTGTTCTATGTGCTTCATATTGGTATAAAACTGGCATTTTCAAACTTTTTGGTAGTTTTGAATAGTCAAAATTTGTGTCAGGCATAGCAAAATTTATTGCTCGGAACTTGTAATTTTTGTTTAAGACTTTCCCAAAGAGGTAGTTTCATGATTCCTCGATAAGTACATTTGCAGTTTTAGTTTATCAAACGTTGAGAGACATATAGTTTTCAGACCATCGGTCAAACAAACTTAAGGTTAACCTTTGTGTGTAAGCCAGTTCTTATAAAAAATAAGTCAGATAGTAATGAAATTTTTTATGCAAATTAATCATTTGTTTGTTTTATTTTCCTTGTTATATTTGATAGTGACAAAGCCATGTTACTTTACTCGTTGCTATTTTAGATAACTGTAAATACAGATCAAAGATATACTATGACCAATGGTAAACTAACCATAGAACGGCCAGATGAGGCACTAGATGCTAATGTCTACCAGTGCCGAGTCAGCAACAAGATAGGAACAGTTCTCAGTGATCCAGCTCATCTCTCTTTTGGATGTAGGTTCATAATTCAAGAGTTGATAACTTGGGGAAATGATGGAAATAATTATATCATAATAATGAAGGAACTAGAAGCTGCAGTATTGTTAGTGTATAAAACTTCAATATCAAAAGGACATCATGTCAAGTGCAGAAGTCCTTGAGCTTTCACTTACTCCTTCAATCTGTCTGTCAGTTTTTCAACTATTTTTGGCTCCTAAAACTCAAAAACTACACGTATATGCAAGAAGACCTCCTGTTTTTCTCAGTATTCTAGTTCCATTTTTTTTTCTTCAAAATATAGTATACTGATTTCTCATTTAGAATCATAAGGATTGATTGTTAGTTGCTTTATGTCCCGTCGGCGATATTGCAGCCATCATCGGGACATAAGAATCATAAGGAAAGTTTTCCTATCTTCACCATACAGAAGTTTAAATACTGTAAATATTATTATATTTTAGGGTGATAAATACATATTTTTCTTTCATGTGTGGCATTTTTGATAAAAAATATCAAGTGTAAAATTTTCAATGTTTGAACATAAATGTACTTAAAATAATGATGAGATGTGGAATAAGTGTACCCGGCACAGCTCACATAACAAGGTGTAATTTAGAAAAAACACATGTATACTGATTGTTCCTACTTTGTTACAGCATTAGGAGAGTTTTCTAATGTACAGGATGCACCAGTCTATGCCAGGGCATATGAAGGAGCTGCTATACACTGCAGTGGCATTAAGAAAGATCCTGGTAAGAAATGGCTGGTAATCCATAGATTTAAACAACAACAATACATTATGAATTTTCCATTAGCTTGTGCCCTACCAACAAATGTAGAGGGAATACAGTGTTTAAGTATATTTTTCTGTCTGACCATCTAAAGTCAGACCAGCCTTCAGATGTTGACCAGTTTTTAGCCTCACTGTGTTTGTTTAACACATTTGTTTGTTGACATTGAATCCATTCAAACAGATAAAAAAATTCTGGTCATTGATCTTTTTATTTAATTATGATCTTCATTACTTGGTTGTATGCTTAAAAGTTATGTTTTTCTTATCCACAAAGAAAATTTATGACAGAAAGGTTCTATTTATGGGTTATTCTTAGCTGCATACTTTTAGCCCCTGTCTACATACTAGTATTCTAAGGGTTGAAATGTGTCAAAAAAAATCAATGGTTGAAAGCATTTTTATTGGGTTACTTAAAATATGTATTTTAGCTGCAACCTACATGTGGCTGAGGGGTAATCCACCCATGGAAATAGTAGATGTACCATACATCTTCCAATCAGCCAATGGGAGACTGTACTTTTCTGAGGTTCATGAAGTCGATGCTATGGAGTATTATTGCCAAGTTTCATTGACCAGTTTGACTACTGCTGCCCTGGGAACATCACAAGCCCCCAGCAGAGTCAGTAGACCTATACAGATGGTAGTCCTACAGCAAGGTAAAAGACATGTGGAAAGAAAATTATAAGCAATATAAAAATAGAAAAGAAAATTTCCAAGGCCAACCAGTCTATGCCAAGAGTAAATCAAAATTATATCGGTGTTTGATAAGTGTTTTGTTATTGAAAGGCTAAATGTTTGGTTAAATTGAATGAAAAGAACTATAAAAGCATGTAATAAATTCAAAAGAATTTAGAATACGTGGATTCATTTATTTTCGTGGGTACCAATTTTCGTGGTTTGGTGAAAAAGTATCAGTTCATAGATTCTTAAATTTGTGGTTCTTAAGTCTGCAGCATACACACCAATGTTAAATTTCCTTTTCGTGGGATATCAAATTTTGTGGTTCATGGCTACCCACGAAAACCATGAAAATTGATACCCAACAAATAAAAATGAAACCACAGTAGTGCCAAATCTATACTACTACTATGCCTACATGTATAATTTCAGCAAAAAAAATAATTCAGCTTACAAACATTTTGGAATCAACATGGGCATAGTGTTTTCATAGTGTGGCTGACGTGTTGGTCACACAAAGTTTTATAATTCTGTCAAAGCTTGATTAATTGATTGTTAGCCCAACAAGATTTTGTTCAAAAGCTGATTGTTGCATTGTAATTTATGGAATTTAAAATAAAAGGAAATCCTTTATGAACTATCTGTTTTAGTTTTGGCCAATCTGATTAAAATCAGATCTATCAATTGTTTCCTACTGTCTCTGCTTGGTAGATCTGAAGACATTTCATTCTACTTTCTGTTCTGATGACCTTTTTCACAATCCCCTGGATTAATCATGAGAAGTATCTTGGAAGCTGCAATCTGATTTATAAATTCAAAAGGTCATCAGAACAGAAAGAATGGATGTCTTTAGATCTACTTCACAGAGTAAGTAGGGAACAATAGATCAATCTGATTTTAATCAGATTACCACTGCTGTCTTCCTATATTTTAGCACCAAAGACCAACTGGGGACCTGATATCCAGGATGACTTTATCTATGTTTCGCCAGAACGTCCACTTAAAGGTTATGATGTTAGGATGGAATGCTTTGCTTATGGATCGTAAGTATTGAAAAGAACCTGTACGAGAGAGTATTTTTTATTCCATCAAAAAGAAAACTGTTTATTATTTATTTTCTTAGATATCAGTTTTGGTGGTTTGATGAAAGTCAATAAGTTCATGGTTTCTTAAGTTCGTGGATATGAGGTCTGGATATGAGTACAGATCAATGTTAAATTTCTTTTTCGTTGGGTATCAAATTTTGTGGGTCAAGACCACCCACAAAAACCATGAAAATTGATATCCCACAAAAAATAATGAAACTACAGTATTAATTGACGACAGAAATGCATATTATCTCGTTGCAAAATCAGAGGTTTCTATTGAGTAAAAAACACAAGGAGTCATGTGATCAAGTTGTAGAATACTTTGAAAAAAATGATTTGTTATAATCTACAGAATTATTTTGTTTTTAACAAGCATTTATTTTGTATTTTTTACTTTTTTATTTATTTAAGAAGTTACAAGATCAAAGGGTTCGATATTTTGAATGTGCTAAATTGTTTGTACACATTCTGACCTTTTTAACCTTTCAAATGTTAATTAACTTCACATGAATTGATTCTGTGAAATGTAAATTATCACCATTACTTATCTTTATACAGTGCTGATAGCTATGAGGCTACCTGGAGATACCAGTGGTATAAGCAAGGGGGACAAATCTCACAGAATGCCAAGCTGAGTGACTTTAACCGTGTGCTGACGATAGAAAATGCTCAAACAGAGGATGAGGGAAATTATGTTTGTCTTGTCACGAGGGGAACCACAAATAGCCACCAAAAAAGCTTCTATCTACGTCTTTTCTGTATGTTTAGATTTTTTCAGTAAAGCAAATGTCATTCATTAGGTTATGTGTGCTCAGGTTGAGTCATTTTTTGGCCGTATTTGACTAGTGAAAATCTGGGTTATATAATGGTGAATGTTTGGCGGACGGCGGGTGGAGAAAAAACTTTTGTAACAGTTTTCTCAGCAACTACTAATCACAGCCATTTGATATTTGGTATACAGCATCAGGGTGGGGTCCCATAAAGTGAGATTTGATTTCAGGTCTGTCGCTCATCCACTTCCTGTTTAAAAAAATCCGGCCATTTCTGTCTTTGACCCATTTTCTATAGCCTATTTCATTGTTAATGTATATAAGCTTTCAACTTTTATTGTTAAATATTATACTAGTAGTTTGATCTTTCTTTGAACAGTGACTGACAGGCCAGAAAACTGAAAGTTTGATCCATTTGTCAAGATATTTATATAATAATTTTGTATCATCGTATCTTTTTAGTTTTCTGTATAATGGGTATCAAATTAAATTTTGAATACATGTAGATATTATTAGAATTGATTTAACATACGCTAATACATGTATATTGAATTGCAGCTGTGCCCTATTATTTGATTCCTCTGAGAGCTCAGCATGTTGACCTTGGCAGTGATTTGACCTGGAAGTGTGAGGCCTCAGGTTACCCCTACCCTACATACAAATGGTACAAGGATGGGTCAGAGGTCAAGGACATAGGAGGAGAGATCTCAGTTGTTGGAAACACACTGACGATATTTAAAATTCAACATAAACACAGTGGAATGTACCAGTGTTCAGCTGAGAACTATCTAGGAACTAGTATGAGTGAAGCACAGCTTAGAGTATTAGGTAGGCATGCAACTATTGTCTTATAAGTACAGAACTATCTAGGAAATTGTATGAGTGAAGCTTAGCTTAGAGTAGGTAGGCATGTAACTAATCTTTCATTAAAATGCATCTGAAGAAACCCAGAATAACTCATTGTTGAATGTGGATAGGCGGGGAAGAAATTTTTGTAACAGTTTTCTCAGGAACTACTAAATACAGCCACTTGATATTTGGTATACAGCATCAGGGTAGGGTCCTATAATGTGGGCTTTGATTTTAGGTCTTTCGCTCACCTACTTCCTGTAAAAAACAAATTCTGGCAATTTTTGACTTTGAGTCTTTGACAGATTTCGAATTCTCTAGAAGCAAACTGGATCTGAATTTTGATGCAAAATTATCAAAAATCAATGTCTTGCAATACTGACAGTTTCAGCCTACCAGAAGACTTAATTTACTGAAATATACTAAAGTCAAAAGAGAGCAAGTTTAAACATTTTAATTGTTTAACCAATTTTTTTTTTCTGGTGTCTTTTAATTAATTAATAACTTGATTACTTCAGAACCATAACAATGAATGAGAAGACAATTTAAGATCAGCTTTGTAAGGTTTCTTAACTCATTTATGTGTATAACATGAAAAGTAATTTTAATTACCTGTTCTTAATATTTTCAGCTTTCAAGCCAAATTTCAGCAAGTTCCCAGTCAAAGGTGAAATCCTAGGAGCAGTAATGGGTAACGTCACTATCCAGTGTCGACCGGAGGCTGCGCCAGCTCCCTTGATAGAATGGTTTCGAGGGTCTGCCAGGCTGTCCAACTCAGAAAAGTTCCGTCACCAACCCAACGGTGATCTGATCATTTCGTCACTTTCTCAGTCAGAAGCTGGGCTCTTTAGATGCAAAGCTACCAATGAGTTCGGTACTGCTGAGAGTGCTGGAGTACTGACAATCAAAGGTTAGAAAAATAAACAAAACAATTGACAACAATTACCATAACAACATTAACATTATACTCAAATTCAGAATAGTGGTACCTTTATCAATTGAATTGAAATGACACCAACAGGTTTGCCAATTAGGTGTCTTAAGAGAAGAAAGAGGTTTAATATTAGGTCAGTGAAGTTGGTGAGCCATGAAGCACCTGTTGTTAGTATTTAATCATGAAGCATATCAATTCAGGTGGAAATTTAAATGGATCTCACCTGTCCAATAATTACTGATCAAATGGTCAGTTTGATCCATTTAAATGTCTACCTGAAGTGATATTCTTTTTATGAGTTTTACTTTAACAGGTGTTTCATGGCTGACCAACTTCACTGACCTAATTTTAAACCTCTTTCTTCTCTTAAGACACCAAATTGTCAAACCTGTTGGTGTCATTTAAATTCAATTGATAAAGGTACCACTATTCTGAATTTGAGTATAAATGTTTGTCTATCATTATTTTTTATGGCCCGACCACGTATGTGGATCGGACATATAGTTTTACCCTTGTCCGTCCGTCCGTCCGTACGTCCGTACGTCCGTACGTCCGTCCGTAACACTTTGGTTAAGTTCTTGGTTAAGGTCCATTACTCGGATACTAGATGTTGGGGGTCAATGATATTTCACCACCAGATGGGTCTTGGGTAGGGCTACACCACCCACTAGAAATTAGGTCACTATGACCTATATTTTATGCATGAACGACTTCGGTTAAGTTCTTGGTTAAGGTCCATAACTTGGATACTAGATGTTGGGGGTCAATGATATTTCATTACTAGATGTGTCTTAGGTAAGGTGGCACCACCCACTAGAAATTAGGTCACTGTGACCTATATTTTATGCATGAATGACTTTGGTTAAGTTCTTGGTTAAGGTCCATTACTCGGATACTAGATGTTGTGGGTCAATGATATTTCACCAGTAGATAGGTCTTGGGTAGGGCTACACCACCCACTAAAAATTAGGTCACTGTGACCTATATTTTATGCATGAACGACTTCGGTTAAGTTCTTGGTTAAGGTCCATATCTCAGAAACTACATGTTGATGGTCAATGATATTTCACCACTAGATGTGTCTTGGGTAAGGTGACACCATCCACTAGAAATGAGGTCACTGTGACGTATATTTTACGCATGAATGACTTTGGTAAAGTTCTTGGTTAAGGTCCATATCTTGAATACTACATGTTAGGGGTCAATAATAATTCACTACTCGATGAGTCTTGGTAACATGGCACCACCCACCAGGTCACAGCGACCTATATTTTACACATGAACACTTTTGAACAATTTCTTGGTAAAGGTCCATATCCCAGGTAATACACATTGAGGTTCAATGATATTTCAAGAACGGGAGGGCCATCCTGTGGCTCATAGACACATTTTCTAGTTTTATGTGAGTGTTAAAACTTTTAACTCTAAGGGGTTCAGATTTGGATTTACTTAGTTGTTTTAAGTATACTGTTTGAGGAATCCCATCTTAGAATTTCATAAAAATCCATATAGTTATGCAGTTTTTTTCAGTGTTCAAATTTTAAAATTTAATCAATACAAATCTTAAGTTTAAACTTTTAAATCTAAAACCTTTAAATGTTTTACTTCAGGGTCTAAAAATTGCAAAAAAACATATAAAGTTTAAAATATGTTTAAAAAGAAGATAGCGTTGAAAATTTCAAATGTTTAGGAAAAATTTTGACACTGATAATGACCTGTTGTAGCATACATGAATTGTAGGATTTACCTTACAAAGTTATACAGAGTTATGCTCCTGCTTAGTAGATGAGGATGTTAACTGTTACTGGTGATCATTTTGTAATTTAAATCTTTGTTTATACAGTTTGACATCACTCCCTTTTCATAATCTTATAGTATGAATTGAAATCACTCCCTTTTCATAATCTTATAGTATGAATAACTTTTTTTCTTGTATTTAAAGGTCAGATCCAGATCTCTATAGAACCCTTAAAGAGGGACAAAGCAGTCCAGAACGAGACTAAGTTTATACGATGTGAAGCCTCCTCAGACCCTACCCTGGACCTGATATATGTCTGGAACAAGAATGGACAAATTATAGATGTAGAAAAAGACTTCCATTATGAACAGGTGAAAAATAAATGTTACATGATATTTAAATGTTAGGTACTCATTACTTTTGTTGCCCAGCTTTAAAAAGGTGATGGGATACATAGTTTTCTAGTCCTTTATCCGTCCATCTCAAGTTGTGTTATTCAGGTTATAATAATTATGATATCATCATTGAACATGAAGCTTTGTATACTCATACTTATAAGGGTATATAAACAAACAAGAATCTTGGCGTTGTGTGGATGCATGTATTAGAACTAAATTTCCATGTTTATCTTGGGAATAAGTTTTTATATTGAGACAAGCTATAACTATATGAAATTAGTAAATGGTTTAAAATTTTAATGTTTTATAACACCATTTCTAACATAGTCATTTGATTTGATACATAGTTTTAATCTATATTCATACATGTATCTGCAGCATATTGATGTGAAATTCTATAAAAAACTGAAATAATATTCAAAAATATGTATAAAAGGTGCAAAGAAAGAAAATTAGCAAAATGCCATGCATAAGCTTAAGGAAAATTGTGTCAATTGATATGTTCTTTAATTTTCCTGACAGAAGAATAACCATTTTAATCATATTTTTTTTGTATGAAATTTTAGCACACAAAACCAGGATTTACTGGTCTGATGATAAAGATGATACAGTTTAAACATGAAGGTCACTATGAGTGTATTGCCAAGACACCTGTTTCTGAAGACAGGAGGAAGGGGTACTTAGAAGTACTAGGTATGATATTTATAGACTGTTTTAAGAAGGTATACAAGAAAAGGAAAAGAAAATTAAAAGAGACTGAATGAAAATTGGAAAAGAATAAATCATTGGGTTTTTATTATAAAAATTTGGAAAAAGTTTTTGGTTAAAATCACAAATTACATCTAATGGTGTTGTCATTCAAACTGATCATATATGATTTTTGGGTTGATAGGTCAAAGTTAAAGGTCAAAATTCAGGGGTCCTGAACATGCACATGTTTTGATTTGCTTGCCTGGCACTATGTTACAGCATGTTGCAATCCATAGTGATTGAATTTTTAAACCCTTGTTCATGTTCTGATTTCAGGCCCACCAGATGAGCCAGCAGGTGTCAGGGCAGATACAACAACCACAAACAGTCTAATGGTACACTGGTTCCCAGGAGACAATAATGGAGAGCTACCTACAGAGTATTTCGAGATTCAGGGCAGAGTGGAGACAGAAGATGGTGAGATGACTGAGTGGCAGCCAATCATCAATGAGGATGGAGGAAGTAAGACATTGTGTTGTGGTATTTATAAAAGTCAGGGTAATTCAGGCAGAAAAAAACTATTCACTTGGAGCTGAACTTGATTATTATTAGTAATGTTTTATTAACCAAAGTTGGAATAAGTAGGTGACAGGTCACCAACATTTTATTCTGTTCTTTACTCGAGACAAATGTTTTCAAGTTAACTAGTTACAGAAAAAGATCATGCCAACAATTCTCGCCAATGGATTTTCAAATGTTTTTTGTGGAATTAGTAGAATTGAAAATATCATCTGATCTTAAAGGAGTAATGAAAAACTTTTAAAATGAGTCATTCCATGACAATTTTAATGGGAAAAAAATCAAGATGATTTACAACATCTTAAGAACTGCTTTTGAGAAAAAATGGCAACACCTACATTCTGACAAGTATTTATGTAATTGTTGAGAGTTAAAACTGGCTTATTGAAACAGGAAATATGGGAAAGTGTAGTGAATGTTGAGTGGCTGTTGACAAAAGAACTTGTTTTCTCAGAAATTACTTTAATATCATAGTTTCAACTGTGCATCCATGCACGAATTTTTCAGTTGCATCCCAGCCGATGCCATTTTATCATTTTTAAAAGAAACTGGTCAATACTCAAAGTTATAATTCTTGAAATAAAATCACCATTTGTAAGTCCTTTTGTTGCTATATTAATTAATCTTTAGCTCGTTTTGGTTTAGTTCTATTTTTGCTATTGCTGTAAATGGTTTTATTTTTTAGTATGTTTATTTTAAATGTTTATTTTACCTATTTATTTTGTATTCATAATGTTTGTTTTATCTACGGTCTTTTGACTTTGTTTTATATCAACGTGTTATTTACATAATTATTTCAACCTGTTTATGTCCCGATGACATGGATGATGGCTGCAATATCGCCGATGGGACATTAAACAACTAACAATCAATCAATCAATCAATTAATATCATAGCCTTATAATATTTGGTATGTGGCATCTGATTTTCGATTTGGTGCTTGCTTTTCCTGTGGAAAAAAAACTAATCAATTTTGTCTTTTACAAATTAGTTATTTATTTCAGGAGTATTTGCTGCTGATGTAATGCCAAATCAAATTCAAGGTGAAATTCAAACAAAAAGAAGAAGCTACCATGTGAAGAACCTGAAGCCTGGCAATGTCTACCAGTTCAGAATCAGAGCCAAGAATGGCTATCCTGGCTTCAGTCCATGGAGTCATGCCTCATGTAAGAATATGACAGCAGTAAGCTTAAAGGTTACAAGTTATAAAAACCCTACAAAAGTCAGTGTTTTCCATCAAAAATTTCTTATACCGTGCTGATATTTGCAATGTTCAAAATAACATCTTTTGGTTTCAAATTATAGCATCACATTCCTTATGGAATATGTTAAAGATAATTTCAGGTAGCATCACATTTGAACTAGATAGCATGCTATAAGGGCCTGGGGAGAACACTGAAAGTATAACCTAGAGTCTTCAGGTCTATACCTCTGTACCAAAATAAGTTTTCCTTCAGGTTGAAGATACATTTCCATGTTCAAATGATAGGGCATCATGTCTTTTAAACATGCTGTTGTTTCATTATTATTTGTGGGGTATTAATTTTCGTGGTTTTTGTGGGTTGCCTTGAGCAAAAATTTGATACCCATCGAAAAGGAATTTAATATTGATCTGTATGCTGCAGACTTAGGAACCACAAATTAAAGAATCCTTGATCTAATCTGTTTTTCATCAAACTATGGATTCAAACATGTATTGGTACCCACAAAAATAAATGAATGCACAGTATTCTTGTTTTTGTTTAGTTGTTAAAATTTAAACATTGTGAAGCAAAACTTATTGAAACAATTTTAGTATCAACTGTTAAGTTTTTCATTTTAATTGAAGATTTAAAAACTTACATAAGACATGAGATCTCAGTTAAACTAATTGTCACATTGACTTTTGATTTTAGCCCTCACTAAGACAATAGAGGCACCACCTGTAGCTATGCCCGCTAGAATTTACAGTGGTAATGGAAGTGTTGGAGATCTTCACATCATTTGGACAGTAAGTAAAGGATTTAGGGGGGATGCTAGAAGAGTGAAGGATTTTTGGGAGGGTAGTAGAGCAGGGGAGGCTTCCAGAATTGTAGTGGTCAAAGGAGTTATCAAGCTGAAAGTAAAGGATTCTTGGGAGGTTAGTGGGGGATGTATGGCTGTGAGAATTTACAGTGGTGTTGGAGATCTACACATCGTTTAGACTGATTGTTGGAGGTGGGGCCACCAGAATTGACAGTGGAAATGGAAGTGTTGGAGAAGTGTGTGAGCTTTTTTGGCCTTAAAGCAAAGAATTCTGCTTTAACTTGTGCAAGGGATCAGTAGAGCTTTATACATTCTGTAGCAGTAAAAACTTAAATCTTGTTTGACATGTATTACAAATTGTGTAATGTGATTTGCTTGTTTATCTTCCTGATATAGCTGAATTGGTGCTGCTTTATAACTAACCAGCTAACTGTGTGGCATATATGTACAATGATATTCTTAATCTACTTCACATTTAAAATCTTTTCAGAAAATGCCCTATGAGGACAGAGGTCAACAGAGTGGAGGTTATAAAGTTCATTGGAGGTTGTACCAGGAAGGAAGTAACGACAGAGTTTGGAACTCGGTACGTGTTATATATAGTTTCTCCATTTAAAATGATTTCTTCAACCCAAGATAGCTATTTCTTTAATTTCCATCATGGGAGCCTTGATGAACTTGTCATAATGAAAAAATATCTATCAAGGGGTGGAAAATCATCAAAGCCATGACCTTCTCTGTAGGAAAACCTGTTTCTTCCATAAAATTTTAGAGATAACATCTTAAATTTGAAATGGCAGGAAAACTCACGTTTGCATTTATCTATGACCCAATGATCAATTTTTAGTTACCATTGGTATGAATGGGAGAAAAAAGTTTAATTTATATAAATCTTTTATTTATTTAGTTGGGAGTTTAAGTTACCCTGTTGACAATAGAATTAAATGCAATTAATTATGTCAAGAGATTTTTTCTTTGTTCATTCTCATTTATTAAGATAATAATTCCCTCATAGACTATAAACCTGTAACACTCAATTTAAAAAAAATAATACAAACCCTTGGAACAGATATGATGCATTTTTATTTAGAACAATAACAAAATTTGGCACCCACCAAATAACCTGGTAAACCACATGTATATACCACATGTATATTTTATTTCCTGCCATACATTGTTACTTTTCTCACCTTTTTAGAAAATGATTAATGACTGGGATACTACACATTATGTAGAGTTGGTCGGTCTGGACTATTTCTACATACAATATGAGATCAAGGTTCAAGGATATAACCTTATGGGAGAAGGACCAAATGCTACAGCTGTCATTTACTCTGCGGAAGGAAGTATGTTCTTATAATATTCGTCTATGTACCTCTTGGCATGTTATAATTATACCCCAGCTTTGAAGAAGAGGGGGGTATACTGTTATACCCTTGTTCGTCCGTCTATCCGTCCATATCATAATTTCCGTCACAGTTTTCTCAGCAATTACACGGGGCAGAGGTTTGATATTTTGCTTTTATCGGTAATTAGTACATTTTTCCTTTGATGTGTACTGGCTGATAAAGTCTGTCTCACGAACAGGTGTGTATCACCGAAATTATCAGGTCAGTACGTTACGTCACAATTAATTACCGATAAAGAGAATATATGACTTTTTGATTTTGAGATGGACTTTATCACTTGTTTTTTGGTTCACCCTTCGGGTTCACCTAAACAAGTGATAAAATCGATCTCAAAATAGAAAAGTCCTATGTTCTATATATAGCTTTCTCCTCTAGTACCATATGGTGTATACCAATTTTATGTTCCTAGGTCAACTACTTCCCGTTTACCAAATACTTTGATTTTTGCACATAGTGAACATGAATGCAAAATTTTCGTCGAAGTTTTCTCAGTAACTACAAGAGAATTGAAGAGATAGAAGTCTGATTTTGCATATTGCTTTATACTATAGTCCCATATAGTGTTTACCAATTTTATGTTCCTAGGTCATTACTTCCTGTTTACCAAGTATTTAAACTTGTATGCATGGCACAGTTTTGGGAGCAGGGGTATCACTAGTGAGCATTAGCTCACAGATTTACTTGTTAAGCCTGGCATTAGAACCCTTGCTTAAGTTATGTTTTTTTTTAAATGCACAAGAATAGAGCCCTAAATATTTGAAAAAAAAGAGTAGTGAATAAGTTAATTTTCTTATTACTAGTATGCAATACAATGTACTGTTCTATGCTTGAATTTCTAGCCAATTTCAAATCAAGGCAAAACATTTGAGAGGGAGATGTCAAAAAATAAATTCTTATAATTCATTCAAATTTCTTATACATGTAAATGATTTTTATGTCTATTTTCTGTGTGTTTTATTTCTAGTGCCAACTGCAGCTCCAGCTAATGTTTTAGCAGATGCATTCAATTCTACAGCTATGGAAGTCACATGGGATCCTGTACAAGATACAAGACAGGTCATGAAAGGTCGTCTCTATGGTTACCAGGTGATTCTATTTAGATTTATACGAATAAGGCATGATGTCAAATTATTTTTGAGATGATTTTTGTCTCGCCTGCGAAGCAGAGCGGGACATAGGTGTTACTTTACCAGCGGCGGCGGCGGCGGCGGCGGCGGCGGCGACGGCGGCGTTAACTTTTTGGAAAAGTTTTATGAGCACCTCCATATCTCAAGAACTATAAGTCCTAGGTTGATGAAACTTGGTATGCATATGCCCCAGTAGTAGCTTAGCACAGTTGCATCCCCATCTTTTGACCTTGACCTTGATTTTATGGTTGAGTGACTTTGACAATTTTCAATACATATAATAGCAATGGAAAAGTTTTGCGAGCACCTTCATATCTCAAGAACTATAGGTCCTAGGTTGATGAAACTTGGTATGCATATGCCCCAGTAGTAGCTTAGCACAGTTGCATCCCCATCTTTTGACCTTGACCTTGATTTTATGGTTGAGTGACTTTGACAATTTTCAATACATATAATAGCAATGGAAAAGTTTTGCGAGCACCTCCATATCTCAAGAACTATAGGTCCTAGTTTGATGAAACTTGGTATGCATATGCCCCAGTAAGAGCTTAGCCCAGTTGCATCCCCATCTTTTGACCTTGACCTTGATTTTCCGGTTGAGTGACTTTGACAATATTCAATACATATAATAGCAATGGAAAAGTTTTGAGAGCACCTCCATATCTCAAGAACTATAGGTCCTAGGTTGATGAAACTTGGTATGCATATGCCCCAGTAGTAGCTTAGCCCAGTTGCATCCCCATCTTTTGACCTTGACCTTGATTTTCCGGTTGAGTGACTTTGGTTATTTTTATTGCATATATTTGCAATGTTTAAGTTCTATAAACATCTTTTGATCTCAGAAACTGAAAATCCATGTAAATTCAAAATATAATGGAAGTAAGAAAGAATAATTGTTTCTGATGGTGCCGGCAGGCGAGACATACTTTAGTGTTAACTCTTGTTGATTGAAAATATTGATGTATTTAACTATTTTTTTATGAAACTACCCACTTCAGGGTCAGGGTCATATTTAAAAATGTTTCAAGGCATATTTTTGATGAAGTTGGTGGTTATTTTCAATGGATTTCCAAGGTAGGTTTTCTGATGGAGGTCAAAAGTTGCCCTTAAAAAGCATTCTGATCACAGGTCATTTTTGGCCAGATTTCATGTAGTGAAAAATCAGGGTTATAAAATGGTGAATGTGGGGAAATGGGCTGGCGGGTGGGTTAGAAATTTGCGTAACAGTTTTCTCAGCCACTTGATATTTAGTATTAAGCATCAGGGTGGGGTCCCATACCTGGGATTTGATTTCAGGTCTGTCGCTCACCTACTTCTTGTTAAATGAAATTCAGCCATTTTTTACTTTGACAGAATTTTCACCCTTTAGAAGTCCCTGTAATGTAAATCTAAGCAAGTCTTTACACCATATAAGATCATATTAAAAAGATATTTAACAACAGTTGAGATATACATGTATGTGTTTGTAATAATTCAACATCTTATTTTCACAGATCAATTACTACTCTGACGATGATGTAGATCCAGTCTACAAACAATATATCCGATATCCAGGTCAGATGGGGTCAGCAGTTGTCATAGGACTGTGGTACAATTCTAACTTCTGGTTCCAGGTCCATGTGTACAATACAGCAGGACTGGGTCCACCCAGTGATTCATACAAACAGGAAACATTACATTTAGGTAAGGAAATTTGCTGCAGGGCCAAGACTTACCAGTATTAATATTATATATTAATTCAACATTACAGCTGTGATAGGCCCTTTTAGAATTCAAACAAATAAAAGGCACTTCAACATTTGATGGGTTAAGACTTTTTGATATGTGATACTGTAGTTTACCGTTGAAATTTTTTATGCAGCCTGAATCTGTTGCAGAAAAGAGACATAGGGATTACTTTTAGCACTTTCTGTTATCATCTTGCAGTGACAAAAAAAAACCTCTTGTCACATTTTTAGCTCACCTGGCCAAAGGCCATGTGAGCTATTGCCATCACTTGGCGTCCGTCGTCGTCGTCGTCCGTTGTCGTCGTTGTTAACTTTTCTTCAAACTTCTTCTCCTCTGAAACGGCTGCACAGATTCAAACCAAATTTGGTCTGGTGGTACTTTAGGGTATCCCAAACAGAACTGATGTGGGGATTTTTGATTCGTCGAAAAATATGGCCGCCGTTGCTAAAAATAGACCAGGGGGTCAGACTACTGTTTTTGGCTTGTAAATCAAAAAGTATAATAGATAGATGAAATCTGATGCCACACTACTGCTTCAGCATCAAAAGCTCTACAAAAGTCTCCATTGAGTCGAAGTTGTCAGATGACCCCTTATGAGAGTTACAGCCCCTTAAAGGTAAAAAATAGCATTTTTTCATGTTTTTTGCCTATGGAATGAAAACTATTGCAGATAGAGAGAAGCTCTTGCTTGCTTAAATGTTCAGCTCATTTAGCTCTACAAAAGTCTCCATAAGGTCAAAGTTGTCAGATGACCCCTTATAGGGGTTATGGCCCCTTAAAGGCAAAAAATAGAGTTTTTGGCCTATAGAATGAAAACTATTGCAGATAGAGAAAAGCTGTTGCTTGCTTAAATGTTCAGCTCATTTAGCTCTACACAAGCCTTCATAGGGTCGAAGTTGTCAGATGACCCCTTATAGGGGTTATGGCCCCTTAAAGGCAAAAATAGTGTTTTTGGCCTATAGAATGAAAACTATTGCAGATAGAGAAAAGCTGTTGCTTGCATAAATGTTCAGCTCATTTAGCTCTACAAAAGTCTCCATAGGGTCAAAGTTGTCAGATGACCCCTTAAAGGGGTTATGTAAGATGACCCCTTATAGGGGTTATGGCCCCTTAAAGGCAAAAAATAGAGTTTTTGGCCTATAGAATGAAAACTATTGCAGATAGAGAAAAGCTGTTGCTTGCTTAAATGTTCAGCTCATTTAGCTCTACAAAAGTCTCCTATGGTAGAAGTTGTCAGATGACCCCCTATAGGGGTTACAGCCCTTTAAAGGCAAAAAATAGTGTTTTTGGCCTATGGAATGAAAACTATTGCAGATAGAGAAAAGCTGTTGCTTGCTTAAATGTTCAGCTCATTTAGCTCTACAAAAGTCTCCTATGGTCGAAGTTGTCAAATGACCCCCTATAGGGGTTACAGCCCTTTAAAGGCAAAAAATAGTGTTTTTGGCCTATGGAATGAAAACTATTGCAGATAGAGAAAAGCTGTTGCTTGCTTAAATGTTCAGCTCATTTAGCTCTACAAAAGTCTCCTATGGTCGAAGTTGTCAAATGACCCCCTATAGGGGTTACAGCCCTTTAAAGGCAAAAAATAGTGTTTTTGGTCTATGGAATGAAAACTATTGCAGATAGAGAAAAGTTGTTGCTTGCTTAAATGTTCAGCTCATTTAGCTCTACAAAAGTCTCCTATGGTCGAAGTTGTCAAATGACCCCCTATAGGGATTACAGCCCTTTAAAGGCAAAAAATACTGTTTTTGGCCTAAAGAAAGAAAACTTTTGCAGATAGAGAAAAGATGTTGCTTGCTTAAATGTTCAGCTTAATTAGCTCTACAAAAGTCTTTTTAGGGTCGAAATTGTCAGAAGACCCCTTTAAGGGGTTATGGCCCTTTAACTCTTATACTGCCAGAGGTTCGATTTGGGCCGATTGATGTTACATTTGACTGCCAGTGGGCCGATCGGGCCGATTGACGTTGTTGATAACTGCCAGCGGGCCGACTGGGCCGATTGATGTTGTTCTTTAACTGCCATTAGGCCGATATGGGCCGATTTGATTAAAGGAATGTCTAATGTAATTAAATATGAATATTATGTTTCTTCATTTGTTGTTTTTTTCATTTATGTTCTGTCTTTCATGACGTCATAATAATCGTGACGTTATTCTGACGTCATATCATTGCCCGATCGGCCGGGTAGGAAAAATGAATCCGGTGTGGGTGCGTGCCTTTTCTCCGGAACCGGACCGTTCCGCTAGAGGATTTAGTGGAAGACCGGGATTAAGAAACAGACCAAGAGCAACATCTTCACCAGTTACCTACTTTTTTCTCCTGTTCACCACAAATCTAATGAAAGAAATTGTCAGACGAACAAACAGGTAAGAAAAAAAAACTTTGTGATTTTTCCCCCCGACAAAAATCATATTTTAGACATTCGGGGAATCATGTACAAAATTTAGAATGTTAGATTTAATTCGTTTGGACTCGAAAATTTATTCCAATTTTGTTTTAGGACCCTTCTAATTAAATTTTTCAATAATATTGTAAAGTGTTTTTACGGAATACGCTCCATATTCAGATATATGATTTTGAATCATTGTTTAGTTACTAAATTAGTATTCATATGACGATAGAGTTTATAAATTATTCGTAATATTGTGATGGTCCATTTAAAAGTAATTTATTTAATGAATTCCATAAAAAATATAAATATATTACAGATCTTCTTTCAAAAATAAATACTGTGTCTAGTAAAAGCGGCCGGTAAAAAGTAAATGTTATAATATTTATAAGTTTAAAGATCAAATTATCATATTCTACAGCTACGCAAGACAGTTTATCAGAAATGGAGCCGCAACAGCAAGAAGATATGCAAGACAAAGATTATGGAAGCCACTTACAATCATAGAACTCAAGTCTTTCCTGGCAATAGTTTTTAATATGAGCCTAATCAAAAAGTCATCAATAGAGGAATATTGGAATACGAGTTTACCAAGTCAAGCATCTGTGTGGTTTCGGAAAGTAATGTCCAGAAACAGGTTCCAGAATATCCTGAAGTTCCTTTATGTCACAGATCATACCAGAATGTCCCTAGAGAGGTATATTTTTTATTATTAAGAAAGTCTACAGCGAAATTTCAATCATCATCATAATACTTATGTATACCGGTTCCTATATACTGAGATACGTTTTCATTTTTATTTATGGATACTTTTTAACTTAATAATAGAGAAAAGAAACAGACTTTGCATTTTTATAATGCTGGATTGCAAAGATATTACGAGTATAAACACATACGAGAGTTAAGAACAAATAATTAAGAAATATAATTTCACAGGTTATATGTTATTAAAACTTATTTTACAGCACCCAGCCTATGACCCAGCTTCAAGATTTAGACCCCTCCTTTCCTTCATGAACAAACAGTTCTGTCGTTTTCTGAAACCCGAGAGAGAAGTTTGCGTTGATGAAACTTTAATGCCGACAAAAGGCCACACCGTGATGAGACAATACATTCCTTCAAAGGCGGCAAAGTTTGGGATAAAATTCTGGATGCTATGCGAGTCTGCAACAGGATATATTCTTTAGATGACGGTATATAGAGGCCGTGTGTTTGATCCCACACCTGCTGGTCACCTTCAGGGTTCTAAAGTTGTTACGGACTTGATGACATCAGCAGATATATTAAACCTTGGTTACCATCTATTCTGTGATAGTTTCTTCTGTTCGATGAACCTAGCTAAAGACCTTCTCGAAAAGAATACATATATAACAGGTATTTATATGTATTTCAGTAAAGGAACAAAGAAAAAGGGATATGTTCTTACAACAATTCAATATCAAGTTAAATTTGTAACAAGTAAGAAAAAAAAAGAATGATTATGCATGTGTAAAAAAGCACATAATACATGAAAAAAAAAACAATAGGTTGGTCAAGCACAGTAGAAATGCTAATTTAGTTTGAATTCTCCATGCATGTAATAGAGCCTTCTTAAATTCCAAGAATTGTATTATTTTAATTTTTCAAATTTATCATGTTATAAAATCGTTATTTTGTAGGAACTTTAAGGAAAAATCGCCAAATGCCAAATACTATAAAAAACGCTGATCCGACACCTAACAATCCGGTTTATATGAGGAAAGGAAAAATGTTATGTGGAGCTTTCAGAGACGGTGAGGGGAAGAAACCTGTCCGTATGCTGAGTACATTATTGCCCGCTCAAGAATTGCCGTCTGGGCGCCCTAAAATAGTGAACACTTACAATAAAAACATTGGTGGTGTTGACATGACCGATGCGTTAATGAAAGCATATGGTGGACAAAGAAAAATTAAAAAACCGTGGAAAAAGATTATTCTTTATCTCTTCAGTAGAATCCTGCATAACGCTTACATTTTGTATGAAAAAAACACCGCGGATACACCCGTAAAGTCTAGGCTCAGATTTATACAGGATGTAATTGAAAGTTTGGCCAGCTTACAGCCTAATCCACCACCACGACAAGGAAATCGCAGGGGAAGAATTATCTCCGTTAGAACTCTACCTGGTAAGAAAGAAAAGGACTGTTGTGTCTGTTCTGGTCGGTACACTGGCAGAGTCAGACGGAGAAGTCGAACTGTTTGTACTTTGTGCAGCAAAGGTCTACACACAAAATGTGTCCGGCAACACAACGATTGTATAGAGTTTTGACAGTTAAACATGTAGTACATGTACATTGAATTACACTTCAATAGTGCAGGCGCCAGGTGATTTTTTTCTTAGATGTTATATAATGTACATGACCTGTATTTTATACGTAATAAAATAAAATTGTATGGATGAATAATCATATTTCGTTTTTAATGACAATCTAGAAAGTGCTGGAGTATATTTTAAAGAAAGTTCTTGAAATAGAAAAAAAAAGTATGCGGTAAAGCAAAATGCTACAAAAAGATCCTTTTGATGTAGTTTCAAACTATTCAACATGCATCTATAGTTTTGTTGGGATAGAATAAACATCAAAACGCCAATAATGTCAAACAAATTTTAAAATATTTGGGGTTTAGCCTACGTCTTCACTTTGTATGAATGCTTAAAGTTAAATGTTTAATGCAGCTTGTTCAAATTTGGTTTTTGTACACATGGATTGGTGTTTCTAAGACTTGCAACATCTAGATCAACGATACTTATAAGTTCCGTCTTTTCCTAATGTCACAAGCAACTATGAACATTTTTAAATTTACAAATCCACGCATTATTCTATTTCTCGAGATACATGGCTCAAGAACACCAAAAGAAAGAATGGAGATAGGAGAACCAATCTGCAAATTTTCAGATTGACGGTCGATAACGGCAACGTCATAAGTCTAACGTCGCATTGAAAAATTCAAAATCTTTGGCAGTGAAAAGGTTAAAGGTGAAAAATAGTGTTTTTTGCTTTGGAATGAAAACTATTGCAGATAGAGAAAAGCTTTTTATTGCTTAAACATTCAGCTCATTTAGCTATACAAAAGTCTTCAAAGGGTGGACATTAAGACCAGGTGAGCGATTCAGGCTCCTGGGAGCCTCTTGTTTCAGATAACTAGATTTTGCAGTCCATTGATAATTGGCTTTCTATGGTACCCATGGTAGTTTATTTTCCTATGTTTAATAGAAAAAAACACTGTTAACCTCTGTATTATATCATTCAATAATCTGCTCAATAAATAATAGTGTACAATCAAAATATTTTAACCAACCTTAGATTAATATTGCATTATCCCAGATGTTTCTTGTCTTGTTACAAGTGAACTACTCTCTTCATACCTCATTTTTCCTAGGTATTGATGTTGAATGCTAGCTGCATGTATGTTAGATTTTTGTGTATTTCAGTGACCAGACTCTACCCAACAGAAGTAGCTGTCCACTCCCACAGCTCTACATCAGTACTGGTGACGTGGAGAGGTGTTACTATTGAATTTGATGAAGCCACAATTGCTAATTACAGGGTAATATATACATCTTGAACAAGATTTCTTTATTGAATATTAATATAAATATGTTTATAGTATTCACAGGGTCAGCAGATTAAATGAATATGATATAAAAAAAACTTGGTAACTACAAGAGATAAGTACAAGTACTGTAAACCAATTAATTTTCGCATGCTTTAAACTTTCGCGAGATTCGCAGAAGCTTTGCATACACGAAAGTTTATAGCCGGTAACAGTCTGAGTGAAAAGGTTGTAATGATGAAGAATTACGAAATCGCGAAAGATTATCTCCATGAAAATGTTCATTCTAAAGAAACCGCGAAAGTTTGTAGCCACGAAAATTAATTGGTTTACAGTAATAGATAATAATGTTTTTTTTTCTGGAAAACTTTTATTTATTTGAGGGGAAATTTTACTTGATTTGAAAAAGTTCTGTCTGTGATATGAAATGTATCATTTGTACATGTAGTTATATTTTCTGTGTTTTAGTTGTAAACTTGCTTTGCAATGAACTTTATTCTTTATTTCAGTTATACTTGTGGCCATCTAATGAGCATTACAGAACTGCTGAGGAAATTGATACAGAAGACCAGCTGACAACATCCTATCTCCTGACAGACCTGGAGAAAGGTATCATCTATGCCTTGAGAATAGCAGCCATGAGTGACGGAGGCGAGGGAAGGAAATCACCAACCATTTATTTTACACTAACAGGTAAGAAAACACCAACCCTTTATTTCAAGCTTACAGATAAGAACATTGCCAAACCTTTAATTTCCTACTAAAAGGTAAAAAAAAATAGCCAACCCTTTATTTCACACTAACAGGAAAAAAAATTCATCAACCCTTTATTTCATGCTTACAGGTAGGAAAATTGCCAACACTTTATTTCACACACTAATAGGTAAAAAAATCACCAATCCTTTATACTCATACAGGTTAGAAAATCTTCAACCATTTATTCTACCATATCTTTCATACAAGTAAATCACCAATCATTTATTATGTTGCCTGCAACAAATAGGTGTTACTTTGGCACTATCTGTTGTCTTGTGTACTGTGTCCAGCATTCTGTGGCATCATAAAAAGTTCCGTCACATTTTTTTGGGCAACTACATTTAGTACACTCCTGAAACTTTGCATACAGCTTCATACTAAAGTACTATATAGTGTAAAGTGATTTTATGCTCAAAAAGTGTACTTCCTGTTTGATGAGTACTTAAAATTTTATATAATACGAATTTCTGTCACATGTTTTTGGACAACTACATGTGGTGGCAGATTCATCTATAGTTCTATATGGGAAAGCAATTTCATACCTATAACTCAATTGCTTCCTGTTAATCAAAAATCATATTTACATGTATGCAGGTGGCATATGGCTCCATCAAGTTACAAGTTATACTAACAATAAACTTATTGACCTTGTTTGTATTTTTAAGGTGGATCAAATGTTGCCATTGACCAGACAGTGACAGAATTCAGAGCAGGAGGGCAGACAACAGTTTTATCATTGGCCATTCTGATTGGTTGTTTTTTGTTTTCCATGGTCATGTGATCACTATGTTAAGTGAAGCATGACAAGCCTTTTACATATCATACAAAATGTTATAATGTAAATATTTTAAGTTTTTATACCTAAATATTATATTGTTTTACCTTTTGAAGAATCTCTTGTTATTAACTTTTTACATTTTTAAATTCTATTTTACAATTATGGTTGTGATTTTGTAATGATTACATTCCAGTACATACATGTATGAATATTTACAATGAAATTTATCGTAACTTAAATTCTTTTTGGTTGAAGAAAATCTGCAGGGTAAAAGATATTAAGTTTATACAGTTGCAAAACGTTAAAAATTTTATGGAATGACCTGAAGATGAAGTTTGGTTTAGGCAGGTTTTTTTTTAATGATTTAAATAATACCATTTACATGTATATATACATGTACTAGGAAGATATCATTAACCTTTCTTTTCAAATTCTAGTACTAACTTTAGTAAGAAAACATAGTGAACTTAAATGTTTTTACAATTGCACGGAGATATATAAGTAACCATCAGCATTAGTTTGTATGTATTCTATTTAAAAATAATTCTTTAATGTTATTTGAAAACTATTAATTTTTTTAGCAGATTTACAATTTAGCATTTTCAAATGTAATATTTTTCTATTTTACTTTACAATTGTAACACCTTACAAGACTTGTCTAAAGACATTTTTACAAGAGACAGAACTATGTTTATAACTGTACATAACAATATCAAATACCAAATCTTGTATATATGATATACTGTATAGCAGGTTATTTTGGTGCCAAATATCATGATATTATGAAAATCAAAAGGGCAATTTTATAAGGGGTCATCAGTCATTTCTTGAATTTTGTTGACCTAATGTATAATAAGCCAAAGGTAAATGAATTAATATTTATTCACTTTTAAAGTTCTCAAATATATAAGCAATAATCAAAACTTGCAATTTTCCTTCTATGGAATATCAAACATTACTTAAACTTATTCAAATAATTTTTGATGTATAAGCAATAATCAAAACTTGCAGTTTTCCTTCTATGCAATATCAAAAATTACTTAAACTAATTCAAATTATTTTCAATGTATAAGCAATAATCAAAACTTGCAATTTTCCTTCTATGCAATATCAAACATTACTTAAACTAATTCAAACAATGTATTTGGTCATACATTGGCTTTACTAACTGTTGTGTATTTGGTATGAATAATTTTATTTACTGTGGATTCATTTATTTATTTTCGTGGTTAAGTGAAAATAGACAATTTCGTGGAATCTTAAATTTGTGGTTCTGAAGTCAGCATTAAGATCAATGTAAAATTTCCTCTTCGGTCGGAATGAAATTTCCTGGGTCAAGACCGACCATGTAAACCACAAAAATTAGTACCCCATGAATAATAATGAAACCACAGTACATGATAATGTTAACACCTTATCTAGTCATATATTTGGAAATTTTATATAATGCTCAAAGTTTTTTACATGAAAATAGTGTATTGGAAAGTGTTTTATTCAGAATTACAAAAACCACAATGTATTCAAATATTTAGTCATGTATTTAAAAATGTTATGCAATACTCAAACTATTTTTTACATGAAAATTGTATATTGTAAAGAGTTTATTCAGAAATCAATCAATAATGTATTAAAAATATCTAGTCATATATTTGGAAATGTAAAACTCATATTATTTTACATGGAATTGTGTATTAAAAGAAATTTTACATGAACAAATATTAGGAAATACTAAAACTACAATAGTATATTATTTTACATGGAAATTGTGTATTAAAAGAAATTTAACATGAACATATATTTGGAAATACTAAAACCACAATGTATTCAAATATCTAGTCATATATTCTATTTGTATTAAGATTCTTTTTACTTGTAAACTGTACTATGTATAATGAATCATGCCCCAGCAAAGACTTGTCGTTTGATTGTTCCTGTCAAGTTTTTTATTTGTTTCAAAGGAATGACATTTTATCTTAATATACAAATATTTTATACCAAAAAAAGCATTGTAGTCATATCATGTTTTTTGAACGATATTTATAGTTTTGTTAATTTCTTCATTTAGAGTACCCATATTTGATTTTGTCTTTCAAGTTGTTTTTACAAAATTTTGTTAAGATATTATGTTTATTCCATTATATGATGAATTTACTTTAATATTAAGAAAAATAAATTCATTTTTTTAACTTGGTGAAAAGGGAATTTTAGGTATATTCATTTGTAAAAATATTTTAAAAAAGGCAAATGCATTAAGAACTTACTTTAAACTGGCTTTCAATCAAATAACCAATACAGTATTTTATTTTAAATAACTTTTCAAATTTATAATTTTTCATCATTAACTCGCATCATTAACCAATTTCCATTGTTGTAAATATAATCATTCATGTATTTCATACTTTTCTTGTACTCTTTTACATGATATGCATAAAAGGTGCTTTACGTCAATGTTATAATCTAGAAGCCAAAAATTGTGCCATGTTCATTGCCAAATGAGATTGTTGAAATATTCTATACAGCATTACATGCCTATTCGGATTTACCTTGAAATTGAATTACATAGATTATCATCTTTTTGTCTATTTCCTAAAAAAATATTAATTATTAGCTCACCTGGACCAAAGGTCCATGTGAGCTATTACCATCACTTGGCGTCCGTCGTCGTCGTCGTCGTCGTCTGTCGTCGTCGTTGTCGTCGTCTGTTAACAATTTTTCAAAAATCTTCTCCTCTGAAACTACCAAACAGAATTTAATGAAACTTGGTATGAATGATCCTTAGGGTGTCCTGCACCAAACTTGTGTTTTGATTTTTGATCCGTTAAAAAACATGGCCGCCGTTACTAAAAATAGACTAGGGGGGTCAGACTACTGTTTTTGGCTTATAAATCAAAAAGTATAAGAGATAGAGGAAATCTGAGGCCGCGCTACTGATTCAGCATCAAAAGCTCTACAAAAGTCTCCATTTGGTCAAAGTTGTCAGATGACCCCTTATAGGGGTTACGGCCCCTTGAAGGTGAAAAATAGCATTTTTTCATGTTTTTGGCCTACAGAATGAAAACTATTGCAGATAGAGATTAGCTGTTGCTTGCTTAAATGTTCAGCTCATTTAACTCTACAAAATTCTCCATAGGGTTGAAGTTGTCAGATGACCCCTTATAGGGGTTACGGCCCCTTAAAGGTGAAAAATAGCCATTTTTCATGTTTTTGGCCTACAGAATGAAAACTATTGCAGATAGAGATTAGCTGTTGCTTGCTTAAATGTTTAGCTCATTTAGCTCTACAAAAGTCTCCATAAGGGTCGAAGTTGTCAGATAACCCCTTATAGGGGTTACGGCCCCTTGAAGGTGAAAAATAGCCATTTTTCATGTTTTTGTCCTACAGAATGAAAACTATTGCAGATAGAGATTAGCTGTTGCTTGCTTAGATGTTCAGCTCATTTAGCTCTACAAAATTTTCCATAGGGTCGAAGTTGTCAGATGATCCCTTATAGGGGTTACGGCCCCTGAAAAATAGCGATTTTTCATGTTTTTGGCCTACAGAATGAAAACTATTGCAGATAGAGATTAGCTGTTGCTTGCTTAAATGTTCAGCGCATTTAGCTTTACAAAATTCTCCATAGGGTCGAAGTTGTCAGATGACCCCTTATAGGGATTACAGCCCCTGAAAAATAGCGATTTTTCATGTTTTTGTCTTATAAAATGAAAACTATTGCAGATAGAGATTAGCTGTTGCTTGCTTAAATGTTCAGCTCATTTAGCTCTACAAAATTGTCCATAGGGTTGAAGTTGTCAGATGACCCCTTATAGGGGTTACAGCCCCTGAAAAATAGCGATTTCTCATGTTTTTAGCCTACAGAATGAAAACTATTGCAGATAGAGATTAGCTGTTGCTTGCTTAAATGTTCAGCTCATTTAGCTCTACAAAATTCTCCATAGGGTAGAAGTTGTCAGGTGACCCCTTACAGGGGTTACAGCCTTTGAAAAAAGCGATTTTTCATGTTTTTGGCCTACAGAATGAAAACTATTGCAGATAGAGATTAGCTGTTGCTTGCTTAAATGTTCAGCTCATTTAACTCTACAAAAGTCTCCATAGGGTCGAAGTTGTCAGTAACTCCTTATAGGGGTTATGGCCCCTTATAGGTGAAAAATGGTGTTTTTGGCTTATAGAATGAAAACTATTGCAGGTAGAGAAAAGCTGTTGCTTGCTTAAATGTTCAGCTCATTTAGCTCTACAAAAGTATAGGGTCAACATCAAGACCAGGTGAGCGATTCAGGCTCCTAGGAGCCTCTTGTATATTATATTATAGTAAATGTATTAGGTATCAATATCTAATATTTATATTAAAATTATATGTATTAGGTATCAATGTCAATTTTTACTGGCCAATTGTATGTAAAGAAAAAATAATGTTTCAAAAAGTTTACTTTGAAGTCTGCTATTTTATTATACAGACTATTTTAGATTGTGTGTATTGATAAAGGGGCATGGTTATAATATACGTAAAACTTATATCAAATATTTTGTTGTTGAAAGATTTAATAAAGATATAGAAATAGTCCTTGAATTTGTTTTTACCATTATTTTGTATTATTGGTGAGCCCTCAAAAGATTAAAATTACATTAGAAACATTTCAAGATTACCCTTATTTGTGGATGACCATTTGAAGTGTTAATTTTTGTACATTTTGTGAATATTTAGTTGCCCAAAAATTGGCATCACATTTGTCTGTAAATATACACAACAGCTTAATTGTTCTTGTTGCCATTGTGTTATAAGTTCTTTCTAGTTAAATTAACTTTATCAGATACAACATATTTTTATCTCGGTCATTTGCAACACTGCCAGCCACATTAAAAAGAACCTTGATGTCCATCCAAAAAGGTATAAATCAGGTTTTCAATGTGGAGGTGGTTGTTTCCCTGTGAAAAGAGAGATAGACTTTGACTTTCAGTAAGTCTGTCAGGTCGCCCATCTGGTGCAGGTTTCCTGAGCATAACTTGAATTTCATGAAACTTTTTAAGCTTATGGGTTATGGAAGGAGCCCATCAATGTTGGGGTCAAAAGGATCAAAGGTCATGGTCACAAGTGGAAAATTTAGAAATTTTAGAATAAAATGGTTTTTGCAATATAAATCTTAAATGCCTTCATGAGATTTCATTGAAACTAAATACACTAAGCCGATGGGTTATGAGAAAAAGCTTATAGGTTTAAAGAGTGAAAGATCAAAGGTCAAGGTACTTATTAACAGACTGCCAGACTTGGGACCTTGCTCTTGTTTAAAATTGCCCCTGAATAATGTGGATGTTGTGTCACATTCACTTATTCTACATCTTACAACTACCTAGAAGGAGCATACAAGCGTCAAGAAAACAAATATAATTATACCCCCGCTTCAAAGAAGAGATGGGTATACTGGTTAGCCTCTGTCGATCCGTCCGTCCACAACATAACTATCGTAACAGTGTTCTCAGCAACTAAATATCACAGTGACTAGAAATTTGGTTTACGAGTTCAGTGTGAGGTCCTTTATTGCGAGTACCAAAATTAGGCATGTTTGATTTCTACTTCCTGTTTATGGACAATTCATTTTGGGGGTAGCTGGGAATACTGAGTGAGCAGTAGCTTACAGATTCCTTGTAAAAGTTTTTTTGCAAACAATTTAAAATTATGTTTGAAGGAAATTAAATTTTAGAACATTATGATTCAAAGCTTTGTTTAAGGCAAGTCAGTAAACATTAGTGTACATAAATAAACAACTAAAACAAGCTCTGTAGAGCTTTTGACCAATTGCAAAGAGCACTGTTTGGCTCATAAGAACATCTTGCAGGTCACCAATGTCCAAAAAATCAAGTTGGTCGGGAAACATTGACATGTGTGAGGATGTAAGGCTGCCAGATTCAAAGAATAAGACTTGGGGACCGACCATTTAACTTGAAAGGGGGGGGGGTTGGTTTTTTCCTAGAAAAATATTTTGACAGCAGACATGGCAGAGGGTAGGAAAAAATATTCTGAAGAAGGACTTCTACCATGTAAAATAATGCTAATAATGGAAAAAAATATTCTGTCGCAAAGCCTTCAAATATAAATAATTTTTTGACTAAAATTAAATACGAGGGCAATCCCCTTCAAGTAAAATGTCCCTTAATATTTTTTTCCAAAAAAATCAAAAAGAAAAAAAATGTAACTGGTTGTATTAATAAAAAAAAACAAAAACAACAAAATATTTATAGAGCAGTAAATTGGGTTTGCAAAAAAGGTGGCCGAAATTGGTTCATTATTACACCAACTTTTGTTTGAATTTTACTATTTTTGTACTTTAACCCCACTTCCGGTTGAAATGTTTTGCAAGATTTTGCGATGTTAATCGGTTTAGATTGGCTACAGTGGGCTGTCATAGCCTGTCTGTTATCTTTGCCTATTATTTATGAGTTGAACAACACTTTCAAATACTATGCCAAGTTTACGCTGTATTATTTTCTTGTTATGGTCATTGGGACATTGGTCACGTTCTATTCATTGCTCCGACCAGGACGTCCAGAGAATTCACAGTATGTGTTCACATAACAATCTTCTTAACACATTTCCAATTTCGACTGAGAGCAAAACAATTCATTTTGTGCTACTTTGCATTTAATTTGTACTTAAAAAATGTGCAAGAAATTGCTTTAAAATTGAATGTGTAACATGACAGGTTAATCATGATCCTGCCGTCTATACAGACATGACTTATCTCTGAATGCGCTAGTGGCTCCCTCATGCATTTTTTTCTCAGTATAATATTCTCACAGTACTTGTCGGAAAAAAGTGTGCAGGCTCATGATCAGGGTAGTGGCAGACGAGGATTATCAAATCGTCTCGTGTTCGTAATATATTCTCCCACTAGCATTAAAATGTCTTGGTAGAATTTTCTGTTTTCTTCTGTCTTTGATAAGAGGTGGTGGACTTCCAAGGTTAGGCACAGTGAAAGGGCCTTGATTTGCTGTTGTAGCTTGTGTCTCTGGGTGTCATACTTTTTGCAGTCAATCAGAAAATGTTCTGTGGTCTCGTCAGATCCGCAGTCACACTTTGGTGTTGGGGCGATTCCGATTTGATGTCTACACTTGTTTAGGCGATTGAAGCTGGTGCCCAGTTCTGTAAGAATGCGCCCAGTGTAACAATTAGGAAAATCCAGCATTGGTGGTTGTCCTACTTTTGGCCGTAGTTCCTGTAGCAGTGTTCCTGTGTTCCCGTTGTCCCAACGAAATTGCCATTTCTTTTTTGTAGATTTTTTAACCGCTACCTGTATGTCTGATTTTGTGACATAGTTGTACTCTCCTTCCATATTGCATGCGATTGTCGCGACTTGTTTGGCAAGCGTGTCAGTGATCTCATTCCCGGCTTTATTAGCATGGCCTGGGCTCCATGAGATCACTACTTCCAATCCGCTTCTGGATAGCACATGGACATGTTCCTTTATGTCCCTAATGAGGTTTAGGGAGTTGGTCGATTGCCAGTTCAAGGAAATAATTCCAACTGCTGTCTGACCTTCTGACAAAATGTCCAGCTTATTGTTGTCTTTTGACGGGTTGGTAATACAGTGCTGCAGTACTATCTTTATTGCCACTAGCTCTCCCAGAAGGATTGATCCTCGTCTGGCTACTGGTTTTCTTAGTAATGTGCTAGACCTAATACGTCATGTTCGAGTTCGATTCGAAAAATCCCTCAATTAGACAGAAATTAGTTTATTTTAGTTTAAACATATTTATTTATCCTGGATTGGGAAACAAGCTTAATGCTTATGTAAATCCCTCTCCAGCTAGCAGTTTGCGAGTGTGGCTTTTGCAGCGGCCCCCATTGAGCCTACTCTTATCGAACTCTACAAAGGGGTCTTTAACGTGCATGGGGTATTGCTTTCCACATACACGGGACAACCTTTTTCGTCCCTTCCGAAGGACTAGCATCGTTCCTTGAGACCATCCTCGCAAATGGTGTCAAGAGAGAGTCGGAAAATTGGTTCATGAAATTTTCACCCCGGACGAGGATCGAACCACGAACCTTGATGTAAGTAGGCCGACGCATTAACCACTACACCACAGACAGAAATTATCATGTGACTTTACCAGTTTTTAAGTCAAACTGGTTTGACGCCCCGTAGACTTTTGCAAAAGTGTTTGTGGGTTTATGAAAACAGTGATATCTTTATGAACGGTAAATACTTCAATTGAATGAAAAAATATTCTTACAGATGTAGAAATATTTCCAGAATTGAAGATTATATAGTTAATAAACAACAATGCAGTATTTAATTTGATCTATTGCTCTTTCTTGCACCAGAAGTCGTTATGCCCTGAAAAAATTATAATAAAAGAACTTTTTATGGGTTCACCAGCCATTCCACGCTATCGTGAAAATGACGTATTATCTGTCGTTTAAAAGCTTATTTTATCATTCCATATTTACTATTTTCTTTTATTTTTTTATTAACTCACCTGGACCGAAGGTCCATGTGAGCTGTTACCATCACTTGGCGTCTGTCGTCGTCGTCGTCTGTCGTCATCGTTGTTGTCGTCGTCTGTTAACATTTTTTCAAAAATCTTCTCCTCTGAAACTACTGAACAGAATTTAATGAAACTTGGTATGAATGATCCTTAGGGTGTCCTGCACCAAACTTTTGTTTCAATTTTTGATCCGTGAAAAAACATGGCCACTGTTACTGGGTCAGACTACTGTTTTTGGCTTGTAAATCAAAAAGTATAAGAGATAGATGAAATCTGATGCCACCCTACTGCTTCAGCATCAAAAGTTCTACTAATGTCTCCATTTGGTCGAAGTTGTCAGATGATCCCTTATAGGGGTTACAGTCCCTTAAAGACGAAAAATAGTGTTTTTGGCCTATAGAATGAAAACTATTGCAGATAGAGAAAAGCTGTTGCTTGCTAAAATGTTCAGCTCATTTAGCTCTACAAAAGTCTCCATGGGGTCGAAGTTGTCAGATGACCCTTTATAGGGGTTAAAGCCCCTTAAAGGCGAAAAATAGTTTTTTTGGCCTATAGAATGAAAACTATTGCAGATAGAGAAAAGATGTTGCTTGCTTAAATGTTCAGCTTATTTAGCTCTACAAAAGTCTCCATAAGGTCAAAGTTGTCAGATGATCCCTTATAGGGGTTACAGCCCTTTAAAAGTTGAATAATAGTGTTTTTTGATTATTTAGAATGAAAACTATTGCAAATAGAGAAAAGCTTTTTCATGCTTAAACATTCAGCTCATTTAGCTATACAAAAGTCTTCATATTGTTGACATCAAGACCAGGTGAGCGATTCAGGCTCCTGGGAGCCTCTTGTTTTTTATGTTGCTTTTGTCATAAAAAAAAATAAAATAAAAGATAAAAGTCAGAATAGAAAAAAAAAGCAACATTAAAAAAAAATAAATAAAAGATAAACGTCGGAATAGTAAAAAGTTAATATGGAATGATAAAATAAGCTTTTAAACAACAGATAATTCCGTCTAATGATGTGCATTCTAGTAGGTAAGCATATTTCCAGTTAAAATTGACTTGGCTTAACATTTAAATCTGTATCTGAACTGGTAGCACATGCTTACTTGTCATCAGAGCGACCGGATTGATCCCATGTGGTGACACATGGATTTGTAATTTTTTCATGCTCTCTGATAACAACTATAATAAAGCCCACAGGGTAATGGTACAAACGTTCAAATATGACTTTGTGCATTGTATTGTGTGGACTGCTGATCATCTAAATTCATACGCCATTCATAAATTTGTTGGAAAAAGGATTTAATATCAGTGTTTTTATCTACATGTAAATAATGAATACGATAATCAATTAGGTCTCATGAAGAACAAAAATATGTATGATCACTCGTGCGGGAACGAACTCAGATCGAACTTGTGCATGGAACACTTGTTAAATTATTATGCTTTCACTGACACATGATAATATTTTGGTTATTCACTCAACCCAATGAAATTAGTCTTCATGAAATTTGATTTTGGCTTGTCTGACTTATTAAAATTACAAAACTGCCAGACCAACTTAACACATGTAACATTTCTATTGTAAATTTAACAATTATGCCAAACCAGAGACAAATTGACTTATGTTTTAGCCAGTCAGGTCTGGCGAATCAGCACATTTCATAAAGACTGTGTTATTTCTTATACATTATCCTTATTTTTTTTTTACAGATTTGCCTCCTGGTGTGTTAACCATGTGAGGTACCTGTTTGGATTATCTATTGAAGTGAGAGGAAGAGAAAATCTCAAGTATGATGATGCCTACATTATTGTGTGTAATCATCAAAGTTCTCTAGATCTGTTTGGTAAGTTAGTATGATACATTGATATGTGCAAACAAAAATTGTAAGACTTAGATATAAAAGTCCTTGATTAGCAAGGCTCTAGGAATACCAGTTTGTGATTAAATTCACAACTGTCAGTTTCCTTCCTGCCTCAGTTCTGTAATCAGTTTTCTCAAACACTAAATGCCTTATGTGGATGATCAAAGTATGTTAAAAAGGCATTAATCTCTTTCAGAAATATAAAACTGACTCAAAATACAATTGCCCTGTTTGCAAGCAATATTTCTGCTATATGATTACTGATCACAGAGATCTTTTCAGCAAGTAAATTTTCCTATTAGATTTTCAAATGTATTTTGTGAAATTATTTGGACAGTCATACCAGAACTACATATACAACTAGATCTTGAAATAGGAAAGAATGGGCCTTAAAATGAGCCATTCCATGATAACTTTGACAGAAAAAAGGCAACATGACGAGAACTACTTATAAAGAGAAAGTGACTAGAACAACTCTCTAACCAATAAATTAATGTTTGAAAATTTAAGGTTACTCTACCAAAAACAAGGGCCCCAGGGAAACCTAATATATTCAACTCTGCTACATGTCTGGTTAACTTATTACCATGATTGACTCATGTATTTATAGCAATGATGGAGATATGGCCAGACAGGTGTGTTCCTTTCGCTAAGAGGGAGTTATTGTATGCAGGACCTTTTGGATTGGCACTGTATCTGGTTGGAGCTGTGTTTATAGACAGAGGAAACAAAGAAAAGGCTGTCGATGCTGTGAAAAAAGCAGGAGATGAAATAAAAAATAATCAGGTTTATAAACTTATCTTAAATGATTTCCTGAAGAAATTTTTCAAAGCAAAATTTAATGATTGATATAGGAAATGTATAAAATAAAGTAAAACAAAGATGATTTAATGTTTAATTTGTTACTTTTATCTTAAGTGGTTAAGAAGCTAATACCTGTTATGTTTTGTCTTTTCTTGTGAGGAAAATTTCATGTTTTCAATGAACTAGAGGCTCCCAGGAGCCTGAATCGCTCACCTTGTATTCGATGATACTTATATGCTGGATATTTTAACAAAGGACTGCTACTCTGTGGAATTATCAATTTTAATGTTCTAAGGGAAACAACTCCTATCAAGAAAGGTCTTACAACTTTGACCCCATTACATAATTTTTAGATCTTTATGTGCTTAACCATATGCAATTTAAATTTTTCAAATATCTTGTATTGTTTTCAAGATATAAGTCTTAAAAGAGCAAAATTTGAAAAAAAACAAGAAAAAGGGCAATAACTCCTACAACCATTGTAAGATCTTCTTCAAAACTTCTGGGCAGGTAGATCTTTATGTGCTGATCATTATTATCCAAATAGAATTTTAATATCTGTTACCATTTTTGAGAAATTTGCAAAACACTGCAACTTACCCTTAT
The DNA here is from genome assembly GCA_963971305.1 of Arcuatula senhousia. Lineage (NCBI taxonomy): Eukaryota > Metazoa > Mollusca > Bivalvia > Mytilida > Mytilidae > Arcuatula > Arcuatula senhousia. The sequence goes on from OZ020311.1 coordinate 19,440,129, forward strand.
GTTCTATTTTTAGCCATGGCGGCCATGTTTTTTGTCGAATCGAAATTTCGAACGATAATTTTGTAGACCACATACTACTGAACAACCCTACCAAGTTTCATTTCATTTGACTAAGCAGTTTCAGAGGAGAAGATTTTTGAAAAGTTGAACAAAAAACTGTGAAAATGGTCAATTTTTACAATCCAAGGGGTATAACTCCTAAAGGAACGATCCTACAACTTTGACTCTGTTACGACTTTTGTAGATCTTGATGTGCTTAGTCATATGCAATTTAAATTTTTGAAATATCTTGTATAGTTTTCAAGATATAGGGCTAAATAAGTAATTTTTTTGAAAAAAATCCAGAAAAAGGGCAATAACTCCTACATCGGTTGTTGGATCTTCTTGAAAATTTCAGGGCAGGTAGATCTTGAGGTGCTGATCACTTTTACCCTTGCCAGAATTTTGATATCTGTTACGGTTTTTGAGTAATTTGCAAAAAACTGCAATTTACCCCTATGTTCTATTTTTAGCCATGGCAGCCATGTTTTTTGTCGAATCAAAATTTCGAACGATAGTTTTGTAGAGGACATACCACAGAACAACCCTACCAAGTTTCATTACATTTGGCCAAGCGGTTTCAGAGAAGAAGATTTTTGAAAAGTTGAACGACGGACGACAGACGACGGACGACGGACGCCAAGTGATGACAAAAGCTCACATTGCCTTCGGCAAGGTGAGCTAAAAAAGGTGTGATTTTGGAAAAATGTAATTGTCGTTTTCTAAAAATTGATAAAATTTTATTTTTGAATTTAATATCTCTCATGTCTGTGTTGGTTGCAGATTAAAAACCAACTTATACATTATGTAAGACATAATGACTTGCTCCAATCACTTGTTAAAAATAAATTTATGTGAATGTTAACGTAGTGTAAATTCATTTTTATGGCTTGGTAAAAATATTTATTATTCTTGGTTATAACAAAAGTCAGTGTAAAATAAATGTGTTATTTGTTGTGAATCAAATTTCATGATTTGTCGTTCCAAAGAAAACCATATAAATTGGTACAGCAAAAAATAAAACTTTCAAAGTATTATACTAACAACTACTTACAGAGAGATGGTATACACTATACTTCATACAACTAAAGTCTTATAGTAAAGTTTTTTATTTACAGGTGAAAGTTTTTATTTTCCCAGAAGGTACAAGAAATCATGAAGGAGCTATGTTGCCATTTAAGAAGGGTGCTTTTCATCTGTCAATAGAGGCCCAGGTATAAATTCAGCATTAGTCTTTGATTTAGATGTTATTTAAAGGTCTTGAAGTAGGTTCCAAAATTATTCATGCTATTGCATCACTCTCAAAACTTGTTATCTAAAAACAAAGGGATATGGAGTATATATATGCATGAAACAAAATCAAATTATAAGCATTTACAACCTGTCCGATTTAACTATGGACTTTCGATTGAAGTGCCAACACAACAGTGAAAATTTACATCGTCATGAACAAGCCAGTCGGTAACAAAAACCGCAACTCATCACAGTAGGAAAACACAATCCATTCACCAATATCCAATCAGATTTAATGTTTGCACGACCCATTCATCAGGTCCTTTATGGAAAACCATGTGATTTTTAAAAGTATATTAGTAATCAGCCAATCATGACAACATAAATTTTCATTGTTGTGTTTGCACACTATACTTTACGCTACAATCGAAAGTCCATAGTTAAATCAGACGGGTTGTAAGTAAAACAAAGCAAAGGAACAGTGCTTCACCCCAAAATATGGAGTAAGCACTCAGGATGCCCCTAGCACTGGTTTAAGTGGAATTCCTGCAAAATGTTGATAACATTACACCTGTGTATTGAAGCTTACAGGTGCCGGTTTATTATGTCACATATTGTTCATTGAAATGTTTTGTGTATGTTTGTTCACTGTGTATATTCAGTTTCTTTAGGTTTATTGTGCAGTATCTATAAATAACAATAATTTTGACCTAAATGAACTTTGTATATTTGTTCCCGACCACAAGCACTAGGGTACAAACTATGCTTTCTCGGCTTTTATCATTATTTCTTGCTTATTTGTTTATAAAACCCTTCCGTACCCCATAAATATATGATATGCACCACGTTTTTTTAGTAGAAGGGTAAATATCATAAGTATGAAAAACATTAGAAATATAGGTTAGACATGCGCATATCATATACATGTATTTATGGGGTACGGAAGGGTTTTATAAACAAATAAGCAAGAAATAACGATAAAAGCCGAGAAAGCACAGTTTGTACCCCAGCGCCTGTGTTCCTGACGAGGTGACAATGTTGTTTAAGGCATTGGTTTGATTTTCATGTATATACTACACTAACAGTTACTTGTCAATTGAAAGTTCAATTTAAGCTTTGTAAATAACACACACAGCTTCCATGTATAATATTTAGGTTTATCTGTTACTAACCAAAGGTTGTTGGTTTCCTCTTTTTTTGCCGATCTGCAGTGCTGTTGCTTGGTATTTGCTGCAGAAATCACTGCATGGAGTACGGCTTATGTGACTGTTGGATTGACAGCACCTGAAGTATATGTTTTTCTGTTTTAGAATCTTCTTTCATTTGTCAATTGACAATCATGGCCTTGAATTTGCAACATTTATCTAAGGTTTACTTTGACTTGTGAAGTATGCAGGGTATCTTAGGGTCTATTGACTTCTCCAGCTGCTGGCTTGAACTGTTTGTTTCCACTTTCTCTGTTTTATTGTATGCTGACTGTTTGCTTTGTATGACAGTGTCGCTTTGATACAGGGCTGGGAGCAGCAGTATGATTCTTTGATTTCCTCTACCATTAAAACTCTATGTGTATTGAAAAGGGGGTAAAACTCTACAAATACCATCATTAATGGCATCTATACCTTCTAACAAATATTCTGTTGGTCCATGCAAGTTAGAAAAATTTCTTTACATTAGCAATGTTTGTGGTTAGAAATTTTAGAGTTTTGGGTACCGTAAAAATTAAAACTTTGACAGTACCATGAAACTGATTTAATTCTTAAATCTTAATTTTAGGTACCTATTGTTCCCATAGTGATATCGTCCTATTCTGACTTCTATAGCAAAAGGGAGAAAAAGTTTGGAACAGGTAATACTTGTGAAGTAATAATTTTATATCTGGTTCAAGATGTTATTTAATAATCTGGGTTGCTGGGTTGTCTGCTGTAACTGTCTGGCAATTAAGTTTTACTTTATTTAAGCATACTTATTTATAACTTCATTTAGAAACAAGATATATGTTTATATGAATTCCCCTACAGTTAGCAGTATGTGAATGTATTCTTTGTCATGTCAATCAAAAGTGTTGCACTTTGCCAACTTTAAGGAAATCATTATGTGAAGACAAATATTTATTGACACATTTTTTAAGCAATTTGAAAAAATAATGCATGCTTCCACAAATTTTTTTTGGAGAAGATTTCTATACTTGTCTTTACTGCTACCATATAGCGCTGTATTTGTGTAATAAGGTATGTGAAAAATTTTGCAGGTTTAATGTTCGTGGTTTGTGTATACTTTGGATTAGATGGATATTTTCGCAGGATTAATTTTCGCGGTTTCTGTTGACCTGCGAGAGTAACCCACTATATGGTAATTAAAAAGCATTTACATGTACTTTATAAACTGATGGTGTCAAAAGTACTTATACATGGACATGTAAACATTTCACCAGAAATTTTCTTTTGTGATCTGAGAAATTGAAAATATTTATATCAGTCATTGATAAAGAATTTGATTATCTTTTTAAATTTGCAGGAAAATTCATTGTGACTTGCCTACCTAAAGTGTCTACAAAAGGTCTTGCTGAAGATGATATACCTAAACTTGTAGACTATGTCAGAAAACAGATGTTGGACTGCTTCAATCAAACGTCCTTAGAAACAACACAGTCCAAGCTAACCAATCACTGACAGATAATGTTGTATTATTTTTGTCCATTGTAATATTAGCAAGCAAAGGGGTCAGGCAGATTTTAATGGTGCCACATTTTTAAAATCTCACTGCAGTTGTTGACCAAGTATAATAATAAACTTCAGTCATGCCACATACTTTTGTACAATTTAACCAATTAAGAGTTTGATGGATTTTGTTAAAATGTTGTAGAAATTTTAAACTCAATTTTGCATAGGTGTATAACATGGGTGTAATGAACCGGGGGGGGGGGGGGGGAATTACAGAGGTTTGTTGCTTAGAACTATTTTCTGTCTAGTACCAGTACAATGTATCTATGATCATATATAACATGAATGTCATAATGGTCTTAAAATTTGCAGACAAAAGACCTTTTCTCTGCAGTTGGATTGGTTTGGCTGTATGTCCAGCAATTTTGATTTAAATTTACTTTTACAGTATCATAGATATTGAAAACGATGTGAGACAATAAGTTAACTGATTTAATAAAATTCTTGCCTGGTCCCTAGGCTTACAATGAAAGAGTTTAAGCAAATAAGTATATATATATACCAGTGATAACACATGTTCATGTTCAATGTTTACATATTTCAGCATTATTGTAATTCAAAATGATTTATGCCTTATTTTTATACAATTTGTAGAAATCTAGTATTTTTGAAAAAAAAGAACAACTTTAATTCTTTAAGGAGCTGAAGCTTTATTATAGAAAAAATATTCAACATAATTTTTTTTTTCTCATAGCCAATATGGTAGAAAAAAGTCAAAAACTTTTGCTGTTTTAAAAGACTCGTAACTGGTCCATAAAAATTACACTCTTATCCGCAAACAATTTGGTACAGTATTAGTAAGGTATTCCCACACTTTCACACATTAACCTACCGAAGCTGTGGTACCACAACCTTCAGAGAAAATTTAGATCTGAGTCTTTGTTAAATTAAAGCGTATTCACTCTTAAATAAATCATGGTCAATATTTTTCGATTGAGGAAAAAAAATGCAGAAAGAAAAATCATTCTGAAACTTCTAAAATTGAAACGATATGAAGTATATATGCATGACACAATTCACACTACATGCATTGAATTAAAACAGCAAAACAACAGAGCTTTTATTGCTGTTTTTCATTCTAAAGTCACAAGAAGGCCTTCAATGTGGAGTTGAAACTTGTACCTCAAATTTAGGAAGGACTGTCCACTGGTTTCAGTGGAATTCAGATAATACTACAGTTGTATATTGGTTTTTTTTTGCCATTGGATTAAAAGCATGCTTTTATCTTATTTGTAATGGAGACGTTGAAATTTCGCTCAATTATTTTAAATATGCATTGGATTTTATTGTTGTACAGTAAAAGCATTAGGTTTTCTAGTAATACATGTTATATGGTTGAATATCATTTTGTTATGATTATAGATAATTGTTTAAAACAATTTAGTGTATTTTCTAACATTTACATTTTTCATATTTTATCAGGTTTTTGTAATTGAGAAAAATATTTAATATTTGATCAGTTAGATTATTTTTTATTTGTAAATGGCTTGATAATTGGTTGCTAATTATTGTTTGTCACTATTTATGTCATCGCAATGTGTTTCAGTGCGACATACAGGAGTCTTTTTGAGGCTCTGTCGTCTTTAAATACCAAGAGCCATTCTTGTCATGACGTTTTAATTGAAACCATTAGTTAACCAATGCCAGTTTTGTTTTATTGACCTGGTTGGCTTGACTTTTTGTCATTCTCAAATAATTTGGGACAGGTTATTTCATGGTCGTCAGGACAGATTGAACTTTTTATAGTGTATGAACAGCAAATAAGACAAATTTTCAGGACAAATAAAGTGTAGCAGCTTCTAGATATGGACTATCCTTATTATACTAACACCTCATATTATTTTAAGACTGCTCAGTTTTTCTGGTAAATTTTTTCCCTGTCAGAATGTATTTTGACCAAGGATAAAATATCCCTATTGTGCCTCTTATTTGCCTCTATACTGTTTAGAAGGGGCATAAAATATCGTAAGAATTTGTTATATCTAGGGACTGCTATGCTTTATTTTTTAAACCTATATGCGGTTTTTAGCTCAACTGACCCGGTCATGTGAGCTATTGCCATCACTTGGTGTCCATTGTCTGCCCGTCCTTCCGTAAACTTTTTCAAATGTTAGCTCCTCTGATACCATAAGTCCAATTTGCAACTAAAATTGGTACAGTTGAAATTTTGAAGAAGATCCAATAACCCATTTAAGAGTTATTGCCCTTTTTTTTCTCTCTCTCCAAATTTTGCATGTTTAAGCTCATTATCTTGAAAAGTATAAAAGATATTTGAGAAAGTTACATATTTTAAGCATATCCAGATTACAGGGTCAAAGTTGTAGGACCATTCCTTTTAGGAGTTATTCTACTTAAAACGTCAAAAGTGACCATTTTCTTAGCCGTTCTAGATTGTATTTCAAACTGTTGTAAAAGAGCTTAAAACAACAATATAACCCTATAAAGTACAAACAACTCTATATAATGGAATTTTAATGACCCTTAATAGGAGTTATTGTTCCTTAAATGTCCAAATGACCATTTCTAGCTTATAACTGGCAAACTGTAGAAAATAATAAACAGCTTTTGATTGCTAAAATGTTCAGCTAATTGCACTCTACACTTTATTGCATTATTAAGTTCAATTGATGTTGTCAGATGACCCTTTATTAAATTTATGGCCCTTTAAATGTCAAAAAGGCATTCAAGTCAGGTGAGCGATTGAGGCTCCTGGGAGCCTCTTGTTGTTGTACATATACTGATAAACAGATTAAAAATAAAGCCATTTAAAGGAAAAGGTAATAATTAACCTTTAGAGGGTATATGTAGTTAAACTCGAAGAAACTCATTGTAAAGTGATATAAACAGAACCTATTATAGAACAAAATGAAATTTTCCTCTATTTTTTTAGTGGAGAAAAGATGTTTAAAGGCCACTTAGCATGACATTTATTTCAGTTGCCTTAATATCTGGAATTTTAGTCAGAATTAGATAAAGGCAAACTTTATTGTATGTATATCATCTGTTTTCAGATATTTGTTTTTTGTGGCCATATTGGTACAATAAAAATTTTGGTGCTTTTATTTTGATTTATGTTTCCTAATTATTTAGACTATTAATATGCTTATTAAGTACACTACAAGTTCAAATAACATTGTAATATTAATAATTATCAAAACTATGTATTATCATAAGCTTTGTCTTTATGCTCCATCTATCCCTGGGGGATATAGTGTTCGGGTTCAGCTGTCCATCTGTTCATCTGCCGTCTGTGGGTCCATCTGTCCCGAATGTTGTGAGATGGGGTATTATGTCTTTTGAACATATTCTTGTTTTACTATAGTATTTAGTTATTGGTTTGCCAGAATATTAAGTTTATCGTTGTTGCTTCATTATTAGACAACAGTTGTACAGAAAATGTGAATAAATGAATAAAGTTTTTGCTAGTTTAAGTGTGAAATTGTAGACTACCATTGTACTATAATTACATTTACCATGCATATAATTAAAATGCAGTAATGCTATTGGTTAATTGAATCATCTTTCATACCTCGATGAAATGTCACTTGAATCATGTGGCCCTAGCCGGGTCATGACCTTACTATATGCACAACAAAAATTTGTTCTTATCCAGGTAAATTCTCACAACTTGAATTAGCATTTGGATATTTATGCGCAAATAAAACATACAGGAACATACACCACAAAACAAAGCGAAAAATCAGAAACAAATAAAAAAACATCAAAATGTAATTATAAGAATTGAATGGTTGTATTTTGATGTTTCATAGGGTTGTAAAATCGTTGTCCAGTCACACATTTTTAACATGAAGTGCTAACACACTTCATTCAAAATGTGCTAGGGTCAACAGTTTTACACGCCATATGAAACATTAAAATACAAACATTCAATTCTTAAGTGAAAGTTCTTGTACATTTCGTTTTCTTCAAATTCTTTGGTTTTATGTTGTTCTCTCATTGATTTTGTAGAAAACATTATTTTGAAGTTAATTTATAAATACTTTCCTAGTTTTCAATAATTATACTCATTTTGATATGCTTGCCTTCCCTTCATGTAAGGGGAAATTTCTCTGTGTAGTTTTAATTTCACATTTACTGTTCTGAAATGGGTTTGCAAGGATTAATTTTAACAAAATGTTGAATCTTATTTTAGCATATAATATGATGGTGATGCCATTAAAAAAACTCTCTAAAGGTTCCCCTTTAACAGTATGTTTAGAACAACATCCTTATAAAATAAAAAAGATTTCAATGCAATATATATATCATAAATGATGGGTCGATTTTCACAAAAATACATGATTTATTAAATTTGTCAAAACCCACCAAACCAAGCAATGCTTACTTTAAATAATTTGTTTTTGGCTAAAATATGAATGTGGAATTAAGTTTAATTGAAGTGAAGCAAATTTATGTATATATATCATTTGCAACAACTGCTATTTCTTCATCAACAAAGAAATTTATCTGAAAAATTATTTTAACTGTATCATTCATAATGCAAAGTCACTTATCATTTTCAAAATAATTGTTAAAACAATGCTGTATAAAACAAAAGTTGATACTTGAAAGTAGAAAAAGCTTGTAAATGTTTTTTTTTTCTTTTTTACAAAATGATGTTCTCAGTTTTTCATGGGAATATCATGTTTGTGTAGTGTACCACATCATTGTTTCATAATTAAAAGGTTTGAAATAGTTTCTATTGGTCATATTTTATACATTATACTTACATAAAGAGAAATCTAGGCAGGTTTACAGAAAAGAGGTAAATAAAAGGACATATTGGTATAGAATATGCATAAGCATGTACTTAAAACATGCACACAGTGACACTTACAAACAATATGCTGTTGCTATTCAATGTCCCCTCTCCAAAAAAACTTGCAAAAACCTCGAACTTGGTTGCTTTTCCACTTTCATTTATCAGGTATGTCCAAAACAAGGGATGAGCAACTTCCAATACAACCTAACAAAAAGTCAATATTTTTGTATGCCTCCCCATCTTTCTTCTTTATTTACACAAATTTTAAAAATTGAAGTTACACAATATTTATATCATTGGAAAGAGAAATTATTCAGGAATTATCTTATATAAAACAATCAGTTTTATTTAATCCCTGCATTTATCTATTGATCGTTCACCTAGTCCAAGGCTATATGAGCTTTGTTGAAACAAAATGACCAATATGCAACCAAACTGGGTATGAATGTTGTTAAGGGTGCCACTTCAACCATATCCGTAAGGGATTTGCACTAAGTGATGCTATTGCACAATGCATGCTTCGGATGCTGGCTGTGACCTATATTTTCCACAGGTATGACAAATAACTAAACAGTGAAGTATGGTTCAAATTTATTCTTTCTCTCTTACTGACAAGTGCTGCACCAACCATATTGGTATGGTCGGTGCACCTAGTGATGCTCAGCGCAATGGTATCGGGTCCGTTTGCCCCTGTGGTACGTTCGCCCTGGGTCTGTTCGCCTGGTTTCTTTCGCCCTATATTATATGAAGGATTTGATAGGATAATGTAAACTGAAACTTCAACTTATTAGACTTGGTAAATAAGCTGGCCACTTTAGCTAAAAATAGAAAATAGGGGTAAATTGCATTTTTTTACAAATTACTCAAAAATGGTCACAGATATAAAAATTATAGCTGAGTTAAAGAGATCAGCACCTCATGATCTACCTGTCCTGAAATTTTAAAGAAAATCCAATAACCATGTAGGAGTTATTGACCTTTTTCTTGTTTTTTTTTCTCCCCAAATTTTGCATGTTTAAGTTCATTATCTTGAAAAGTATAAAAGATATTTGAGAACGTTAAATTACATATTTTAAGCATATCCAGATTACAGGGTCAAAGTTGTAGCACCATTCCTTTTAGGAGTTATTCTACTTAAAACGTCAAAATTGACCATTTTCACAGCCGTTCTAGATTGTATTTTAAACTGTTGTAAAAGAGCTTAAAACAACAATATAGCCCTCAAAGTACAAACAACTCTATATAGTGGAATTTTAATGGCCCTTAATAGGTCATTAAACTAGGGCGAACGGACCCGGATTCAGCGCAATATATCCTTTGGATGCTAGCTGTGACTTACATATTCCGCAGGGATTACAATTTGCATATGAATGGTTAAAGCCCATTCAAACTCACCAATAAATGCCATATCTACCAAATTGGTATAGGTTTGATGCTGAGCAAGATGCGTGGTTCAGATGTTGGCTGTGACCTTACCCATATCCTCAGTGTCTGCTATCTCTATGCTTTCAGTTCATGTTAAGTTATGGGAAGTAAAACTCGAAGCGTAGAACTGAAAACATAAAGATACGTACACCAAAATGTGGACAATTTACACCAATTCTTGTTCGATGTCATATATTTTACTTTTCCGTCAATAAAAAATTTCTTCAAGGCAAAATATGTATATATTGCTAATATATTAACAAATTGTCCACATTTGGTGTATCTCTGTCTAAAACACCCATCTATTGGTTTTAAAGGGAGGGAAGGGTGGGTAAGGAAACCACCTCATATCTAAGCTAAGTGACACTGTAACTGACGTGTATGACATTCATCACATCTACTGTCTATCCATAAGCATGGATATTAAAATAATGAGAATAAGTAACATGAACTTCCGCCTACGTCATCAGTCAATGAGACTATACCCATATCCTCAGTGTCTGCTATCTCTATGCTTTCAGTTCATGTTAAGTTATGGGAAGTAAAACTCGACAGCTTACAAGATGCAAATTTCATAACGAAACGACAATAAACCACCTTTAGCTCTTTTCCCAAAACTCAAAAAATAAAATAAAACACCTCATATAAACACGATATGACAAGGACAAGGGTTTATCTAATAAAACCTGCATTACAAACTGATTGTAATGGCTTTTGCGATCATTATACAACAATCTCATATTAAGCACCAACACAAATCTAAGTCTGACACATGCGAAGGTATAACATCCACTATTTCAAGTTTCTTTTCCGATCTGCACGTGAGTTTGCAAAAACAAAGGGATCTCTCCTTCAAGTGTAAACAAGTTCCTGAGATTCCCTATTATTATATAGTTAGATGAAAATCATATCGGTGTGTAACTATAACATTAAAGCAAAATAAATGGAATAAAAATCATATTTACTAAAGACCAGTTTAATTCAAATACTAGTATATACCAATTTTGTAACACCTAAAGGAGAAAATCCCCTCGTATGCAACTCACGTGAGCGAACCCACTAGGGCATCAGTGTTCCTTGAATTACTAACGAAAGGAAATTCACAAAGAAAGCAATACCAAACAAGAATTAGGACAATTTGTATAAAACATTTAACATGTCAACAAAGTACACATTTTAATTATCTCATTTTATTTGCCTTGAACATTCTTTTAACATCCTTAAGTCTATTGTTATAAGAGATTGCTATATCATTCACATTGTCTAATTTGGCTTTCATTTCTGTCTTCCATCTCTGGGTTAATGCTTTTCCAGCGTAACGGGATCACTACCATTCCGTACCTTATGTTACTCTGAAAGGAACAATACTATGTGAGACCTTCTTTGCTAGTGTGCAACATTTAGGGTAGTTGACTTCAGGTTATTCTAAAATTTTATTAGCTGGCTATTTTTGAAAATTTTAAATTCTGTCCTGTTTACAATATGATAAAGTGATAAGAATAATAGTTTTTCATATGGGATTGAAAAAATAACTAAGAAAACTGGAAGTTTTGTTTCATATTGATCATTTTTCTTCACTTGATTTGTGACATGGCAATCTATAGTAAAATGAACAAGGGCATTAACAGTGAAATAATTGTTGTACCAAGTCAAAAATGGTTTTTCTTAAAGATTATGTGTTTCATTTTCTCTAAATTATTGCAAAAGCAATGATTTTTTTAGATAAAAACTTTAAATTTAAGGTTTAATATAAGTGTGTTGGACGTAACAGTGTCTGTCCAAACCATACTGTACATTTTGAAGTGTTTTTAAGAAAAACTATTTACTTTCAAAGATTTAAAGTACCATATATGTATAATTTAAGTCATAAAAAATATAAACACATGTATTTGATAAGGAATATCTGTTATGAACATTAAAAATTACTAAAATATAATTTTTTTTAAACTTTCCGTCTGCGTTCGTCCCAACATTTATGAATTGAAATTGGATGATAAAATACAATTTGTTTAATACCAAGTCCTTACAATGATTGTAGTAAGATTTAGTTCAGGATAATGTTCATATTTCCTATCATGAAATGCCCTTTACTCCCATAAAAAAATCAAAAAGAAGGAATAAAGATGTGTCTGTCCACTTCTGACTAAATGTTCGTCCAACATTTATGGTATCCGTCCTGTTCGTCCAACACAAGTTTTCTCCAAACTTTTATGCCATCAAATTAACAATGGAGGGAATTGAAAAGGTTATTTTCAAGCATTATAATGCTGAAGCTTCTTACCTTTACCATTATTTTTATATATATTTTTATCCAAATGCAATTATTTATTGCAAAATTCTGTCCTCGTTCGTCCAACACTGACTGCTAAAATATTCTGTTTTACAGGTCATGACTTATTCTTCACAATTCATTTTGTACTTCAAAATTAATCTTAAGTGAAAAGGAAATACTTATTATTCACAAATTCTTTATTTTGTTAAATCTTAAAGCATCGTATTACGTCAATAATTTCTGTCCACTGTTCGTCCAACCACATATTATTTCATGTCTGTCCATTGGTTGTCTAACACATTTTTTGAAAACTTTATTTCATCTTTTTATTTGAAAAAGACTATTATTTTAGAAATTTATATAAATTGTGCGCTGAAAATAACTAAGTGAACATATTTTCAATAAAATAAATTAATTAATTCAAACAAAAGTAGTCAAACTCAGCCTTGATGTCTGTCCTTGTTTGTCCAACACTCTGCTGAAATAATCTGTTTTACAGGGGATGACTTGTTCTTCACAGTTCATTTTGTACTTTAGAATTAATCTTTAGTGAAAAGGAAATACTTATCATTTACAATTTATTATTTTTTTTATCTTATAGCATTGTGTTACATCAATAATTTCTGTCCACAGTTCGTCCAACTACATATCGTTTCATGTCTGTCCAGTGTTTGTCCAAAACTTGTCCTTAATCTCAATTTCTTTGTATTTTGTTAAAGATATCAATTTTAAACAAACTTTGTAAGATTTTATTGCAAGATACAATGCAAATTAACTAGATAAGTGGGATCTTTTTGTTAAAATAACAAATTTTTTGATGTTTTACTTAAGGTCTGTCCATGTTCGTCCAACCACAATATTGGACAGACAGGGCATTGGTATTCTTTAATGTTACTGTAGTTTATTTAAGACCCACAATTTATTAAAAATATGAGTCTTAAATTACTGTTAATTATATTACTTTATTTTTATTTCATTGGAATTCTTCTATTTTAAATAAAATAAGAAAAATACATTTCTGTTCTGTTCGTCCCAACACTGGTCAATTTAGGATCTGTCCATTGTTTGTCCAACACATTTTTTGAAAACTTTATTTCACCTTTTTATTTGAAAAAAAAATATTATTTTATAAATTTTATACAAATTGTGAGCTTAGAATAACTAACAGAATATAATTTCAATAAAATAAATTAATTAATTCCAACAAAAGATGTCAAACTCAACCTTGATTTCTGTCCATGTTCGTCCAACACTTTTTTAAAAAATTCATATAAAATTGGTTAGATATATTATCTAGATAAATTGTTTAATATTTTGTTAACTAGAAGTGACAATAAATAATAGTATCCATCATTCTGGGCAACGGAAAGTTAAATGTTTCATTTATTCACAAAAATGTCTGTCCACGTTCGTCCGACCCATGGTCATAGTGCCCCTATAAAATCACAAAAAATATATATTTTCAACAAAAAAATTATCTTTTCCTTACAATTTATTGAAAGTAAAATGATTTTAGCAGAGTTTTAACTCCTTTCATTAGTATTCTAAACTACTTTGAAATTTTGAATTAATGTCACAGTTCATGTAGCACCTTAGCAAAGAAGGACTCATATTCTGTTAACAAGCTTAGCCTATTAAGATATTTCATATATTCAACATGTTATATAATTAAATATGTCCGTTGTACATGTCATGACATGTATAACTATTTCTTCTTTTCTTAATGAATTCTGATAATAATGTTAAGCAAATAACGAAACAGTTTACGTGACGGCACTTACAAGACTAAACTGCTACATGTATTGGCCAACAGAACAAGCTTATTATGCATTAACACTACGGGTATCTTTCAAAAACAATGCAAAGATCAGATAATTTGAATATTATAAATATTTCGTTGGATAAAACACACTAACTAACCTCAATCATATATTTGAATTCCACTTTTTCCACAGAAAGTAATCCTCTTCTTTTATAACACTTACATCTCTGAAATCAAAATAAATACTTGTAAATTTTAACTAATAATCAAGCACATGTTCGGTGTATATTTAAATTTACTCAACCAAATCAAAACAGTCCTCGACACGTGAACTTCATTCAATACAACAAGGTTATATGTCCTTGAAATAGAAAATACACAACGACATTATGTTCACAAATAAGCATTTATCTATTATTCACATGCTTGCTTAAAATTTGTTGGCATATATTTTCTTTAAAGTTATACATGTTCTAAGCTTTTCTCTATGCAAAAAACGTGCACACATGTGACTCAATATTTATTTCATGAAATATCTTTTCATAGCCACCTAGGCCAATATGTGCTTGACCACCTAGGTCTATATGTTCATGGCCACCTAGGCCTATATGTGCATGACCACCTAGGTCTATATCATGGCCACCTAGGCCTTAATGTGCATGGCCACCTAGGCCTATAAATTATCAGTGCATGGCCACCTAGGCCTTAAAATTATCAGTGCACGGCCACCTAGGCCTATAAATTATCAGTGCATGGCCACCTAGGCCTATGAAATATAAATGCATAGCCACCAAGGCAAATAAAATGGAATACTTACAGTATGACGTGTCGCACTCGACACGTCCGTTCCCTTGCATGGATATTAAAATAATGAGAATGAGTAACATGAACTTCCGCCTACGTCATCAGTCAATGAGACTATCTTTTCTGCATGTATGACCACTTGAAATTTTAAAAATCTAAAATCATTCAATGCCAACTTGTCAACGATCATGTATAACATGGTGAGCTTTGTAATCAATAGGTTACCTAGCAGTGTTTTTCTATGTATTTGCATTTTAGAATTAAAAATTGCAAAGATGTCAGACCCTTTTAAGCAACATGGCCCTTAAAAAGTCAAAATATTCATTGAAAAAAGCTATTGTTCACCTTAAGAAGTTACAAAAGAAGTAGTAAGAACCCTTGTAAGGTATATGGCCCTTATCAGCTTAAGAAGCTGTAATTAGCCAAAGTTGTCAGATGAATATAACCCTCTAAATGGAAAAAAACCATTTTTTTTACTGTTACTGATAGATTGAAATTATTGCAGAAAGAGGAAAACTTTTGGTTTACAAAAATATTTATCTCAAAAAGGATTTAGGTAAGGGTTTATATGGAAGAATATCGTCTCAGTCTTGTTTGCAGAAGGATACAATCTAAAAGTTATAGAAACCATGTTTTTTTTTATATTAAATGAATGCGTAGAGAAAAGCTTTTATATGCTTAAACGCTTAGTTCCAGAACTTCTAGTCAGAGTTCTCACAGATGACCCTTTTCAGGTTTATTCAAACAAACAAACAAAAAACATAACCCCAAAAAAGAAAGAAAGAAATCGAAGCAAAACGTAAATTCATGCATGCACAGATTTAGATGGGGTGTGAAGGGCATGCGCCCCCTAAAACTGCCAAAAGTTATGATTTTTGCATGAAATCCACATACTTGTAAAAAGCATCAACAATTCGCGGATAATTCAATGTGCACCATTTATAATTGAGTTTATGATTCAATAAACCAAAAAAAATATGACAGTTAATTCTTACGCAACCACAGCACCCCGAGCAGCCCTACTTACAATAACTTACCTGCTATGTGCTGAACACCTAAATTACGCCCCAAAAAACTGCTACTACTAAGTGTTCTTTGATCAATATTTCTAAAGTTTTTTTCTCTTGCTTTGGCTACAATGAAAGAACTTGTCATCCGATATTGTGACAACATATTTGAATAGTAGCATAAATCATTTTTGTCAAAAATTCTGTTGATGTTTTGCACAAACTTCTGGCATTTGAAAATACTTTCCAAACCGTTGAAAGCTATGATTTTTCTACTTTGTATACTTACCTTCCTCATAATTCAAGAAAATATTTAGTTAAATGGTGCTTCGATAAATCTAAAAGTGACTACATCTGTCTTTAAGTAAAAGTTAGTAAATAGTTTTTATTTTTATGTAACGCCACCCATAAAGGCTGTAGTTGAAGTAAAAAAATAGTGCCGTGTGGAGGTGGTAGAAATCTTCCCCGTGCTTTAGTTGTATGCTCTTATATATTTTCGAGTACTGGAATATGTGTTGGAAAGTCACTGTTTAAATATTTCCAGTTTTTTTTTTGACGTTCTGATCTAAAACTGTGGCTATCTCTAATGCAGTTGATAAGTTTTCCTCGTTTAGTCATTGTTATAATATTTTTTGCTTCAGTGTTTTCACAGGTAGTAATGTGTCATATCGTACAATGTTTGGTAAATGGATTGTGTCATGGTATGGTAAAGGGAGGTCATGGTTTGTACAAGGGATTTTTTTCTAAAATATGTAAAAATACCTTTATTTTAGTATCAAATAGTGAGGAGAGCTGAAAGGAATTGCACATGACGATAAAGGTTTACTGTGTTAACTTGAAATCTGCTAAGTTGTGCTTATTAACCAAATTTAAATTTTGTCATGGTTTGGTAAAGGGAACAGAAAATTGTCATGGTTTATACCATTATGTCATGGCTTATTACATTTTCTTAAGTTAGGAGATCGGACAAATTATTAGGTTTTTTCTGCTGTTTTATTGTGTTTGACGACTTACTGCATGTGTATACGCATCTTTAACCCCCGAAAAAAATCATTGGATCGTTTTTTGGAATTTATAAATCGGTACATTCAGTAATAGCATATAAAAGATATATATTTTTATATATAATTTAAATATACAATAATAGTACACTGACTCGACATAAAATTTTTATACGGATGAGGCTTAGAAACAGGAAAACGCGAGGGTCTCCCGAGCGTTTTCTTGTTTCGAGCCGAATTCGTATAAATACAATTTTATGTCGAGTCAGTGTACTATTATTGTGTTTATACTGCAATATTTTGTATTTTCTTTGGAGTATTCTTTATTTAAAAAAACACAAATAAAAAAATCGAAAAATGATCCTACCTCGGGCCCCTCTCCTAATATGGTCATAACACCTGTGTCGCCAGGTAAGGGGCACACTGTATAACATTGAATGGTTTATGTACTATGACACAAATGTTCATGCAGTCTAATATCTAGTGGTATTCAATTATCTCCCCTGCAGAAAACAGCTAATGTGTTTTTAAATTTTTAACGATGACAACAACGATGGCGACGGCATATAAACAATCTTCAATTTTCATTTATTACGCATGGATTTGACTACTATCATATACGATGGACATGTTATGTTATTAACGAATCTTTTCTGTTGCGTAAACAGTTGTTTATAAGCTCTACAAAAGTGCATATTTTAACAAATCGAGTGAAACTTATTGGCCGTTGGAAAAAATTAAAATGTCAACTCAACCTTTAAAAAATCACACAAGGCGTAATACCTGCAGTACATTTTCGAAACTTGTGGGAATGTTAGGTTATTACCTTTTCTTTCGACAGATATTAGTTTGAAAATTATATATAACGATCCATTTGAATTCAATGTGTAACTATGAAAAACTTTCAAGGGACACAACCAAGTTCTATCTTTAATAAATTATAAACATGATAAATGGGAGGCATTCCTATTTTTAAAACGGATGACTGAATATTGAATTGGACATTTACTCCAATACAATGCAAATTCACATACTGTTGATCCCAATTTACGGATACCGGTCAAAAAGGTAAACATGTTCTATGACATAATCGAATTCAACAGGTAAATCGTGTACTTTTAAAAAGAAGGTTGTCAAGACGGACTAGAAAAATAGGTCTTTTTCTTAATTTTATTTTGGCTTTACCTCTTGCAGTACATGTCTGAAAATTTGCAGATGGGAAGATATCCATTTAAACAAATAGTGTGATTTTTTTCAATTTTTTATATAAAAGTTAAAGTTGTGCGATCCATTTCAGTTTGCACCGTATGCATTTCATAAATATCCACATAATAGCATGCATTAAAATGCAATCTGTTACTTTTAAAAACTCTTTTTAATTCAAAAAAGTTTATTTTATCAGCATAACTGAAAATTGGAAGAAATTTTGTACTAAAAAAAACTTTTGATTCACTTGACAACCAGGATAAACATTCGAATTGACTTTCCTATCTTTTCCGATGAAGAGCTCACATTCTATTGTTTAAATACCACCGGTTTTCGGACTGCATGGTCTAAAGTAGGGGGGGTCAAAGTAAATTAATGTAATGAAATTTGAAAAAAAAAATAGAATAAAAATAATATATTTATACTGAAGCATAAATTTAAAATTAAGAATTGAATGCTACCGTTTTTTTAACTAATATGCGCCTTACATGTAAGAATGCTAGAAATAAAAAAAAAATAAAAATAATTGTTTTTCTTGGAATAAAATGTAATACATTTATAAAATACATTCGGCGTTAAAAATATTAAGATAACATATTTTTATCAAAAGTATTTTAAATTTGGGTATTCAATTCAACGCATTAATATTTACACCTGTCAATCAAAAAGCACGTGGAGTCCGTGCAACTGCAAACTCAACTAGCTCTCTCTATATATGTTGTTTACCGGTTTATACGGATTTGATAGTAGTTGCCTACATAAATTGGGCATATTTAATTACATGATAGAACATCCAATTATTTCCCACCCATTTTTTAAGTTTATAATTTTAATTTCACCTAACAAATACTTTTCTTGAATTTATTTATACGGGAATAAACGGTTAATTTAATTTTGCCGATTTCAAAATTTCAAGGAGTAACCTCTCATCAACAGCATTCACGTCAAAACATTGGAAGATCAATAACCAAAACTATGAAAATGCATTTGTACAAGTACTAGTAATCAATACCAAAATGTTCGAACAGGAAAGCCAAATCAAGGACCACGGATTTCTGTATTCTAATTCCTTGCTTCTGTCCTGACTTCTCAATCCGAGTTGCATGAAAATTTTCACATACTATCCTTTTTAAAATTATATATTAAATAATTGGTGATTTATGTGGTTTGAATCGTCATTCCGGACCATGAAAATTCTTTAACAGCATTAGGAACAAATTCGTAGAGATCTCTGCTAGAGCGAAGGGGGTGGTAAAGGGGGGGTACGTGCACGGATGAACGGCCAATAAAAAATGACAATCACGATGAACGGCCAATAAAAAAATGATAATCACGATGAACGAAAAATGAAATAGAGAAACACGATGCACGATGAACCTCCATGCACGGCTGAACGGGAAATAAAAATTGCTCAACACGATGCACGAAAAAAAACCCTTTACCACCCACAGCGAATAACCCGCTTTCGATCTGTGCTCACTAATACCAATATTCATTTCCCCACTCATACGAAAGGTTTCTTTTATTTATACATATCTATTAGAGTTTTGATTTAATTCTTTAATGTAGCTGATGTGTCCTAGAATGCAACCCCCCAACAAAAAAATAAAAAAACAAAAACAAAAAACACTGTGTTTGTATAGAGGTTGTACTGCTAATTTTGTGATTTACAAATTATCAAGTTCCATAAAAAAATAATATAATAAGGTATCCCTTATAAAGGGGCTTGTGTGGCGGAATCTTCATGCTTGAATACCACACTATCGGTAATTAGTTAATTACCAATAAAATTCTTCTTTTCTAAATATTTGTACCATACTATATTCGACCTTGTTTAACAGCATGCCTCGGAAAGGGGGCGTGTACTAAAAGTGATATACTGTCACTGACCGTATATCACATATCGATATACGGTCACTGTAATTTGACTGCTCAAATAGACCGATTGCAGTATAAATCCTTTTAATTGCTCTAGACCGTCACGAAGCCAACAACATATACTAACCATCAGGATTACCATTGAACAATTAAATATGAATATGGTTATTGTATAAGCTTCTAAAAACAGTATCAGCTACTCCTGTATGATAATATAACAAATATTATGGATGAAGCAAACGTTTCTCTAATACTATAAGCACTGCTGTTGCACTGATTAAGAATATTATGGATGAAGCAACATATTCCCTGTGATATGCAAGAAGCAGAGGAATATGTACCAATGGGGTATCCATAACTGAATGTCAATCAACAACGCGAACTCCAGTCGAAACGAGAATGAACTCAGGTGCTCCGGAAGAGTAAGCAGTTCCTGCTTGCTATAGCACACCCGTCGCGTTACCAACAGTCAATGCAGTGCGTCAAATCCGGTAAAGGAAGGCAAAACAAACCCCTATGACAAACCAACGTCTGCACTCATCTGTTGCCCTTTGCAATAGTTCAGTTGGTAGTGAATATCATTTAAGTTATGGAATGTCCTTCTATAAATACTGAAAGGAAAAGCTTCATCATCAGGGAGTAGAGAGTTTTTAGTATATATATATTAGCGGCAATAAGCAAAATCATTTATTAAACCTAATGCCTAGTCAGTGTTTTCCTGTATACCTTTGTACCTATTTTGACATTGAGTTTCCATATTAAATCCCATATCATTTCTCGAGCGATGTTATTGTCTCAGCTTATGCCTACTAATATGGGAGTCTCGAAATATTATGGAACTTTATATGGCAATTTCTGTATAATAATAATTATATCATTATTACTCTAACATGTCTTATGAATGGCATACAAATTATACTGTTACAATTTTTTTCCAGGAGCGGTTGATATGTATATTTGTAGTATGCATTATTTGGTAATATATATATGACCGGTTTAAGGTTTAAAACATAATTGTTAGCTCATATGATTGAATAAGATTTAAAATATCATTTTTAAATATCCCTTGACCAAACCATGACCACCCTACACTAAACCATGACGTCCCTTGTACAAACCATGACAAGTGATTTTTTTTTATTTTTGCGATGCATGCTTTGTAAGCGTTTAATTACGCTGAAAAATGTGTCAAAAGATTGTATGCACAGTAAATGATTGTTTTTGAGCAACATCTGGCTTTTACTTTTGCTTGGAACATAAAATATTGTTATTTTATCAATTGAACAAGACTATTTTTCCTGAATGATTTAGCGAGTATATTCCATCATTTACATGTGCCATATTTTAGTATAAATGTATCTTGCCTTTAAAAATGCCCGAAAACGCCTTTTGTGTCCGGAAAAATAATGATTTCATTTTTGCAGACGACATTATGCAAATTTCCCTTGTACAAACCATGACGCCCTTGACTAAACCATGACAAAATCCCTTTACCAAACGCTAAATACGATATGACACATTACTACCTGTGGTTTTGTTTGTTTAAATCTAATGTCTTCCAATTTTTACAGAATAGAATACAGAATATTTTATTTAGAAAATCGCTCAGTCGCAGAAACTGCGTAACAGGAGCACAATTAAACAAACTACAATACAATACAAATATAACTGCAATACAGACAATTAATTACATACCTACATGTACATACAAATAATTTTTTTTATCACAGCTGATATATGAAAGAAAAAGACAGTACAACACAAATATGATAGCTACTCTAATAGTTTACAAACTTTTTGAATAAAAATAGACACATTTTTTAATAGACTAACATTACAAAACTTGTTAATCCCAAAAAACTTTTCTTTGTTTGGATATTCAACATAATACTTAGGTATGTACTTTCGCCTTAGCTCAAGTACATTGATATTAGTGCATAAACAAACAAAGTGGTATTCATCTCCAAGACCGTTCATACACAGATTACAAATTCTATCCTCCCTAGGAATGTTTCTCCATCTACTTACTTCTATGGGAAATTTAATGTTACATGTTCGAAATCTACTTATGTGTATACGACGAACTCGGCTTAGTCGTAACAAATATGGCTCTAGTGAAAATAACGACTTAAAGGATAAATAATACTCCCCCCTTGACGAATTATACATATCTGCGAACCATTTTTGTATGAACTGATCCTGGAGACGTCTTAAACTTCTACCTTTAACAGATTTATATTATTAAATTGTTGAATCTCCCATGCCCCGCTTAAACCGCAATCATCAAAAATGGACTTTACGTAGTTGATCCACTTACATGTTTGATTACCATTACTATTAAGCTTTATCAAAAGTGAGTATAATTTACTCGAAAGTTTTTGTTCGTTACTTACTAATCTATACCAAAAATTAACCATCTTCAATTTAATTTGTAGCTCTAAGGGATACCTTCCTAGTTCACCATATACCATAAAATTTGGAGTTGATGTTCTCACTGAGAGAATACGCTTACAGAATTGTAGGTGGACCTTTTCTATAATATCTTTATTTTCATACCCCCAGATCTCCGACGAATATGTCAAAATCGGAGTAACTAGAGTATCAAAAAGTTTTAATTGAAGGTCAACAGGTATAGCTATATTTTGAATTTTTCTATATAGCGCATACAAAGCTCTCTGCCCTTGTTCGACAAGTTTTTTACGAGTTTGGAAATATTTTCCATTATAGTTGAACAGTATACCCAAATACACATAAGAATCTTGTATTTCTACATCTTGGTTACAAAGTGTAAAATTAATATTAGGTTTGAACTTTCTGTTTGAATAAATTACAATTTTAGTCTTGTTTACATTAACAGAAAGCTTCCATTCTCTGCAATAACTTTCAAATTTATTTAACATTGTTTGCAGTTTTTCTGCAGATTCAGCAAAAAGGACAGTATCATCTGCATACAATAATATAAATAATTTAATGTACATATTAATGTTCTCAGTAAATAATTCAGACACAAAGGATAAATGTTCACCGCCGTTATCTACTAAATATTCTTCTAAATCGTTGAGATATAGAGCAAACAAAAAAGGCGATAGCTTTTCACCTTGTCTAACGCCAATTTCACATGGAAAAAAATCTGTTCTCAGATCTCCATCTTTTACACAGGACTTAATATCCGTGTAAAAGTTGAGTATGACCTTAAACATTTTCCCCCTAATATTTCGTTTAATCAACTTTTGTCAAAGACCTACTCTCCACACGCTATCAAAAGCCTTTCTGAAGTCAATAAACGCACAAAAAAGCTTTCTGCCCGTGGCCAAATACATCGATATAAGCGAATGCATAACAAATATATTGTCTTGTACTGAATATCATCGACGAAAGCCCCACTGAGCATCTGTGATAATGCCAATTTCGTCAGACAAGATATTCAGTCGCGTATTCAACACCGAGGTGAAAACTTTACCCAAATTGGAAGTGAGGCATATAGCTCGGTAGTTAGTCTAAATTCCCAGGATCCCCCTTATTTTTGTACAGTGGCTTTTTAATACCCGTAAGCCAAGCTTCGGGTATAAGCCCTGTATCAAAAATCAAATTGAATAATTTAACATATACAGGCAAAAACAAGTTAACTGCGCTCCTAATATATTCATTAACTACTTCATCATCCCCTGGCGCTTTCTCATTCTTTAAGTTCTTGATAGCTTTCAAGATCTCTTCTGCCGTTATCTGCTTATCGAGAACATCAATGACATCCTGATTTTCTATGTTATTCAACATATCATCTATGTTCACATCTGAATCGTCATGCACATTTTCATTAAGTTTTCTGAAATATTCATATAACTGTTCAACAGTTATACTCGCATTTTTATTCGAATCACGTTTATCCAACCGTTTTAAAATTTTCCAAAATTTCTTAGAATCTTTCTTAGACGTTTTCTAAGATCTGATTCAAATATATGGTTGAAGTTTCCGATCGCTGTGTTCATTTTTCGACCCCTAGCGTGTCTGATGAAGGTTAGTCCAGAAAAGCACTTCACACGCTTTGATTGTTTTTTTTTCATTTAACAAAATAATAAATGGACTGACGTAGAAATGATTGCTGCACTAAACTTTCTTTTAGATAATATTTACATAGTATTACGTTTTGGAAAACAAATATATTGCCAACATATTCATTGGTATTCCCATGGGAACCAAAGTTGTGCTCCACTTATAGCTGATCTTTTCTTATATTTATGGCCAAACTACAACAAGACACAAACAAACACCACCTTGTGATACTTTCAACAATACTTACAGATACTAACAGGACATCCTTTCTCTTAACAACCTCACTTTCTCAAACTTTATATCATATCCTTAAGAATTAATCCTCAATAAATCTACTCGACCGCCGATAGATGACCATTTTTTTGCTTTAGATTTAGACATCGTCAATGGAAAATTACACACTAAAGTGTGTGATAAACGTGATAACTTTTCTTTCCCAATGGTAAAATTTTCTTTTTTTCAAGGCGATGTACCACTGACTCCGTCTTACAGAGTATACATGCCACAGTTAGTCAGACACGGCCACCAATCTCGCAACAGATTTCCTGTTAAGAGGTGCAACACGATATTTTTCTCGCTTCAAAACGTAAAGACCCGATTTGTTAAGTTTACATTGAATACGATATGATTTTAGAGTGTGTTATTTTTGAGCTTTGTGAAAGATTATCAATAGGGGGAAGTTGGGTCCCAAAACTTAAACTAGTTTACCCCCCCCTTTTATATCAAGCTCCGAAACAGCGGGTGATAGTCGGTAAACTACCTATACGTAAGGGATGGTTTTGAATCTTATGTGTTGTATTTTTAGTCTAGGGCCAATGCAAGCCTCTGGTCATGTTGAAGACTGCTGTGGTTTTTTAAATTGCCGTTCTTCAAGTCGATTGTGTCTCATACACTTATTCCATATCTCTTAATAGTTTATTTTAGATAAGTCAGCTGATTCAAGCATGCACCAATTTCTTTTGGGTTGACTGAACGTAAGTCAGAACCATTGAGATCTTCATTTTTCCCAGTACGGATTTGCCTTGTTTTATATTTTCCTCTTTGACATTTGTTTATACTGGTTATTGTATTGTTCGGTTTTTACCTTGACTACTTATGAATAAGGATATATAAATATATTCTTGATGTTGGTCTAAATGAAAATTATTTTGAATAAAGGTAATAACAAAACTACCGAACTTGAATGATCAATCTCATAGCCCAGAGAAAATGACAAAAACGAATCAGTCATACCGGAGAATTGGTGGATCGCAATGGTCCTGACTTGGTACAGGCATTTCAAACAAAATGGTGGGTTAAACCAGGTTTTATGGCGCCAAGCCTCCTTCTTCCATTGCGATCTCCAAGTCCATAATATATATAGTTACATAGAGTAGTGTGACACTGCAAAACCCGCTTAACCCATAACACACAGCCACGTAAAACAGTGCGACACTGCAAAACCCGCCCAAACCCACAACATATAGTTACGTAAAACAGTGTGACACCGTAAAATTCTCTTGGAATTAGGCTTTATAAGTCGAAAACAACAGGACATGTAGGACACGAAAACCACCACGAACAAAACACAGAAGCTCCCGTCTGGAACTTTTTTGTAATTCTCATTTGAGAGAAACACAAAACCAGAAGAATTAAAGATCGCAATGGTCCTGACTTGGTACAGGCACTTCCAAAGAAGTGGTGGGTTAAACCAGGTTTTATGGCGCCAAACCTCCCTCTTCCATTGCGATGCGATCTTAGGATCCGGTAATGACCATAGAACACAACATAATTGTGAGACACAATAGGGATATTGAGGTGATCATCTCAGTACAGCAGACCAGTCAAACACTAATTAAAACAATTAACTACCATATCTTTTAACTCAATTTTGAACTTTTCTACTAGTGGCTGATAACGAAGAAAGATTTTTTTTAAGGATCGTATGAGACGTATTTTCTTATAGCCCTGCTCCAAAAGTCGGTCACGAAGAAATCGGTGTCTGATAAAAGAATCTGTGAAATGTGTGCAAGCTCTGGCATATCTAATAAGTTGTGAAATATAAACACCGTATGCAGGGGAAGTAGGTGTATTGCTCTGTAGATAGAAGCGATCGAGGAAAATTCCCTGAAAGGCAAAAGTGAACTTTTTTTCTTGTATAAAAACTCCAAAAGAAGGCTTATTGGCCTAATATCTGAATGTTTTATTGGAATGACTAACATTCGTAAATAGTTATCGAAAAATCACAGGAAATGGGGTAACAAGAAGTTATTACCAGAAGAACCAATCTCTACTTCAACTTCAACTAGGATACTCGTCTAAATCCATACTGGACATTTATGGACATTTACAACGAGAGGAATGATCAACTAGGATACTCGTCTAAATCCATACTGGACATTTATGGACATTTACAACGAGAGGAATGATCAACTAGGATACTCGTCTAAATCCATACTGGACATTTATGGACATTTACAACGAGAGGAATGATCAACTAGGATACTCGTCTAAATCCATACTGGACATTTATGGACATTTTCAACGAGAGGAAAGATCAACTAGGATACTCGTTTAAATCCATACTGGACAATTTCAACGAGGGGAATGATGTACGTAAAAAGAAAGGTGCGGTTCCAAACAAAAAAATAAACTGGTGATTAAAATCAAACATGTATCAACACTGTTCAAGGAACGGGTCTGGCTTACATCTGTACTGTTGGCTGACACGGAGGTTGTCTTGGATGGATGTCTTAAAGGCCCCCGGTGATGGTGATGAGACAACTGCTTCTGGTAGCAAGTTACCAACAGTGATGGTCCTAGGGAAAAATGAATACTGGTATGTATTGATACGGCAATGGAATGGCAGGAACTTCATACTGTGTGGGCTGTGTCTGGTTCTCGTTGATGTTGATTGAGTGGTATATAGTGTGATGGTATCGTTACTAAGTGGTTGACTACCTTGTACATCATGGTTACATCTGCAATAGTTCTTCTCTGCTATAGGGTTTTTCAATTCAGCTGTTCAATCATAGATGTAACACTCTCAGGTTTCTCCGGATTATATGGTTTGTTGAGAACAAAACGGGCAGCATTGCGCTGTACTTGCTCGATCTGTTTTATCTGTGCGGTGTATTGTGGGTTCCAGATAGGCGTGGAATACTCTAATTTGGGTCTTACTAGGCTCTGGTAGGCTCTCTCTTTGACTTTTGGTGGACAGAGTCTGAGGTTACGTTTCAAGAATCCTAGTACTAGTATGCCAGCTGCTTTCTTACAAATATTGTCGATGTGTAGGTTTACCATAGGTTGTCATGAAGTTCTTCTCCAAGATATGGGTGATGGTGTACAGTTTCGAGTGCTTCCCCTTCCATGGTTTTTTATACGACCGCAATTTTTTGAGATCGTAATATGTAATGGCGATGTCGTCGTTGTCGTCGTCGTCGTCGTCTGTTGACACATTGGTTTCCGTGCGATAACTTTAGTTGTAGTGAACCAATTGTTATGAAATTTTGATATGATGTTCGTAAAGAAAAGTTAGTGTTGCATTTGGGGGTTTTGACCCCTACCATTTCAGAAAAAAAGGCCAAAAGGAGCTAAAATGGGTGTATTCACAAAACGTCTGTAGGATGTTTAATTTTCATTCAATTTTGATCATTCTTTTTTAATTGTATTTTTCAATAAATTCTGTTAACAAACTGTAACAACAGTTTTGATGTATCTCGTACGTACTGTTACATTGCTATTAGGGGTAAAAAAGGGGCCACACCCAAAAAATCATTTTTTTTATTTGTGGTCCGATTTTCAAAAACGTTTTTTCACTAGAATCCTTAGAAAAATCTCTGCCTGCATTTTTTATCAGATTTGCAATATCTCATACCGTT
Source organism: Arcuatula senhousia (assembly GCA_963971305.1). Lineage (NCBI taxonomy): Eukaryota > Metazoa > Mollusca > Bivalvia > Mytilida > Mytilidae > Arcuatula > Arcuatula senhousia. The sequence goes on from OZ020311.1 coordinate 19,468,148, forward strand.
TACGATAATTTAGGGGTCAAAGGGGTCAAAAATGACAATTATAAGAGTTTGTCTCGGCAAATGATTTTATTAAAACTTTTTAGTTGTAGTGGGCTGACCAATTGTTAAGTTGTTTGAACATGATATTTCTAACCACTATTGAGAGTTTTCTCGTGTATGAGGGGATTGTGGCCCCTACCATTTCAAAGAAACATGGATCAAAAGGGCGTAAAATGAATGTTAAAAGTTGAATTAAGTTTTACAAAACTGCTGTAGAACATTATTTTTCATACAATTTGTTATTTTTTTCCATTGTAGTCCTCAATAAATTTATTCAGGAAAATGTAACAACAGTTTTGAAGTATCTTGCACTGTTACATTGCTACAAGGGGTCAAAAAGGGGCCATACCCAAAAAATCGACCTTTTTTATTAGTGGTATTATTTTCAAAATCTTTTTTTCATTGGAACCATTGTAAAAATCCCTGCCAGTGTTTCCCATTCAGATTTGCAATATCTCCTACCATTTTGGGGAATTTAGGGATCAAAGGGGCCAAAAGCGCATTATATGTTTTCCGTAAGGTTGGTATAGACTATATAAATGTATAAATAAAATTCAAAATTGCAACTAAAAGTCCACCAAAGAATGCATATGTCAAAAAACTTTGTGAGTCCACCATGGGCTGCATGTGTCCAAAGCATTTGACAATCCATATTAGGCCGCAAATGTACAAGGTTCAACTTGTTGCGGTATTACCATGCTGCGCTCGGCGTAGCATTTTTTCTTGTTGGTATTTGAAAACTGCACGATTGCACACTTCCATCTGCCAGATGTTCCTTCACTGTCGTCTGGAAGAATTTCATTATCTGTGTTGTCATTGACTGGTCTGTAGATTACACAGTCATCTGCGAAAAGGTGTATTGTTGATGTTAGATCATCGGCAATGTCGTTGATGACTATTAGGAAAAGTGTTGGCCCTAATACTGTTCCCTGGGGGACAGCTGATGTAACTGGTGAGGTCTTAGATGTAGCATTGTCGACTACAATCTAGCTGCTGTTGGTGGTCTGTAAGGAAGTTGTTGATCCACCTCTGTGTTGTGCCTTGTATTCCATAGTAATGGAGTTTGTTTGACAGGCGATAGTGCGGAACCTTGTCGAACGCCTTCGAAAAGTCAAGTATGGCCATGTCGACTTGCTTCCCACTGTTCAGATGTTTGGCAATGTCATCAATTGTCATGAGTAGTTGTGATTCACAAGATCTTTTTGCTCGGAATGCATGTTGGTTTTCATGAAGAATGTTTTGGTTGTCTAGATGGTCCATGACTTGGGAGACTATTATATGCTCTAGCATCTCCAATACCACTGCTGTTTAGGAGACAGGTCTATATAATTCCCTGGTTTTGTTCGGTCACCTTTCTTAAAGTTGTGTACACATTCGCGTTCTTCCAATCATCAGGAACATCACCAGTATCAAAGAAAGATCTAGGTAGGAACGGGTGTGATGGTGTTGGCTATTTTCTTGAGAAAGGTGATTGGTATCTTATCTGGTTCTGATGCTGTCCTCTCATTGAGTCTGTTAATGCAATTTGTTACGCCAGTTTGTGTAACAGTAATGTCTTTCATTGCGTGAAATTGAGACGGTCTCTTGTCTGGAATATTTTCTAAATATCTGACATCACCAATGTAGATAATGGGAAAGCATGGATGTGGGACCAGAAATGAAAATGGAGAACTCCTGGTAGATTTTTGTTTAAACAACAACATGATTATAGGAGGTACCATCTTTGCTCAGAAAAGTACCAAAAGAAACAAAAACCAGGAAGAAGTTTGACATACCTAGACTAAATGCACCAACAGTCAGGAAAGCTTTTAATCTTGAACTCAAGAATAAGTTCAGTGCATTAGAACACGAAAATGAAATTGAAGAGCATTGGAACAACATCAAAACTGTTTACAATGAAACTGTAGAAAAGGCGTTAGGCTTTCAGACAAACAAAAATAAGGACTAGCTATCTGAAAATACTTGGCAAAAAAATGAGGAGCGTAGGGTTATCCAGCAGCAAATATTAAACACAAAGTCGCAAAGGCTGCAAGACCAACTACAGTCAAGCTACAAGGCAAAAGGCAAAGAAGTGCAAGAAATGATAAGCGCAACTATGTAGAAAATCTGGCTAGTTATGCAGGAAAGGCAGCCATTAATGAGGAGATGAGCACTGTTTACAAGATCACAAAACAACTAACTGGAAACAGAACTGCTAAAGCCAGTCAAGTGAAAGACAAGGAAATGTATTGACAAAGAAAGAAGAGCAAGCAAAGAGATGGGTATAACATTTTAAAGAGGTTCTGAACTGTTCAGATCTACCAGACGAGGCAACAATTATACCATCTGATGAAAACATCAATATAGATACAAGCCCACCAACTCTTAATGAGATAGTGAAAGCTATGAAAATGCTGAAAAACAGAAAAGCTGCTGGAATTGATACCAACCATGCTGAGTTATTGAAATCAGATCTAAATACATCTGCCAAAGTTTTACATCAACTCTTTCAAAACATCTGGAACAATGAGACTATACCATCAGACTGGAGCAAGGGCCTTATTGTCAAACTACCAAAGAAAGGGGACTTACAATGGTGTACAGATAAATGGAGAGGAATTACCCTACTCTTTGTACCAAGCAAAGTATTTTGCAAGATCATTCTTAGCCGAATCGATACTGCAACTGACCTGAAGCTAAGAGAAGAGCAGGCTGGATTAAGAAAAGGACGGGGTTGCATAGATCAGGTATTTGCCCTCAGAAATATAATAGAACAATGTATCGAATGGAACACACCTTTGTTTATCAACTTTATTGATTCTAAGAAAGCTTTTGACAGTGTCCACCGAAATACTCTCTGGAAAATACTGATATCTTATGGCATACCAAAGTAAATCATCACCCTCATCAAATGTTTATACAATAATTTTGAATGCAACATAATACTGGAAAATAACATATCTGATCCATTTGAAGTAAACTCTGATGTACAACAAGGATGTACAATATGTATTCTATCTCCTATACTATTCCTAATGGTAATTGATTGGATACAAAATGGTATACAGTGGACCATGTTCAAACAATTGGAAGACCTAGACTTTGCAGATGACCTGGCAGAAATATCAACAACAAGCTTCGGTGATAATAGTTTTGCAAAAATTCGCCATGTTTGATTCAGCCTTTTCTAAATGCACTTATTGTCTGAAAACATGTATATCGAAATATAGATCTTTTAATTTCCCGTCCATATAAGTAATATTCCATGGGATTGAAAATATAAATAGAATTGTCTAAAAATATAAATGCTTAACTCATATAGATTTGAAAAGAACTATGGCGTTTTCTGTTTATTTAATTGGGGCAAAAATTTAACGTTATGAATTGAGATTTGAAATTTACCTTGACTAGCAGTGGGGAAAAATATCAGCACTTTGCTTCTCTTTCAGTGCTTTTGGGACTCTGTTGGGTGTTTGGTCATGAGGATATGCACTCCCCGTGAATCTATCAGATATGCACTGAATAGATCTACGTTCATGAATCATTGAACGCCTCGCCCTGAAATCTTTGACCAGTGACGGTCGGGGTGCCGTAGAGCAGTACAACTAATCAAACTTGTTCACTAATTACCAGTTCTAATTACCATAATTAAACGGAGGCATATGTCATAAACTTACTGATTCTTATAATAAATTAATCAAATTAGCAACCTATTGACATATCTCTTTGTATTCCGGCGCTGTTTGATTTTTTGTTGAAATTTTAGAAATACTGCCATATGCTAACCTACAGAAAGAAATGTTAAAACTGTGTTTCAAAAGGCGTTAATTTAAGATTTGACAAGACAACCAAAAGAGCAACACGAGACGTTTCGATAAAAAGAAGAGATTTTTCAGGTCAGTTATTTAACTTAAATTGTGACGTTATTGATAAATTTATTATTTAGAAAATGGAAATTAGTAACTTATTTTAACAGGTTATTAGTTCTCCATTTTTGTTGTTGCTTAAATAATTATGTAAAAAAATTATTTAATTATAATATCATATTATCGTCGTTCAGTTAAATTGGTTTCAGTCATCGGTAGGCCTAGATTTTTTTTTCTGAGATGTGACTGAAATCTTGCATGAATCAAATATGCTTTTTCTTCTTCTTTTTTTTTTGGGCCAAGCAGATGAGGTTATCTAAAAACTTAATTTATTTATTTTTTAGTTTAAATTATTTGGATAAACGACAATCCGTACGTAACTAAATTTGTGCATTCAGACACAAGCTTTGTTAATACCTATCATAATTTTGTTTCATATAAATAAAGACTTGTATATAAATATCTAATGTACAGTTCTATGATATAAATATTTTCCTAAGTATTTGATTGTTTTCTAAGGGATAAAAAAAATCTAAGAAAAATTCAAAAGGGGTGCAAAAAATATGTAATTTTCTGATTCCCCGTCCCCCCTTTTTGATCAATTTTGCGGAAAAAATATGAGTCTTAGAGAAAATAGATAATTTCTGATTTGCCAGTCAATGTACGCTTTTCTACCTATAGTCACAATCTTAATGTCAAAATTGTCTAAATAATTATGTATTGTAAGTTTATTAAATTCAAGATAAAATATTTGACATATTTTAGGATTTTCAACCTCAAAACTTGGAATTCTGGGTACCTATGACATCATCCCTTATTTGCATATTCATATTGTTCGCCATTTTGGTAGATCAATTTTGACGCTACCAAGTGATTAATCCACGCTATATCAACAACCATCCGTTTATTTTGGATAATCCTAAAGGATTGTTTATCTTCTTAAAACATAGCCCATTCGAACGGACCCGTGTAAGTAGCCGAAAACGCCCCATTATGTCCTTATATCTTGTAGCTGCACTCAGTGCATCTTTGTGCCGACATGATAATGAATCACCTTTCTTCAAGATACCCCCATTTTTTTCCTTGACTGTTGCATTTAAATAGCGTTTGCTGTATTTAAGAAGTGGTGCATTTTTTAAAGAAAAATGTCCCCCTATACATGTATTTAATAAACAAATAAATGCATCTTCAAAATTCTTGTGAAAACTTGTCAAATTTGTGAAGGCCATTTGTGAATCGTCCTGTAATTTAACGCAAAAGCATGAATAATATGAAAGAGGCGTTAGAGCTAGCGCTATGTAACACAAAAATGGACTGTAACAAATTTTTAAAAGTTTCAATTTCATAATATTTATAACGATTGCTGCAGCAGATTTTTTATATGTGTGTCATGGTGTTGAACAAAAGAATAATTCAGTGAAATAATAACAAAGAGAAGTCTTCAGATCAATTCCATCAACTTAATATGAGGCAGGTTAAACCTGTGACACTACCAAAGTTACAATCAATTTTATTCATATTTGTTCGAAAATAAAAACATTCTTGCTTTTCTTGTGTTTAATGATGTCTAAATTTTTCACCGTAAAATAGACGCTGAAATTTCGGGAAAACAAGCATGATTTATCAGACCTTGAAGGAAAATTCAGCTCATAGTACAACTAATTTTGACATTTCTTTCTTTATTGCTTTCTTTGGGAGCGTATGAACAAGTAAATTTAATGACCAAATAAAAATTTAAGTTAATAACATGTGTTTAGTCCTAATATTTCATTTGAGCTTGAAGCACACGAGTAAAAACCATGTACAAATTTAAAATTTATACAGGTTTAGTATTTATATGCATTATGAGTGTGTTGGGTGGACATTTTACTATTTTCCCAAATGTTCTGAAAAGACTGGTGATTTCCAGAGATGCAGACAATATTTTTTTCTTGTCAGACACTGGGTCCTTCAAAATCAATAAGTTTGCCAGACCTGCAAAAAATTTACAAGACCTATCAACTTTGGCTGTAATAAATTATTCCAAAACTTTGCCAGACATAAGTCCTGCACAATGTCTTCTCTTGCTGGACCTGCTGAAATTTTGCTCTCTTTGTCTGACAGGTCCGACACTTATCTGCATCACTGGATTTCATATTTGAGCTAAAAGAAGGCAGATAAACTGATCTCTCACTATGCATTTTTACATAGTTTAAAATTTTTGTTTTCTCTTAACTTGCTGTTAGTTATAATACTGATATCATTTTATATAATGTTTTCTAAAATGAAACTTTTTTTCAGTACACACGGTTCGTTCATAGGGTACGCTGAGAGAAAATCTTCAATGAATTGTCAGGCAAAATGTCATCGTTCTCGGGGATAGGAGGAAAGAATGACAAGAGCAAGGGCAAGTACACAGCAATCAACCTAAATCAATATTTTCAAGGAAAGAACGTCCAACAGACTAAGAGTTCAGGTAATTGTTGATGCATGATAGATAATTCTTGAAATCTAAACTTGGAAATAAATTTATAAATTAAAATTATCTTGCACCGAAAGTTTTTCCAGCCTTTGAAATTTGGATTTGCTATGCCTGATATGTGTTTTAATCTATTCAAGGCTCACCAGTGGCACTCTACCCAAAAGCTAAATATTAAATGAATATGATGAGCATAAAAGAACAAAACTGAAATTTGTCAACCTATGCCTGGGGTGATAAATGAAATGGAAAGATATGTTTAGATTTATTCAGTACATTGACAAGTTGATGTCTACCAGATGAATTCTTACAAATAAAAAAAGATTGATACTGAAACCATACAAAAAAAAAGATTAAGATGGATGTTTTAGTATTTACATTATCAGCACTACGTGTATTGAAGATGGATTCAGGCTCCCAGTGAATTCAAAATTACAACAATGTTCCAGTCATTAAATTTTGCTACGCCTGACAAACATTTCATCTACGAAAGACTCTTTAGAGGCACACTACCTAAAGATTGAAAATGCCAAACACTACATGTATATGAATATGTAGAGCTTAGAGCAATGAAACAAAAATTGATATTCTGATATTGGTTTATGTTTTCATACCTATACATTGTACCTGTACTTAGATTGGGATAATTATTGTGTTCTAGTTTCAAAACACCATAGTCTTGTTTGGTTTGATACATTTTGAACATCTTGCTCTTTTGAAATTGTGGATTTCCTATGTTTGGGTTGCTGATGATGACGAATAAATTTCCAAAATGGCCATACAGCTATTAAATAATTTGCAGTTAGAGTTTACATATCTGTTATGGTCTCGTGTTCATTTAGTCCATATCCTTTCATAAAATACAGAATGGAATTGTGATAGCAAAATGTAGGACTTATAAAGGCTAAATTTGAAAACTTAAGTCTCTCTGTAAAAATTTTGACTGGTTCAGTTCAATGATATGCATGAAAATTGTTTTCTTAGACATTTTACTAAACATGTAGAAGGAGTAACAATGAATGCTTATTATATTTCAGTAACACGGCAACATGGGCTACAAAGCTTGGGAAAAGTGGGCAACGTGCGGCGTATGCCGCCTCCGGCTAATTTACCAAGTTTGAAGAGTGAAAACAGTGGGAACGATCCGAACGTCAATCTCGTACCAACTGGAGGAGCAGGTTAATTTTTTGAATTGATTGTAGCTATTTTAAGCTACACTGTTATTTGTACAATAAACACATCATTTTTGAACAATCATAAAATGTTTTTGTCCCCTGACAAAAAACTTTAAGGGGGTTTGCTCCTGTATCATAAAGTAAATAAAAATGGATAAAGTTGCCTCTGTTTTAAAGAATATGGACAAATGATCAAAATAAGCAAGAAAAAAATGTAGGTCCATGTGCTCGTTTTAATGCTATAAGTATTTATAATTTTGGCGGGAAATAAGTTCTCTCTAGATTTTTCATTACTTTTGCATTGCCGCAGATTTGCATCTTTTAACATTTTAATATGTATAACAGAGTAAATAAAATTTCATTAAAAATTGTGAATTGCATATTCGGTGGACATATTTTTGAATAAGAAAAAGAAAATAGGGGGTTCATGGGCAAAAAATTTCAAGCAAGATAGATGGATAAACCTAGAGGATCTCGAAAATCTGACAAAAATCCCAAAATATGAGGAGCAAACTTCCTTAAGGGATGATATACATCATAATGTGTCTTTGGCTGTTTGTCAGTCAATCATATATATGAACATTATTTCCTAGCAACAACGTTTGATACAACATGTAGACTTTCTGCCATTTACTTTCTTTAGATATAATGTATAAAATTGTTAATCTTTCAGTTAAAATGTAAGTGTATGATGCTTTGACTAGATTGTATATGGTTTTGTCAATGAAGACCCATGAAAATTAATGATACAAATTTTGATATTATTAACAGGATGGGGCACGAAGGAAAAAGAAGAGAAGACATCAACACCAACCACGAGTCAGCCGCAACAGCAGCCGCAGCAGCCGGCTACTTCAACACCATCTGGGCAATCCGTCAAGGTGATTTTATTTGGGTTGTTTAATATTGTTGTTTTAGTATTATGGGAAAAGGGTGTCATTATGTATTGATAAATTATGGTTTGAATACAAGAAATTGTACCAGACATTTTTCTTTTGATGGTAAGTCATACAAGATTTGAAGGTCCAAAAAATGATTCGATAATTAGTTGGTTTAACCTAAATTCTGGCCAGAAAGAAATGCTGAGTTACTCTTTATTGAGTAGAAAGTACATTAATAGGAATAACCAATTTATAAATGCATACTTTGTTTGTCCATAGGTAACTTTGTTCCATCTTTCAATTTTATCTATTTATAGGTCAGTGTAGCTGGGGGCACAGCATCAAGTACACCACAAACAACAGTAACCAGTTCAGGGGGCAAGCCATCATGGAGCAGTGTGACTGTTGGCGACACATCAAGGGGCAATATTGTGGGTCAACAGTCACCTCTCTTTCAGGAAGAATTTCCAACTTTGAAATCTGCAGGAGAAGAAAAACCAAAAGATGCCAAAAAGGAAGAGGAAAAAGACACACAATATGGACCAGGGCCAAGTTTGCGACCACAAAGTATGTTTCATAATGTTCAGACTGTTATAAATCTGGTGAATAGATAGCGATTACAATTGTTTTAGGGCTGTTCCTTAATTTTACGTGGGGGGGGGGGGAACTTCTATTATAATTACATACACTGTATATGGTGGGTGGTTGGTGTTTGAGAAAGATTTTGTTAAGAAACAATGATAAGAAATTAATTATTATTAGATGGGTGGTGGGGTAATGAAAAAAGTGCCTCTCCACCCCCCCACCCACCCCTTTTTCACACATTTGATTCTTGAACAGCCCTTACATGTTAATTGTTTAATTTATATGTAAATTGTTTTGTTATTGAAAATTGAATCTTACTTTTAGATTAGAATATTTATACTACATTTGAAAATATACATTTCATGACTTATAAATTATAAATCATATTTGTAGATGTAGGGAGCTGGAAAGAAGGAGGTGGTCGTGGCGTCATGCAACAGCAGCAGCAAAAAGTCGACACACCATCGTCTCAGTCTTCTGTCTCATCGAGCCAGACAGAAACACAGCTGAATGGCCCCCAGACTTCCAGTGGTGCCTCAGAGACCCCAACCCAGCAGATGCCACCTAGACCTGGGTCTGGGCCAGGTCCTGCTCAAGGACCAGGAATGCCACTAGGACCAATGGGAATGCCACCTCAGTACAGAATGATGCCACCATTTGTAAGTAAACAGAAAAAAAGTTAATTGTTGTAGATATATTGTATAAAATACTCCAACTAAAATAAGTTGACTTTTACATTAATTGCAAGTTGAAAAATTTGGTATTTTTAGGGCTGTTCCATTTAAATTGATGTGGGGAGGGGACACACTTTGTTCAAGACAACCCCAACCAATATAAAAAAAAATCACTACTCATCCACCAAAAAATGCATTTTGACCCCCCACCATCAGAAAAAAAAAAACTGCATCCCCAAGTACCACATCAACTTAAATGGAACAGCTCTTAGAAGTTTAATTGTTATGATACAAATCAATTTTAATAAATAAATATTGGGAAGTTTAATTTGTTGCTTGTTGAAATATCACACTGCGAATTACAAGCCTTTAATGATGGTTAAAAGTTCATTAGAACTTGTTTTATTTGTTCGTGACTTGTACCGTTGTTTAAATATATATGACTTGATTTGATGCCTTTTGCTTATCCTTACTTGATCACTTGAAAAAAAACCTTACTCTATTTAATGTGAATAATTTCTTGTAGATGTATGGCAGATTCCCACCAGGATATCCTCCAAATTACCAGGGGATGCCACCAAGGTTTCCATATGATGCGAGGTAAGTCATAGCAACAAATGGCATTATAAATTACCAATGGTCTATTTTTAACAAATGTTTTGGAAATGGTTTTTGAATTGAGGTTTGGATTTGTAGAGTCTGACCGTATATTATTTATAAATTGATCTTGGATAATATATTTGTAGTTTTTTATCTACTTGAAAGCTAATGGTTGTTTTTTTTGTGTAAAAGAAAATATACTGTATATATATATATATTCCTTCTTAATGTAACTGGAGGTCTTTCCCTTGACTAAAAATGGTCATTATTTTTCTAAGGTTTCGACCCCAGCATCCAATGGCACCTCAACAGAGGCCTCCAGCAGAAGGTGGAGAAGAAGCCCCAAAGAGAGCAGCTATAATATCTGAGAAGGATCTGAAAGACTTTGAGAAGCTTAGAATTGATAATGAAGATGGGTGGGCTGGAGCACATGAAGAAATAGATTACTCGTATGTCATTAAATTCATATTTTGTGCAGAAACTTGAGTTTCAGTATATACATGTACAACTTGTTTTTTTTTTTACTTTCTCCAAAAGCATTGGTTGCGAAGGCCAAAAATGAAAAGGTTTTCATAGCATGTTACTTTATACCTTATTTTGTAGCAAAATGATTATACTGTTGTAAAAAACTACTTTTTAATACTTTTCCACAAACGTAAAATTGACCCATTTTGAATGAAGATTTGATCTTGATTTAAAGAAAATTTCAAGGTAGGGCTTCAATAAATTAAAATGTTGTGCTAAAATACTTGAAGCCAGTGTTTAGAATTCTATAAAAGGTTTATCATATATATACATCACTTTAAATAACAATTTTGAAATTGAAATGACTGCTAATCTCAAGAAAAACTAAGAAAACGGAGAGATTTCGCACATTTTTTATACGACTGCAAAATTTTGCGATCGTATAATGTTATGGCGATGTCGTCGTCGTCGTCGTCGTCATTGTCGTCGTTGTCGTCTGGGAACATTTGGTTTCCGTGCGATAACTTGAGTAATTGTTGACCAATTGTTTTAAAATTTTGATATGATGTTTGTAACCACTAAAGGAAGGTTGGTATTGTATTTGGGGTTTGTAGCCCCTACCGTTTTAGAAAAAAGGGCCAAAAGGGGCTAAAACGGGTGCATTGACAAAACTGTTGTAAAATGTTTGTTATTCATTCGATTTTGAAAATTCTTTTTTTAATGAATTCCTCATTAAATTCTGTCAACTAAATGTGTCAATGATTTTGATATTTATTGCACCGTTACATTGCTACAGGGGGTCAAAAAGGGGCCACACCCCAAAAATCGACTTTTTTATTTGTGGTCCGATTTTCAAAATCTTTTTTTCATTGGAATCCTTGTGAAAATCCCTGCCTGCGTTTTTCAATCAGATTTGCAATATCTCTTACCGTTTTTGAGAAATTAGGGGTCAAAGGGGCCAAAAACGCCATTTTTAAAAGTTTGTCAATGCAAATAGTTTTATACCAAAAATCAAGTTGTAGTGGGCCTGCCAATTGATATGAAGTTTATATATGATGATTATTTCCACTAAAGGAATCTTTGTTTTGTATTTGGGGTTTGTGGCCCCTACTGTTTTAGAAAAAAGGGCTAAAACGGGTGTATTGACAAAACTGTTGTAGAATGTTTATTATTCATTAGATTTTGAAAATTCTTTTTTTGTTGATACATCATTAAATTCTGTCAACAAAATGTGTCAATGATTTTGATATGTTTTTCACCATTACATTGTTACAGGGGGCTAAAGACAGGCCACGCCCATAAAATCAACTTTTTTATTTGTGGTCCGATTTTCAAAATCTTTTTTTCATCGGATTCCATGTACACAATTTCCTATTATTTTTTATCGGATTAGCAATATCTTTTACCATTTTTGAGGAATTAGGGGTCAAAGGGCCAAAATTGTAAATTAATACATGTATAGAAATAAGGCGTTGATGTAAATATATTTGTCAAAAATGCATTTCTATAAGTCCACCACAGGATGCATGTGTCAAAAAGCTTTGTAAGTCCACCATGGGCTTCATGTGACCAAAGCAATGGACTATCCATATTGGGCCTCAAACGTACAGGGTTCAACTTGTTGCGGTCGTATCATGCTGCGCTCGGCGTAGCTTTTTATTAACTACTGTCAACAAGTTCAAAAATTATAATCTTTTTAAATTTTCAGTATGTCTTGCACACGGAATCAGCTTGAAACTTTCATAAAAGATATATTTTAGTTATACAAGTTTTTGAATAAAATATGGAGCTGGTTCCGAGTGCAAGGCTATACTTCTGGGAAGGATATATATCACTCATGTGTGCTACTTTCCCATAAGCACAAAGTTAAAATCATTTGCGGTGGTTCATTTCAAGGACCATGTACTTAAAAAATAAAATAAGCTTTTCAACTACAGACGTTTATTTTCAAAAAATAGAAATATTATCCTGTCCAACAAGACATTTTGTGATAGAATTTACTTAATTTCATTTCTGACTTTCGTGGTGGGCTGAAAAGGGGTCTTATCGCAACCCATCCTTTAAGATACTTGTATGAATTTATGCACAAAATTGTCAAGATTGTGACATGGATCCATCTTTGACTGGTCTTGACAAACTGCAGACTGATAAAAAATATTAAAATGTAAGATCAAGTTGCATGTTATGTTAATTAAAATCTTCTGTACAATGTAATGAATTGTTGAATATTTCCAGAGAGAAGCTGGTGTTTAGTGATGATGAAGAAGGAGGGGACAAAGAGTAAGTTTATTTAGTATCTCAAAGATTAAGAGAAAGTCATTTTTTTTCTCGAAATTATTGGATTGAAAAAACTTTATTTGAGTCTTGAAATTAGAAAGTACCATTTCAGGATTGCACGTGAGAAAAAATCATGGTAAGAAAAAAAATTCATTGTGCAGTTTTTTATACAACCACAATTTTTTTTATACTGATGGTATGAGTGTTAAATCATGCTATGTTATCTTATTATGATACTTTACACTTTGAATTTATTTTCTTCATAGACGTCAATATTTTCACAGGAGGAAGCCGAGGGAAAAGCAGTCCGGTGGAAAGGCAAGTGAAGAGGAGAATAAGACAGATGATGTCAAGGTATCTCCGGAACATGTGCTTCAATTCATACCCCAATTCAACTTTATTAACTTGAAATGTTCATGTATTTCCAAATTACAGAAATGCATCATAGTCTTCAAACTTGAGCATGCAGCTTTGTTAGCTTTAACATAATGTTTTGATAATAAATTTGAAAAAAAAAGCATCGTATACAAATGAAAAACTTGCAATACACATAAGTTTTCTTCTCAGAAAACAACATGTTAGTATCATGCTCAGGTGATGTGACCATTTTAGAACATGTACTTTTAATTTTCACTTCAATAGTTTAGTTTATTAATGAGTTTTGTAAGTTTCATCAATTTTGAATGGTTTAAGAAGAAACATACATGACCTTATTACACTTTAAAATGTTTGTTTCTTAAACAGATTTCAAAGTTCATCAGAAAGTTTCAAAATTATAACTTTCCTTTCTATGATCTGGCACATTTTCTGGATTTATCAAGATGTAAAAACTTGTGTTGCATGTGAATGTTTGTCAGTTTTAGCTTCTCTAACCTTATGAAAGTTTGTCATCTAGGCAACTACATTGTAGGTCTTAGTTTTGTTCTAAATTTCATTGGCAGTTTTTGTTGATGAATTTAACATTGCAGAATCAGATGTTTGATATCAATTTAAAAAGGGAATTGTTTAATACATTTAAATGGTTTTTGCATTGTTTTAAATGAATAAAACCCGTACCTTTGACATTCAGGTCATTTTTTGTACTCTTGTTCTGTGACCTTGGCATTTAAAAATGTTGCCTCTCAATTTTATTATGTTTGTCTATTTTTTTGTGTCCTTTAATTATATGTCAAATATAATAGAAATGCCAGTATGAAAATTATTTAAGTGGTGGAATGTAAACAATAAAACCTATGCATAAACTAACACCTATTTCCCTCTACTTGAAGATATAAAATGAGTTTCACAAATTTACTAATTGCATGTGATTATAAGGCAAGACTAAATTTATGGATGGTATCTACTCTCCTTTTCTATATTAAGACTATTTTTTGCTGGTTTTTAATTTATTTCATCTATTAGAAAATATATATTTGAAATTACAGATAATTTTGCTGTAGACTGTGGTTTCATTATTATTCATGGGGTATCAGTTTTGATGGTTTTTGTGGGTGGCCTTGACCCACGAGTCTGATACCCAACAAAAAGAAAATTTAAAATTGATCTGTACGCTGCAGGCCTCAGAACCACAAAATTAAGAATCCATGAACTTATTCATTTTCATCAAACCACGAAAATAAATGAATCCACAGTATTTTTAGATGTTGTTCAGTTTATAAGTAGAAAGTAGTAATACATGTCTGTTGCTCCCTATTTATTTCTGATTATAAAATAACCTTAAATAAATTTTTCTCTGTTTTTCAAAAAATGTCATATGAATTTAACTTTTAAGATGGTTAATTGAAAATGATATTTAAAGTGAAAATTCTGTACATGGTATAAGTGAATTCACTGAATTTCTGTTGTTAATTAAAATTGTTTATTTTATTTAGAATGAGCATGGACCTCCACAGCCCAGGGAAGCTTGGGGTCAAGGACCAATGCCACCACAGTTCAGAGGTCAACCACCACCCATGGATGGTGTTAGTATATAACATGTCTTCAGTATTGTTATACTATTGTTTCTTAATAATACCCCCACTCTTAAGAGAGGGGGGCTATATTGCAATCACCTTGTCCGTCTGTCCGTCCGGTTCAATTTCTCTGCTTCTTTTGGATGGATTGGTTTCAAATTTGGTACACAGCTTCAGCGTGATAAGTTTAACCATACCTCCTCTTTCCAGGTCAGTCCATCATCTACTTCTTGTTTTCTGAGCCGACTTAGACTTTTTTAGGGATAAAAATTTGGAAATGTGAAATTTTTTGTAACAGATTTCTGGGCCTCTACTGGATTGATTGGTTTCACATTTGGTACACAGCTTCAACATGATGAGTTATACTGTGCCTCCCCTTTCCAGATCAGTCCATCATCTACTTCCTGTTTTCCGAGCCGACTTAGACTTTTTATGGGTCAAAAATAGACAATTTTTCGTAACAGATTTCTCAGCTTCTACAGAAGGGTATGATTTCAAATTTGGTATACAGCTTAAGCATGATGAGTTGTACCGTGCCTCCCCTTTCCAGGTCAGTCGGTCATCTACTTCCTGTTTTCTGAATGGTCGAGTGGGGTATGCTTAGCACGACTTAGTGCAATCCCTTGTCCATTCTGAATTTTTAAAATGCTTTTGGTTATCTAGCTTGGTTAAAAGAATTATTTGTTATACCCAAGTCTTCTTACTAAAGTAAGTTATATGTTATTGTTTTATAGCGATGGCCAATGAATCCTTATGACTTTATGGGACCACCACCCAGAGGACACCCTCCATATCCTCCACCATACAGAATGCCACCTGGACCCCCAAATCAGGTAACATAGGAGAGTTGATTTGAAAATCAGAATAATAAAAAATATTTAAAAAAGAAATTTTTTTTTAGTATCCTTAGAGATTTCAATTGAACATTTCAACACAACTATGGTTTATAAAAGTATTGGAGTTGTCAGAATACAGGAGAGTTTTGTTTTAAGACTATCTTTAGTACTCTGGTTGATATTGTACATATGGGATTTCTAATCATGTATATTTTATTTTATATTATTATTAAGCGTCCACCATTTTCCCAGCCACCACCCACAATGAGTCCTGTAACTCCTCCCAAAAAGGCTGCAGGAGAAGACGATGATGAGATGTGGCGACAGAAACGTCAACAGAGGAAGGAGGAAAAATCTGATGCAATAGAAAGGGCAAGACAGAGGAGAGATGAAGAGGAAAAGAGGATGGAGCAAGAAAGGAAAGCAGCAGCTGCTGAAAAGTTACGACAACTTAATGAACGCACAGGAAAGAAAACGGAAGATTCGCCCAAAGATGTAAGTATTCAAAAAAAATAAATAAGAGTAATTTATTAAAGCTGAAATGTTTACTCTTTGCTTTGAAGAACTAACTATAAAAGTTATGTTTTTGCTTGACTTTTAAATTTTACCTGGTATATTATGTCATACTATTGATTCAGAAGTTTTCATTAATATTATTTCAAAGTTATTTTTAAAGAAGTTTAACTTGTGAAAAATCAGTCAAAAATATTTGTAGACATTGCTTTATATTATACACCCTGAATAAGAGTGGGTATACTGCTTTACCTGTGTCTTTATCTCCTTTGTTTAATGTGTAGGATAAAGATGGTGAATCAGAGACTCGATCAGAAGGCAGATCAAGCAGGACTCCTAGTGAAAGTAGTGAAAAAGATTCAAGGGAGAGGTCTTACAGTAGGGAACAGCATAAGTTTTCCCCTGGTGAAAGTGTAAGTCTCTTAAACCTGTTGTACAATATTTTGATATTTTCAATATTAAAAATGAAAGTAGCATGGAACCTGTTTTAATCAAAATTTGTTCAGTTTTATCGATTCATTTATTGAAAACTTATAAACCATTAAAAGAACAGAATTCAAATTTTCTAAAAATGTTTAAAGTACATTGTTAGAGCGTATAGTTAGTTACATGCAAAATAAACCATATTAAAAACAATATTCTTGCAGATGTATTTAGTATAAGTCTTCGTCACTTTACTGATCAACAATTTTTTCGTGTATCTCTTTCTAAAACTGTTGTTAAATCATATATCTTTAGGGCAATAAGTCATCATCTAGAAATGTTCCCCCTCGTTTCCAGCGTCAACAGTCTGATTCGCAGGTGCCCTCCAGGTCACAGTCTCAACAACAACAGCCAGGCTCTCCACAGCCCCACCCTGCACAGATGCGTCCTGGACAACCTCCTCCTCCTTGGGGGTTCTGGCCAATGCCTTTCATGGGATATGGACCCAGGCCACCAATGGATATGAGTAGTAAGTAAAAACATAATGATAATTTTTTTATGCCCACCAAAGTTGCAGGTCATATTGTTTTCAGGTTTTGCACCTGTCCCACCTCCAGTATACCTTTAGGTTTTCTTTGATGACAGAGGTTACCTTGGGATTAACACTAAATTTTAGTAAACTGTAGTCATAAGAAGGACAACATTTTGCAAGTAAAATAATGCATTTCCATATCACATTAACCAGCAGCACAATATTGACCTGGATTATTATCAAAGGTTGGAATTGATCTGTTCTGTACATAAGAACATACTGATCAAAGCATAGCATTAAAAGAAAATGACCCAAACATACCATAGTTAAATAGCCTAAGATATGAACTTAAATTAATGTACACTAATTGGTTATACACATAAATATGTCTATGGTTATTTCTATTTATTTCTAGATATGCCTATGTATCCTGTTAGAAGGAGAAACGATAGTCATGGATCCGGTACAGATAGTCAAGATAATGAAGGAAAACATGAATTTGATAGAGATCCACGAGCATGGCAGAATTATCATGTTCCTCATCCAGGTAAAGTTTGAATTCAAGAAGAAAAAAATATTGCTTAGAATAGATGTAGTTTATAAACAACTATTGTACAAGATGTAACATAGACACAGTATACATGTACGTGTAAATTCTAATGCGAAGTGAAAATCACAAGCCTATTGTCTATTGAATTTTGGATCATTTGAAAAGATATGTGATCTTAATGATGATTGAATGTTCATAGTTTAATCTTTGATGAGATTATCATTCGCCATACTGAAAGATCACTTAACTTTGTATATTAAGTAAATGCCTATTTTGATGGAACAATGTCTTTTTCCTCGATAAAAGTTGTTCTGATGCCTTAATTTACTAATGTTGATCTTTGATTATCCAGGTCAGTTTGATGGACGGCCACCATACTTTGATGGAAGAATGTATCCTGATTATGATAGAGGATTTCTGGAATATGATCGAAGGTAAGGGCTTCAAATATCAAAATGTTGCTCTTGAGTAATATATTCACACTAAATGATATATTTTTAAAAACAAAAGGAAGCACAAGTTTTTAACAGAAAGTAACATACAGTATAAGCCACAAGTAAATAAACCAGAGAAAGAAATTGAGGATCTTAAATATATAGCCAACTAATTTTGCAGTGATGGAATTGAATTGCTTTTATCCATCTTATCACCATGGTGATACATACAGTCAGGGATCACCCTTGTAGCAGTGTATTTAATTCACCTGTTCCAGTGATACAAATTCACTTCCACAAGTAGACAGGATTTCTTAGCAGGATAAATTCACTTATACAAGTGATTTTAGACAAAATGTTAAATCTTTGATCATCTGTAATGATGTTATACAATTTTTTCATGTGGTCAGCAGTATTTTTCTTCTTTAGATCTAAATTGAAACTTTATATATCAATCAAAATCATCTGGGCGCAGAAGAATTTGAGAGGGCGCAAAAGCTTTGAAAATAGGTCCCTTGAGAAATTGAATGGCTATTAATTTGTACTTATTGTGTCTTTGAAGAAGAAATTTAATTTATCAGACAAGCTATCTCTATAATGATACTAATGAAGTGTAGAAATTGTAAATTTGTTCTTAAATACACCAAATAAAAAGAAATTGTTTTTAGTGGCTATATTATTTTGATAAATTAAAAGTTCACTGGAACAAGTGAAATGTATTCACCCAAAACTGTGTTCACCTATATCAGTGATTAGGTTTCACTTGTCCAAATGAAATAAATTCACTTATATAAGAATGATCCCTGACTGACATACATGTAATTTCTTGGCTGTAAGAGATTCTCCTAGTATATGGAAATCTCTTGATGCTATTGATTATATGGTCTTAATGATGATTGAATTTTACATATGTCTTCAATGATGATAATATCATTCGCCATACTGAAAGACCACTTCTATTTCATGAAAAATAATGAGCACATCTTGGTGTTTCTTTTCATCTGCCAATCAAAATAAGTTGTCAAGTTAATATCTATGATGGCATGCTTTTTATTTATAACTTAAATCATCATACATGTTGCTAAAGAAAACAATAATTACATGATTTTATGACAGAGCTTTTGCTTACAATAGATTTGACTAAGTTGGTCAGTTGTATAATGATGTCATATAATTTAATTCAATTCAGAGATCATGAAAAGAAGGATAGTGGCAGAGACAAGAGGGAGCGTTCCTTTTCTGGGGATTACGAAGAGGATGAAGAAATAGAGAGAAAACCAAAAGAGGTTGAGCATAGACAACCAATAGTACAGAAAGATCCTTTTGATGATACCCCAGACAAAGAGGGAAAAGATGAAAGAGTTTCTAGTCCAAGGTTTGTACTCGTTGTGAAATTAAGTTTGTAAATGTCAATCAAGTCCAGCATGATAGTTTCAATGGATTCTTCCTCTTAAAATGAATGACCAACCTTTTATAACCCATGTCTGTAAGAAATTACCTATAACTAATAAAGTATGGGTTTGTCTGATTAAATGATTATTCCTTGGAAAAATATTTTACAGATTCTTTAATATCATATTCTATATTCTCCTTCTTTATTCTGCACCATTAGGTGTTACTGTATATTTCTTTGCTGTGTTTTAATGTTGGAGTCCTATAACATGGCATATAAATTTTGTAACTTGATATCTTTTATTTTTTTATCGTGCAAGAATACTTTGTGTTACAGGGATGACAAGAAAAAGAAAGAGGAAACTAAGTCCAGATCAGAGGAGAAACCCAAGGAATCTGTCAAATCTGAATCCAAGGAGAAGACTGATTATCACAAAGATAAAAAGGAAAAGAATGAGGATAGAAAGGATAAATATGATGACAAGAAGAAGGGAAGATATGATGATAGAAGAGGTGATAAACATGATCGACATGAGGAAAGGAGAGATAGGTACCATGATGATCGTCAGAGGTACCATGATTCAGGACCTCCAGAAAACTACTGGAACTCCTCATACAATAGATCAGGAAGTAAGTCATTGCTTTGTCATGTCGCACTATCGAAATATGTAACTGAAAGTTGAAAACTGTAACCCAAGTTGAAGGGCAAACCTAAAAATTAATTATTTCAAGTTTGCTATGATGAACAAATTAAATAATCTGTCAATCCAATGAAAGGAATGATTACAAGCATTATCTGAGCAAACTTGGTACAAAACCACATGCCTTTTTTCAATTTTACTCATTCATTATGAAGTTGTCTTCAAAGTGTTTAATTCTTATGTGCAATTTAAAGAAAGGATACTTTGCATCAAAATAATATATTATCTCTTTAAAGCATTTGATTTGATATATTTTTCTACATGTATGAACTTATTTTTAGAACGAGAACATCCAGCATGTCCTCCTCCAATCACACCACAACAGACACAGCAAGTTCCTACCAGGGGCAGCCATTACACATCCCTGAAGCGTAGTGCATCCAACATGTCAAGTGGGGCTTTAACTCCAAGTGATAGAAAAACAGAATCTCCTAAAGATGTATCAGACAAAGTGGACCCCAACAAGCATAAAACATTACACAAAGTAAGTTTTTTCATTCTTGCAACATGTAGGGAAAATACTATGGCATATGGATTTCACTGTCTCGAATGAATTATGCCACATTTTTCTGGACAGGTAATGATATTTTGCAAGTAGCTTCATCCTATAGGATTTTTGTGATGTAAAGTGATTTTGATATTTATATTTCCAACTTGTAGTAAGATGTAAATGTTACTTAATGGCTCATCCATCCATAATAATTATGCAACTATTGATTTGAAGATGTGATGCTACACTATGCCATAATGGTTTTGATTCAATAAGTTTTAGAAGTTTTAAGAAACTTACTAAATGGGGACATATTTTGGCAATGTGAACTTGCTGTTCTAGAATGTTCTCATCTTACTATGGTTTTGCTTTTAAATTGCAGCAAGATTCAAAGGAAAAGTCTGTGACGAAAGAAAAGCCAGAAAAAGTGGATAAAGTTGAAGTGGTTGACAAGTAAGTATAGTGTGGTTAATAAAACCAGAGTTAACAAGGCAAAAAAAAAAGAATCAAGAGAAATAAAATCTTGCCAAATAAACCCCAAAAACATAGAAAAACCAAAACAATCAAATGACTGTAAAGCATGACCGGTAAATTAACAACATATATTTTTAGACTGCTTGATGTTCTAGTCTCTCAGAGACTTGATTAATTTACATGTTAGTTCTTAAATTGTTGAATAATAATTTTGAGTTACACATTCATGCTTAAATTATTGAATAATGTTATTTTAACTCGTGCCATTTTCACACATCCATATATCTATTATTTTTTCAGGACGAAAGAAACTGCTGAAAATGTTGAGAAAAAAGAGGAGAAAGAGAAATCAGTGAAGAAGGAGGATAAAAATAAAGAGGAGAAATTCAGTAAAGATGATAAGTTTAGTCATGAAGACAGATATGACAAATTTGGCAAGGATGATAGAAGGGAAAAGAATCAACCTCCATTGAAAAAGAAGAAGGAAGACCCTCAAGATCGTTACAGAAACAATCCAAGATCTAGAGAATTTGTAAGAGGGCGGGGCCGTAGTTCCAGGGGACCACTAGGGCGTGGTAGAGGAAGAGGGGATTTCCGTAGTTATGATCCTGGACGTTCCCGTGGTGGGTTCAGGTCAGACAGAGGAAGACCATTTAGTACAGGAAGGTGGGGAGATCACCATGAACATGATGATTGGGATGAGCAACAAGCACCTAGGAAGTCCAAGCCGGAGGATAGTGAAGGGTCATATGAGGACTATAGTGATTCTAGTGATAAAGGTGGAGAGAACAAGGATAGGAGGTATAGAAATGAAAGAGGAGGAAGCAGTAGTAGAGGTAGAGGAAGAGGTGGGTTCCCTGACAGGAGGATGAGGGATGACAGAAAAATGAACCATTTTGAGAGTGACAAGCGATCTGATGGTGCTAATCATGAGGACTATGATAATAGAAGAAGGGATGATAGAGGTGAAAACAGGAACTCGGGAGGTTTTGCTCCTAGAGGAGAGCCCTCAAGAAGAGGAAGAGGTAATGATGACCTGTAAAGACTTGTTAGTTTTGTTTAATGGTAACAATGTAGGTAAAAGTATGTAAGGAAAATCATAACTTAAATAAATAAGAAATGAATTTTGGTAATGTAGTTATGCTAAATTGTTCATTTGAAGAGAAAGGTGAATGTCCCAAGTATAAATTCTATTCAATCTAGTGTTTTGGGAAATGCATTAAGTTGTGACATTAACTAGATGCAGCAAAATTATAGTTTTGTTGTTTTTTAAATATTTTACTATTTATAAACATTTAATTTGTTTCACCTGATAATTTTGTATGTTCTATTTACAATTGTCGTTTGATAATATTAGTTTTAGCTTTTACTTAAATTATTTTAAGTGTTTACTTTTATTTATTTATTAACAATAACAATTTGTTTTAGTCTCGGTCTTTTGACTTAGTTTTACTTTAAAGATTTATTAAGTTATAACATGTTTTTGTCCCGATGATGGCTGCAATATCGCCGACGGGACATAAAGCAGATACCAATCAATCAATCAATAACTAGATGCATGTAGTTTGCAGTGATGAGTGAAATTATAATCTGTCAATCCCATGAAAAATATATGATTTAATATTATTTACTCTGAGCACACTTTAAAAAAAAAATGTATATTAAGGAAAAATATGTATTAGAAATATTAAAGATTTATTTATACTTTTCAAAGCAAGTTTTTTTCAATATGATTAAAGCACTTCAAATTCTGTCCTTGATGTTTTTACTATTGAATGATTTGCTTATTTTTTTTTTGCAATGATTTTTAGGTGGTGTTCAGACGACTAGAGGTGGTAGAGGAGGAAGGTATAACTCAGCTCCACCCAATCATGTTCAGCGTGGTGGATTTGGTAAACCACCATCATCATCTTCCTATGAGGATAAAGGAGAACGTCCAAGGTATGAGTTCTTTGCCA
Source organism: Arcuatula senhousia (assembly GCA_963971305.1). Classification (NCBI taxonomy): domain Eukaryota; kingdom Metazoa; phylum Mollusca; class Bivalvia; order Mytilida; family Mytilidae; genus Arcuatula; species Arcuatula senhousia. Next base: position 19,491,402 of record OZ020311.1, read on the forward strand.
ATCTAGTTGGGGGGGGGGGGATTTGCAATAGAAAATAATGAGATGTGGAATAAGTGTACACTACACAGCCCACAATCAAGCGGCAATTCAGAAAAACCACAAGTAACTGTATGCTAAATTGTTTGCAGTGATGAGTAAAATTATAATCTGTCAATCCCATGAAAAAGATGATTAAATTCAATCTACTCTGAGCAGACCTTTAAGTAACAAGAATGTAATGGACATAATGCCCCAGCTTGTAACATTTGGGACGGACAGACAAACAGACCCAAACAATAAATGCCCCCCTACTTTCGTAGATGGGGCATAAAAAGAATGGGCATTGTGGAAATAATTGTATGCAATATTATAAATCAAACTGGACATAGTTGCTGTCCTTCTTTAATACTCAAATATTGAGGAAGCAAAGGAGAACTAATGGGAAACTCCCTTGAAGGCAAAGACAAAATCAGTAGATATTAAAGACAAAGAAAAAAGTAGGGAAATACACAGTGTCATATAAATAAACTTTATTAACGCAAAACATGTCCCAATTGGGGATAACAGCAAACATTACAATTACATTACATTATACAATGTACAAACTCAAAAATGAAACTTACAACATGAATATTTACAGATGTTATATCTTTATTAGATTATCCTCTCCCCTCAGTTCTTAATGTGTTAAAAAAAGAATAAATTAGTGAGATTTGATTGATGTTGAGAGTCTGAGTAAAATTTTTGTGCTTGAAGTTCTAATTTAAATGTACATGTATTTTCTACCAAAAACAATGAATTATCCTGCAATTTTAAGCTAGCTTCTTCATACTTTCCTATCTTGAAAGGTTACCTTGAAGTTTTGGAAAGAAGGATGAAATTGTTTAGTTGCTTGAATTTCAGAGGATTCTTATACTTGTTAAATTATCCATTTCAGGAAAGATAAAAAGCCTGAAAGAGCACCCCCTCCGCCAAGATTTGCAAAGAGGGGTTTAAACGAGAGGGGGAGGGGCACTGATCGTGGCAAAGCCAGAGGCAGAGGTCGAGGAGGAAGTGCCCCTCCTAGCGTAGGTTCAAAGCCGCCACAGCTAGCTCCGCAAAACTCCTCGGAATATGCCACTGTTGAAGGAGAAGAATGGGAAACTGCTTCTGAAAGTAGTGATTTTTTAGGGAGAAATGACTCAAGAAGTGAAAATAATCATGACAAGAGAGACACAACTCCTAATAAAAGGAGCTTCTCTAGTCAGAGACCTATGAGTGACCGTGGGAATAGAAAGAATCAGACAGACTGGAGAAAGCAATACGGAGTAGATTTTAGAAATCCAAGCAACAAAGAAAAGTCCCCAAATCACATGTCAAAAAACGGGATAGCTAGGGGTAGCAATGGTGCCCCGCGAAAATCCAACTACTCAAGCAAGAAGGAGAATGTGTCCAATGTGTACCAGGTTCATCGCATGGTTGTTAATGATCAAAATGCAATAAATAATGCAATGAATAACAAGTAAGTGTAAGCTATATTTTGAAGTGGTAGAATTTTATTTTTCCCCATCAAAAGCAGACAAAAATGCTGGGTGTCCAAATGGGTGTGGTATGGAGCTGCAGGTAGGGGTCCTTTATGATGGGATGCATTTTCAGGTCTGTTGCTCATCAACTTCTGTTTTTCGAGTCAACTTAAGATTTTTTCCCACTCAATGGACAGGGGACCTAGAATCTGTTCTTGTTGTTTTTCCAGAAGTTTGCTGTGATGAATAAATCTTATAATCTGTCAATCCAATGAAAAAGGATGATTACAAACTGTTCTGAGCAAATTTTGAAAAACACTCCACAAGTGATTATATTTGCAAGAAGTGTTACAAAATATACAAACATTCAGAAATTAAATAACAACATGTACATAGAGAATTGAGACTTCCAAAAATGGAATTAACTTATTATAAACAGCAAAAGTGTGTTTGTTGCTTCACTTTGTGTCAAGCAAAGCAGCATCTAACTTCTTGAGAGTGTTCTTAATTTAATTTAATTTAACAAGATTTTTCAAGGTCTTATGAAGCTGAGAGATAGCTGTGGCAGACCAATAAAGTCCACTTAAGTTCATTGAGCTAAAAAAAAATAACAGTAATATGCAAACTTGCTTGTTGTTGTCATTTAATCATGGTAATTTTTTAGGTACAGGTCCACAAAGCCCTCTGACTTGTCAGATGTATCAAAACCATTGAAAGCAGAAGAGAAAAAGGAGAAAAATGTGCTAGAAAACATTGACATCAACAATTATGCTAGTGAGTGAAAAGTTATGACAAATGCAAAATATTAACAGAAAAAAAATTGAGAGAGAGCAAAACATGGTTAGAAGCTTTATGTAAAATAAGAGATGAGAGAAATTCATGCTCATATCAAAACCTCAAACAACTAATCCAAGTGCAAAAATAGTTATTTAATGATTAACATCACCTTAGTTGCAGACCCCTAAATTTAACATCTGATTGCTACTCTTCAAGCTTAAGCCTATAAAACTTGAAAAATAAAACATTTTCATTTGTGTAACTTCGAATTTGAATTCTTGTAGTGGTATGCTACAGAATGGGTCAGAGATTTAGAAGACTATCATATTTAACTTTCTGTTTCTTTTAGGTGTTGTTGTGATAGACGACATATATAGCGTACCTGTAGATGATCCTGAGTTTGGCACAGAAAACGAAGGCTTCCAAGAAGTCACTTCAAAGAAAGCACAGAAAATGAAGCAGAAAGCTCAACAAGAAGCAGAGCTGCTGAAGAAACAAATCACAGAGAAGCAGAAGAAAGACGCTCATAGCAGCAAGGTTTGTACATTTTTTTTTCAAGATATACTATTGAATGATACACAAGTTGTGAAAGGCTAAAGGAGAGAAAAATAATACTTAACAAATTGCAAATAGCCTTAAATTTGAACAAATCTAAAATTGGATGATAAATATAAAGCATACATGTACATTTGTAGGTCATCTTAATTTCAGTTTTAAACATCTGTGTGCCCTCTGTTTCATCGGACATATTCCATTTAGCCATTATTTACCTTCAGGTGGTGGCCAAACCAAAGGGAGTCCACAACAATGCTAGTAGTAAAAAGTTTGGTAAAAGTAAGCTTCCTCCAAGGTTTGTTAAGCAGAAAGAACAGAGAGATAAAGAAAATGACCAGGGCTTTGACATGATGAAAGTTGGTAACTGGGATAATGATCTAGCCAATAATATCCCTGCTCCCTCCATGGGTATGGACATGGAATCATCTCAAGGTAAGTAATCAGAAAATAATGATCATCTAGACATGCCCATTGTGTTTTCTTCTGTATAATGAATATTAAGGGTATACAAGAACCTCTTCATTCTGATCAAATGGCATGCTCATCTTTCTACTTGATTAATATCCACTCATTCGATTAAGATACTCCAAGAATGGTTCATTTTACTTAATTGAATAAAAATAAAGTGATTTTAAAAGGTTATTTCATTAAGATAATACTTAAAAAGTACTATTTCATATTTTCACCATTGTTGTGAATTAGTGTTGTTAGGGTGAAAAACAATTGACTTGCTCTTTTTTCATGTATTCAGGAAGATATATACAGTACTATATGAATATTTCATGTATTGTGCACTTATTGTAGACCAGAATCAGCATGTGTCCAGTTCTATGTCGATGGGAACCATTCCTGCTCCTTTACCCCAAGTAAATGCTTGGGCCACCAAGCCCATTAGTTATGCTGCAGCAGCTGTCACAGGTGGTAACTTGCCACAGATGGGGGATAACAAGTTTGATAAAGGCGGACACGATAGTGGAATCGATGTTAGTGACCAACCTAATTCTGCAGGCTCTTCCACACGAAGCTCCCCAAGTGCAGAAAATAAATTGAGGAATGAGAAGGTGAAGCCCAGCATAATGGAATGCCCAAATTTCTTTTTGTTAATTATTTAATTTTTTAATTAATGTAATTTTTTTTGGTCAAATTCAGTTCAACAAAGGAATTTTAGTCCAAATTCATTCCAAAAATATTCTTTGGAAGTTGTCACAGCTAAGTTAATGTAAGATTTAGTAGTAAATTGTAAAAATCGGAAAAGCTTAAAATGTGCATGTGCCTGTTATAAAAAGATAATATATTTTCAGAAAGAGCAATCGCATGCATTTATAAATAATATTTAGAATAACATGACAGTATATTTTTAACATTGAAAGAATTAACAGAAACAGAGTATTATCTTATTAAAAAATATATAAAAGTGGAACCGTTTCAAAATGAAGCTATTTAACTTCCAAAGAATTAAGGGGGTATCTAGAAAGAAATCAATTACTTTTCTGCACTTACATATTTGTGTTAAGATGTGTTTATTTTCTATACTTTGGAGCTTCTTTCTGCTTCTGGCTATATAATGCATTCATTGAAGGTACTAGGGAGTCTGCTGTTTTGTCAATCAACATGTAGAATTAGTTTGCATGAAAGGATTTTGCCAAGCATAGAATTTTCAGTGAAACCTGAACATATAAGCATCATTATGATTTTAGACAATTTTGGTTATTTACCAAAGTACATAAGAAATTTTTCATAACATGATTATAAAAGGTTAATTTAAGAATATTTAGGAACATTTTATATTTATTCTGATGCCTATGTGTCAAAAGAAATTGACAATACAGCAGAGTTATTGGATCTAACTAAGGACTAACATTTTGCATGTTCTTTCTTACAGTTTCATTTTCATGTTTGAAAGTTAGATAACATTATTGCATGAAGTTTATTTGAATAATTTGATTGCTTTTGATCAGTTGTCTGAATTATGATTTTGAAATCTACACTTTTTTCCTTGCCAAAAAAAATCAAATAGTCAATCATTGTCAATAGTAAGTTTATCTGATAGAATAGAACATTGGCATGGATGTAAGACATTTTATTTGGAGATTTTTTCCATCTTTGCCTGTTCTTTAATAAAAAATCATTTGTATATAACTTACTTAGAAATTACATGCTTTGTAGATTTTCACAATAAATGTCATGTGTTGAAGTTTGTTCTTGTGTGTGCAAGCCTAACTTGATCTTTTCAAATATTCAAGACACGTAGTTTATTAGATAAAACAAATACATGTTTATTTTTCATCATTAGTCTTTCAGTTGACGTCAGAATGCTTAAATTTTCTGATACAAGAAATTATTTTCTTCAAACACTTTTTAACTGCTCTATTAAATAGAATTTCTTAAAGCAGCAAAAGTTAAATTTAGAAACATGGTCTTGGCACCATGCATCTCTTTATATTTGTAGGAATTCGTAGTTGGACAGTATTATTCACTGGCATGGTGTGCCTCTTGTAAGTTTGTTAATAATATTGAGTGGTTTTGATTATATTTTGCAGAAGAATGAACAAATGAAGGTTGACCAGCATAGAAATACATTTGATTCCCCTAAACCTCAGAGACAGCCAAAGGTAAAACTTGATTTCTTAGATATTTAACCTGTAAGCGGCCTTGTAGGTACATACAGTCCTTGTCAAACCGTGTAGGATCTAGGAACATCTGGTAGGGAAGAGCATTTTGGCTGAACAAATTATAAATACTGAAAAATCAAGATTATACAAGGGAAAATCTTTATTCATTTTATTTAAGTTTTGCCTATGAAAAATACTAACATGCGCTTACAGACAAGAAAAAATATCATTTGAATTCCTTTTAAGGTTAGTGAGGACACCTGACCCCAAAAATAATTCCGAATTTAAAATGTCCATTTTTTTTATATATTAGTATTAGGTGTATACTTTATCTTGTGTAAAAATATTGGACCCCCTTTCCAGGCTTGTTTTTCCAATATTTAGGCTCAAAGTTGTCCCAAATTACTATAGATTATATAGGAAAGGCCAAATAATTAACATAAAATCTTGTCGCAGAAAAAATCCACGAATTTAAATTTTATTTTTATTTGATAAAAGTCAATGAAATACAATATATTTTGAAATAAAACAATAAAAACTGGGGGTCACCAGCTTACTTTTCTCTCTACTACACAAATCTTTGTAATTATTTGGTCAATTTTCAAGTGGATTATCTCCCTTGTTTTATTTGAAAAATTTATTTATGAAGGAATGGTTGTTTTATTTGTATTAAAATTAATTTATTTTGATTAGGTTTTATTAAATTAAACTATTTAACACAAGTTTCAAGGTATTTGTGACGTCTGCACTTGTTTTTTGCATTTTTAGCTGTTTTTGGTCACATGACAGGTGTCCTCACTAACCTTAAGCACTAGAAGTATGGATGCTCATAGTTCAAGGCATAATCTTGTGAACCTTGTGAAAATTACTTCACAAGTCATAAATTTGAAAATTATGAGATGTAGAATAAGCCTCCATAAATCGGTGGTAATTTAACAATCCACAAAATTGATTTACAGGTTGTGAGAAGTGAAAAGGTCAGTGTGAAAGACACCATGGAAAGAGACAGTAAAGTTGTCAAGAAACCAGACTCTCTGAAAGATAAAACAAGGACATCCACTTCCATTGAGAAGCCTGAGCCTATTCAGTTACCTCCCAGTATATTCAAGGTACAGAACTCTCTTGCATGTTTAATTGTTTCCCAACTTTTTCAAGAGTGGGGGAGTAGGTCTTAATATATTTCATGGAGCTTGTACAGTGACTAGCCCGTGAGGTGAAGATGAATATTGATTTTGGATCAACAGGTTGCAGGTCAAGGTCATAATGCAGGGACAACTTTTCATACATTTGTCTAAAACTGCATATATGTACATGTTTTATTTAAGTAAGGTAAGTATGAAGTAAAATGAGTGATGTGATCAAGCTTATAAAAGAAATGTAATGTGTCTTGATTTAGGGTCACAAAGAAAATAATATCCATGTATTTTGATTAAATGAAAGAACATTATATATTCAGGGTGACGAGATCAAGCTGGATTTTATATATGACCATGCACTAGCCAAGCTAGATCAGGATGATAGTCCAGTGTCGTCTGTTCCCTCGATGAGTATGACAAACAGTGGTGTAACCACACAGTCACTTGTTACTCTGCCCCCATCTCCAGCTTCACAGGACTTGGATCTCAAGATAGCCTCTGTCAGGACCTTTTGGGACTTGGACCAGCAGCCATCTTCTCTTCCTATAGGCTTTGATCAAGGGTAAGCCTGACAGTTATGAAATGTTACACACAACTTATGTTACTTTCATAGCATACCTTAATTTAGGAAAGTTTTAGACGCCCTCAATTGTATATTTTATTAAGTTCAATTTAAGCCATTTAACAAAAAAATATGTAGATTGTCAGAATGCTATATTACTCATTAAGATGTTCATGATGTTAAAAACTTGAAAGTATATAAATCTAATAACAGTATTAATCAACAGTATTCGAATGCAATATTTGTATCTATTATACCTTTGATTTGTTTTTAGGATGAATGGTAGCAATGGGTTGACTTCAGTACCTTCTGACTCAGACAATATCATGGTGACCACATCTTACCCCACCTTCAGCTCGGGAGATCTGGATACAGATCTTGTTGAACACAAAGGACTTGATCTGGAACAGAGACAAGATGATAATTCCTTGGTAGGGGCAGGGCCCATGTCAACAATGTCTCCACGTAGTCAGGATGGTAGGAGCTACAGCTCAAACAATTCATCCCAGGACAATAGGAGCTTTAACACCTCTGTCCAGGACAGTCTCAACTTCAGCACCCATGTTAGTGTACAGGACTTTAGTACACATGCTAGTGTACAAGAATCTATGACATTCAACACGAATGACAATGATGGCATGAGTTTTCAGCCTCACTCCTCTGTCCAGGATTCTTTACAGTTCAGTAATCCTGGTTTGGAAGACAGCCTTGCCAAGTTTTCTGCCGTAGAAGTCAGTGCCAGTATGGATGTGAAGAGCTCTGAACAAAGCAATGTCTGCAAGGTAATTTTTTAACACCAAATGTCTGATGGCTAATGTAGAATTCATGGGGCACAAAAGTTTTGTAGTTTTTGTGGGTGCCAGTAAGCCATGAAAATTAGATTTCAACACAGCAATATTTTTGGTATTGATTTTTTCAATCAACTTTAAAAAATCCAACAAATTGATGAATTAATAGCATTGAGATGTCTCAATTTTCAAAATAACTGAAAATACTGTATATCAATTATTATTTTTTTTGATTGACAGGTGAAACCACAGTTGCAACAACAGTTGCAGTCATCTCAGATGGAGGTTGACATTGTGGATGATGTAGAAATATCTCCCAGTCCCAACAGTCCACAGATGGGCAGTATGATGTCTCAGGCATCTCAGCCACAGTACCAACCATTTCAGATGGGCTCTAACCAGTTTGTGGCTCCAGAACCTAGAGTAAGTTTATAACTGCATTATCTTAGAATTTAAGAAACTGTTGATAGAACATAATGAGATGTTGAACAAGTGTACACATACACGACACAGCTCACATGATGTTTGATTGAAAAAAACTAGCACGATTTATCAGTGGATTAGGGTGTTTGAGGACTATGCCAAAGGATGATGCAGATGAGGCTTAGTGTTCCAAAGATGACAATATTCATCACTCACCGGTCTGATGGCAAAAAAAAGTCCTTAGTGACAGTCCACTTATGTAGAAAAAAAACATGAGGAGTGCTTTTTATAACTTAAAAGATAATACACATAAAAAAGAACGTGCATGCATCTTTATTTTTTGTTCAGTCAGTGTTTTCAACTTACCGGGATAATAAGTGCTAACCAACACTGGCTCATAAGTCTGTTACCAGTTATCCCCATTTTCATTATTGCTAAACTTAAGTAACTTAAGTTGATAAAGAATATTTAAAGTACTGATCCAGGATATCACTTAAGCATCAACAACACAAAAAAAGGCTAACAAGTTCATTTGATATTTTCAACAATATAATAACAGAACAGATGAGAAAAATAATTTGAAAAAAGCCAAAGGATGATGCAGATGAGACTTAGTGTTCCAAAGATGACAATATTCATCACTCACCGGTCTGATGGCTTATAAGCAGGATCTTTTTGAGACAAGGTTAATATCTTCATCCTTTACTTAAGAATTGATTAATGATCAAAACGTTTGATTTATTTAGCAGCCAAGCCAGCAGAACTTTGGACTATCACAGACTGCACTTGGACAAAATCCCTATGACCTGTCCCAGACAGCATTAGGACAGTCTCCATTCTCTCAGAACAGCCTGTTCATGCCGACCACACCTACCCAGCCAGATAACTTCCAACAGATGCCCCTGTCCTTCCAGAGAAATCAGATGCCAGCCCAGCCTCATGTCCAACCATTTGGTCAACCCCAGCCTAACACTATCATGGTGTCATCAGCCACATCATCTCTGATGTCCACTACCATTAAACCTCCAAACCAAAGTAGCTATGGTAAGAAAATAACTACAGTCAAACCTTTTAATCAAAGTACAATTTAGCTTTGTTAATAGAACACTCAGATCACAGAAAATTATTTAGAATACATTCCAACAATAAAGTATTAGCCAGTAACTATTAAAAACATTTAATTGTTAAGTCAAAGAAACATCGTAAACTTGAAAAACACATTGCAAATATATGTGTTCTGATAGCTTGAGGGATGGAACAAAATAGCTACCCTTGATGAAACTAGTAGTTTCATTTTAGGAAAAACATTTATTTGTTAAAAAGAATGGTTTGTGTTCTGATAGCTTGAGGGGTGGAACAAAATAGCTACCCTTGAGGAAACTAGTAGTTTCATTTTTGGAAAAAAACATTTATTTTGTTAAAAAGAATGGTTTGTAACAGTTTATATAGAAGTCCATGTTTATGTCATCCTTATTTGTGTACAGAAATTTGAATCCATCAATCTTCCTTGCAGGTGCAAACATGCAGAAGAATATGACTCCCAACTCCCTTCAGTTTGGACAGAACATGAACAACAGCAGTCTACAGCCATCACCTCAGATATCTTTCATATCATATGACCCTAATCAGTTGTTTGGTGCTAATCCATTGTTAGGAGCTACACAAACACCACAGAACAATGCTTCATCCCAGCTGTTGGGCTCACAGCTTGTTCAACCAAGGTATGGTTATACTAAAAGTTACGATTTTAAAGGTGATACAATGGTTTAACTGCAGAAAAAAAATGAATTGTTAAAACAGAATTTATCACAAATGCCAGTTGAAAGCGCCAAATGATGATGCCGATGAGACTTAGTGTTCCAAAGATGACAATATTCATCACTCACCGGTCTGATGGCTTCTTTACTTTACCATTAAAACATGATAGTATAGGTGTTTGATAGATTAATTAAAAAAAATTGATAAATTGTATAATACAATCTTTTTAGCTTTAAAGATATTAAACAGAAAGCAAAGCACTGTAATTTGATTATTTTAAATACATGTAGTTAACATTTTTTGTTTAAATAATCTACCTGATATAGCTAAATAAGTGTTGCTTTGGAGTCTATTTACAACACCTAACCTTGTTTAAATTCATTATTATTTGACTTTTTTTAGGCCAGCTGTACAGAATGTCCAGGGAAGTAACTCTTTCTATCAACAGCCACCACAGCAACAAATCCAGCAGACAAGTTTCTTCTCACAGCCCAACACATCCAGTTTCCAGGTAAGTTCAAACCTCAGATCATTATCCAAGTTGGATGGTTTCCTCTGGGTACTCATATTTACCCCCATTAAAACTGACCACTTTATATTACCCAGGTGTGTCAAAAATGGTGTTAAACCCTGACACACATACACACTTGGATCATTTTCTTTGACCACTTGAATAAGGAAAAAAGATAACTAGAATTGGACACCTGAATTAGTTTTCTATTCAGGGAAAGAACCTTCAGAAAATAATACTTGAAGAGATCGCAGTTTACATTTGCCCTTGTTGAGGTTAATTTACATGAAGTTTTTTTTTCTGTTGAAGCTGTGAAATAAAGCAACATACAAATGTATTTGTTTGATAATTTTCTGAGCCTATTTCTACTGGAAAGTCCATCTTATTTTTTTTCCAAAACTTTCTTTTCAGCAGTTGGGGAACAACACCAGGAAACAGAATGAACAGTTGATGTTACAGGCATGTCTACTGCAAGCAGCAGCTGCAGGAGCTGGGGCTTCGACACAGTTCCCACTCCAGCCATTCGGTAACCAAACAGCCACCAACCTAAGTCTGTCCTTCCCACAGCCTTCACAGATGTCCATGCCTCCTGGCCAGACCAGTAAATCATCACAGTTCAATTCTTCTGTACAGCAGAATTCTCCTCAAACCACACCGGTTAGTTAGTAATGACAATATTATCAGGAAAGTTATTTAATACATTACGACAAAAAATGGTTCATTACCCTAATTCATTATTTAAAGGTGGGAGCATATTACAAAAGTTTATTTGACAAGATTTGAAAGGAGAATGGAAATCTATATGTTCAAATTTTTATTTTCCTTGACCTTTCATGAAAGGGGAAGGTACAGAATTTAAGTTTTCAGTCTTTCCAGAATTTGTTTTTCTGAGCTTAACTTTTGAAAACAATGATAAAATTTCTTTTCAACTTTCATGAGGAAAAGAGTTTTTGTTTAGCAAGTCTTAGGCCAAGGTTGCAATCACTATCACAAATATACAAGGCTAGAAATCTTGTTGAAATAAGTTCATATTTAATATAAAAAAAAAGTAAACAGCTAGCTATTTCACATTTGAATCCTACATTCAAGTATTACAAAATCGGCTTTCTTGCAGCTGAAGTCCCCTCCTCAAAGTTTAACACCAACCAATAGTTTTGGTGGATCAGCTTCAATGGGACAAAATTCTAAACTCTTTGGTATGGGACAAAACAGAGGAGCTTCTAATCAGAGATTTACCAATGTTGGCTTCACAAGCAACAACATGCCACAGTTTACACCCAAGCTGAATACTCAGTTTGTCCAACAGCCCATGCAGACAGGAGGTTAGTAAATTAATAGTAATATTTGTACCATACTTAAATGAAGATTGTTGTCAGCTTTAGAATAAATCTGTTTCATCAACATCTCCCATATTGCACTGTTTGGGAGATAGTAACTTTCAGTATAAATGACACAAACCATTGACAATACTAGCAGCTGAAGGACGCAATTGTCAGAGCACATTTCGAGATCTTGAGTATTTTTCAAAACTAAACATAACTCTTGTAAATCCATCTAAGTTAAATCCAAATTAATTGGATCAAATTTGATAATATTTATTTGGATAATGACATGCTTATATTTAATAATTTTCCCTTATTTACAAATTACCTGTTGTAGGTGCTGTAATCAGACCTCAGATGATGTTGAACAATTTCCGTCAGCATACACCAACAACATTTCCCAATCCAATTCAAAGACCAGGATTACAGATCCCAACTAATCAGAGGCCACCAAGACCCATGGGTAATCCACAAGGTCCTCCACCTAGACCAGCCATGGTGCCATCTTCGGCTCCAACCTCTGCATCTGCTCCTCCTTCACTGAAGGCTCAACAGGAAAAGCAAAGGCAGGAATTGTTGGCCCATGCCCAAAGTTTTCTGAATCCCCAGAACAAGCCCAGTATCAAACAGATTGGGAAAGTAGAAGTGTCAGCCATTGATAAAAAGCCAGCCCCCAAGCCAGCTGGTGGAGCTAACAGCTCTAACAATGCGAAGCCTGAAGAGGGCAATGCTACAGATAAAAAATAACTATTTATTGTTGTGGTTCTTAGTTTCATTTGACATTTATTGATTGACATTAAGTATTTTGGTTTGTTTTTGTCTGTTGGATGATCAATGGTAACAATATTGAATATGTATATGATTAATTGTATATAAGATTAGGTATTAGAAAGAATTTGCCTTTCTTTAACAGTCAACTTGGCTAGAGATTATGTCTTAAGTAAGAGTTGAAGTTTTGCTTGTTACAATTATTTTTATTTGTTTTAAATCATGGTTGACATGTTGAATATTGCAAGTTAAATGAAAAGGTACACAAGTGAAAAGGAAATTCTGAGTCTGGGAAAACTGCTGATATTTGGATATTGTGTAAACTTGTGCGTACATGAATGTGGGAAGTCCTGAACAAAATGCAGTTTTAAATCAATTTTCCCTTTTTATGCTTCCATCAATTTTCATTGTACATACTGATATCTTAGTAGGTTGTAATTAAGCAAATATTCACAACTATGTTTAGTTCATTGTGTAAAGGCAAAGTTATTTTCAATGGCAAGTTTGCTTTTGTAATGTACATGTATATACATTGTAACATATGCAAATCTGAACTTTTCTATAGTATTGTAAATGAAATTGTAAAAGAAAGGCATAATTCTTGTTTTCATGTTTGTACATTTTATATTGTTATATATTTTGTAATTTTATTATTTATTTATTTACTCTGTTAGTAGTGAACAGGTACGTTATTTGTGTGTGAAATTTTATCCTTTATTAACAAAGATGAATTTTATATTTTGACACTTATTATAAAATCCTAAGATAGGATAAAGAAAGAGACGTTTTAATATAGGTCTATGTTAAGGACGTTGAATAGCATGACAAATGACTATATAAAGATGAATGATTTTAATGCGATGATACGACATAAGATTTATATAGGATAAGAGCCAGAGTTAAAATGAGAGATTTTTAACGAGATTTTATAGCAATTACAAGAAAGAAATGTTGAAAAAGAGAGAAGCAAGTCTTCACATCCAAAAGCTATTCAAATAGATGAGAAAATGTATAACTTTTCTATCCACTTAACTGATATGATAAGATGAAACTTAAGGCTCAGTGAGTAGAAAGTTGAAATGAAAGAAAAATGTTATAAATAATTCTTAAATTGAGAAAAGCCAATAATTGATCAGCTAAAATGGCAAACAATACATTAAGGATAACTTAAAACTATTGTATTTCTAGATAACACCACTAAAGCCCCCAGTGGTGAAGGAATGGCTACAAAGGTTAAAGTCTACAGGGATCTGTAACGCCCCCACGGACCTGTATGACAATCTTGAGAGCATAGAGAGAGTGTAAGAGATGAAAGGAGTGATTCCTCATCATTTTAGCTGCCCCCTAATTTGATAGGACTAATATCGCTCAGTATTGGGTTAAGATAAATAATATACCATTCGTTGGTAGTATTCATTTTCATTTTGTGATGTATAACTTTTATTGTCGTTTGATTTTTGTCATTGTTTAAAAAATAAGGAAGTGGAGAGGGTTCACATATGTGGGATGATTTTAAGGCATATCACAATTGTTTTTTATAAATGGAGTGATAGTCTTGAATGGTCTTGTTTAGAATGTCTGAGATTATTCATCAGTAATAAAAAAGAAAGAAATGTCTCTGTTTTTTTGTTATTATTTGGTCATTTAATTTTTATTTGAATCAGACAATGTTGGGTCTGTGTACAATCTTTTATTTTAGCTTTTCTGTCTGAGAAACTTTACTGTTGAGATTGTTTTATGTCTAAAAAACATACATCTATGATCTGCAATCTTTGTACTATCATACAACCATACAATGGTAATGTTGCATTTATCTCTCAGCTGTTATTCTGTGTCTGTATTTGATATAGTAAACTCATTTTAGTATTCTTCTTCTTTTTGTTTTTAACATTTTTTTGCTCACTTGATTAAAAGGCCAGAGTGAGTGACATGCATTATGATAAGAGTGAGTGACATGCATTATGATGATATTAATGTTGCAAGATGTAACCTTATTTTGCCTGCTCTTTGGACATTTAAAACTGATAGCCACTAATAGATAATTTTGTCATTACCTTTATTTGAATGATAGGAAGAGTGCCTTTTGGATAGCAAAACATGTGTGGGGTGTAGCAAAACCTTTGCCTGGAATTCAGTTTACCTGGAACTTAGTGGCCGCTTTTTTAAAGTAAATAACAAAAGTTCATTATATAGGACATTGTCATATCTCAGTAACCCAAGTGATGAGCACCTTGAAACTTTGTGGTATTATAGAGCTTGATAAGTACTACAAAAATGTTTTAAAAAGTTCTAAAGAGATTATTACAGTTTTTTCCATAAAATGCAATAATAGTTGCCGTAATAATAAGAATAAGTCTTAGTGTTACGGTCGTAAATGATTCGGTCTCCGTTCCGTCGTCCGTTCCCGGTTTTCGTCTTTGCCGTAACAATAAGAATTTCTTATTGTTACGGTTTTGCCGTAATCGTATCCTGTGCCTTTCTTTTCCGAGTAAGCAAACCCCCACTCGTAGGAGAGGGGGCTATATTGCAATCACCTTGTCCGTCCGTCCGATCGGTACAATATCTCAGCTTCTACGAAGGAATTGATTTTTATACAGCTTCAGCATGATGAGTTGTACTGTGCCTCCTCCTTTCAGGTCAGTCGGTCATATACTTCCTGTTTTTCGAGCCGACTTGGACTATTTTGAGGGTCAAAAATGGAAACCTTTTCGTAACAGATTTCTCAGCTTCTACTGAAGGGATTGATTTATAATTTGGTACACAGCTTCTGCATGATGAGTTGTACCGTATGTGCCTCCCCTTTTCAGGTCAGTTGGCCATCTACTTCCTATTTTCCGAGCCGAATTAGACTATTTTAAGGGGAAAAAATGAAAATGAAAAAAAAAATGAAAAACTTTAGTAACAGATTTCTCGATTTCTACTGAAGGGATTAATTTCTAATTTAGTATAAAGCTATAGCATGGTGCATTGTACGGTGCCCCCCCTTTCTGGGTCAGTCGGTCATCTACGTCCTGTTTTCTGAATAGTCGAGTGGGGGTATGCTTAGCACGACTTAGTGCAACCCCTTGTTGTTCTTGCACGTCAAGACTAAAATGCCAGGCAGGACCTGAGCCACTTGTTTCATTGTTATGCTCAATGGAAAGGGTGTACACTGAGTGTCGGTTGAAGGATGAGAACTCTCAAAAGCCTTTAAGTGATTCAAGTCCTCTTTGAGTTGCCTGAATACCGTGGCGGATCCGGGAATTTTCAAACGGGGGGGGGGGGGGGGGGGGGGGGGGGGTGATTAAAAAACGTCTTCTGGGACCTCTTGTTTAATACAGTTCCTAACCAAATTTTCTGGCCAAGCGGAAGGGTACGCCGGTCCTATATCCGCCTTTGGTCAATATATTGATTATTGATGACAAATTATACCTACAGTTTGACAATTTATTGGTTGCAATTGTTGGAAAGTGACAAAATAATAGATCAAAAAGAAAATAACCCCCTAACGTATCATGCATATAAAAAGTTAATGAAATAACACAAATACATTTTAATATACAATTAGAATACAATCACATAACTGAAAATTCATATTCAACAGAATCGCACAGTATCAATTGATACTGTGCATGAAGGTATAACAAATACAGTGGCAAACAATATACGGCAAATGAGTAAAATAAATGAAAATTTTTTTTAAAAAGTCAATGATGAAATAAGGTCACAAAGTATTTTAAAACATAAAAAGTCATTTAGAGTGACTTGTCATCCAATGCCAGTACATGAAGTATGTTTCCAAGGAGAATCATCACTGGTTCTTGGCTTTCTCGAAATGTAGATAGTCCTGCAAAATTAATGAACAAGTGCCGGGCAAATAATTTAAAAACATGCATCCGAAATGAACTTGGACAGTTGAATAGTAAAAAAATAAATTCAAACTTGGACATCTTATGCAAGCAGCTTTTCAAATTTGTGAAAAGACACTTCATATTGAAACAACAACTCAAGATACTTAACACCACCTATGAATTCCATCAATCTAATAGAAAATTAATAGCAAAAGTAATTCAAATTAAAAAAAAACTATTGTTAGAGACCATAATGCCGCATTGTCATTGACTGGATTTGGAATTGATCGTTCGCAACGCGAAGAGCTGGCTATAATAAGTAGAAAATTTCACCCTTCGGAGTACCTGAAATTACCCTGGTTCGGACGCGAATACTGATTGTTAGTGGGTTTTTTTTCGTTAATAATTTGTGTATTTTCCTGCTGTCTTGTCCCCCCCCTCCCCCACGAGGCAAACATACCGGTACTTGATGCAACTTAAAAGTAAAAGTATGTCAAAGTAACTGGTTACATTAGAGCTTAAACATACCACAAGAAACATTGTACCAAGGATAAGTACTTTCTTCATTACATCTAACTCTGCTGGAACTATTAAAATAAAGAATTGTTATTTTTTAAAGTCAATACCATATTATTGAAGAAAAAATATTAATTACTTGTAGAGAGTTATTTAGGAAACTTAATTATGGCTATGTTAACTTTCACTACTGAAATAAATCTGGGTTCCATGCATATTTTCATGATAGTGAGCTGTAATTTTGAGAGAGAGAAAACCTTACACCAGCAACGAAATTCATCAGCATCTCCATAGGTATCCAAAACGCTGCCTTTCTTCTTAAATAACCCTATTTCCTGTATATATTCCTCTGCAATAATCTAAATTTTCAAGAATAGATTTAAAGCATCTTGGTGAAGTTTATTGTCTTATTTTGTACATTTTGACTAACAACTAAAACATAAACATATTAAGCTAGTTAAATTAAGTTATATCTTCTAATTGATACAGGCGAACAGTCTAGAAATATGATTGAAATTTGTCAAGAGTCGAGCCTGTTTGTGGCTAGATTAGAAAAGATCATTAAGTTTAAAAATTCAAAATATCAATCCAAACAGGGCGTGAGTCGGAAGGGCTTCAACAATCAAGTTTAATGTGGAAAGTTTATGGCTTTGACAAATCTTCAATTTGTAAGTGTTTAAACTTAAGATTGGTTGAATAAAGAAACATCCAGTAGAGCCCATTTCTTCCAATAATCAGTAAAAATAAGTCATAACAGAAATGGCCCTTTCCTTCTGAGCATATGACCTCACAAAATATTGGATCTATGCTGTAATAATTCGATAAAATTGCCACGAGGATATTTTTCCTGCTCGTAACCCAACATTCACCTTTAATAACTAATGAAATATCTGACCAAATTTGGTTATGACCTAGGCTGGAGAGGAAAAAAAAAACTTTATAAAATGTCGTACAGTTTCTAAAACTAAGTAACTTGACCTTAAATCCAACGTCTGAGCACGGACAATCACAGACACAAGACGGGCTGTACATGTGGAGTAATGTTTTCTTTGTTGCGTCCATCATCTGGTAATGGGCCGGAGTACATAGACGAGGGCTAGTGCAAATACCATTGTCTCTGAAATTCAGAAACATACAATTAGGAAATAGACAAGAGGCTTTTGACAAATAATAAGGCTTTTCGAAGTATTAGTTCTAGTATAACCAAATGAAAAATAACTTGATTGGGTCAAATACTTGCCATTAAGTAAATTTGAAAACACTTTGCTTCAAAACAAAACAAAGAAATGCTCTGTACAAAGCACTAATTATTACAATGCTCGTGGAAGAACACCAAGAAACTGAAAAGCATTTAAACTGTAGATTTGCTAAAATACAAAAACTTACGTCATTTTGACGTATCCGACTACCTGATCTGGTGGAGCCTCTATGACAAAACAACCTCCAGATTTATCATTGTCAAGGTCATAATTCTTACAACAGAAGCAGCACTCCAAGTCCTTTGACATTCTTATTACCTCCTGAAAACAGTTAAAGTTTATTAGCTAGTAATAGAGTATAGACTTAAGTTTATCATGCATTTGAGTTCTTAAAATCAACAAAAAATATGTAGAAAAGGGATTTCAAAATTATTTCCCTGTAAATGCCATTATTGCTTTCAATATTTGATTCAATATTTTTAAACAAATACACTACAATACTGATTTTATTTTGACCTGAAATTCCATCATCGGCAGATATCTGTACATTTGAGGCTAATTCACTGGTTTATACCATTGTTGGTACAAGATTACAATAAAATTGTTAAAACGCAACTCCATCATTTTACCTTGCTCTCATGCTTTCATTTCATCGTGTTCTCACTATTAAAAGTAACACAACCATTTAACCTAATATAGATAAGTTTGAATCAGCATCAGCATGATGAGTTGTACTGTGCCTCCTCCTTTCAGGTCAGTCGGTCATATACTTCCTGTTTTTCGAGCCGACATGGACTATTTTGAGGGTCAAAAATGGAAACCTTTTCGTAACAGATTTCTCAGCTTCTACTGAAGGGATTGATTTATAATTTGGTACACAGCTTCTGCATGATGAGTTGTACCGTATGTGCCTCCCCTTTTCAGGTCAGTTGGCCATCTACTTCCTATTTTCCGAGCCAAATTAGACTATTTTAAGGGGAAAAAATGGAAAAACTTTAGTAACAGATTTCTCGATTTCTACTGAAGGGATTAATTTCTAATTTAGTATAAAGCTATAGCATGATGCATTGTACTGTGCCCCCCTTTCTGGGTCAGTCGGTCATCTTCGTCCTGTTTTCTGAATAGTCGAGTGGGGGTATGCTTAGCACGACTTAGTGCAACCCCTTGTTGTTCTTGCACGTCAAGACTAAAATGCCAGGCAGGACCTGAGCCACTTGTTTCATTGTTATGCTCAATGGAAAGGGTGTACACTGAGTGTCGGTTGAAGGATGAGAACTCTCAAAAGCCTTTAAGTGATTCAAGTCCTCTTTGAGTTGCCTGAATACCGTGGCGGATCCGGGAATTTTCAAACGGGGGGGGGGGGGGGTGTGATTAAAAAACGTCTTCTGGGACCTCTTGTTTAATACAGTTCCTAACCAAATTTTCTGGCCAAGCGGAAGGGTACGCCGGTCCTATATCCGCCTTTGGTCAATATATTGATTATTGATGACAAATTATACCTACAGTTTGACAATTTATTGGTTGCAATTGTTGGAAAGTGACAAAATAATAGATCAAAAAGAAAATAACCCCCTAACGTATCATGCATATAAAAAGTTAATGAAATAACACAAATACATTTTAATATACAATTAGAATACAATCACATAACTGAAAATTCATATTCAACAGAATCGCACAGTATCAATTGATACTGTGCATGAAGGTATAACAAATACAGTGGCAAACAATATACGGCAAATGAGTAAAATAAATAATTTTTTTTTTTAAAAAGTCAATGATGAAATAAGGTCACAAAGTATTTTAAAACATAAAAAGTCATTTAGAGTGACTTGTCATCCAATGCCAGTACATGAAGTATGTTTCCAAGGAGAATCATCACTGGTTCTTGGCTTTCTCGAAATGTAGATAGTCCTGCAAAATTAATGAACAAGTGCCGGGCAAATAATTTAAAAACATGCATCCGAAATGAACTTGGACAGTTGAATAGTAAAAAAATAAATTCAAACTTGGACATCTTATGCAAGCAGCTTTTCAAATTTGTGAAAAGACACTTCATATTGAAACAACAACTCAAGATACTTAACACCACCTATGAATTCCATCAATCTAATAGAAAATTAATAGCAAAAGTAATTCAAATTAAAAAAAAAACTATTGTTAGAGACCATAATGCCGCATTGTCATTGACTGGATTTGGAATTGATCGTTCGCAACGCGAAGAGCTGGCTATAATAAGTAGAAAATTTCACCCTTCGGAGTACCTGAAATTACCCTGGTTCGGACGCGAATACTGATTGTTAGTGGGTTTTTTTTCGTTAATAATTTGTGTATTTTCCTGCTGTCTTGTCCCCCCCTCCCCCACGAGGCAAACATACCGGTACTTGATGCAACTTAAAAGTAAAAGTATGTCAAAGTAACTGGTTACATTAGAGCTTAAACATACCACAAGAAACATTGTACCAAGGATAAGTACTTTCTTCATTACATCTAACTCTGCTGGAACTATTAAAATAAAGAATTGTTATTTTTTAAAGTCAATACCATATTATTGAAGAAAAAATATTAATTACTTGTAGAGAGTTATTTAGGAAACTTAATTATGGCTATGTTAACTTTCACTACTGAAATAAATCTGGGTTCCATGCATATTTTCATGATAGTGAGCTGTAATTTTGAGAGAGAGAAAACCTTACACCAGCAACGAAATTCATCAGCATCTCCATAGGTATCCAAAACGCTGCCTTTCTTCTTAAATAACCCTATTTCCTGTATATATTCCTCTGCAATAATCTAAATTTTCAAGAATAGATTTAAAGCATCTTGGTGAAGTTTATTGTCTTATTTTGTACATTTTGACTAACAACTAAAACATAAACATATTAAGCTAGTTAAATTAAGTTATATCTTCTAATTGATACAGGCGAACAGTCTAGAAATATGATTGAAATTTGTCAAGAGTCGAGCCTGTTTGTGGCTAGATTAGAAAAGATCATGAAGTTTAAAAATTCAAAATATCAATCCAAACAGGGCGTGAGTCGGAAGGGCTTCAACAATCAAGTTTAATGTGGAAAGTTTATGGCTTTGACAAATCTTCAATTTGTAAGTGTTTAAACTTAAGATTGGTTGAATAAAGAAACATCCAGTAGAGCCCATTTCTTCCAATAATCAGTAAAAATAAGTCATAACAGAAATGGCCCTTTCTTTCTGAGCATATGACCTCACAAAATATTGGATCTATGCTGTAATAATTCGATAAAATTGCCACGAGGATATTTTTCCTGCTCGTAACCCAACATTCACCTTTAATAACTAATGAAAAATCTGACCAAATTTGGTTATGACCTAGGCTGGAGAGGAAAAAAAAAACTTTATAAAATGTCGTACAGTTTCTAAAACTAAGTAACTTGACCTTAAATCCAACGTCTGAGCACGGACAATCACAGACACAAGACGGGCTGTACATGTGGAGTAATGTTTTCTTTGTTGCGTCCATCATCTGGTAATGGGCCGGAGTACATAGACGAGGGCTAGTGCAAATACCATTGTCTCTGAAATTCAGAAACATACAATTAGGAAATAGACAAGAGGCTTTTGACAAATAATAAGGCTTTTCGAAGTATTAGTTCTAGTATAACCAAATGAAAAATAACTTGATTGGGTCAAATACTTGCCATTAAGTAAATTTGAAAACACTTTGCTTCAAAACAAAACAAAGAAATGCTCTGTACAAAGCACTAATTATTACAATGCTCGTGGAAGAACACCAAGAAACTGAAAAGCATTTAAACTGTAGATTTGCTAAAATACAAAAACTTACGTCATTTTGACGTATCCGACTACCTGATCTGGTGGAGCCTCTATGACAAAACAACCTCCAGATTTATCATTGTCAAGGTCATAATTCTTACAACAGAAGCAGCACTCCAAGTCCTTTGACATTCTTATTACCTCCTGAAAACAGTTAAAGTTTATTAGCTAGTAATAGAGTATAGACTTAAGTTTATCATGCATTTGAGTTCTTAAAATCAACAAAAAATATGTAGAAAAGGGATTTCAAAATTATTTCCCTGTAAATGCCATTATTGCTTTCAATATTTGATTCAATATTTTTAAACAAATACACTACAATACTGATTTTATTTTGACCTGAAATTCCATCATCGGCAGATATCTGTACATTTGAGGCTAATTCACTGGTTTATACCATTGTTGGTACAAGATTACAATAAAATTGTTAAAACGCAACTCCATCATTTTACCTTGCTCTCATGCTTTCATTTCATCGTGTTCTCACTATTAAAAGTAACACAACCATTTAACCTAATATAGATAAGTTTGAATCAGCATCAGCATGATGAGTTGTACTGTGCCTCCTCCTTTCAGGTCAGTCGGTCATATACTTCCTGTTTTTCGAGCCGACATGGACTATTTTGAGGGTCAAAAATGGAAACCTTTTCGTAACAGATTTCTCAGCTTCTACTGAAGGGATTGATTTATAATTTGGTACACAGCTTCTGCATGATGAGTTGTACCGTATGTGCCTCCCCTTTTCAGGTCAGTTGGCCATCTACTTCCTATTTTCCGAGCCAAATTAGACTATTTTAAGGGGAAAAAATGGAAAAACTTTAGTAACAGATTTCTCGATTTCTACTGAAGGGATTAATTTCTAATTTAGTATAAAGCTATAGCATGATGCATTGTACTGTGCCCCCCTTTCTGGGTCAGTCGGTCATCTTCGTCCTGTTTTCTGAATAGTCGAGTGGGGGTATGCTTAGCACGACTTAGTGCAACCCCTTGTTGTTCTTGCACGTCAAGACTAAAATGCCAGGCAGGACCTGAGCCACTTGTTTCATTGTTATGCTCAATGGAAAGGGTGTACACTGAGTGTCGGTTGAAGGATGAGAACTCTCAAAAGCCGTTAAGTGTTTCTAGTCCTCTTTGAGTTGCCTGAATACCGTGGCGGATCCGGGAATTTTCAAACGGGGGGATTAAAAAACGTCTTCTGGGACCTCTTGTTTCATACAGTTCCTAACCAAATTTTCTGGCCAAGCGGGAGGATACGCCGGTCCTATATCCGCCTTTGGTCAATATATTGATTATTGGTGACAAATTATACCTACAGTTTGACAATTTATTGGTTGCAATTGTTGGAAAGTGACAAAATAATGGGACAAAAGAAAATAACCCCTAACGTATCATGCATATAAAAAGTTAATGAAATAACACAAATACATTTTAATATACAATTAGACACATAACTGAAAATTCATATTCAACAGAATCGCACAGTATCAATTGATACTGTGCATGAAGGTATAACAAATACAGTGGCAAACAATATACGGCAAATGAGTAAAATAAATAAAATTTTTTTTTAAAAAGTCAATGATGAAATAAGGTCACAAAGTATTTTAAAACATAAAAAGTCATTTAGAGTGACTTGTCATCCAATGCCAGTACATGAAGTATGTTTCCAAGGAGAATCATCACTGGTTCTTGGCTTTCTCGAAATGTAGATAGTCCTGCAAAATTAATGAACAAGTGCCGGGCAAATAATTTAAAAACATGCATCCGAAATGAACTTGGACAGTTGAATAGTAAAAAAATAAATTCAAACTTGGACATCTTATGCAAGCAGCTTTTCAAATTTGTGAAAAGACACTTCATATTGAAACAACAACTCAAGATACTTAACACCACCTATGAATTCCATCAATCTAATAGAAAATTAATAGCAAAAGTAATTCAAATTAAAAAAAAACTATTGTTAAAGACCATAATGCCGCATTGTCATTGACTGGATTTGGAATTGATCGTTCGCAACGCGAAGAGCTGGCTATAATAAGTAGAAAATTTCACCCTTCGGAGTACCTGAAATTACCCTGGTTCGGACGCGAATACTGATTGTTAGTGGGTTTTTTTTCGTTAATAATTTGTGTATTTTCCTGCTGTCTTGTCCCCCCCCCCTCCCCCACGAGGCAAACATACCGGTACTTGATGCAACTTAAAAGTAAAAGTATGTCAAAGTAACTGGTTACATTAGAGCTTAAACATACCACAAGAAACATTGTACCAAGGATAAGTACTTTCTTCATTACATCTAACTCTGCTGGAACTATTAAAATAAAGAATTGTTATTTTTTAAAGTCAATACCATATTATTGAAGAAAAAATATTAATTACTTGTAGAGAGTTATTTAGGAAACTTAATTATGGCTATGTTAACTTTCACTACTGAAATAAATCTGGGTTCCATGCATATTTTCATGATAGTGAGCTGTAATTTTGAGAGAGAGAAAACCTTACACCAGCAACGAAATTCATCAGCATCTCCATAGGTATCCAAAACGCTGCCTTTCTTCTTAAATAACCCTATTTCCTGTATATATTCCTCTGCAATAATCTAAATTTTCAAGAATAGATTTAAAGCATCTTGGTGAAGTTTATTGTCTTATTTTGTACATTTTGACTAACAACTAAAACATAAACATATTAAGCTAGTTAAATTAAGTTATATCTTCTAATTGATACAGGCGAACAGTCTAGAAATATGATTGAAATTTGTCAAGAGTCGAGCCTGTTTGTGGCTAGATTAGAAAAGATCATTAAGTTTAAAAATTCAAAATATCAATCCAAACAGGGCGTGAGTCGGAAGGGCTTCAACAATCAAGTTTAATGTGGAAAGTTTATGGCTTTGACAAATCTTCAATTTGTAAGTGTTTAAACTTAAGATTGGTTGAATAAAGAAACATCCAGTAGAGCCCATTTCTTCCAATAATCAGTAAAAATAAGTCATAACAGAAATGGCCCTTTCCTTCTGAGCATATGACCTCACAAAATATTGGATCTATGCTGTAATAATTCGATAAAATTGCCACGAGGATATTTTTCCTGCTCGTAACCCAACATTCACCTTTAATAACTAATGAAAAATCTGACCAAATTTGGTTATGACCTAGGCTGGAGAGGAAAAAAAAAACTTTATAAAATGTCGTACAGTTTCTAAAACTAAGTAACTTGACCTTAAATCCAACGTCTGAGCACGGACAATCACAGACACAAGACGGGCTGTACATGTGGAGTAATGTTTTCTTTGTTGCGTCCATCATCTGGTAATGGGCCGGAGTACATAGACGAGGGCTAGTGCAAATACCATTGTCTCTGAAATTCAGAAACATACAATTAGGAAATAGACAAGAGGCTTTTGACAAATAATAAGGCTTTTCGAAGTATTAGTTCTAGTATAACCAAATGAAAAATAACTTGATTGGGTCAAATACTTGCCATTAAGTAAATTTGAAAACACTTTGCTTCAAAACAAAACAAAGAAATGCTCTGTACAAAGCACTAATTATTACAATGCTCGTGGAAGAACACCAAGAAACTGAAAAGCATTTAAACTGTAGATTTGCTAAAATACAAAAACTTACGTCATTTTGACGTATCCGACTACCTGATCTGGTGGAGCCTCTATGACAAAACAACCTCCAGATTTATCATTGTCAAGGTCATAATTCTTACAACAGAAGCAGCACTCCAAGTCCTTTGACATTCTTATTACCTCCTGAAAACAGTTAAAGTTTATTAGCTAGTAATAGAGTATAGACTTAAGTTTATCATGCATTTGAGTTCTTAAAATCAACAAAAAATATGTAGAAAAGGGATTTCAAAATTATTTCCCTGTAAATGCCATTATTGCTTTCAATATTTGATTCAATATTTTTAAACAAATACACTACAATACTGATTTTATTTTGACCTGAAATTCCATCATCGGCAGATATCTGTACATTTGAGGCTAATTCACTGGTTTATACCATTGTTGGTACAAGATTACAATAAAATTGTTAAAACGCAACTCCATCATTTTACCTTGCTCTCATGCTTTCATTTCATCGTGTTCTCACTATTAAAAGTAACACAACCATTTAACCTAATATAGATAAGTTTGAATCAGCATCAGCATGATGAGTTGTACTGTGCCTCCTCCTTTCAGGTCAGTCGGTCATATACTTCCTGTTTTTCGAGCCGACATGGACTATTTTGAGGGTCAAAAATGGAAACCTTTTCGTAACAGATTTCTCAGCTTCTACTGAAGGGATTGATTTATAATTTGGTACACAGCTTCTGCATGATGAGTTGTACCGTATGTGCCTCCCCTTTTCAGGTCAGTTGGCCATCTACTTCCTATTTTCCGAGCCAAATTAGACTATTTTAAGGGGAAAAAATGGAAAAACTTTAGTAACAGATTTCTCGATTTCTACTGAAGGGATTAATTTCTAATTTAGTATAAAGCTATAGCATGATGCATTGTACTGTGCCCCCCTTTCTGGGTCAGTCGGTCATCTTCGTCCTGTTTTCTGAATAGTCGAGTGGGGGTATGCTTAGCACGACTTAGTGCAACCCCTTGCTGTTCTTGCACGTCAAGACTAAAATGCCAGGCAGGACCTGAGCCACTTGTTTCATTGTTATGCTCAATGGAAAGGGTGTACACTGAGTGTCGGTTGAAGGATGAGAACTCTCAAAAGCCGTTAAGTGTTTCTAGTCCTCTTTGAGTTGCCTGAATACCGTGGCGGATCCGGGAATTTTCAAACGGGGGGATTAAAAAACGTCTTCTGGGACCTCTTGTTTCATACAGTTCCTAATTTAAGATTTTATGAGGCGCGAAGCGCCGAAATGAAATATTGATTATATGATAAGATTGAAGTGAGATATAATAATGCATTGACCTTCAATTATGATAAAATAGACAGCTCTTTAAAGTGAAACACCCCTAATGCATAAATAAAATAATCCAGGTGTACCAATTTGCGCATGCATATAGGTAACATTGTAAACCCCGTACCATACCTAAGTGACTTTCAATGAAGCTTAAAGCATCAAACATTGATGTTTGATAAACAACAGAAAATGAATCGAAAGATAACCAAAGGCCTCATCAACCGTAAAAATAAGGACAACAAGGAATACAAAAAAAAACTACCAGTGATTAATGGATCTCTATAATCCTTGCCCAGGTTAACAGTACTTGTACATTAGATTAAAATTCAGAAAAGCATATTGATAAAAAAAATCAACACTGATCAGTTTCAAATTATAATATCAAAAATAATACAAAGACAGCCGAGCGCGACAATAAATCAAAGTCACATTATATCCGCACTGGACATCAAACGTTCATGTCTCCACCACAGCGAAATTCTGTAAATTCATGTTCCCCTTTTCATCCATCCTTTGTCATATGAATCCAATCTGTTCATCCAGACTGAAAAATACATATAAAAATGTAAAACATTGTATCAGCTATAGCGCTGTCGTTAACAAAAAACCTCTAATAATGCATGGGAGGGTAGGGTGGGAAATGCATTATTATATCTCACTTCAATCTTATCATATAATCAATATTTCATTTCGGCGCTTCGCGCCTCATAAAATCTTAAATTATAATTCTAAGATTTCCGTGAGATATAATAATGCACGTTTAACGCCTACTTACTACTGTCAAGACTTTTTCTGCGTAATTAGAATCATCTTCCGTTCTAAAATAAAATTTTTGAAATGTTCCAGAATTAGACCAATCGGCCATTGATAAAATATTGTCCATGCTAACGCCATTAATAGCAGCTTTACTAGTAGAAACCATTCGACACGAGTGGGCTTGAAACTGAGAAACGTCTATTCCGGCCTCTTTCATTACCCATTTAATCCAGTTCGTTTGAGATGATAACCCCTTATATGGTTTCTTTAATGCCCTTAATAAAGGATCTGGTTCATTTTTATCTACCGGTCGCGTATGTTCGGTTCTTGATTCATATTCCTGTAGACATGATACTACACATAGTTTCTTCTTTGAAAACTTTGTGTATTTAACAGACCTATTTTTACAATCTTTTTGGGTTTTAGACAAACCAGGTAAGTAAAATATTATACCATTTTTAGCCCCAGACATAAAACGCCTGTCCAATCTAGCCAACTCTGAAATTCTTTTAGGAGCCGCTACCGCTAGGAGAATTGTTAATTTTTTCCCCAGAATCTTTAAGTCAAGTGACTTGTTAGGTTTTAAATTAGATAAAAATTTAAGGACTAAATCTAAATCCCAAGAAAACTGATGTTTAGGTAGAGGTGGTTTCTTTTGCAAAACCCCCTTCATCAACTGTTTGATTATTGGTAACTGACCCACGGGAACCCCATCTACATAAGGCAACACTGAAGATATGGCGGACCTGTGGACATTCAATGTTCTATACTGGAAATCATTTTTAAACATCCAAGTTAAAAAATCAACTACAGCGGCCACAGGTGCTGAAAAGGGATCAATTTCTCTCGAGTCACACCAGCCAGACCACTTACGCCAGGCACTGTCGTAAGCAGATCTAGTGCCTGATTTCCATGACCCGAGGAGTAATTCTTTAGCATCTTCAGAAATGCCAATTGCTGAGAAGGATCTCCGGAGACCTTCCACCTTGCTAATTTTAGGGTACTGTTCAGAATTAAGGGATGCGTCTCCCCCGTCGGGCTGAGAAGGGTGTTGTTGGATATTGGAATCAGTACTGGGTAATCTATCGTCATTTTCAATAGAAGAGGGTACCATGGCTGCGCTTGCCACACTGGTGTGATCAAAATTATCTGACTCCCCTCCTCCCGAACTTTCGCCAGACAAGGACCTATCAGACAAAATGGTGGAAACGCGTAACCTTTTATTACTTTCCACGACTGAAGAAAAGCATTCACTGCTTTCGCTAGGGGGTCCGGTTTCCAGCTGAAATACTGGTTGAGCTGGGCATTTGACCTGTCCGCAAACAAATCTACATTGCACTGACCCAACAGTTTCATTAGACCCTTGAAAATTGTTGGACTTAACTTCCAACTGCTTGTGTCCTTGAAATGTCTGCTTTCCCAGTCGGCTATCGTATTTTTTCGCCCGGGGATGTAATCTGCCGTAACCACTATTTGTTTTTTCAGGCACCACTCCCAGAACTGATTTTCCAGAAAATTCAACATTTTCGAAATTGTCCCTCCCATTTTGTTCAGATAACATATGGCAGACCTGTTGTCCATGTAAATCAGAATGTGCTTGTCCTCTAAATTTTGAGCAAAGGATTGGACAGCTAACATGGCTGCTTTTAGCTCTAACTGATTGATATGGAGGGACTGTTCTTCGTGGAGCCAAAGACCCCATATTTTCTCGTTTTGGCAAGTTGCCCCCCAGCCTTTTAAACTGGCATCGGACTGAATTATTAAATATGGTTCTGGGCAAACTAATGCCTTTCCGTTCCAAGATTCTAATTTTTGTATCCACCAATTTAGTTCGTGTAATACCTCTTGATTTATCATAATCTGGTGATCGTAATGACCCCCCCTGATGCAAGCCCTTTGTTTTTAGAACCTGAAGGCTTCGGTAGTGTAAAGGACCTGGTAAAACAGCCTGGTTTGTTGCTGTTAATTGACCTATCAACTGAGACATTTCCCTGACTGTCACAAATTTTTGGTTCAGAATCATGAGACAACTCTGCTTTATTTTTTCTACTTTTTCTTTTGGTAAAGACAGTGTCATTAACATTGAATTTACTGTGTAACCCAGAAATTCCATTATTTGAGAGGGTTCTATGACTGACTTTTTTGTATTTATTAAGAAACCCAAACCCTCTAGAACTTCCAAAACTGTAGAAAGATCTGAAAGGATATCTACCTTTGACTGGTTCATTAAAAGAATGTCGTCTAAGTACACGATAAGACGAATTCCCATTCTTCTTAAGAGAGCTATTGGTACTTTCATCATACGCGTGAAAAACTTTGGGAGCTATAGAAATTCCGAATGGGAGCGACCTGAAAGCCATTATCTGTCCCCTCCACTGAAACTTGAGAAATTTGCGATCTTGTTCCGCTATTTTCAATGTCAGATATGCATCGGACAGGTCTATCTTTACCATCCAATCGTTTTCTAACAAAAGATCTTTCAGCATGTGAATGCCTTCCATTTTGAAATGCTCGTACTTTAAAAACTTGTTTAGATTTCTCAAATTTATGACGGGTCTTTGACCACCCCCCTTTTTGGGAACAAGAAAGATGTTGCTTAAAAAACTGTCTGGGGTCATGGTTGATTGTTCTATTGCCCTTTTTTCTAGTAAGCTCAGGACTTCCTTGTCTATCAGATCTTGATTTTCTTGATTGAAAAACAGGTTGATTTGGAAATTCTAATTGAATGGGTTTTGACAGAAAATCTAACTTTATTCCCTGTACACATTGCAGTACCCAAGGATCTTTTGTTATTGCCTGCCAATTTTCCATAAAAAGACTCGCCCTCCCCCCTACAGGCACTGGTTCCTGTACAGGAGAAAATGGGAGCTGAAACTTTGATTGTGTTTCCCGTACTGTTTTCCATAAACCTACCTGATCTAACGATTTGCTGGTTTCTTTGAGAACTGTCTGTTCTGACTGCCCTGAGTGGATGTCTGGTTCTGGTTGAAGCCATTCCTGTTGAAACTGCTCCTGAATTCTCGAAATCCCTGCAGAGGTTCCCTCGTCTGCTGACCTCTTCTGTCGCCCACAAACTGCAGGTTGTTTGTGGGCCTCTGCTGAAAAAACTGATCAGATCTACGATTAAACGTACGTTTGTTATAGTTACTTTTTTTGTTGTCATGTCTATCATAAGACAATAACATATCTTTGAGATCTTTGTTATCTTTATTTTCTTTAGCCAAGACTTTTAAAAACTTCTTTCCAAACAAAGAATCTTTGGATTTAGCTAATGCTTTTTGACATTTCTTTTCTGACAGTAAATCTAAATTGTCAGGCATAGTCTGAGCTAAAACTGACTTTCGTCTATCTGAATTGAAAATAAAATGTGCATTACCAGCCAGAACAATAGCTCTCTGAGCTAGCTGAATTATATCATTAGGGTCCATGCCCTGGTTTTCTTTTCTTAAACGTTCTGCCTCGGCCCATAACAAAGACAAGGGGCCCATTACATCTAAAATGCGTAATTGAGTATTAATCTTGTTCTTTTCTAATTTAGCATTCTATTTTCTACCCTTGAAATAGTTCTTTTTGAAAAACCTATCAGTTTTAAGACCATTCAGTTTCTTAGAGGTTGGTACTGGCCAACTAGTGGACATATCTTGTCTATTCTTTTTAGAGATTCCTTGCGTGGAATATTTTTCAATATATTTAACAATATGAGATGGAACTTTATCTTTTTTCTCATTTCTATTGACCTTTGGATCAAAATTCTCATCATTATCAGAAGATTCCGAGTCAGAACTACTTGACGACTCACTGCTACTGCTACTGCTACTACTTGAGCTACTTTCTGAACTGCTATCAGAATTTTCAAACTTACCACGTTTACGTTTACTTTTGTTACCTTTGAGAACATTATCCCGCTTTCGTTTCTGACTTGTACTTTGACCATTTTTCTCTACCGACCAATTCTGGCGGGTATCGTCTTCCGTATTGTCGATAATAGACATTTCATCATCCTGACGAGAAGAGACCTTTCTCCTCGTCCTTTGTGAAGAGTCCAAAGACTCAACTACCTTGTCAGTATCTTCCGCCACTGCGGAATTACTATCATTCTCATTGACCCTGTGGTCCTCTAAATCAAGATAATCTAAATCATCTATGCTGTGAGTAAGTGAAGAACGACCCGGTGGATCATGAATGTTGGCATTAGCCATAACTAAGTATAAACTAACCTTAAAATAAGAGAAAAAATTACATCCGTTCACAAGAAGAGCTGAATTGAAAGTCACTTAGGTATGGTACGGGGTTTACAATGTTACCTATATGCATGCGCAAATTGGTACACCTGGATTATTTTATTTATGCATTAGGGGTGTTTCACTTTAAAGAGCTGTCTATTTTATCATAATTGAAGGTCAATGCATTATTATATCTCACGGAAATCTTAGAATTATAACCAAATTTTCTGGCCAAGCGGGAGGATACGCCGGTCCTATATCCGCCTTTGGTCAATATATTGATTATTGGTGACAAATTATACCTACAGTTTGACAATTTATTGGTTGCAATTGTTGGAAAGTGACAAAATAATGGGACAAAAGAAAATAACCCCTAACGTATCATGCATATAAAAAGTTAATGAAATAACACAAATACATTTTAATATACAATTAGACACATAACTGAAAATTCATATTCAACAGAATCGCACAGTATCAATTGATACTGTGCATGAAGGTATAACAAATACAGTGGCAAACAATATACGGCAAATGAGTAAAATAAATGAAAATTTTTTTTAAAAAGTCAATGATGAAATAAGGTCACAAAGTATTTTAAAACATAAAAAGTCATTTAGAGTGACTTGTCATCCAATGCCAGTACATGAAGTATGTTTCCAAGGAGAATCATCACTGGTTCTTGGCTTTCTCGAAATGTAGATAGTCCTGCAAAATTAATGAACAAGTGCCGGGCAAATAATTTAAAAACATGCATCCGAAATGAACTTGGACAGTTGAATAGTAAAAAAATAAATTCAAACTTGGACATCTTATGCAAGCAGCTTTTCAAATTTGTGAAAAGACACTTCATATTGAAACAACAACTCAAGATACTTAACACCACCTATGAATTCCATCAATCTAATAGAAAATTAATAGCAAAAGTAATTCAAATTAAAAAAAAACTATTGTTAGAGACCATAATGCCGCATTGTCATTGACTGGATTTGGAATTGATCGTTCGCAACGCGAAGAGCTGGCTATAATAAGTAGAAAATTTCACCCTTCGGAGTACCTGAAATTACCCTGGTTCGGACGCGAATACTGATTGTTAGTGGGTTTTTTTTCGTTAATAATCTGTGTATTTTCCTGCTGTCTTGTCCCCCCCTCCCCCACGAGGCAAACATACCGGTACTTGATGCAACTTAAAAGTAAAAGTATGTCAAAGTAACTGGTTACATTAGAGCTTAAACATACCACAAGAAACATTGTACCAAGGATAAGTACTTTCTTCATTACATCTAACTCTGCTGGAACTATTAAAATAAAGAATTGTTATTTTTTAAAGTCAATACCATATTATTGAAGAAAAAATATTAATTACTTGTAGAGAGTTATTTAGGAAACTTAATTATGGCTATGTTAACTTTCACTACTGAAATAAATCTGGGTTCCATGCATATTTTCATGATAGTGAGCTGTAATTTTGAGAGAGAGAAAACCTTACACCAGCAACGAAATTCATCAGCATCTCCATAGGTATCCAAAACGCTGCCTTTCTTCTTAAATAACCCTATTTCCTGTATATATTCCTCTGCAATAATCTAAATTTTCAAGAATAGATTTAAAGCATCTTGGTGAAGTTTATTGTCTTATTTTGTACATTTTGACTAACAACTAAAACATAAACATATTAAGCTAGTTAAATTAAGTTATATCTTCTAATTGATACAGGCGAACAGTCTAGAAATATGATTGAAATTTGTCAAGAGTCGAGCCTGTTTGTGGCTAGATTAGAAAAGATCATTAAGTTTAAAAATTCAAAATATCAATCCAAACAGGGCGTGAGTCGGAAGGGCTTCAACAATCAAGTTTAATGTGGAAAGTTTATGGCTTTGACAAATCTTCAATTTGTAAGTGTTTAAACTTAAGATTGGTTGAATAAAGAAACATCCAGTAGAGCCCATTTCTTCCAATAATCAGTAAAAATAAGTCATAACAGAAATGGCCCTTTCCTTCTGAGCATATGACCTCACAAAATATTGGATCTATGCTGTAATAATTCGATAAAATTGCCACGAGGATATTTTTCCTGCTCGTAACCCAACATTCACCTTTAATAACTAATGAAAAATCTGACCAAATTTGGTTATGACCTAGGCTGGAGAGGAAAAAAAAAAACTTTATAAAATGTCGTACAGTTTCTAAAACTAAGTAACTTGACCTTAAATCCAACGTCTGAGCACGGACAATCACAGACACAAGACGGGCTGTACATGTGGAGTAATGTTTTCTTTGTTGCGTCCATCATCTGGTAATGGGCCGGAGTACATAGACGAGGGCTAGTGCAAATACCATTGTCTCTGAAATTCAGAAACATACAATTAGGAAATAGACAAGAGGCTTTTGACAAATAATAAGGCTTTTCGAAGTATTAGTTCTAGTATAACCAAATGAAAAATAACTTGATTGGGTCAAATACTTGCCATTAAGTAAATTTGAAAACACTTTGCTTCAAAACAAAACAAAGAAATGCTCTGTACAAAGCACTAATTATTACAATGCTCGTGGAAGAACACCAAGAAACTGAAAAGCATTTAAACTGTAGATTTGCTAAAATACAAAAACTTACGTCATTTTGACGTATCCGACTACCTGATCTGGTGGAGCCTCTATGACAAAACAACCTCCAGATTTATCATTGTCAAGGTCATAATTCTTACAACAGAAGCAGCACTCCAAGTCCTTTGACATTCTTATTACCTCCTGAAAACAGTTAAAGTTTATTAGCTAGTAATAGAGTATAGACTTAAGTTTATCATGCATTTGAGTTCTTAAAATCAACAAAAAATATGTAGAAAAGGGATTTCAAAATTATTTCCCTGTAAATGCCATTATTGCTTTCAATATTTGATTCAATATTTTTAAACAAATACACTACAATACTGATTTTATTTTGACCTGAAATTCCATCATCGGCAGATATCTGTACATTTGAGGCTAATTCACTGGTTTATACCATTGTTGGTACAAGATTACAATAAAATTGTTAAAACGCAACTCCATCATTTTACCTTGCTCTCATGCTTTCATTTCATCGTGTTCTCACTATTAAAAGTAACACAACCATTTAACCTAATATAGATAAGTTTGAATCAGCATCAGCATGATGAGTTGTACTGTGCCTCCTCCTTTCAGGTCAGTCGGTCATATACTTCCTGTTTTTCGAGCCGACATGGACTATTTTGAGGGTCAAAAATGGAAACCTTTTCGTAACAGATTTCTCAGCTTCTACTGAAGGGATTGATTTATAATTTGGTACACAGCTTCTGCATGATGAGTTGTACCGTATGTGCCTCCCCTTTTCAGGTCAGTTGGCCATCTACTTCCTATTTTCCGAGCCAAATTAGACTATTTTAAGGGGAAAAAATGGAAAAACTTTAGTAACAGATTTCTCGATTTCTACTGAAGGGATTAATTTCTAATTTAGTATAAAGCTATAGCATGATGCATTGTACTGTGCCCCCCTTTCTGGGTCAGTCGGTCATCTTCGTCCTGTTTTCTGAATAGTCGAGTGGGGGTATGCTTAGCACGACTTAGTGCAACCCCTTGTTGTTCTTGCACGTCAAGACTAAAATGCCAGGCAGGACCTGAGCCACTTGTTTCATTGTTATGCTCAATGGAAAGGGTGTACACTGAGTGTCGGTTGAAGGATGAGAACTCTCAAAAGCCGTTAAGTGTTTCTAGTCCTCTTTGAGTTGCCTGAATACCGTGGCGGATCCGGGAATTTTCAAACGGGGGGATTAAAAAACGTCTTCTGGGACCTCTTGTTTCATACAGTTCCTAACCAAATTTTCTGGCCAAGCGGGAGGATACGCCGGTCCTATATCCGCCTTTGGTCAATATATTGATTATTGGTGACAAATTATACCTACAGTTTGACAATTTATTGGTTGCAATTGTTGGAAAGTGACAAAATAATAGATCAAAAAGAAAATAACCCCCTAACGTATCATGCATATAAAAAGTTAATGAAATAACACAAATACATTTTAATATACAATTAGAATACAATCACATAACTGAAAATTCATATTCAACAGAATCGCACAGTATCAATTGATACTGTGCATGAAGGTATAACAAATACAGTGGCAAACAATATACGGCAAATGAGTAAAATAAATAATTTTTTTTTTTAAAAAGTCAATGATGAAATAAGGTCACAAAGTATTTTAAAACATAAAAAGTCATTTAGAGTGACTTGTCATCCAATGCCAGTACATGAAGTATGTTTCCAAGGAGAATCATCACTGGTTCTTGGCTTTCTCGAAATGTAGATAGTCCTGCAAAATTAATGAACAAGTGCCGGGCAAATAATTTAAAAACATGCATCCGAAATGAACTTGGACAGTTGAATAGTAAAAAAATAAATTCAAACTTGGACATCTTATGCAAGCAGCTTTTCAAATTTGTGAAAAGACACTTCATATTGAAACAACAACTCAAGATACTTAACACCACCTATGAATTCCATCAATCTAATAGAAAATTAATAGCAAAAGTAATTCAAATTAAAAAAAAAACTATTGTTAGAGACCATAATGCCGCATTGTCATTGACTGGATTTGGAATTGATCGTTCGCAACGCGAAGAGCTGGCTATAATAAGTAGAAAATTTCACCCTTCGGAGTACCTGAAATTACCCTGGTTCGGACGCGAATACTGATTGTTAGTGGGTTTTTTTTCGTTAATAATTTGTGTATTTTCCTGCTGTCTTGTCCCCCCCTCCCCCACGAGGCAAACATACCGGTACTTGATGCAACTTAAAAGTAAAAGTATGTCAAAGTAACTGGTTACATTAGAGCTTAAACATACCACAAGAAACATTGTACCAAGGATAAGTACTTTCTTCATTACATCTAACTCTGCTGGAACTATTAAAATAAAGAATTGTTATTTTTTAAAGTCAATACCATATTATTGAAGAAAAAATATTAATTACTTGTAGAGAGTTATTTAGGAAACTTAATTATGGCTATGTTAACTTTCACTACTGAAATAAATCTGGGTTCCATGCATATTTTCATGATAGTGAGCTGTAATTTTGAGAGAGAGAAAACCTTACACCAGCAACGAAATTCATCAGCATCTCCATAGGTATCCAAAACGCTGCCTTTCTTCTTAAATAACCCTATTTCCTGTATATATTCCTCTGCAATAATCTAAATTTTCAAGAATAGATTTAAAGCATCTTGGTGAAGTTTATTGTCTTATTTTGTACATTTTGACTAACAACTAAAACATAAACATATTAAGCTAGTTAAATTAAGTTATATCTTCTAATTGATACAGGCGAACAGTCTAGAAATATGATTGAAATTTGTCAAGAGTCGAGCCTGTTTGTGGCTAGATTAGAAAAGATCATTAAGTTTAAAAATTCAAAATATCAATCCAAACAGGGCGTGAGTCGGAAGGGCTTCAACAATCAAGTTTAATGTGGAAAGTTTATGGCTTTGACAAATCTTCAATTTGTAAGTGTTTAAACTTAAGATTGGTTGAATAAAGAAACATCCAGTAGAGCCCATTTCTTCCAATAATCAGTAAAAATAAGTCATAACAGAAATGGCCCTTTCTTTCTGAGCATATGACCTCACAAAATATTGGATCTATGCTGTAATAATTCGATAAAATTGCCACGAGGATATTTTTCCTGCTCGTAACCCAACATTCACCTTTAATAACTAATGAAAAATCTGACCAAATTTGGTTATGACCTAGGCTGGAGAGGAAAAAAAAAACTTTATAAAATGTCGTACAGTTTCTAAAACTAAGTAACTTGACCTTAAATCCAACGTCTGAGCACGGACAATCACAGACACAAGACGGGCTGTACATGTGGAGTAATGTTTTCTTTGTTGCGTCCATCATCTGGTAATGGGCCGGAGTACATAGACGAGGGCTAGTGCAAATACCATTGTCTCTGAAATTCAGAAACATACAATTAGGAAATAGACAAGAGGCTTTTGACAAATAATAAGGCTTTTCGAAGTATTAGTTCTAGTATAACCAAATGAAAAATAACTTGATTGGGTCAAATACTTGCCATTAAGTAAATTTGAAAACACTTTGCTTCAAAACAAAACAAAGAAATGCTCTGTACAAAGCACTAATTATTACAATGCTCGTGGAAGAACACCAAGAAACTGAAAAGCATTTAAACTGTAGATTTGCTAAAATACAAAAACTTACGTCATTTTGACGTATCCGACTACCTGATCTGGTGGAGCCTCTATGACAAAACAACCTCCAGATTTATCATTGTCAAGGTCATAATTCTTACAACAGAAGCAGCACTCCAAGTCCTTTGACATTCTTATTACCTCCTGAAAACAGTTAAAGTTTATTAGCTAGTAATAGAGTATAGACTTAAGTTTATCATGCATTTGAGTTCTTAAAATCAACAAAAAATATGTAGAAAAGGGATTTCAAAATTATTTCCCTGTAAATGCCATTATTGCTTTCAATATTTGATTCAATATTTTTAAACAAATACACTACAATACTGATTTTATTTTGACCTGAAATTCCATCATCGGCAGATATCTGTACATTTGAGGCTAATTCACTGGTTTATACCATTGTTGGTACAAGATTACAATAAAATTGTTAAAACGCAACTCCATCATTTTACCTTGCTCTCATGCTTTCATTTCATCGTGTTCTCACTATTAAAAGTAACACAACCATTTAACCTAATATAGATAAGTTTGAATCAGCATCAGCATGATGAGTTGTACTGTGCCTCCTCCTTTCAGGTCAGTCGGTCATATACTTCCTGTTTTTCGAGCCGACATGGACTATTTTGAGGGTCAAAAATGGAAACCTTTTCGTAACAGATTTCTCAGCTTCTACTGAAGGGATTGATTTATAATTTGGTACACAGCTTCTGCATGATGAGTTGTACCGTATGTGCCTCCCCTTTTCAGGTCAGTTGGCCATCTACTTCCTATTTTCCGAGCCAAATTAGACTATTTTAAGGGGAAAAAATGGAAAAACTTTAGTAACAGATTTCTCGATTTCTACTGAAGGGATTAATTTCTAATTTAGTATAAAGCTATAGCATGATGCATTGCACTGTGCCCCCCTTTCTGGGTCAGTCGGTCATCTTCGTCCTGTTTTCTGAATAGTCGAGTGGGGGTATGCTTAGCACGACTTAGTGCAACCCCTTGTTGTTCTTGCACGTCAAGACTAAAATGCCAGGCAGGACCTGAGCCACTTGTTTCATTGTTATGCTCAATGGAAAGGGTGTACACTGAGTGTCGGTTGAAGGATGAGAACTCTCAAAAGCCGTTAAGTGTTTCTAGTCCTCTTTGAGTTGCCTGAATACCGTGGCGGATCCGGGAATTTTCAAACGGGGGGATTAAAAAACGTCTTCTGGGACCTCTTGTTTCAAACAGTTCCTAACCAAATTTTCTGGCCAAGCGGGAGGATACGCCGGTCCTATATCCGCCTTTGGTCAATATATTGATTATTGGTGACAAATTATACCTACAGTTTGACAATTTATTGGTTGCAATTGTTGGAAAGTGACAAAATAATGGGACAAAAGAAAATAACCCTTAACGTATCATGCATATAAAAAGTTAATGAAATAACACAAATACATTTTAATATACAATTAGACACATAACTGAAAATTCATATTCAACAGAATCGCACAGTATCAATTGATACTGTGCATGAAGGTATAACAAATACAGTGGCAAACAATATACGGCAAATGAGTAAAATAAAATTTTTTTTTAAAAAGTCAATGATGAAATAAGGTCACAAAGTATTTTAAAACATAAAAAGTCATTTAGAGTGACTTGTCATCCAATGCCAGTACATGAAGTATGTTTCCAAGGAGAATCATCACTGGTTCTTGGCTTTCTCGAAATGTAGATAGTCCTGCAAAATTAATGAACAAGTGCCGGGCAAATAATTTAAAAACATGCATCCGAAATGAACTTGGACAGTTGAATAGTAAAAAAATAAATTCAAACTTGGACATCTTATGCAAGCAGCTTTTCAAATTTGTGAAAAGACACTTCATATTGAAACAACAACTCAAGATACTTAACACCACCTATGAATTCCATCAATCTAATAGAAAATTAATAGCAAAAGTAATTCAAATTAAAAAAAAACTATTGTTAGAGACCATAATGCCGCATTGTCATTGACTGGATTTGGAATTGATCGTTCGCAACGCGAAGAGCTGGCTATAATAAGTAGAAAATTTCACCCTTCGGAGTACCTGAAATTACCCTGGTTCGGACGCGAATACTGATTGTTAGTGGTTTTTTTTTCGTTAATAATTTGTGTATTTTCCTGCTGTCTTGTCCCCCCCCCTCCCCCACGAGGCAAACATATCGGTACTTGATGCAACTTAAAAGTAAAAGTATGTCAAAGTAACTGGTTACATTAGAGCTTAAACATACCACAAGAAACATTGTACCAAGGATAAGTACTTTCTTCATTACATCTAACTCTGCTGGAACTATTAAAATAAAGAATTGTTATTTTTTAAAGTCAATACCATATTATTGAAGAAAAAATATTAATTACTTGTAGAGAGTTATTTAGGAAACTTAATTATGGCTATGTTAACTTTCACTACTGAAATAAATCTGGGTTCCATGCATATTTTCATGATAGTGAGCTGTAATTTTGAAAGAGAGAAAACCTTACACCAGCAACGAAATTCATCAGCATCTCCATAGGTATCCAAAACGCTGCCTT
Source organism: Arcuatula senhousia (assembly GCA_963971305.1). Lineage (NCBI taxonomy): Eukaryota > Metazoa > Mollusca > Bivalvia > Mytilida > Mytilidae > Arcuatula > Arcuatula senhousia. The sequence continues at coordinate 19,532,112 of OZ020311.1, forward strand.
TCTTCTTAAATAACCCTATTTCCTGTATATATTCCTCTGCAATAATCTAAATTTTCAAGAATAGATTTAAAGCATCTTGGTGAAGTTTATTGTCTTATTTTGTACATTTTGACTAACAACTAAAACATAAACATATTAAGCTAGTTAAATTAAGTTATATCTTCTAATTGATACAGGCGAACAGTCTAGAAATATGATTGAAATTTGTGAAGAGTCGAGCCTGTTTGTGGCTAGATTAGAAAAGATCATTAAGTTTAAAAATTCAAAATATCAATCCAAACAGGGCGTGAGTCGGAAGGGCTTCAACAATCAAGTTTAATGTGGAAAGTTTATGGCTTTGACAAATCTTCAATTTGTAAGTGTTTAAACTTAAGATTGGTTGAATAAAGAAACATCCAGTAGAGCCCATTTCTTCCAATAATCAGTAAAAATAAGTCATAACAGAAATGGCCCTTTCCTTCTGAGCATATGACCTCACAAAATATTGGATCTATGCTGTAATAATTCGATAAAATTGCCACGAGGATATTTTTCCTGCTCGTAACCCAACATTCACCTTTAATAACTAATGAAAAATCTGACCAAATTTGGAAAAAAAAACTTTATAAAATGTCGTACAGTTTCTAAAACTAAGTAACTTGACCTTAAATCCAACGTCTGAGCACGGACAATCACAGACACAAGACGGGCTGTACATGTGGAGTAATGTTTTCTTTGTTGCGTCCATCATCTGGTAATGGGCCGGAGTACATAGACGAGGGCTAGTGCAAATACCATTGTCTCTGAAATTCAGAAACATACAATTAGGAAATAGACAAGAGGCTTTTGACAAATAATAAGGCTTTTCGAAGTATTAGTTCTAGTATAACCAAATGAAAAATAACTTGATTGGGTCAAATACTTGCCATTAAGTAAATTTGAAAACACTTTGCTTCAAAACAAAACAAAGAAATGCTCTGTACAAAGCACTAATTATTACAATGCTCGTGGAAGAACACCAAGAAACTGAAAAGCATTTAAACTGTAGATTTGCTAAAATACAAAAACTTACGTCATTTTGACGTATCCGACTACCTGATCTGGTGGAGCCTCTATGACAAAACAACCTCCAGATTTATCATTGTCAAGGTCATAATTCTTACAACAGAAGCAGCACTCCAAGTCCTTTGACATTCTTATTACCTCCTGAAAACAGTTAAAGTTTATTAGCTAGTAATAGAGTATAGACTTAAGTTTATCATGCATTTGAGTTCTTAAAATCAACAAAAAATATGTAGAAAAGGGATTTCAAAATTATTTCCCTGTAAATGCCATTATTGCTTTCAATATTTGATTCAATATTTTTAAACAAATACACTACAATACTGATTTTATTTTGACCTGAAATTCCATCATCGGCAGATATCTGTACATTTGAGGCTAATTCACTGGTTTATACCATTGTTGGTACAAGATTACAATAAAATTGTTAAAACGCAACTCCATCATTTTACCTTGCTCTCATGCTTTCATTTCATCGTGTTCTCACTATTAAAAGTAACACAACCATTTAACCTAATATAGATAAGTTTGAATCAGCATCAGCATGATGAGTTGTACTGTGCCTCCTCCTTTCAGGTCAGTCGGTCATATACTTCCTGTTTTTCGAGCCGACATGGACTATTTTGAGGGTCAAAAATGGAAACCTTTTCGTAACAGATTTCTCAGCTTCTACTGAAGGGATTGATTTATAATTTGGTACACAGCTTCTGCATGATGAGTTGTACCGTATGTGCCTCCCCTTTTCAGGTCAGTTGGCCATCTACTTCCTATTTTCCGAGCCAAATTAGACTATTTTAAGGGGAAAAAATGGAAAAACTTTAGTAACAGATTTCTCGATTTCTACTGAAGGGATTAATTTCTAATTTAGTATAAAGCTATAGCATGATGCATTGTACTGTGCCCCCCTTTCTGGGTCAGTCGGTCATCTTCGTCCTGTTTTCTGAATAGTCGAGTGGGGGTATGCTTAGCACGACTTAGTGCAACCCCTTGTTGTTCTTGCACGTCAAGACTAAAATGCCAGGCAGGACCTGAGCCACTTGTTTCATTGTTATGCTCAATGGAAAGGGTGTACACTGAGTGTCGGTTGAAGGATGAGAACTCTCAAAAGCCGTTAAGTGTTTCTAGTCCTCTTTGAGTTGCCTGAATACCGTGGCGGATCCGGGAATTTTCAAACGGGGGGATTAAAAAACGTCTTCTGGGACCTCTTGTTTCATACAGTTCCTAACCAAATTTTCTGGCCAAGCGGGAGGATACGCCGGTCCTATATCCGCCTTTGGTCAATATATTGATTATTGGTGACAAATTATACCTACAGTTTGACAATTTATTGGTTGCAATTGTTGGAAAGTGACAAAATAATGGGACAAAAGAAAATAACCCCTAACGTATCATGCATATAAAAAGTTAATGAAATAACACAAATACATTTTAATATACAATTAGACACATAACTGAAAATTCATATTCAACAGAATCGCACAGTATCAATTGATACTGTGCATGAAGGTATAACAAATACAGTGGCAAACAATATACGGCAAATGAGTAAAATAAATAAAATTTTTTTTTAAAAAGTCAATGATGAAATAAGGTCACAAAGTATTTTAAAACATAAAAAGTCATTTAGAGTGACTTGTCATCCAATGCCAGTACATGAAGTATGTTTCCAAGGAGAATCATCACTGGTTCTTGGCTTTCTCGAAATGTAGATAGTCCTGCAAAATTAATGAACAAGTGCCGGGCAAATAATTTAAAAACATGCATCCGAAATGAACTTGGACAGTTGAATAGTAAAAAAATAAATTCAAACTTGGACATCTTATGCAAGCAGCTTTTCAAATTTGTGAAAAGACACTTCATATTGAAACAACAACTCAAGATACTTAACACCACTTATGAATTCCATCAATCTAATAGAAAATTAATAGCAAAAGTAATTCAAATTAAAAAAAAACTATTGTTAGAGACCATAATGCCGCATTGTCATTGACTGGATTTGGAATTGATCGTTCGCAACGCGAAGAGCTGGCTATAATAAGTAGAAAATTTCACCCTTCGGAGTACCTGAAATTACCCTGGTTCGGACGCGAATACTGATTGTTAGTGGTTTTTTTTTCGTTAATAATTTGTGTATTTTCCTGCTGTCTTGTCCCCCCCCTCCCCCACGAGGCAAACATATCGGTACTTGATGCAACTTAAAAGTAAAAGTATGTCAAAGTAACTGGTTACATTAGAGCTTAAACATACCACAAGAAACATTGTACCAAGGATAAGTACTTTCTTCATTACATCTAACTCTGCTGGAACTATTAAAATAAAGAATTGTTATTTTTTAAAGTCAATACCATATTATTGAAGAAAAAATATTAATTACTTGTAGAGAGTTATTTAGGAAACTTAATTATGGCTATGTTAACTTTCACTACTGAAATAAATCTGGGTTCCATGCATATTTTCATGATAGTGAGCTGTAATTTTGAAAGAGAGAAAACCTTACACCAGCAACGAAATTCATCAGCATCTCCATAGGTATCCAAAACGCTGCCTTTCTTCTTAAATAACCCTATTTCCTGTATATATTCCTCTGCAATAATCTAAATTTTCAAGAATAGATTTAAAGCATCTTGGTGAAGTTTATTGTCTTATTTTGTACATTTTGACTAACAACTAAAACATAAACATATTAAGCTAGTTAAATTAAGTTATATCTTCTAATTGATACAGGCGAACAGTCTAGAAATATGATTGAAATTTGTGAAGAGTCGAGCCTGTTTGTGGCTAGATTAGAAAAGATCATTAAGTTTAAAAATTCAAAATATCAATCCAAACAGGGCGTGAGTCGGAAGGGCTTCAACAATCAAGTTTAATGTGGAAAGTTTATGGCTTTGACAAATCTTCAATTTGTAAGTGTTTAAACTTAAGATTGGTTGAATAAAGAAACATCCAGTAGAGCCCATTTCTTCCAATAATCAGTAAAAATAAGTCATAACAGAAATGGCCCTTTCCTTCTGAGCATATGACCTCACAAAATATTGGATCTATGCTGTAATAATTCGATAAAATTGCCACGAGGATATTTTTCCTGCTCGTAACCCAACATTCACCTTTAATAACTAATGAAAAATCTGACCAAATTTGGAAAAAAAAAACTTTATAAAATGTCGTACAGTTTCTAAAACTAAGTAACTTGACCTTAAATCCAACGTCTGAGCACGGACAATCACAGACACAAGACGGGCTGTACATGTGGAGTAATGTTTTCTTTGTTGCGTCCATCATCTGGTAATGGGCCGGAGTACATAGACGAGGGCTAGTGCAAATACCATTGTCTCTGAAATTCAGAAACATACAATTAGGAAATAGACAAGAGGCTTTTGACAAATAATAAGGCTTTTCGAAGTATTAGTTCTAGTATAACCAAATGAAAAATAACTTGATTGGGTCAAATACTTGCCATTAAGTAAATTTGAAAACACTTTGCTTCAAAACAAAACAAAGAAATGCTCTGTACAAAGCACTAATTATTACAATGCTCGTGGAAGAACACCAAGAAACTGAAAAGCATTTAAACTGTAGATTTGCTAAAATACAAAAACTTACGTCATTTTGACGTATCCGACTACCTGATCTGGTGGAGCCTCTATGACAAAACAACCTCCAGATTTATCATTGTCAAGGTCATAATTCTTACAACAGAAGCAGCACTCCAAGTCCTTTGACATTCTTATTACCTCCTGAAAACAGTTAAAGTTTATTAGCTAGTAATAGAGTATAGACTTAAGTTTATCATGCATTTGAGTTCTTAAAATCAACAAAAAATATGTAGAAAAGGGATTTCAAAATTATTTCCCTGTAAATGCCATTATTGCTTTCAATATTTGATTCAATATTTTTAAACAAATACACTACAATACTGATTTTATTTTGACCTGAAATTCCATCATCGGCAGATATCTGTACATTTGAGGCTAATTCACTGGTTTATAACATTGTTGGTACAAGATTACAATAAAATTGTTAAAACGCAACTCCATCATTTTACCTTGCTCTCATGCTTTCATTTCATCGTGTTCTCACTATTAAAAGTAACACAACCATTTAACCTAATATAGATAAGTTTGAATCAGCATCAGCATGATGAGTTGTACTGTGCCTCCTCCTTTCAGGTCAGTCGGTCATATACTTCCTGTTTTTCGAGCCGACATGGACTATTTTGAGGGTCAAAAATGGAAACCTTTTCGTAACAGATTTCTCAGCTTCTACTGAAGGGATTGATTTATAATTTGGTACACAGCTTCTGCATGATGAGTTGTACCGTATGTGCCTCCCCTTTTCAGGTCAGTTGGCCATCTACTTCCTATTTTCCGAGCCAAATTAGACTATTTTAAGGGGAAAAAATGGAAAAACTTTAGTAACAGATTTCTCGATTTCTACTGAAGGGATTAATTTCTAATTTAGTATAAAGCTATAGCATGATGCATTGTACTGTGCCCCCCTTTCTGGGTCAGTCGGTCATCTTCGTCCTGTTTTCTGAATAGTCGAGTGGGGGTATGCTTAGCACGACTTAGTGCAACCCCTTGTTGTTCTTGCACGTCAAGACTAAAATGCCAGGCAGGACCTGAGCCACTTGTTTCATTGTTATGCTCAATGGAAAGGGTGTACACTGAGTGTCGGTTGAAGGATGAGAACTCTCAAAAGCCGTTAAGTGTTTCTAGTCCTCTTTGAGTTGCCTGAATACCGTGGCGGATCCGGGAATTTTCAAACGGGGGGATTAAAAAACGTCTTCTGGGACCTCTTGTTTCATACAGTTCCTAACCAAATTTTCTGGCCAAGCGGGAGGATACGCCGGTCCTATATCCGCCTTTGGTCAATATATTGATTATTGGTGACAAATTATACCTACAGTTTGACAATTTATTGGTTGCAATTGTTGGAAAGTGACAAAATAATGGGACAAAAGAAAATAACCCCTAACGTATCATGCATATAAAAAGTTAATGAAATAACACAAATACATTTTAATATACAATTAGACACATAACTGAAAATTCATATTCAACAGAATCGCACAGTATCAATTGATACTGTGCATGAAGGTATAACAAATACAGTGGCAAACAATATACGGCAAATGAGTAAAATAAATAAAAATTTTTTTTAAAAAGTCAATGATGAAATAAGGTCACAAAGTATTTTAAAACATAAAAAGTCATTTAGAGTGACTTGTCATCCAATGCCAGTACATGAAGTATGTTTCCAAGGAGAATCATCACTGGTTCTTGGCTTTCTCGAAATGTAGATAGTCCTGCAAAATTAATGAACAAGTGCCGGGCAAATAATTTTAAAAAATGCATCTGAAATGAACTTGGACAGTTGAATAGTAAAAAAATAAATTCAAACTTGGACATCTTATGCAAGCAGCCTTTCAAATTCGTGAAAAGACACTTCATATTGAAACAACAACTCAAGATACTTAACACCACTTATGAATTCCATCAATCTAATTGAAAATTTTATTTCGTTGTAACACTTCCGGAATCAAATGAGATTGTGATGCGCATGTCAGAACTTCAGTGTGACTGCGTTTTTCGAGCGGTGTGGACGTGTTTCTGCATTGCTCCTTCAGTCATTTATTTTGCTAGTGCCAACGTAGTTGGTTTACATATTGAAATAAAATTACTTATTTAACCAACGTTGTTGGCTTTTAAATTATCTAAACAACAAATTAATATAATTCATTGTTGTTTATTGTGAATATCGATTGTTTACTTTTATAGTTTACAATTTTACCTTTTGTGACATTTTACCGTAAATTGGCTCTTTAGTCGTAAATCGGCACTGTCGCAAAAATGGCGGAACGCATGGTGAGGTCGCTTTCAAAAAATGAAGAAGATAAGCTTCTTCTAGAAGATGTAAATGACATTGATGAGTCAGAAAGAAAACCGGCGTAGCCGGAAAAAGAAAGGCTGAGAAATCTTCTGCTGGTAATGTAAACCCCAGCAAGCCTCAAAACTCGAGTGGTAAATCAAGTCGTAAAGGTTCAAGTAAACCCCTTCCAGAAAATGAACCTGACCCACAGCCTTCTACATCATCTAACTCTGACAATGTAATGCACAATGAAATTATGGGTGCCCTTAAATCTATAAGAGAGGAACAAAAACAAAACAGGGATAAACTTGAATCTCTTTCAAACCGAATTGAGGCTATAGAAAATAATGAAGAATATGAGGATTATGAAGATAATCCAGATGACTTTGACAATGACAATGAGGTTGACAATGAAGGTCAAGATAATAATGAACCCCCTCAGGCCAAAAAACAGAAGGTTGACTCTCAGAGTGACAATAACAATAACAATAGTCGGTTCAAAACTATGGCCAAACGTTGCAAAGTAAAAGAAGTTCTAGATGCCAAGATTGATGAGGTCTTGGCTGAATTTATCACCGATTTATTTAGAAACGTTATGGATGAAGAAGAGTATCAAGAGTTAACTAAAGATATTAAAAACGCCAGACCAGAAAATTGTGAGGGTCTTTCTATGGTTCGCATTAATCATATGATTTGGAATATCTTGTCACCTAGAGCTCAGACAAGTGATAAGAAAATGCAAAACATTCAAAAGTCTATTGTAAAAGCTGCAACTATTTTGACCAAAACTGTTGATAAATTAGCCAAGCAAGATGAAAGCAATCATGATGATGATAACGCCTATAAAACAGCCCTAAATTCTTGTATTGAGAGCTGTAATGATGTCCTTGCTTTGTTAGGTCACGGTAATAGGCAAGTCAACATGGCTAGAAGGGAGTTCTTAAAACCAGAGTTAATGTCTGAATATATGCATTTATGTTCCACTTCTGTTCCTTACACAACCAACTTGTTTGGTGACGACGTGTCAAAGACGGCAAAAGATATAGAGGAATATTCTAAAGTCAGTAACAAATTGCGTTACGGCAGAGGTAGAGGTGGAGCTACATTTAGAGGTGGCAGAGGATACCGTGGCTACAGAGGCGGGTATCGTGGAGCTCCAAGAGGTGCTGGTAGAGGAAGAGGCTCAATGGCACACTACAAGATCCCTCGTCTTACAAAAAACTACCAGACAGGGGGAAATTCTCAGAAGGACAAACATTAGATAATTTAAATGAAGTAAGTTCAGAATTTAAGGCAGGTGTACTGAAAAATTTCTCTCATGAATGGGAAAAAATTTGCTTCAGACAAATTTATTATAGATATTGTTAATCATTGTCACATAGAATTTGAAGATGACATAGAGCCTTCTCAAAACTATCGAACTAAATCTATATTCAATAAAAATGAATCTGAAATTGTATCCAAAGAAATTGAAAAATTAATAAAATTATCAGTTTTAAAAGTTGTTGAACCTGAAGAAGGTCAGTTTATCTCTCCAATATTTTTAAGGCCAAAGAAAAATGGTGAATATAGAATGATATTAAATTTGAAAAAGCTTAATGAAAGTGTTGAATATCATCATTTCAAAATGGATACATTTGAAAATGCTCTTAAAATTATTTCAGAAAATTGTTATATGGCTTCTATTGATCTTCGGCATGCATACTATAGTGTTCCAATTGCAGAAGAACATCAAAAATTTTTAAGGTTTAAATGGGAAGGAAAAATTATCAGTACACCTGTCTTCCAAATGGAATTTCCTCCGCTCCAAGATTATTTACTAAATTAATGAAACCAGTATATGCAAAGTTAAGATCCTTGGGATACATTAACATTGGTTACATTGATGATAGCTTATTATGTGGAGATACTGTTGAAGAATGTGGAATGAATGTTCATGAAACAGTTTCACTTATGTCAACATTAGGGTTTCATATCCATCAAGATAAGTCGATTTTTATTCCTACAAAAAGAATTGTTTTTTTAAGAAATATCATTGACTCAGAAGAAATGATTGTGATTTTAACTGAAGAGAAAAAACAGAAAATTATTGCTGAATGCAAATCTCTGATAAATCAAAGTAAAGTCAAAATCAGACAAGTGGCTCAAATTATAGGATTTATGGTTTCGGCTTTTTCTGCCATTGAATATGGCAAATTATATTACAGAAATCTTGAACATGAAAAAATTAAGGCTCTGAAAAGATCAGCAGGAAATTTTGACAGTTTAATGCATGTTACAAATACAATGAAAAACGACTTATCATGGTGGATAGAGAATGTTAGAAATGAAGTCAGACATATTTCTCATGGTAACCCTGTTGTTTGTATACAGACAGATGCCTCATTGAAAGGGTGGGGCGCGGTTTTTGATTCAAAGGAAATTGGAGGCCGCTGGCATGAAAATGAAAAGCATCATCATATAAATTATTTGGAACTATTAGCAATTTATTTGGCAATAAAATCTTTCATGAACTTTATTTCAAACAAACATGTTAAAATATTAACAGACAATAGTACTGCAGTGTCATATATACTGAATATGGGAGGAACCAAATCTCAAGAATGTAATGAGATCGCTAGGAAAATATGGCTTCTATGCAGAAAAAATAAATCTGGCTTACATGTGCACATATTGCTGGTGTATCAAATGTGAAAGCAGATAAAAAGTCTAGAGAATTTGATGATCAGTTGGAATGGCAACTTAACAAAAAGATATTTGAACAAATTTGCAATAGATTTGTAAAGACTGATGTTGATTTGTTTGCCTCCAGGCTTAATTGTCAAATTAAAAAATATTGCTCATGGAAGCCAGATCCAACTTGCTCCTTTGTCGATGCGTTTTCCCTAAACTGGGGTACATTTAATCAAATTTATCTGTTTCTTCCTTTCAGTTTATTGGGACGCTGCATTTGCAAGATAAGACAAGATCAGGCACGGGGATTGATCGTGGCTCCTCTTTGGCTGACTCAGTCCTGGTTTCCGAGATTCATGGAACTCCTAACCGAAGAACCTTTAGTTTTGCCTCAAAGGAAAAATCTACTTCTACTTCACCACAGTTCAACAGTTCATCCATTGTACAAAAGGTTAGTGATGATAGCATGCTGTGTGTCAGGCAAAATTTCAGAAAACAAGGATTTTTGGAAAAGACAACAAGTATACTACTCAGGTCTTGGAAATCAGGAACCAGGAAGCAATATCAGGTATATTTACAGAGATGGTTTCAGTACTGTAGTGAAAGACAAATTGATAAAATTCAAGTTTCTATAAATCAAGTACTAGAGTTTATGACTGAGTTTTACAAACAAGATTTGGGCTACAGTAGCTTAAATTCAGCACGGGGTGCATTATCGGCGTTAGGAATTACTGTGGACAACTGTTTGATTGGACAGCATCCATTAATGATCAGATATATGAAAGGTGTTTTCAATTTACGGCCCTCAAGACCTAGATATCAAAAGACTTGGTGCGTAAATACAGTACTAACATATTTACGGAAGTTGTCTCCAGTCAAAGCACTGTCATTGAAAAATTTGACTCTAAAACTAGTTTTTCTTGTAGCTCTTACAAATGCAGCTCGTACTCAGTCTATTCATTTAATGAATGTAAATAGTGTACATAAGTTAAAAGGAGAAAATTTTTTTGTGTTTGATGAACTTATTAAGCAAAGTAGACCTGGTTATGAGGAACCTACTATTAACATTAAAGCTTACCCTCCAGATAGGAGAATTTGTGTATATACGGTTTATAAGGAATACATGTCTCGTACAAAAAGGTTCAGGAAGAACCACAGTAAACTTTTTATTAGTTACATTAAACCCTATTGTGCCGTTTCTAAAGACACTATATCTAGATGGATAAAAACAGTTTTAGCTCGAGCAAAGATTGACACATCAGTATACAAGGCTCATAGTGTTAGAGCAGCAGCAACATCCAAAGCAGCTCAATCTTTACCCATTTCAAAGATACTTGATAAGGCAGGATGGAGCAATTCCAGTACGTTTGCAAAATATTATGGGAAACAGGTTGAAGATGCTTCATTTGACAAACATGTTTTGCCATAACTACATGTAAGGTAAGAAATCTTTATTTATCGTTATGATGATTTCTTTATTTATAAACTTTTTATCATTCTGCTTTCAAATCTCATTTGATTCCGGAAGTGTTACAACGAAATAAAATTCCAAAATTAAACGAGACTTACCTTGGTTAAGTTGAAGTTTAAGATGAATTTTATGAGTTGTAATAACACTGAAGGGATTAAATGCCAAACCCGGCCCGCCCGGGTTATTACTGATGAAATTGTACAAAATATTTTAATGAATTTATTTAAATGAATTATGAAAATATTAATTTTATTTTACTCATGTACATGAGCAGATCAAATGATAAAAACTTTGCTTTCAAGACTGAAGTTCTGACATGCGCATCACAATCTCATTTAATCCCTTCAGTGTTATTACAACTCATAAAATTCATCTTAAACTTCAACTTAACCAAGGTGAGTCTCGTTTAATTTTGGAATTAATAGCAAAAGTAATTCAAATAAAAAAAAGCAGCTATTGTTAGAGACCATTATGCCGCATTGTCATTGACTGGATTTGGAATTGATCGTTTGCAACGCGAAGAGCTTGCTATAATAAGTAGAAACACTCACCCTTCGGAGGACCTGAAATTACCCTGGTTCGGACGCGAATACTGATTTCAAGTGTTTTTTTTTTTTTGTTGTTAATATTTTGTGTATTTTCCTGCTGTCTTGTCCCCCCTCCCCCACGAGGCAAACATACCGGTACTTGATGCAACTTAAAAGTAAAAGTATGTCAAAGTAACTGGTTACATTAGAGCTAAAACATACCACAAGAAACATTGTACCAAGGATAAGTACTTTCTTCATTACATCTAACTCTGCTGGAACTATTAAAATAAAGTATTGTTATTTTTTAAAGTCAATACCATATTATTGAAGACAAAATATTAATTACTTGTAGAGATTTATTTAGGAAACTTAATTATGGCTATGTTAACTTTCACTACTGAAATAAATCTGGGTTCCATGCATATTTTCATGATAGTGAGCTGTAATATTGAGAGAGAGAAAACCTTACACCAGCAACGAAATTCATCAGCATCTCCATAGGTATCCAAAACGCTGCCTTTCTTCTTAAATAACCCTATTTCCTGTTTATCTTCCTCTGTAATGATCTAAATTTGAAAGAATAGAATAAAAGATCTTAGTGAAGTTTATTATCTTATTTTGTACATTTTGACTAACAACTAAAACATAAACAGATTAAGCTAGTTAAATTAAGTTCAATCTTCTAATTGATACAGGCGAACAGTCTTAAAATATGATTTAAATATGTCAAAGAGTCGAGTCTGTTTATGGCTTGATTAGAAAGGATCATAAAAATTCAAAATATAAATCCAAACAGGGCGTAAGCCAGAAGGACTTCAACAATCAAGTTTAAAGTGGAAATATGGCTTTGAAAACTCTTCAATTTGTAAGTGTTTAAACAAGATTGGTTAAATAAAGAAACATCCAGTAGAGCCCATTTCTTCAAATAATCAGTAAAAATAAGCCATTACAGAAATGGCCTTTTCCTTATGAGCATATGACCTCACAAGATATTGGATCTATGCTGTAATAATTAGATAAAATTGCCACGAGGATATTTTTCCTGCTCGTAGCCCGACATTCACCATTAATAACTAAATAAAAATATGACCAAAATTGGTTATGACCTAGGCTGGAGAGAAAAAAAGTTTAAAAAAAAAACTAAGTAACTAGACCTTAAATCCAACGTCTGAGCACGGACAATCACAGACACAAGACGGGCTGTACATGTGGAGTAATGTTTTCTTTGTTGCGTCCATCATCTGGTAATGGGCCGGAGTACATACACGAGGGCTAGTGCAAATACCATTGTCTCTAAAATTCAGAAACATTCAAGTGGGAAATAGACAAGAGGCTTTTGACAAATAATAAGGCTCTTCGAAATATTAGTTCTAGTATAACCAAATGAAAAATAACTTGATTGGGTCAAATACTTGCCATTAAATAAATTTGAAAACACTTTGCCTTAAAAAAAAATGCTCTGTAAAAAGCACTAAAGCTCATTATTGCAATGCTCGAGGAAGAAGAACACCAAAAACTGCAGGTTTGCTAAAATACAAAAACTTACGTCATTTTGACGTAGCCGACTACCTGATCTGGTGGAGCCTCTATGACAAAACAACCTCCAGATTTATCATTGTCAAGGTCATAACTCTTACAACAGAAGCAGCACTCCAAGTCCTTTGACATTCTTATTACCTCCTAAAAATAATTTATTAGCTAGAAGTACAAAATGTATACTAGTAGTGAAGACTTTAGTTTATCATGCATTTGAGTTCTTAAAGTCAACAAAAATATGTAGAAAAGGTATTTCAAAATTATTCCCCTGTAAATGCCATTATTGCTTTGAATATGTGATTCAATATTTTTAAACAAATACACTACGATATTGATTTTATTTTGACCTGAACTTCTAACATCGGCAAATATCTGCACATTTGAGGCTAATTTACTGGTTTCGACTGGAGATCGCGTTGTTGATTGACACTCAGTTATTTTGTGTTTCCATGTTTTACATGTTGTCTGTTTTCGTCCCGTTCTTGTTGGTGGTTACTGGTTTTGTCTCTGCCCTTTCGGACTTTTTTCCCACTTTTGACATTCGGATACCCCATTGGTACCTCTGCTTCTTTTAAACAATTATTGGTACCATGATCTTATTATTGATCAGATTTAATCCCAACACCATCATTATACAATGATCTTATTATTGATTAGATTTAATCCCAATACCATCATTTTACCACGATCTTACTATTGATTAGATTTAATCCCAACACCATCATTTTACTATGTTCTTACTAATGATTAAATTTAATCCCAACACCATCATTATACCATGATCTTACTATTGATTAGATTTAATCTCACATCGTAATTTTACTATGATTTTTCTACTGATAAGATTTAATCTCATATCATCATTTTAACCTGATCTTTCTATTGATTAGATTTATTCCAAACACCATCATTTTACGATAATCTTACTATTGATTGGATTTATACCGTTCCTTTGTTTCCCACCCCACCACCATATTTCATTTATCATCATCATTTCATGTTCATTTATCATCTTTTTCATGTTCATCGTCCAAGTTGTGATGGAGAAGTGATGAAAGAAATAAGTTTGAGAATAGGGAAAGCAACATCAGCTTTTAATAAACTTTCGAACATCTGGAAATCTAGGAGAATATCATAAAGAACTAACATCAGACTGTATTAAAACAATGTAAGGTCAGTTTTATTATATGGGGCAGAGACATGGAGATCAAACAAGGAAATTGAGAGAACATTGAGAGGAGTTGAGGGCAGATTGTTAAGAAGGATTATGAACATCAAATGGACAGACAGAGTATCAAACATTGAACTCACTGAAAGAACAGGTATAAGAAACATTAATGTTGAGATTAAGAAAAGGAGATGGAAGTACACAGGGCATATTTTGAGGATGGACAACACCAGGCATGTAAAAAGAGCACGGAGGTGGACACCAGCTGGCAAGAGGAAGCAAGGAAGGCCAAAAGGTACATGGAGGAGGACCCTAGAAGCGGAGATGAAAGAGTTGGGATACAGCTGGGGAGAACTTGAGGGAAAGGCAAAGGACAGAGCTGGATGGCGTACCCTGGTGGAAGCCTTATGTGTTACCTAACACGAAGAGGATATGTATGTATATGTCATATTCATCGACTGTAAATAACCTATATAGCGTTGCACGGGCGAAAAACACCAACTCACTCACTCCAAACACAATCATTTAACGATAATCTTACTATTAATTAGATTTAACCCTAACACCATCATTTTACGATCATCTTACTATTAATTAAATTTATCCAAACACCATCATTTTACGATAATCTTACTATTGATTAGATTCAACTCAAGCGCCATCATTTTACGATAATCTTACTATTGATTAGATTCAACCCAAACGCCATCATTTAACGTAATCTTACTATTGATTAGATTCAACCCAAACACCATCATTTAACGATAATCTTACTATTGATTAGATTCAACCCAAACGCCATCATTTTACGATAATCTTACTATTGATTAGATTCAACCCAAACGCCATCATTTTACGATAATCTTACTATTGATTAGATTCAACCCAAACGCCATCATTTAACGATAATCTTACTATTGATTAGATTCAACCCAAACACCATCATTTAACGATAATCTTACTATTGATTAGATTCAACCCAAACGCCATCATTTTACGATAATCTTACTATTGATTAGATTCAACCCAAACGCCATCATTTTACGATAATCTTACTATTGATTAGATTCAACCCAAACGCAATCATTTTCCGATAATCTTACTATTGATTGAATTTAACCCAACACAATCATTTTAACATGATCCTAAATTAATCCCATCACCATCATTTAACCTTATTCTCGTTATTCAAACTCATATTCAGATTGTATTCAATACTCTCAGACATATATAAATACCATCAACACTGTCTTTTTACCATGTTCTCGTTCTCACCATTGATTACTTTTTAATCTTACGCCATTGTTTTACCTTGTTCTCACTGTTTATAACTTTTAATCTCATTGCCCGTCGCCCTCCACACATTCTTCCTTTAATGCTGGAATCTAAACGAAAACAAGACGTATTATTGAGAATTAGCTCTTATATTTTTTTGTATGTTTAATGAACCATATAAAACTAAATTTTGCAAGGTTCCCACCAAATAATCACAAAACACCTGAATTCCACGCAGCTCCAGAATTGTTGTATTCCGGTTACAATTGGTTAAACAATACAGTCTTATGGTACCAGTCTTGTATTGTAAGTTCTTGCGCGGGTGGACGTCAAAACATGGATGCTATTAAAATATAGTGCCTTTTCTCTGTGTTGTTTGCAGCATTCATTTTCAAGCATTTGTTTCTAACTTTTGGCTCTTATTGATGGTAAGACACCACACTATGACATCATTAACTTTTAGAAATGAGAAAATTGCATTTTCAAATAAAAAAGTATTCATGAAAAGGGGGGTATTTTTGCTTTTTGAAGTGAAAGTGAAAGTAGAAAAAAAAAATTTTTAGTTCAAACTTCTGTGGTGTACCAAAGTTCGTGGCACTTTTTTTCATTTCCCCCTTCAAAATGTCTTTTGACACTTCTTTTATTGAAAAAATATAGCAAAAGTTTTATTGAATCATTTTAAGTATTTTTAAAAAAATTCCCAAAATCTCAGGTGTACTATTGAAGTCTATGGGAAAAACAATACAAGACTGAGACCTGAGTACTGGTTTTCATAGTAAAGTTGAATATCAAATAAGTGTTTTTTATCTGTTTTATTCCATTGAAAACCACATTGTTGACCACTTTATGAAGAATTTTAAAACTTTTTTCATGATTTGCTAAAGCTACCCTTCATTTTTTGCTTAAATGGTACTTTTTAACCAAATTTGGACATTCAATTAGACTTTGTCTTTAATATGAGAAACAGTGGATTTAGAAGTCTATAGTTTTTAGTTTTAGTAAGAATAACTTTATAGCATAGCATTCATTCAATTTAAACTGCTATATTTCATCCGGTTTAATTTTTTCAGCACTTTGCATATGTTTAGTTGAAACTAAGAAATTATGGCTTTCTTTACATATCCACACATATGGGAATTGGTCTGTTTTTAGAAATGATGACTTTCTAACCAAACAAATGGTGTGAAAATGTTCTAGATATACTTTATGATTGATTTCAGTAAAAAAACTCCAAATTAATTCAATATTTTATTCTTTATGGTGTTTTGTGATGTGCAAAATATAGGCTTCTTGTGTGCGGTAAGTTAAAAACTGTGATTTTACAGTAAATGAGACCACTTTCTTTAAAAATCTGATAAGCTTGCACAATATCTTGGTGATTTCTGTGTTGTACACCTTCTTTTCATAGACCAACTTAAGTTTCAACAGCCTAATATCTGAATTCCTTGAAAAAGTTGGCTTATTATGTATGCCTGGGGCACCAATTTCACCTGAAAAATTCTTAATTTAGCATATAAAATCCATCTCAATTCCAAATAATGTTTTTCATTCCACATGTATCAATCTATTTACCATAGTCTTGCCAATTTTGTCATATTCAAGCACTTAATAGGCCTGGTTTAGATATTTGGATAAACAAGAGGCTCCAAGTTGTCTTTGTAGTAAAAAATGTGGTTCTGAACATAGTTTTTTCCTCCTTGAAGGTCTAAAAACCCCAACATGATAATATTTATGCACTCAAATCCTTGCTCAGGTATTATTGGCATCTTTTCAACCCATATCTTCTGTTTGAATATAACCCAACAATTACAGAAACATAAAGTGTTCATTTTAAGTCACTACAGAGAAAACTGGCCAAAACCTTGAAGAGGGTACCCTTTTTAAAATTGTAATTAAAAAAATCCATGAAAGCATTATGGCAATGATTTTTTCTTAGTTTTATTGAGAAATGTCTAAGAAAACAGAAAAACAACAACATTTAGAATTATTTAATCATCTTTAACCCTAATAGGTACCAGTCTTGTATTGTAAGTTCTTGCGCGGGTGGACGTCAAAACATGGATGCTATTAAAATATAGTGCCTTTTCTCTGTGTTGTTTGCAGCATTCATTTTCAAGCATTTGTTTCTAACTTTTGGCTCTTATTGATGGTAAGACACCACACTATGACATCATTAACTTTTAGAAATGAGAAAATTGCATTTTCAAATAAAAAAGTATTCATGAAAAGGGGGGTATTTTTGCTTTTTGAAGTGAAAGTGAAAGTAGAAAAAAAAATTTTTTAGTTCAAACTTCTGTGGTGTACCAAAGTTCGTGGCACTTTTTTTCATTTCCCCCTTCAAAATGTCTTTTGACACTTCTTTTATTGAAAAAATATAGCAAAAGTTTTATTGAATCATTTTAAGTATTTTTAAAAAAATTCCCAAAATCTCAGGTGTACTATTGAAGTCTATGGGAAAAACAATACAAGACTGAGACCTGAGTACTGGTTTTCATAGTAAAGTTGAATATCAAATAAGTGTTTTTTATCTGTTTTATTCCATTGAAAACCACATTGTTGACCACTTTATGAAGAATTTTAAAACTTTTTTCATGATTTGCTAAAGCTACCCTTCATTTTTTGCTTAAATGGTACTTTTTAACCAAATTTGGACATTCAATTAGACTTTGTCTTTAATATGAGAAACAGTGGATTTAGAAGTCTATAGTTTTTAGTTTTAGTAAGAATAACTTTATAGCATAGCATTCATTCAATTTAAACTGCTATATTTCATCCGGTTTAATTTTTTCAGCACTTTGCATATGTTTAGTTGAAACTAAGAAATTATGGCTTTCTTTACATATCCACACATATGGGAATTGGTCTGTTTTTAGAAATGATGACTTTCTAACCAAACAAATGGTGTGAAAATGTTCTAGATATACTTTATGATTGATTTCAGTAAAAAAACTCCAAATTAATTCAATATTTTATTCTTTATGGTGTTTTGTGATGTGCAAAATATAGGCTTCTTGTGTGCGGTAAGTTAAAAACTGTGATTTTACAGTAAATGAGACCACTTTCTTTAAAAATCTGATAAGCTTGCACAATATCTTGGTGATTTCTGTGTTGTACACCTTCTTTTCATAGACCAACTTAAGTTTCAACAGCCTAATATCTGAATTCCTTGAAAAAGTTGGCTTATTATGTATGCCTGGGGCACCAATTTCACCTGAAAAATTCTTAATTTAGCATATAAAATCCATCTCAATTCCAAATAATGTTTTTCATTCCACATGTATCAATCTATTTACCATAGTCTTGCCAATTTTGTCATATTCAAGCACTTAATAGGCCTGGTTTAGATATTTGGATAAACAAGAGGCTCCAAGTTGTCTTTGTAGTAAAAAATGTGGTTCTGAACATAGTTTTTTCCTCCTTGAAGGTCTAAAAACCCCAACATGATAATATTTATGCACTCAAATCCTTGCTCAGGTATTATTGGCATCTTTTCAACCCATATCTTCTGTTTGAATATAACCCAACAATTACAGAAACATAAAGTGTTCATTTTAAGTCACTACAGAGAAAACTGGCCAAAACCTTGAAGAGGGTACCCTTTTTAAAATTGTAATTAAAAAAATCCATGAAAGCATTATGGCAATGATTTTTTCTTAGTTTTATTGAGAAATGTCTAAGAAAACAGAAAAACAACAACATTTAGAATTATTTAATCATCTTTAACCCTAATAGGTACCAGTCTTGTATTGTAAGTTCTTGCGCGGGTGGACGTCAAAACATGGATGCTATTAAAATATAGTGCCTTTTCTCTGTGTTGTTTGCAGCATTCATTTTCAAGCATTTGTTTCTAACTTTTGGCTCTTATTGATGGTAAGACACCACACTATGACATCATTAACTTTTAGAAATGAGAAAATTGCATTTTCAAATAAAAAAGTATTCATGAAAAGGGGGGTATTTTTGCTTTTTGAAGTGAAAGTGAAAGTAGAAAAAAAAAATTTTTAGTTCAAACTTCTGTGGTGTACCAAAGTTCGTGGCACTTTTTTTCATTTCCCCCTTCAAAATGTCTTTTGACACTTCTTTTATTGAAAAAATATAGCAAAAGTTTTATTGAATCATTTTAAGTATTTTTAAAAAAATTCCCAAAATCTCAGGTGTACTATTGAAGTCTATGGGAAAAACAATACAAGACTGAGACCTGAGTACTGGTTTTCATAGTAAAGTTGAATATCAAATAAGTGTTTTTTATCTGTTTTATTCCATTGAAAACCACATTGTTGACCACTTTATGAAGAATTTTAAAACTTTTTTCATGATTTGCTAAAGCTACCCTTCATTTTTTGCTTAAATGGTACTTTTTAACCAAATTTGGACATTCAATTAGACTTTGTCTTTAATATGAGAAACAGTGGATTTAGAAGTCTATAGTTTTTAGTTTTAGTAAGAATAACTTTATAGCATAGCATTCATTCAATTTAAACTGCTATATTTCATCCGGTTTAATTTTTTCAGCACTTTGCATATGTTTAGTTGAAACTAAGAAATTATGGCTTTCTTTACATATCCACACATATGGGAATTGGTCTGTTTTTAGAAATGATGACTTTCTAACCAAACAAATGGTGTGAAAATGTTCTAGATATACTTTATGATTGATTTCAGTAAAAAAACTCCAAATTAATTCAATATTTTATTCTTTATGGTGTTTTGTGATGTGCAAAATATAGGCTTCTTGTGTGCGGTAAGTTAAAAACTGTGATTTTACAGTAAATGAGACCACTTTCTTTAAAAATCTGATAAGCTTGCACAATATCTTGGTGATTTCTGTGTTGTACACCTTCTTTTCATAGACCAACTTAAGTTTCAACAGCCTAATATCTGAATTCCTTGAAAAAGTTGGCTTATTATGTATGCCTGGGGCACCAATTTCACCTGAAAAATTCTTAATTTAGCATATAAAATCCATCTCAATTCCAAATAATGTTTTTCATTCCACATGTATCAATCTATTTACCATAGTCTTGCCAATTTTGTCATATTCAAGCACTTAATAGGCCTGGTTTAGATATTTGGATAAACAAGAGGCTCCAAGTTGTCTTTGTAGTAAAAAATGTGGTTCTGAACATAGTTTTTTCCTCCTTGAAGGTCTAAAAACCCCAACATGATAATATTTATGCACTCAAATCCTTGCTCAGGTATTATTGGCATCTTTTCAACCCATATCTTCTGTTTGAATATAACCCAACAATTACAGAAACATAAAGTGTTCATTTTAAGTCACTACAGAGAAAACTGGCCAAAACCTTGAAGAGGGTACCCTTTTTAAAATTGTAATTAAAAAAATCCATGAAAGCATTATGGCAATGATTTTTTCTTAGTTTTATTGAGAAATGTCTAAGAAAACAGAAAAACAACAACATTTAGAATTATTTAATCATCTTTAACCCTAATAGGTACCAGTCTTGTATTGTAAGTTCTTGCGCGGGTGGACGTCAAAACATGGATGCTATTAAAATATAGTGCCTTTTCTCTGTGTTGTTTGCAGCATTCATTTTCAAGCATTTGTTTCTAACTTTTGGCTCTTATTGATGGTAAGACACCACACTATGACATCATTAACTTTTAGAAATGAGAAAATTGCATTTTCAAATAAAAAAGTATTCATGAAAAGGGGGGTATTTTTGCTTTTTGAAGTGAAAGTGAAAGTAGAAAAAAAATTTTTTTAGTTCAAACTTCTGTGGTGTACCAAAGTTCGTGGCACTTTTTTTCATTTCCCCCTTCAAAATGTCTTTTGACACTTCTTTTATTGAAAAAATATAGCAAAAGTTTTATTGAATCATTTTAAGTATTTTTAAAAAAATTCCCAAAATCTCAGGTGTACTATTGAAGTCTATGGGAAAAACAATACAAGACTGAGACCTGAGTACTGGTTTTCATAGTAAAGTTGAATATCAAATAAGTGTTTTTTATCTGTTTTATTCCATTGAAAACCACATTGTTGACCACTTTATGAAGAATTTTAAAACTTTTTTCATGATTTGCTAAAGCTACCCTTCATTTTTTGCTTAAATGGTACTTTTTAACCAAATTTGGACATTCAATTAGACTTTGTCTTTAATATGAGAAACAGTGGATTTAGAAGTCTATAGTTTTTAGTTTTAGTAAGAATAACTTTATAGCATAGCATTCATTCAATTTAAACTGCTATATTTCATCCGGTTTAATTTTTTCAGCACTTTGCATATGTTTAGTTGAAACTAAGAAATTATGGCTTTCTTTACATATCCACACATATGGGAATTGGTCTGTTTTTAGAAATGATGACTTTCTAACCAAACAAATGGTGTGAAAATGTTCTAGATATACTTTATGATTGATTTCAGTAAAAAAACTCCAAATTAATTCAATATTTTATTCTTTATGGTGTTTTGTGATGTGCAAAATATAGGCTTCTTGTGTGCGGTAAGTTAAAAACTGTGATTTTACAGTAAATGAGACCACTTTCTTTAAAAATCTGATAAGCTTGCACAATATCTTGGTGATTTCTGTGTTGTACACCTTCTTTTCATAGACCAACTTAAGTTTCAACAGCCTAATATCTGAATTCCTTGAAAAAGTTGGCTTATTATGTATGCCTGGGGCACCAATTTCACCTGAAAAATTCTTAATTTAGCATATAAAATCCATCTCAATTCCAAATAATGTTTTTCATTCCACATGTATCAATCTATTTACCATAGTCTTGCCAATTTTGTCATATTCAAGCACTTAATAGGCCTGGTTTAGATATTTGGATAAACAAGAGGCTCCAAGTTGTCTTTGTAGTAAAAAATGTGGTTCTGAACATAGTTTTTTCCTCCTTGAAGGTCTAAAAACCCCAACATGATAATATTTATGCACTCAAATCCTTGCTCAGGTATTATTGGCATCTTTTCAACCCATATCTTCTGTTTGAATATAACCCAACAATTACAGAAACATAAAGTGTTCATTTTAAGTCACTACAGAGAAAACTGGCCAAAACCTTGAAGAGGGTACCCTTTTTAAAATTGTAATTAAAAAAATCCATGAAAGCATTATGGCAATGATTTTTTCTTAGTTTTATTGAGAAATGTCTAAGAAAACAGAAAAACAACAACATTTAGAATTATTTAATCATCTTTAACCCTAATAGGTACCAGTCTTGTATTGTAAGTTCTTGCGCGGGTGGACGTCAAAACATGGATGCTATTAAAATATAGTGCCTTTTCTCTGTGTTGTTTGCAGCATTCATTTTCAAGCATTTGTTTCTAACTTTTGGCTCTTATTGATGGTAAGACACCACACTATGACATCATTAACTTTTAGAAATGAGAAAATTGCATTTTCAAATAAAAAAGTATTCATGAAAAGGGGGGTATTTTTGCTTTTTGAAGTGAAAGTGAAAGTAGAAAAAAAAAATTTTTAGTTCAAACTTCTGTGGTGTACCAAAGTTCGTGGCACTTTTTTTCATTTCCCCCTTCAAAATGTCTTTTGACACTTCTTTTATTGAAAAAATATAGCAAAAGTTTTATTGAATCATTTTAAGTATTTTTAAAAAAATTCCCAAAATCTCAGGTGTACTATTGAAGTCTATGGGAAAAACAATACAAGACTGAGACCTGAGTACTGGTTTTCATAGTAAAGTTGAATATCAAATAAGTGTTTTTTATCTGTTTTATTCCATTGAAAACCACATTGTTGACCACTTTATGAAGAATTTTAAAACTTTTTTCATGATTTGCTAAAGCTACCCTTCATTTTTTGCTTAAATGGTACTTTTTAACCAAATTTGGACATTCAATTAGACTTTGTCTTTAATATGAGAAACAGTGGATTTAGAAGTCTATAGTTTTTAGTTTTAGTAAGAATAACTTTATAGCATAGCATTCATTCAATTTAAACTGCTATATTTCATCCGGTTTAATTTTTTCAGCACTTTGCATATGTTTAGTTGAAACTAAGAAATTATGGCTTTCTTTACATATCCACACATATGGGAATTGGTCTGTTTTTAGAAATGATGACTTTCTAACCAAACAAATGGTGTGAAAATGTTCTAGATATACTTTATGATTGATTTCAGTAAAAAAACTCCAAATTAATTCAATATTTTATTCTTTATGGTGTTTTGTGATGTGCAAAATATAGGCTTCTTGTGTGCGGTAAGTTAAAAACTGTGATTTTACAGTAAATGAGACCACTTTCTTTAAAAATCTGATAAGCTTGCACAATATCTTGGTGATTTCTGTGTTGTACACCTTCTTTTCATAGACCAACTTAAGTTTCAACAGCCTAATATCTGAATTCCTTGAAAAAGTTGGCTTATTATGTATGCCTGGGGCACCAATTTCACCTGAAAAATTCTTAATTTAGCATATAAAATCCATCTCAATTCCAAATAATGTTTTTCATTCCACATGTATCAATCTATTTACCATAGTCTTGCCAATTTTGTCATATTCAAGCACTTAATAGGCCTGGTTTAGATATTTGGATAAACAAGAGGCTCCAAGTTGTCTTTGTAGTAAAAAATGTGGTTCTGAACATAGTTTTTTCCTCCTTGAAGGTCTAAAAACCCCAACATGATAATATTTATGCACTCAAATCCTTGCTCAGGTATTATTGGCATCTTTTCAACCCATATCTTCTGTTTGAATATAACCCAACAATTACAGAAACATAAAGTGTTCATTTTAAGTCACTACAGAGAAAACTGGCCAAAACCTTGAAGAGGGTACCCTTTTTAAAATTGTAATTAAAAAAATCCATGAAAGCATTATGGCAATGATTTTTTCTTAGTTTTATTGAGAAATGTCTAAGAAAACAGAAAAACAACAACATTTAGAATTATTTAATCATCTTTAACCCTAATAGGTACCAGTCTTGTATTGTAAGTTCTTGCGCGGGTGGACGTCAAAACATGGATGCTATTAAAATATAGTGCCTTTTCTCTGTGTTGTTTGCAGCATTCATTTTCAAGCATTTGTTTCTAACTTTTGGCTCTTATTGATGGTAAGACACCACACTATGACATCATTAACTTTTAGAAATGAGAAAATTGCATTTTCAAATAAAAAAGTATTCATGAAAAGGGGGGTATTTTTGCTTTTTGAAGTGAAAGTGAAAGTAGAAAAAAAAAATTTTTAGTTCAAACTTCTGTGGTGTACCAAAGTTCGTGGCACTTTTTTTCATTTCCCCCTTCAAAATGTCTTTTGACACTTCTTTTATTGAAAAAATATAGCAAAAGTTTTATTGAATCATTTTAAGTATTTTTAAAAAAATTCCCAAAATCTCAGGTGTACTATTGAAGTCTATGGGAAAAACAATACAAGACTGAGACCTGAGTACTGGTTTTCATAGTAAAGTTGAATATCAAATAAGTGTTTTTTATCTGTTTTATTCCATTGAAAACCACATTGTTGACCACTTTATGAAGAATTTTAAAACTTTTTTCATGATTTGCTAAAGCTACCCTTCATTTTTTGCTTAAATGGTACTTTTTAACCAAATTTGGACATTCAATTAGACTTTGTCTTTAATATGAGAAACAGTGGATTTAGAAGTCTATAGTTTTTAGTTTTAGTAAGAATAACTTTATAGCATAGCATTCATTCAATTTAAACTGCTATATTTCATCCGGTTTAATTTTTTCAGCACTTTGCATATGTTTAGTTGAAACTAAGAAATTATGGCTTTCTTTACATATCCACACATATGGGAATTGGTCTGTTTTTAGAAATGATGACTTTCTAACCAAACAAATGGTGTGAAAATGTTCTAGATATACTTTATGATTGATTTCAGTAAAAAAACTCCAAATTAATTCAATATTTTATTCTTTATGGTGTTTTGTGATGTGCAAAATATAGGCTTCTTGTGTGCGGTAAGTTAAAAACTGTGATTTTACAGTAAATGAGACCACTTTCTTTAAAAATCTGATAAGCTTGCACAATATCTTGGTGATTTCTGTGTTGTACACCTTCTTTTCATAGACCAACTTAAGTTTCAACAGCCTAATATCTGAATTCCTTGAAAAAGTTGGCTTATTATGTATGCCTGGGGCACCAATTTCACCTGAAAAATTCTTAATTTAGCATATAAAATCCATCTCAATTCCAAATAATGTTTTTCATTCCACATGTATCAATCTATTTACCATAGTCTTGCCAATTTTGTCATATTCAAGCACTTAATAGGCCTGGTTTAGATATTTGGATAAACAAGAGGCTCCAAGTTGTCTTTGTAGTAAAAAATGTGGTTCTGAACATAGTTTTTTCCTCCTTGAAGGTCTAAAAACCCCAACATGATAATATTTATGCACTCAAATCCTTGCTCAGGTATTATTGGCATCTTTTCAACCCATATCTTCTGTTTGAATATAACCCAACAATTACAGAAACATAAAGTGTTCATTTTAAGTCACTACAGAGAAAACTGGCCAAAACCTTGAAGAGGGTACCCTTTTTAAAATTGTAATTAAAAAAACTCCATGAAAGCATTATGGCAATGATTTTTTCTTAGTTTTATTGAGAAATGTCTAAGAAAACAGAAAAACAACAACATTTAGAATTATTTAATCATCTTTAACCCTGAGTACTGGTTTTCATAGTAAAGTTGAATATCAAATAAGTGTTTTTTATCTGTTTTATTCCATTGAAAACCACATTGTTGACCACTTTATGAAGAATTTTAAAACTTTTTTCATGATTTGCTAAAGCTACCCTTCATTTTTTGCTTAAATGGTACTTTTTAACCAAATTTGGACATTCAATTAGACTTTGTCTTTAATATGAGAAACAGTGGATTTAGAAGTCTATAGTTTTTAGTTTTAGTAAGAATAACTTTATAGCATAGCATTCATTCAATTTAAACTGCTATATTTCATCCGGTTTAATTTTTTCAGCACTTTGCATATGTTTAGTTGAAACTAAGAAATTATGGCTTTCTTTACATATCCACACATATGGGAATTGGTCTGTTTTTAGAAATGATGACTTTCTAACCAAACAAATGGTGTGAAAATGTTCTAGATATACTTTATGATTGATTTCAGTAAAAAAACTCCAAATTAATTCAATATTTTATTCTTTATGGTGTTTTGTGATGTGCAAAATATAGGCTTCTTGTGTGCGGTAAGTTAAAAACTGTGATTTTACAGTAAATGAGACCACTTTCTTTAAAAATCTGATAAGCTTGCACAATATCTTGGTGATTTCTGTGTTGTACACCTTCTTTTCATAGACCAACTTAAGTTTCAACAGCCTAATATCTGAATTCCTTGAAAAAGTTGGCTTATTATGTATGCCTGGGGCACCAATTTCACCTGAAAAATTCTTAATTTAGCATATAAAATCCATCTCAATTCCAAATAATGTTTTTCATTCCACATGTATCAATCTATTTACCATAGTCTTGCCAATTTTGTCATATTCAAGCACTTAATAGGCCTGGTTTAGATATTTGGATAAACAAGAGGCTCCAAGTTGTCTTTGTAGTAAAAAATGTGGTTCTGAACATAGTTTTTTCCTCCTTGAAGGTCTAAAAACCCCAACATGATAATATTTATGCACTCAAATCCTTGCTCAGGTATTATTGGCATCTTTTCAACCCATATCTTCTGTTTGAATATAACCCAACAATTACAGAAACATAAAGTGTTCATTTTAAGTCACTACAGAGAAAACTGGCCAAAACCTTGAAGAGGGTACCCTTTTTAAAATTGTAATTAAAAAAATCCATGAAAGCATTATGGCAATGATTTTTTCTTAGTTTTATTGAGAAATGTCTAAGAAAACAGAAAAACAACAACATTTAGAATTATTTAATCATCTTTAACCCTAATAGGTACCAGTCTTGTATTGTAAGTTCTTGCGCGGGTGGACGTCAAAACATGGATGCTATTAAAATATAGTGCCTTTTCTCTGTGTTGTTTGCAGCATTCATTTTCAAGCATTTGTTTCTAACTTTTGGCTCTTATTGATGGTAAGACACCACACTATGACATCATTAACTTTTAGAAATGAGAAAATTGCATTTTCAAATAAACAAGAGTTAACACTAAAGTATGTCTCGCCTGCCGGCACCATCAGAAACAATTATTCTTTCTTACTTCCACTATATTTTGAATTTACATGGATTTTCAGTTTCTGAGATCAAAAGATGTTTATAGAACTTAAACATTGCAAATATATGCAATAAAAATAATCAAAGTCACTCAACCAGAAAATCAAGGTCAAGGTCAAAAGATGGGGATGCAACTGTGCTAAGCTACTACTGGGGAATATGCATACCAAGTTTCATCAACCTAGGACCTATAGTGTTTGAGATATGGAGGTGCTCGCAAAACTTTTCCATTGCTATTATATGTATTGAAAATTGTCAAAGTCACTCAACCGAAAAATCAAGGTCAAGGTCAAAAGATGGGGATGCAACTGTGCTAAGCTACTACTGAGGCATATGCATACCAAGTTTCATCAACCTAGGACCTATAGTTCTTGAGATATGGAGGTGCTCGCAAAACTTTTTCATTGCTATTATATGTATTGAAAATTGTCAAAGTCACTCAACCGGAAAATCAAGGTCAAGGTCAAAAGATGGGGATGCAACTGTGCTAAGCTACTACTGGGGCATATGCATACCAAGTTTCATCAACCCAGGACCTATAGTTCTTGAGATATGGAGGTGCTCGCAAAACTTTTTCATCGCTATTATATGTATTGAAAATTGTCAAAGTCACTCAACCGGAAAATCAAGGTCAAGGTCAAAAGATGGGGATGCAACTGTGCTAAGCTACTACTGGGGCATATGCATACCAAGTTTCATCAACCCAGGACCAATAGTTCTTGAGATATGGAGGTGCTCATAAAACTTTTTCAAAAAGTTAACGCCGCCGTCGCCGCCGCCGTCGCCGCCGCCGCCGCCGTCGCCGTCGCCGCCGGTAAAGTAACACCTATGTCCCGCTCTGCTTCGCAGGCGAGACAAAAAGTATTCATGAAAAGGGGGGTATTTTTGCTTTTTGAAGTGAAAGTGAAAGTAGAAAAAAAAAATTTTTAGTTCAAACTTCTGTGGTGTACCAAAGTTCGTGGCACTTTTTTTCATTTCCCCCTTCAAAATGTCTTTTGACACTTCTTTTATTGAAAAAATATAGCAAAAGTTTTATTGAATCATTTTAAGTATTTTTAAAAAAATTCCCAAAATCTCAGGTGTACTATTGAAGTCTATGGGAAAAACAATACAAGACTGAGACCTTATATCTAGTGGTATTCAATTATCTCCCCTGCGGAAAAAAGCTAATGTGTTTTTAAATTTTTAACGATGACAACGACGATGGCGACGGCATGTAAACAATCTTCAACTTTCATTTATTGCGCATGGACCTGACTACTATCATATACGTTGGACATGTCATGTTATTAAAGAATCTTTTCTGTTGCGTAAACAGTTGTTTATAAGGTCAACAAAAGTGCATATTTTAACAAATCGAGTGAAACTTGCTGGACGTTGGAAAAAATTAAAATGTCAACTCAACCTTAAAAAAAATCACACAAGGCGTAATACCTGCAGTACATTCTCGAAATTTGTGGAAATGTTAGGTTATTACCATTTCTTACGACAGATATTAGTTTGGAAATTATATTTTACTGTTATCACTTAACGATCCATTTGAATTCAATGTGTAACTGTGAAATACTGTCAAGGGACACAACCAAGTTCTATCTTTCATTAATAATAAACATGATAAAAGGGGGGCATTCCTATTTTTAAAACGGATGACTGAAGATTGAATTGGACATTTAATCCAATACAATGCAAATTCACATGTTGTTGATCCCAATTTACGGACACCGGTCAAAAAGGTAAACATGTTCTATGACGTAATCAAATTCAACAGGTAAATCGTGTACTTTTAAAAGAGAAGGTTGTCAAGACGGACTAGAAAAATAGGTCTTTTTCTTAATTTTATTTTGGCTTAACCTCTTGCAGTACATGTCTGAAAATGCAGATGGGAAGATATACATTTTAACAAATAGTGTGATTTTTTTTTCAATTTTTTATATAAAAGTTAAAGTTGTGCGATCCATTTCAGTTTGCACCGTATGCATTTCATAAATATCCACATAATAACACGCATAAAAATGCAATCTGTTACTTTTAAAAACTCTTTTTTAATTCAAAAAAGTTTACTGTATCAGCATAATCTAAAATTGGAAGAAATTTTATACTTAAAATAACTTTTGATTCACTTGACAACCAGGATAAACATTGGAATTGACTTTCCTATCTTTTCCGATGAAGAGCTCACATTCTATTGTTTAAATACCACCGGTTTTCGGACTGAATAAGCTAGTTCCGTTCGAAACGGTGTAAATGATAGAAAAATGAAATGGAATTATATTCATTTTTAGAGAAAATAATGTCAATTATGCTCACTAGGACTATTTTCTTTTTAAAGTTTAATCTTTTATAAAATAACGTTTCATACCAACAGACAATACACAAATTATGCTATTATCAATTATTTTTTAAAGAATATATATTGTTTCTCTAACCACCATTGACAAAAATCTCAATTATAAGTTTATAACGAAAATGTTTCCGAAGGTTGTGAATAATAAGCAAAGCATTAACGTGATCATAATGATGTTAAGACAATATACTGTTTGGACATTTGTTTATACCCCCCCCCACTTTAAAAGTGGGGGTATATAGTGATAGGGGTGTCCGTCCTTCTGTCCGTCCTTCCGTTACACTTCAGGGTACCCATCTCTTATCCGCAACTCCTCCTAAACCCCTTGGTGGATTTTCATGAAACTTACACACAATCTTTGTAACATAATGTAGATGTGCACCTATTATTTTAAAATTTGATCAGAATGATTTTTGGGGTTTCCCATAGCAAAACATGGACTTAGCCATTCGACTACATGGGGGTACCCATCTCTTATTCGCAACTCCTCCAAAACCCCTTGGTTGATTTTCATGAAACTTACACACAATCTTTGTGACATAATGTAGATGTGCACCTACTATTTTAAAATTTGATCAGAATGATTTTTGGGGTTTCCCATAGCAGAACATGGACTTAGCCATTCGACTACATGGGGGTACCCATCTCTTATCCGCAACTCCTCCTAAACCCCTTGATGGATTTTCATGAAACTTACACACAATCTTTGTGACATAATGTAGATGTTCACCTACTATTTTAGAATTTGATCAGAATGATTTTTGGGGTTTCATATACCAAAACATGGACTTAGCCATTCGACTACATGGGGGTATCCATCTCTTATCCACAACTCGTCCTAAACCCCTTGATGGATTGTCATGAAACTTTTACACAATCTTTGTAGCATAATATAGATGTGCACCTACTATTTGAAAGTTTGATCAGAATGATTTTGGCGTTTCCCATAGCAATACATGGACTCAGCCATTCGACTACATGGGGGTGCCCATCTCTTATATGCAACTCCTCCTAAACCCCTTGATGGATTTTCATGAAACCAACACACAACCTTTGTGACATAATGTAGATGTGCATCTCCTATTCTAAATTTTATCTGATTAATTTTTTTTTTTGGGGGGGGGGTATTTATTTGTGAGCTGCGGCTCACAGTTTTTCTAGTTTTGTTTATTATGAAAAAAGAAAATTTAACTTACTTTCAAGCGCCAGAAATATTTGATCGTGATCCCCATTCAGGACCCTGTACCGGTTTTCCTTTTCAAATCCCGTCATCACTAAAACAATAGAGAAAGAAACTTAAAAATAAAACTCGTACTGGTTTTCATTTGGTTGGCGGTCAATGAAAATCTGCGAAAAAATAGTACACGCGTATATCAATTACTATGTAAGTCAACGTATGATAATTGAAAAACCTTGAAAATTAATACCCGCAAAACAGAAATTTTGACTGAATGCGCGAAAATTAAAAACCACCAAAATTATTACGATTACAATACATGAAAAAATGTTCATTCTAAAAACACAAACTAACTTTCATCCCAGTCAATTGTTTGAATGATATCTATACGATCTAAGGGTACCATAACTTCGAGTCCTTCCGGGACACCAGGGATCCGATCACCAAGGGCGGCCCACGTGTAAGATTTCACCACTTGTCCAAAAACTGGAAAACATGCAAAAGAAAACAACAACGTTATTTTGAAGGGTTGTCATAGATGATTTTTTAAGATCTAAAAATTCCTGACTTTCGATTGAAATGCAGGGAATTGTCCCCTCTAAACAGGTTGGGTGTAATAGCTCATTTTATGGTATTTAGTATCAGATGGACTATTTTTTTCATGAAGTAAAAAAAAATAATTTTAGATTTTCAATTTTTTGTTTGAGTGTCGCATAAACATATACATTGCTGGTCATTTTTTGTAAAGAAACATGGTAGTTAAATCAAATGGTTTTTCTTGGACATAGTCATGGAAACTTGCAAATTTTTGTAGTGTCAATCAGGAAAACCATTAATATTTCAGACCATCTTGTTTAACAAAAATGTTGCTCCTAACATGGACATATGCGACAGTTCAACAAAAAATTCAAATCTAAAAATTCTTTTTTTTACTTCATGAAAATTATACTAAGTCCATTATCTGAAATATAAAATCACGGCCAGGACCCTACGTCACACGCAAGGATACCGTTTCCAGTTTTTACCGAGATTTCGGTCCGCCTCAGGGTAAGTTGACACTTGGTTCTACATGATAACAAATATATACATGAAAACTTTCTAGTGCATTTGGTGGCACCAAACTCCAGCTACTTTATCGCTATAGTCGGCCTCTTACATGTGCTTTGTTCTATGCAAACACCTCTGTACAGTTCAGAAATCGAGCAAGGATACAGTTTGCATTTTATGCCAATTTTTATTAAGCTGTGGTTTTTTCCATAGTACAAAGATATTTGCAGTGTATATTTTGTTGCAAACCAACCAGAATAAAAAAGTATGAGCAAAGGTCCTCTTTTGCATCTAAACAAGGTCTTATGTAAATTACAAATGACCAAGTCTTAAAATGATACCGTTCACACCCGATCAATTCACGGATACCGTTTGCATTCTAAGTGAATATTTTCAAAAGCTATATATAAAACTCTCAATCCTGCACTTTATCGAACTTCTAATTTCCCCTTAAATAAAAATGCTAAAATACCAATGTAGCTTAACCATATTTATAATCTATTTTCCATCTTTCAAAATCAAAAATGTGCATGTGTACCAAGTTCCTGTTTTACTTTATACATGTATCGGAGTTGCTGGAATTGGCTTCTTCTGGTCGAACTGCTTAAATCATAATTTATATGAGATGCACTTAAAAATGTACGTGGCATAACTGACACCATAACAACTGAAAATGTTCGTGGTTCGATATCCGTTTATTGTGAAAAAATAATGAACCGATTTTCCGACCGACATTATATGCAATAGACTTCTTAAGAAACAAAACATTGTTGACTGCGTTTTTTTAACATTAATTTACCAACGATTCTTAGAAATACAGGGCATAGCTGGCACTGAAAGGAAGTGAAGGAATAAGTTCGGCAGGGGGTCTGGTGATGCTCGAGCCCCCCTAAATTCCAGGGAAGCGAAGCCCATGGAAGCTCCAGAGAGATAGCGTTAAGAGCATCATACTAGATCTGTCCTGAATTATATTTTCTTAAAAACTTACCATAACTTTGCAAGTTTATTTAGCTTTGGACATAATGGGAAATTGGAAGATATTAATTCTAATGACATTAAAAATATTTCGAGAAAGTTCGGGCAAGCTCTGTAGTTTTCTAACGGAGTAATGTAGGTTTATCTCAGATGACATATTACTAGACGTTCTCAATATTCAAATATTCATTCGCTGAAATATTGTAAAATATAATTATATATGTTTTTTATCACTCAAGGGGAATAAAAGTTATTATATATTTTGACACATATTTTTTTCTCAAAACATTCTGCATTTCTGTCCCAAAATCTTAGAAATTTATTGAACGTGACCAATATTCAACAAGATCTTTGACTTAGTAGATTAAAAAATCTTGCCTTCCGTGCAGGGCCCTGAAAGGAATAGGCCTACAGTAGCGTTCAGCTTGTCGATTAAATTCCACTAAAAAGCGCACAGAAACCTGACCGCAAACCATAGTGGGTCAACGTATGTGAAGAGTGCCACGCCTCATGCACGAAAAATCCCTTTGGACCGCCCAGTAGTGCATCACCTGACATAGGCTAAATTTTTCGCCCCTTCCCACCTCCCCATTTTTCCTATGGTCTTCATTATTTACTGTTCCTTTGTTTCTTGTTGCCCACCCTACCCACATATTTCATTTCTTATCATCATTTCATGCTCATTTTATGTTCATTTTTCATCGCCTCAAAATAACCAATTTATATAGCTTACAAGGGCGTAGAATACCACTTCACTCACTCATTCATCCTAAAAATCTTACACCACTTATTGTAAACTGGAGAAATGTCACATAACCGAAAGCAATAAAACAATTCTAAGCTTAAACGCTTCCTATGTCAATGTCCCTACGTATATGCAGTAAGGATAACGAAGACAAACGATCTTAACCATTGAAAAACTAAGCAATAAATGTTTGCTCAACCTGCAACAAAGACTTCGCCTCCAAGCCTGAACTAAACAGACACTAAAATAGAAAAGGTTTCCTCTGTCATATACGTTGTGTAGTACCATATGAAATTTGACCAATAGAGTGAATCACCATAACATTTTAATTCAACAAACGATTCCAGCGTCCTGGCCCTTTTGAGTCTACTCAATCGAACCATACAAAGCCTTAGGTTTTGAGAATCGTTGGTAAATTAATGTTCCCTCAATATGCGGAGCAACAATGTTTTGTTCCCTTGGAAGACTATTGCAAATAATGTCGGTCGGAAAATCGGCTCATTAAATGTTCACAACTAACGAAGATCGAACCATTAATCTTGACAGTTGTTTGAGGGGAGCTCAGTTATATGCCACGTATACTATCAAATACATCTCATATAATCTATGATTTTGGCAGTTCGACCAGAAGAAGCCAATTAAAGCAATTCTGATATAAAATAGGTAGTGAAATTGGTACAAAAACACATTTTTAATTTTGAGCGATGAAAAATTAATTCTGTTTAAGTAACGTTGATATTTCAACATTTTATTTAAGGGGAAATTAGAAGTTTAGTAAAGTGCAGGATAAAGAGTTTTATATATAGCTTTTAAAAATATTCACTTACAATGCAAACGGTATCCGCGACTTGATCGGGTGTGAACGGTATCATTTTAAGACTTGGTCATTTGTAATATACATAGGACCTTGTTTAGATGCAAAAGAGGACCTTTGCTCATACTTTTTTATTCTGGTTGGTTTGCAACAAAATATACACTGCAAATATCTTTGTACTATGGAAAAAACCACAGCTTAATAAAAATCGGCATAAAATGCAAACTGTATCCTTGCTCGATTTCTGAACTGTACAGAGGTGTTTGCATAGAACAAAGCACATGTAAGAGGCCGACTATAGCGATAAAGTAGCTGGAGTTTGGTGTCACCAAATGCACTAGGAAGTTTTCCTGAATATATTTGTTATCATGTAGAACCAAGTGTCAACTTACCCTGAGGCGGACCGAAATCTCGGTAAAAACTGGAAACGGTATCCTTGCGTGTGACGTAGGGTCCTGGCCGTGAAAATGGTTGGTGAGTTTTAGTCAGGACGTATTTATAGTATGATCAGTGAATGAAGTTTTGAGAGATGAAAAGTATCTTTTAAATCTTTAAAAGGAACAAACAAGGAAAGGCACTGTGAGTAAACAGTCATCCTTCCATCATGTAAACGTTCATTATTCCAACACAGTTTAAATATGTACAGTTTGAATATGTCAAAAACCTCACGCTCCGTTGCAATTTGTTTTAAGTTAGTGATATTGGTCTGTTTCTTACTGAAATTTCTCTTTTAAGGTATTTTTTTACATATTGATCGCACCCAATCCAACTAAGTTAGCTGTTACCGGTAGTCCCCCCCCCCCCATTGAGGACTGCGGTCGAGGACACAGTAGGGAGAGCCAAACTAACTACCGATTTAAACAAGAATCACATTAGCACTGATAAAAGCATTTGAATATATCTATCACTAAGCTACAACACAGACTAAGACTAACCCGGCTGTCGTGACACTACTGGGTTATTGTTGGAAGCTCTTGGAAATCCATCTTGTGTTCTTCTACCGCCTGGGCCTATCACCGAGTATCTGTCTGAATTTCCTACTAAATATATATGTCTGAATTACATACTGAATATATCTGTCTGAATTAACTACTAAATATATCTGTCTAAATTACCTAATAAATATATCTGTCTGAATTACATACTGAATATTATAGTATTGGCTGAGTTATTGGTCCAAGGCTTGCCATATTGGACTGAGGCGAAGCCGAAGTCCAATATGGCTAGCCGAGGACCAATAACTCAGCCAATATGGATAACTTTACGCAATTATACCTTTATTGACTAACCTGACCAAT
Organism: Arcuatula senhousia; assembly: GCA_963971305.1. Taxonomy (NCBI): domain Eukaryota; kingdom Metazoa; phylum Mollusca; class Bivalvia; order Mytilida; family Mytilidae; genus Arcuatula; species Arcuatula senhousia. The sequence goes on from OZ020311.1 coordinate 19,568,218, forward strand.
ATGGCTGACATGCCATATTGACTAGTCCAATATGCCATATTGACTGGCGGTATCCGTCCAATATCCATATTGGACGGATAAATTACATATTGGCGTAGTTTTGTGTTTATATAGTATAGGCTTTTTTCATCATATTTAGACAAATATTTTTATGTTAGTCAATAAACATGTATATGTCTGGGGCGGTGTTCTCGAAGCTATCTTGTGACTAAGACGTGTCTATAGACCATCTAAAGACTCGTCATAGTCTTAAGTCGTGTTCTCGAAGCGGTCCTATTTTAAACTTTTGTCTCATTTTAGGATAAAAACTAAGACACCAAATTTGATGTCTTTAGACCATCCAATTTTACATTTTACATATTTTATACACTAAAACTCACTATATTTTGTCCAGGTGTTCACCTAATGATATTTTTAATCATCGATTTTCTTGTATTCAAGGCATCATGCATGATTTTAAACTTTGAACTTCAATGACCTTGTATGTTGTTTTAATTATTTTAGGACAACATGGTTATGATTTCAAAATAAAAATAGTAGCTATAATTACATGTTGACTTTTAGTTTAAGCATTCAAATCGTAGCCCTTTTGGTGAACATTCAGATGAATATATTGTTTAAAAAAGTTAATTATCTAATTTTTGTTTCAATTAAAATTTTATTAAATCTATATTGAGACGTCCTAACAAAAGACGCGTCTAAAATAGTTTCGAGAAACAGATTATGATGGTCTAAAGATGGTCCAAACTAGGTCTCAAAATTTGACTTTGGACGCGTCTTTAGACAAATTTTGGGATACTTTCGAGAACAACGCCCCAGAATTACATACTGAATATATCTGTCTGAATAAACTACTGAATATATCTGTCTAAATTACCTAATAAATATATCTGTCTGAATTACATACTGAATATATCTGTCTGAATTACATACTAAATATATCTGTCTAAATTACCTAATAAATATATCTGTCTGAATTACATACTGAATATATCTGTCTGAATTACAAACTGAATATATCTGTCTGAATTACGTATACCTACTGAATATATCTGTCCGAATTACTAACTGAATATATCTGTCTGAATTAACTACTGAATATATCTGTCTTAATTACCTACTGAATATATCTGTCTTAATTACCTACTGAATATATCTGTCTGAATTAACTACTGAATATATCTGTCTTAATTACCTACTGAATATATCTGTCTGAATTACTAACTGAATATATCTGTCTGAATTAACTACTGAATATATCTGTCTTAATTACCTACTGAATATATCTGTCCGAATTACTAACTGAATATATATGTCTGAATTACCTACTGAATATATCTGTCTATCTGTCTGAATTACCTACTGAATATATCTGTCTATCTGTCTGAATTACCTACTGAATATATCTGTCTATCTGTCTGAATTACCTACTGAATATATATGTCTATCTGTCTGATTTACCTACTGAATATATCTGTCTATCTGTCTGAATTACCTACTGAATATATTTGTCTGAATTACCTTCTGAGTATATTCAAAAATATATATAGTGAGCGAATTTTAGGGTTAAAATCACTTTTTTTAAGCACGTGGACCATGCATACAGGAATACAGAATGGTCAATTTTACTTGTTTAAAAACGGAAGTACCCTAAGCATCAATAAAAAACAAAACAAAACAAAAAACATTTGAAATAAGGTTAATACTTGGCTTCAAATAAAAAAAAACAAAGCAAAATTCAATATTTCTTTGTAATCTTGGGGTGAAACATAAAGGTGCATGCTTTTCTTATGTAAGTATCACTATGATGATCTATGATGATTCTTGAAATATGAAGACCTACTATAAATTGGTTGTAAAATGGTCTTTTTTCTGGGTCTTTTATGAAAATATCGTACATCAAATGCTCAACTGATACTGATACTTAATGAGCATTTGAACATTATTATATTTTCATGTAACATAGACCTACTAAAGCCCCAAACCTATGTGTGTTTCCGGTTACCCGACCCTACCTATTTTGACATGCCTACCATAAAAAATTTATTGTCATTTTTGCTTAAGCACCGTTAAACTTTAATTCCACTCTCAACTTACGTAAGGTAAAAAAACAATAGGCTCCCATGAGCCTGAATCGCTCACCTGGTCTTGATGTCGACCCTATATTAACTTTTCTAGAGCTAAATGAGCTGAACATTTAAGCAAGTAACAGCTTTTTTTCCATCTACTATAGTTTCATTCTGTAGCCATAAGCCCAAATCATGAAAAAATGTTATTCTAGGGGCCATAACCCCTATAAGGAGTCATCTGACAACTTCAACCCTGTGAAAACTTTTGTAGCGCTAAATGAACTGAACATTTAAGCAAGCAACAGCTTTTCTCTATCTGCTATAGTTTTCATTTTAAAGGCTAAAAACATGAAAAAACGTTATTTAAAGGGCCATAACCCCTATAAGGGGTTATCTGACAACTATCACCCTATGAAGACTTTTGTAGAGCTAAATGAACTGAACATTTAAGCAAGCAAGAGCTTCTCTCTATCTGCTATAGGTTTCATTCCATAGGCCAAAAACATGAAAGAACGTTATTTTTGGGGGTGAAACCCCTATAAGGGGACATCTGACAACTTCGACCCTATGGAGACTTTTGTAGAGCTAAATAAGCTGAACATTTAAGCAAGCAACAGCTTCTCTCTTTCTGCTATAGCTATCATTCCATAGGTCAAAAATATGAAAAAAACGTTATTTTAGGGGCCGTAACTCCTATAAGGGGTCATCTGACAACTTCGACTAAATGAAGACTTTTGTAGAGCTTTTGATGCTGAAGCAGCAGCGTGGCAACAGATTTCATCTATCTCTTATACTTTTTGATTTACAAGCCAAAAACAGTAGTCTGACCCCCCTGGTCTATTTTTAGTAACAGCGGCCATGTTGTTTGGACGGCAAACACCATTTGTGCAATCTTGGTAGAGGACATCCCATAGATGAAGTGTGCAAAGTTTCAAAGCAATCCGTTTAGTCCTTTTGGAGGAGAAGATTTTCAAAGAAAAGTTAACGACGACGGACGCCAAGTGATGGCAATAGCTCACATGGACCAGGTGAGCTTAAAAATGTAAAAAACCTACCTACCTATTTTTTCAGACATGTAGTAGAAAACACACATATTTTTTGTTTGGCCTAACATAACAAAACATAAATTACAATATAAGGGACTATATAACCATTTACTAGTAACTTGAAAAGGGGGCTTTGTTTTCTTCCTAACAAAATATTTTGAATTTAGATTTTGCAGAGGTTAAAAAAGTATTCTGTAGTGACGCCTTTAAAAACTAATTATTATTTTCGTGCTCTGTGCGCAAAAAAAAATCTGAGCAGAACAAAAAAAGGCCAGTTCCTGCAAAGAAAGAAAAACGATATTAAGAAAAGATCGTTTTTTTTTTCTGCAGAAGACATTAAGATCATTTTGGTTGACCAAAAAAAGGAAGATTGTCTTGTAAACGTAATAAAATTTAACGCGTTGTACGTGTTAATTTGTAAAAAAATAGAATCAGACTCAGTACACAATATTTCTAATACTAGAAATACGTCTTCAAATTACCTTGCATCACTTGCCAGTCCAACTTCCAGGGAACCAATCAGTTATGATTCGTAAATATAATATTCTCCATCGTGTCTCCTAGTCTTTAATCATGAATTTGTTTCATATATATGCCATCTCTCATAGGATGCTAAAAAATTGTTACAAAATACATTTTACAATCAATTTATGTATACCATTCATTTAGCTAAATACACGAGAATCGTCCCATTTTCTTACACCTGCATGGCGCGAAGCTGTTCACTTAAGGGACCGACCATTTAACTTGAAAGGGGGGGGGCTTGGTTTTTTTCCTTAAAAAATATTCTGAAAAAATCTTTTGATGAAAAAATATTTTGACAGCATAGGGTGAGAAAAAAAATATTCTGAAAAAGGATTTCTGTCATATAAAATAATGGAAATGCTAATAATGAAAAAAAATCTTTCGCGACGCCTTCGAAAAATAAATATTTTTTCGAAAAAAAATTCTGACCAAAACAAAAAACCAAGCCCCCTTTTTCAAGTTAAATGGTCCGCCCCTAACGTCACAGAATGTATTAATATACAGCCATATTAAAGATCAATACTCTATAAATTTTATTTATTTTATAATTATGGAATGTATATGAGGAATGCTTGCGAAATATATCGCATTGTCGATTTCTTTCTAAGGTTGCTGTATAGAAAATAAGAGAATGTACTTTAGTAAATACATAATTTATCGTTATTGCAATTATCTATTGCTTACCTTTTTAGTAAACAAATTTTCGTCCCAGATATTCAACCGGTTGAAATTAAACATCACGGGTAGTAAAGTGCCATATCGTAAACCGTTTGTCAAGGTATTATGTCATATGTTTTCCCAGAGAGACTGTGAGAATTTTTATAAAATACAAAATATTATTACCTTTATTTTAATGTCTGTAAGATGTCACTAGGCAAAATCTTAACTTAAAACTCGTTGCTTAAACTGGTTACATTTTCACCCTAAGCGTAGATAATTAATATTTCCAAATAACTTTGAATGTAGGCTGCATTAAAATCTATTCATGAAGAGGTACTTATCCTAGCTGACTGAAAGTAGTACTGGATATCAGAACATACGGAACGTTAGCGCAGGAACTGGAACTGTGAGGAGTTTGTACATGTAGGTCATTTAGGCAACGAAATTTGATAATATCATATTAGTTTTTAACTTCCAAACCATTTCATTTGACAGAGAAATTGATAGGGTATCTTTTATATCAATTTTGATGGCCTAGGTTTCTTTTAAATAAATCTTAGAAATTAAATTATTACTTGCATCTGTATTGAAAGAAGGTTGTGACTATTTTCTTGTAAACTTTTAAAAAAATTAAAGAATTTGATTAGATAAACGATCATTTAAACTACGCCAGTATAAACCGGAGTACAGTTTTGCAGTTGCTCTGACTCCACGAACACTTCTAATAAATAACTTTATCGGTAATCTTTTGATGTTTGACGCCGTGATAAACCCTGTATCATTTTAAGGTGTTTATCACCGAAATTATCGGGTCAGTAGGTGTCTTAGCACGTGTTTTATCAGCGCGCACACAAAAAAGTTCCTTACGAAAAAAAAAAACCATGATACATGACATGGGTAAATAATACTCCGTAATCAACAGAATGATTAATATTTTCATGGAAAAGTATTTTGCGCCAAATTTATCAATAAATTTATCTATAATAATGTTTTTGGCTTATAGAAACATAAACTTAATTTTTTATAGTGTACATTTTACATAATCCGCGGATATTCAATGTGCATCTCGAACATGGTTCAATAAACAAAAAAAAACAATTCCAGTTGATTCTTAAACTTAAAAAAAAAAGTAAAAGGGCATAAGTGTAACAATAATTATTGGCAGGTGGTGTTATATGAAAAAAGAGCACGTTAAACCACACGTGTGGATTTCAACTGCGTAAATAAACACGTTTTGTAACTTAAACGACTTATTCACAAAATAACACTGAACAACAAAAAGGAGCAAATAATAGCATAATAGCAAAAAAGGAGCATGCATATATATATAACAAGTTCAAATTCAGTAATAGATAAATTGAATTAAAAAACAATTTATGTAAACTAGGCGCTAGAATGCATGGCTATATATAAGCAGGATACAAGGCAAATATGACAGTTAGATAAATTTCAAACAAATAATTTATATTTCAATTTCTTCCTTTTTGTAACCTAAATAGAAACTCAATCTTCACACAAGATGACAAAATCACACTAAAAGGTTAAGCAGTGTCCTTTGATAAAATTCGTATATTTAATCATTTGTTCTTTTTTAACAAAATGTAAAAAAACTGCATTTTAATGTCACAGTCTTTGTGGAGATTTGATGAAAAAGTAAAAGGCCGGTGTTACATACTAGTTTTCGCACATACTAGAATCCCCACGGAGTATATACTAAGCTTCCCCCCGGAAGTTCAGTATATACTAGATTTTGCCCCGGGCACTCATCCTTTTCTGGCCTTTTCTTATAAAAGTTTACTGCTTGTTCATGGTTACCGATATACCTCAGCAATGTTATTTGTAGGCTTTCGATATTTGGTATGTAACTTTAAGTAGGAGTCTCTCATGGTGGAATGCGTCTTCAGGTCTGTCCCCTATCTTTTTCCTGTTTAACGAGTCGACAAAGAATTGTGTTCTTGTATATTTTAAATAATTCTTAAAAACTGCACGTACAATTTATAATTTGAATATTATTTTAAAATCTGCACTCAAATAAATGTTTATGCTGTTTCTAATATTTTGACCTGCATTGGCTTACTAAAATGCAACAAGATTATTTTTAACGGTTTCTCATAGCAATGTATTGCAGAACATTTTATTGAAGTATCTGTAGCTGCCTTTCGAAAAGTGGATAAGGGTATCTTTATCACCCACACAAAAAAATGCTGCATGTGTTATTTATATTTGCAAGTTAATTAGGTTTAATCTCTGAAATCAAACTATATCAAAATCTATACATGTTATACCTTATAACAGACTAGTTGGCTGTAATGCAACTTTAAAAATCTTGACAATTTGGACTTTAAATCCCCCCCCCCCCAAAATGAATTTGATGACATATCTTACAAATAGATCAAGCTTTTTCTAACTGAAAGCAAAGCGTACGCCTTACATAAGTGCAATTATATTAGAAGAGAAGGGGGAAACTTCGGTATGAGTTTGCGAAAAATGGAAAATCTAGTATATGCTCATTTTTACTACCAGTATCGAAAGGGGGGGGGGGTATCGGTATATACTGATATTTCGGGAGGAAAGATGAGTAGGGGGGAAAACTAGTATGTAACACTGGCACGAAATACGCGAGAAATGCAAAAAGTTTATGTTTGACTCATAACATTGAATGATTTGCGAAGTGGAGCGGATTATCTAAAATGTGATGAGTCTAAAATAATTTTGAAGAGAGAAGTATATTTTTTGAATTATTTATAAAAATGCATTCACACCAACCATCAAAATATACACACGAAAAAGTTATCTGAAAATGCCACCAAGTTATGATCACCTACTGGTATCCTTGGCATTGCACGTGACAAGTGTTGTGATAAGCGTCAAGGTGTTACTGACATTTCTTATAATTTGGAAAACACATGCATGTACATCACGAGTACAGATCACGCGTTTGATAGTGTGATCAGTGTTTAAAGGTGAAAAAAAAAATGATAATCTTGTCGAAACAGAAAGATAAAACACACAAAAGATACAATGAAAATGTCCAGAAACAACTGAAATTGTTCTTATTTGGCCAGAATTATTTCAAATCAATCATGGTGTTCAATTTCTAAGATTTAAAACACTATAAAGTTTCTTTTCAGCAATTAGATACTGTCATTAAAATACAAATAATAAAACATACTTTTATACTCATAGACAAAAGAAATGCTACACCCTGAAATTTTATGCCAATCAGATACATTATAAATTTTGGCCATTTGTTTTATTTAAAAAAAAAAAAACCATATCCTTACCGAGGTTTGTCATGGAAAGTCTGTTGATAATGGCGAAAAAAGAAGCTTGATTAAAAAAACCAATAAATTTGAAAATTTGTACCGAAGATTTTATCCTTTTTGTCCAATAGGTTACATTGAATGTCACGTTTTCTTCTAATTGACAGAGAGAAAAAAAAACCACATAAGTTTAAACACCCATTGTCTAAAATATTTTACAGAAAGTTGATATAGTCAGGCGGGGAGTGTGACTGTTAATTTTCATTTGAAGGAACCTGTGTTTTATACTTGTCGAAGGGTTGATGGAGACAGTACTTTGTTTTACTTATTTCATCCTTTCAATATGTCACAGTTTAAAGATTAATTTTCTGTTTTTGCCTTTTCTATATGTGTTTTTCGTAGTTCTAAATTTCTTTCACGTTCAAGTAGAAAATGTTTTTCATCTTTAACCACATTGCATATCGAACCTAAATGGGTTTTCCTTGGGATTTTTACATATCTACCTTTTTCTATTAGAAGGCAGTGATTGTTTATCCTGAATTTTGAATTAAGTTTTCTAAATTAAAAAAAAAAAATGATTTCAAATAAAATTTACAATCTAAAGATGTATAAGGACTTATATAGAAAAAAATTCTAATTTCGTCAATTTTCTTATCATACATATCTTCATAAAAGGATTTCATTTGGGATTTAAGATTATTTTTCTTTTGAGTTATTTGCTTTTCTGATTATTCACCGTCAAGTCCGATATTTATAAGCCCGCTTCTTTGGCAACTGATTTGGCAAAGGTAAACCAGCTATATATTCCTTGGAGTCTAATTGTTTGGTCAGAAGAAAGGATCATGAAATGATCAATGCTGATAAATGAAATATGGGGGTGGGGGTGGCACACACATAAAAAGGGAGCAGAATGGTAGGGACGGAAAATTAAGCCTATGGTGTGCACTACTTGGCGGTGAACGAAGGGGTCTTTTACGTGCATGAAGCGTGGCATTCTCCACACACGTTGGCCCACTAAGGTCGGCGGTGTTCAGCAAACTAGATTACATCGTTACATCCCAGCTCCTATGTTCTAAAAGGGGTGATCTGAGCCGGATAACCCCTCGGAATACCCTGTTCTACTTTTTCAACTCTATTGTTCCTTTTCTTTTGTTTTTCAAAGCACGCTTTTTAAAGAAATGTTCTCTAAGTTGAACATAAGAAAACTATCAAACCAACAACAAAGTTTTTTGAAGATTGAAAAATAACATAGTTTCCACTGGAGTTTGAACGAGGGATCTCATCGTTCCAAGTTTACCTTCATATCCATTAGACCACGAAACCGATGAAAACCATGAACGCGTAGCCTTGAAGAGATCCATAACAGCCTTGAAGAAATACATAAGTTTAATAAAGTTTTGCCTTGTGCATTTATCACAACATCTTTATAATTTCTCTTTAATTATGTTTTACACCGCTTTTGTGGGAAGTCATATTGTTTTTGTCGTATCTGCCCTTCCGTCTGTCCGTCATAAAGTTTGTCAGCGCAACTCCTCTGAAACTAATGAACCGAATTCAATGAAACTTGGTATGTAGGAAGGACACAAGATGTAGTTAAGCATGTTACCAGGAAATTTTCGTCCTCAAATTTTTGTGGGAATTATGGTCCTTTAAACTTAGGAATTTGCTTAAAATCCTCATTTATCATCTTGTCAGCGCAACTCCTCTGAAACTACTGAACCGAATTCAATGAAACTTGGTATATAGGAAGGACACCATATGTAGTGTGCACATTACCAGGAAATTTTGATACTCAAATTGTTGTGGGAGTTATGGCCCTTTGAACTTAGAAATTTGATTAAAATCTTCATCTATCATCTTGTCAGTCCAACTCCTATGAAACTTCTAAACCGAATTCAATTGAACGAGGTATATAGGAAGGACACCATATGTAGTTGTGAATGACCAGGAAATTTTGGTCCTCAAATATTTGTGGGACTAAGTTAGAACTTTTTGGGTAAACGGGGGGAGACATCGTTTTTGTAGGCAAAAACAAACTTTAATTCGTAATCAGTTTCTTAGTTGTTTGGTAATAAAATTTTTGCATCAAACTTTATTTCTGAAGAATCTGGAGTTATAAAATCTGGTTTAGTTCCGCTCCTTGCATTAAAATCGACCATTAATAAGATTTCCCCCTGAGCCGCAAAATAGCTTTTTTCAGTTTCTAGTAAATAAGAATCATCTTCAAAATAATTTGAAGATACCGGTGGAACATATAGTGCACATAACAAAAGATCTTCTTGTATTAAAACAAAATAATTTATGTTTCAACCATTATTTTTTTTGCTTTGTCTAGGAATATTGATAGGGGAAGGTTGGGCCAAAAAATCCCGCCACATATTATATGTGCCTGTCCTAAGCTAGGAATCTTTGACAAAGCTTTTGTTTGTACTTGTCTTTTTGATGTGTTCTGTTCCTTGTTTAAGAAGGGGGTTTATCTCTGACTATTTCAGGACTGGATTTAAAATTATATGCATTTTATTTAGACCATGGCCCAATTCACGTCCCAATTGCAGAACCGCGAGCAGCGCCAAATGGGCTCGTTGAAGGCTGCCGGCGGTTGTCAATTGTGGTTTTTCTGAATTGCCGCTTGATTGTGGGCTGTGTCGCGTACACTTATTCCACATCTCATTATTTTTTATTTTGTAAAGTTGTTCCCTTTGAAATATATGAAATACTTTTAAAATATTCCTTTTTATAATAAATTATAATTCTCAACTATGACTTTTAGCTCTTTTCTTTTTTTCTGCGCATTTTTGATATATGAAGTTAAAACCTGGAATTTGACTTTTTTTGTGTCCCTTTCCATGTCTCAATTAGAATACATGTATTTATATCTGATTGTATTTTATTTCTAAATAAATTGTCATTGGTTATTTCTCCAAGGCCACGCGCATTCCAAGTCAAAATACTGAAAATAGTTATTTTTTCTTTTATTTCTTTATAGATTACACATTTTATTTTGGTTAAAATGTTTATTCGTTGAAATAGTTACCTAAATGTCAAACCAAATTTTAAAATAAAAATTAGCAGATATCTTTATTTCCATGTGGATTTTATGAGATACTTCTTATTTTTTTGTACAAATAGTAATGAAAATGAAAATTTTGATATTGACTGGTGTAATATATTGGTAACCCTATCTTATAAAAACACAGTTCTATGGCTTTCATGTAAAAATAAATCTCGGGTGTGGAAAACTTCATGCGAAAGGGTCAATATTAAATTTGCGGATTATTATTCAGTTGCATTTCAAATCTTAGTAGGGCTGAACCTTGCGTTTCTCATGAATGTGCACAAATTTCGCGATTTTTCTTAAGGTACCAATTTTGGGCAACTCGGCATAATCAATCTTAGCCAATGAGCAAGAAACATGGTTTCATGAAAGGTGTAAAATCTTTAAGAAAGTGTGATTTAAAAAACGTAATCTCTAAAAGTCTTTTTCATATGCATGTATATTCTCATAAGAAAAAAAGAGGTGTGTGATAAAATATAAAATGCAATTGAGATATGTTCATTATTCAAGAACATATGATATGTGTATGTCCTTAGTCTTGACTAAAATGATACCTTAATATTCCACCAAGTTAGAATCATCCTTTATCCTTAATATCCTTGGCCTCTACCAAATTTTGTGAAAAAAACGTCGTAAAACAAATATATCTACATCATGAGCCCTGATCACGAGTATGACCGTGTGGTCAGGGTTTGAAGGTGCTAAATAAGTCTTATTAAGAAACCTAAAAAAAAGATGTTAAATACTGTGAAAACGTCAGAAACAACCTTAAAAGCAAAGGGCTAACAACCTTAGAAGCAAAGTAGAAACAACCTTAGAGAAAAAGTAGAAACAACCTCAGATGCAAAGTAGAAACAACCTTACAGAAAAAATTAGAAGCAAAGGTAAAACAACAAAGTAGGCAAAGGTAAAACAACCTTTGAAACAAAGTAGAAAAAACCTTAGAAGCAAAGGAGAAACAACTTTAGAAGCAAAGTAGAAACAACATTAGAAGCAAAGTAAAAACAACCACAAAGGAGAAACAGCCTTAGAAGCAAAGGAGAAACGACGTAAGAAGCAAAGAAGAAACAACATTAGAGAAAAAGAAACAACCTTAGAAGCAAAGGTGAAACAAACTAAGAAACAAACGTGAAACAACATTAGAAGCAAAGGAGAAACAAAAGCTTAGAAGCATAGCAGAAACAACCTTAGAAGCAAAGAAGAAACAAACTTAGCAGCAAAGGAGTAACAACCGCAAAGGAGAAACAGCCTTAGAAGCAAAGGTGTAACAACCTTAGAAGCAAAGGAGAAACAACGTTAGAAGCAAAGAAGAAACAACATTTGAAGCAAAGGTGAAACAACCACAAAGGAGAAAAAGCCACAGAAGCAAAGGAGAAACAACATTAGAAGCAATGAAGAAACAACATAAGAGGCAAAGGTGAAACAACCTTAGAAGCAAAAGAGAAACAACCTTTGAAGCAAAGGAGTTACAACCTTAGAAGCAAAAGTGAAACAACAGCCTTAGAAGCAACGGTGAAACAACTTTAGAAGAAAAGGAGTAACAAACAAGCTAAGAAGCAAAGGAGAAACAACCTTAGAAGCAAAGTAGAAAAAACCTTAGAAGCAACCGCAAAGAAGAAACAGCCTTAGAGGCAAAGGTGAAACAACCATAGAAGCAAAGGTGAAACAACAGCCTTAGAAGTAAAGGTGGAACAACAGCCTTAGAAGTAAAGGTGAAACAACCCAAGGAGCAAAGGAGAAACAAACAATCTTAGAAGCAAAGGAGAAACAAGATTAAAAGCAAAGGAAAGACAACATTACAAGCAAAGGAGAAACAACCTTAGAAGCAAAGTAAAAAAAAAACCTTAGAAGCAACGGAGAAGCAACCTTAGAAGCAAAGTAGAAACAACTGCAAAGGAGAAACAGCCTTAGAAGCAAAGGTGTAACAACCATAGAAGCAAGGGTGGAACAACAGCCTTAGAAGTGAAGGTAAAACAAACTTAGGAGCAAAGGAGTAACAAACAACCTTAGAAGCAAAGGAGAAACAAACAACCTGAGAAGCAAAGGAGAAACAACGTTAGATATAAATGTGAAACAACCTTAGAAGCAAAGTAGAAAAAACCTTAGAAGCAAAGGAGAAACAACCTTAGAATCAAAGCAGAAAAAATCTTAGGAGTAAAGTAGAAACAACCTGAAAGGAAAAACAACATTAAAAGCAAAGGTGTAACAACTGCAAAGGAGAAACAGACTTGGAAGCAAAGGTGTAACAACCTTAGAAGCAAAGGAGAAACAACATTAGAAGCAAATGAGAACAACATTTGAAGAACAGAAAAACAACATTTGAAGCAAAGGTGTAACAACCGCAAAGAAGAAACAGCCTTAGAAGCAAAGGAGTAACAGTCTTGAAGCATAGGAGAAACAACCTTAGAAGCAAAGAAGAAACAAACTTAGAAGCAAAGGAGTAACAACCTAAGAAGCAAAGGTGAAACAACATTAGAAGCAAAGGAGAAACAACCGCAAATGAGAAACAGCCTTAGAAGCAAAGGTGTAACAACCTTAGAAGCAAAGAAGAAACAACGTGAGAAGCAAAGAGAAAACAACATTTGAAGCAAAGGTGTAACAACCACAAAGGAGAAAAAGCCATAGAAGCAAAGGAAAAACAACATTACAAGCAAAGGAGAAACAACCTTAGAAGCAAAGTAAAAAAAACCCTTAGAAGCAACGGAGCAGCAACATTAGAAGCAAAGTAGAAACAACCTTAGAAGCAAAGGTGTAACAACCATAGAAGCAAAGGTGGAACAACAGCCTTAGAAATGAAGGTAAAACAACCTTAGGAGCAAAGGAGTAACAAACAACATAAGAAGCAAAGGAGAAACAAACAACCTTAGAAGCAAAGGAGAAACAACGTTAGATACAAATGTGAAACAACCTTAGAAGCAAAGTAGAATAAAAGTTTAGAAGCAAAGGAGAAACAACCTTAGAAGCAATGCAGAAAAAAATCTTAGGAGTAAAGTAGAAACAACCTGAAAGGAAAAACAACATTAGAAGCAAAGGTGTAACAACTGCAAAGGAGAAACAGACTTGGAAGCAAAGGTGTAACAACCTTAGAAGCAAAGGAGAAACAACATTACAAGCAAATGAGAAACAACATTTGAAGAACAGAAAAACAACATTTGAAGCAAAGGTGTAACAACCGCAAATAAGAAACAGCCTTAGAAGCAAAGGAGTAACAATCTTGAAGCATAGGAGAAACAACCTTAGAAGCAAAGAAGAAACAAACTTAGAAGCAAAGGAGTAACAACCTAAGAAGCAAAGGTGAAACAACATTAGAAGCAAAGGAGAAACAACCGCAAATGAGAAACAGCCTTAGAAGCAAAGGTGCAACAACCTTAGAAGCAAAGGAGAAACAACGTTAGAAGCAAAGAGAAAACAACATTTGAAGCAAAGGTGTAACAACAACAAAGGAGAAAAAGCCATAGAAGCAAAGGAAAAACAACATCACAAGCAAAGGAGAAACAACCTTAAAAGCAAAGTAAAAAAAAAACTTAGAAGCAACGGAGCAGCAACCTTAGAAGCAAAGTAGAAACAACCGCAAATGAGAAACAGCCTTAGAAGCAAAGGTGCAACAACCTTAAAAGCAAAGGAGAGAAACAACGTTAGAAGCAAAGAGAAAACAACATTTGAAGCAAAGGTGTAACAACAACAAAGGAGAAAAAGCCATAGAAGCAAAGGAAAAACAACATTACAAGAAAAGGAGAAACAACCTTAGAAGCAAAGTAAAAAAAAAAACCTTAGAAGCAACGGAAAAGCAACCTTAGAAGCAAAGTAGAAACAACCTTAGAAGCAAAGGAGAAACAACTGCAAAGGAGAAACAGCCTTAGAAGCAAAGGTGAAACAACCATAGAAGAAAAGATTGAACAACAGCCTTAGAAATGAAGGTAAAACAACCTTAGGAGCAAAGGAATAACAAACAACCTTAGAAGCAAAGGAGAAACAAACAACATAAGAAGCAAAGGAGAAACAAACAACCTTAGAAGCAAAGGCGAAACAACGTTAGATATAAATGTGAAACAACCTTAGAAGCAAAGTAGAAAAAAACCTTAGAAGCAAAGGAGAAACAACCTTAGAAGCAACGCAGAAAAAATCTTAGGAGTAAAGTAGAAACAACCTGAAAGGAAAAACAACATTAGAAGCAAAGGTGTAACAACTGCAAAGGAGAAACAGACTTGGAAGCAAAGGTGTAACAACCTTAGAAGCAAAGGAGAAACAATATTAGAAGCAAAGGAGAAACAACATTTGAAGAACAGAAAAACAACATTTGAAGCAAAGGTGTAACAACCACAAAGAAGAAACAGCCTTAAAAGCAAAGGAGTAACAATCTTGAAGCAAAGAAGAAACAAATTTAGAAGCAAAGGAGTAACAACCTAAGAAGCAAAGGTGAAACAACATAAGAAGCAAAGGAGAAACAACCGCAAAGGAGAAACAGCCTTAGAAGCAAAGGTGTAACAACCTTAGAAGCAAAGGAGAAACAACGTTAGAAGCAAAGAAAAAACAACATTTGAAGCAAAGGTGTAACAACCACAAAGGAGAAAAAGACATAGAAGCAAAGGAGAAACAACGTTAGAAGCAATGAAGAAACAACATAAGAAGCAAAGAAGAAACAGCGTTAGAAGCAAAAGTGAAACGACCACAAAGGAGAAACAGTGCTAGAAGCAAAGGAGTAACAACGTTTGAATTATAGGAGAAAAAACCTTAGAGAAAAAGGAGAAACAACCTTAGAAGCAAAGTATAAAAAAAACCTTAGAAGCAACGGAGAAGCAACCTTAGAAGCAAATTAGAAACAACCTTAAAAGCAAAGGAGAAACAACTGCAAAGGAGAAACAGCCTTAGAAGTAAAGGTGAAACAACCATAGAAGCAAAGGTGAAACAACAGCCTTAGAAGTAAAGGTGGAACAACAGCCTTAGAAGTGAAGGTAAAACAACCTTAGGAGCAAAGGAGTAACAAACAACCTAAGAAGCAAAGGAGAAACAAACAACCTTAGAAGCAAAGGAGAAACAACGTTAGATATAAATTTGAAACAACCTTAGAAGCAAAGTAGAAACAAACCTAAGAAGCAAAGCAGAAACAACCTTAGAAGCAAGGTAGAAACAATCTTAGGAGTAATGTAGAAACAACCTGAAAGGAAAAACAACATTAGAAGCAAAGGTGGAACATCCTTTGAAGCAAAGGAGAAACAACATCAGAAGCAAAGTAAAAAAAAACCAAACCTTAGAAGCAACAGAGAAGCAACCTTAGAAGCAAAGTAGAAACAACATTAGAAGCAAAGGAGAAACAACTGCAAAGGAGAAACAGCCTTAGAAGCAAAGGTGAAACAACCATAGAAGCAAAAGAGAAACAAAGTTAGAAGCAAAGAAGAAAAACCTTAGGAGCAAAGAAGAAACAACCTTAGAAGCAAAGGAAAAACAACATTAGAAGCAAAGGAGTAACAACCTCAAAAGCAAAAGTGAAACAACCGACTTAGAAGCAACGGTGAAACAACTTTAGGAGAAAAGGAGTAACAAACAACCTAAAAAGCAAAGGAGAAACAAACAACATTACAAGAAAAGGAGAAACAACCTTAGAAGCAAAGTAAAAAAAAAACTTTAGAAGCAACGGAAAAGCAACCTTAGAAGCAAAGTAGAAACAACCTTAGAAGCAAAGGAGAAACAACTGCAAAGGAGAAACAGCCTTAAAAGCAAAGGTGAAACAACCATAGAAGCAAAGGTGAAACAACAGCCTTAGAAGTGAAGGTAAAACAACCTTAGGAGCAAAGGAGTAACAAACAACCTTAGAAGCAAAGGAGAAACAAACAACCTAAGAAGCAGAGGAGAAACAAACAACATTAGAAGCAAAGGAGAAACAACGTTAGATAAAAATTTGAAACAACATTAGAAGCAAAGTAGAAAAAAAAACCTTAGAAGCAAAGCAGATACAACCTTAGAAGCAAAGTAGAAACAATCTTAGGAGTAAAGTAGAAACAACCTGAAAGGAAAAACAACATTAGAAGCAAAGGTGTAACAACTGCAAAGGAGAAACAGACTTTGAAGCAAAGGTGTCACAACCTTTGAAGCAAAGGAGAAACAACATCGGAAGCAAAGGAGAAACAACATTTGAAGAAAAGAAAAACAACATTTGAAGCAAAGGTTTAACAACTGCAAAGAAGAAACAGCCTTAAAAGCAAAGGAGTAACAATCTTAAAACAAAGGAGAAACAACCTTAGAAGCAAAGGAGAAACAACGTTAGAAGCAAAGAAAAACAACATTTGAAGCAAAGGTGTAACAACCGCAAAGGAGAAACATCCTTAGAGGCAAACGAGTAACAACCTTAGAAGCAAAGGAGAAACAACCTTAGAAGCAAAGAAAAACAACATTTGAAGCAAAGGTGTAACAACCGCAATGAAGAAACACCATAAGAAGCAAAGAAGAAACAACATTAGAGGCAAAAAAGAAACAACCACAAAGGAGAAACAGCGTTAGAAGCAAAGGAGAAACAATGTTTGAAGCATAGGAGAAACAACCTTAGAGAAAAAGTAGAAACAACCTTAGAAGCAAAGTAGAAAACAACCTCAGAAGAAAAGGTGAAACAACCATAGAAGCAAAGAAGAAACAAACTTAGTAGCAAAGGAGTAACAACCTTAGAAGCAAAGGAAAAAGAACATAAGAAGCAAAGAAGAAACAACATTAGAAGCAAAGTAGAAACAAACCTAAGAAGCAAAGCAGAAACAACCTTATATAATTAGAAGCAAGGTAGAAACAATCTTAGGAGTACTGTAGAAACAACCTGAAAGGAAAAACAACATTAGAAGCAAAGGTGGAACATCCTTTGAAGCAAAGGAGAAACAACATCAGAAGCAAAGTAAAAAAAAAACAAACCTTAGAAGCAACAGAGAAGCAACCTTAGAAGCAAAGTAGAAACAACATTAGAAGCAAAGGAGAAACAACTGCAAAGGAGAAACAGCCTTAGAAGCAAAGGTGAAACAACCATAGAAGCAAAAGAGAAACAAAGTTAGAAGCAAAGAAGAAAAACCTTAGGAGCAAAGAAGAAACAACCTTAGAAGCAAAGGAAAAACAACATTAGAAGCAAAGGAGTAACAACCTCAAAAGCAAAAGTGAAACAACCGACTTAGAAGCAACGGTGAAACAACTTTAGGAGAAAAGGAGTAACAAACAACCTAAAAAGCAAAGGAGAAACAAACAACATTACAAGAAAAGGAGAAACAACCTTAGAAGCAAAGTAAAAAAAAAACTTTAGAAGCAACGGAAAAGCAACCTTAGAAGCAAAGTAGAAACAACCTTAGAAGCAAAGGAGAAACAACTGCAAAGGAGAAACAGCCTTAAAAGCAAAGGTGAAACAACCATAGAAGCAAAGGTGAAACAACAGCCTTAGAAGTGAAGGTAAAACAACCTTAGGAGCAAAGGAGTAACAAACAACCTTAGAAGCAAAGGAGAAACAAACAACCTAAGAAGCAGAGGAGAAACAAACAACATTAGAAGCAAAGGAGAAACAACGTTAGATAAAAATTTGAAACAACATTAGAAGCAAAGTAGAAAAAAAAACCTTAGAAGCAAAGCAGATACAACCTTAGAAGCAAAGTAGAAACAATCTTAGGAGTAAAGTAGAAACAACCTGAAAGGAAAAACAACATTAGAAGCAATGGTGTAACAACTGCAAAGGAGAAACAGACTTTGAAGCAAAGGTGTCACAACCTTTGAAGCAAAGGAGAAACAACATCGGAAGCAAAGGAGAAACAGCATTTGAAGAAAAGAAAAACAACATTTGAAGCAAAAGTTTAACAACTGCAAAGAAGAAACAGCCTTAAAAGCAAAGGAGTAACAATCTTAAAACAAAGGAGAAACAACCTTAGAAGCAAAGGAGAAACAACGTTAGAAGCAAAGAAAAACAACATTTGAAGCAAAGGTGTAACAACCGCAAAGGAGAAACATCCTTAGAGGCAAACGAGTAACAACCTTAGAAGCAAAGGAGAAACAACCTTAGAAGCAAAGAAAAACAACATTTGAAGCAAAGGTGTAACAACCGCAATGAAGAAACACCATAAGAAGCAAAGAAGAAACAACATTAGAGGCAAAAAAGAAACAACCACAAAGGAGAAACAGCGTTAGAAGCAAAGGAGAAACAATGTTTGAAGCATAGGAGAAACAACCTTAGAGAAAAAGTAGAAACAACCTTAGAAGCAAAGTAGAAAACAACCTCAGAAGAAAAGGTGAAACAACCATAGAAGCAAAGAAGAAACAAACTTAGTAGCAAAGGAGTAACAACCTTAGAAGCAAAGGAAAAAGAACATAAGAAGCAAAGAAGAAACAACATTAGAAGCAAAGGAGAATCGACCGCAAAGGAGAAACAGCCTTAGAAGCAAAGGAGTACGAACATTAGAAGCAAAGGTGAAACAACATAAGAAGCAAAGGAGAAACAACTGCAAAGGAGAAACAGCCTTAGAAACAAAGGAGCAAGAACATTAGAAGCAAAAGAGAATAAACCACAAAGGAGAAACAGCCTTAGAAGCAAAGGTGAAACAACGTTAGAAGCAAAGAAGAAACAACATTAGAAGCAAAGGAGAAACAACTGCAAAGGAGAAACAGCCTTAGATGCAAAGGAGAAACAATATAAGAAGCAAAGGTGTAACAACCTTAGAATCAAAGTAGAAACAAACTTAGAAGCAAAGGTGTAACAACATTAGAAGCCCAGGAGAAACAGTCTTAGAAGCAAAGTAGAAACAAACTTAGAAGCAAAGGAGAGACAACGTTAGCAACAAAGAAGAAACAACCTTACAGAAAAGTAACAATTGGTCAACCACACCTCAAGTTAACGCACGGAAACCAAGGTGTCTACGTACGACGACGACAACGACAACAACGACGACATCGCTATAACATAATACGAACAACATCAGAAGCAAAGGAGAAACAACCGTAAATGAGAAATAGTCTTAAAAGCAAAGGAGAAACAACGTTAGAAGCAAAGAAGAAACAACCTTAGGAGCAAAGAAGAAACAACCTGAGGAGCAAAGGAGTAACAACATAAGAAGCAAAGTAGAAACAACATCAGAGGCAAAGGTGAAACAACCTTAGAAGCAAAGGAGAAACAACCTTAGAAGAAAAGGAGTTACAACTTTAGAAGCAAAGGATTTACAACCTTAGAAGCAAAAGTGAAACAACAGCCTTAGAAGCAACGGTGAAACAACTTTAGGAGAAAAGGAGTAACAAACAAGCTAAGAAGCAAAGGAGAAACAAGATTAGAAGCAAATGAGAAACAACATTACAAGAAAAGGAGAAACAACATTAGAAGCAAAGTAGAAAAAAAAAACTTAGAAGCAACGGAGAAGCAACCGCAAAGGAGAAACAAACTTATAGGTAAAGGTGAAACAACCATAGAAGCAAAGGTTAAACAACAGCCTTAGAAGTAAAGGTGGAACAACAGCCTTAGAAGTAAAGGTGAAACAACCTTAGGAGCAAAGGAGTAACAAACAACCTTTGAAGCAAAGGAGAAACAAACAACCTGAGAAGCAAAGGAGAAACAAACAACATTAGAAGCAAAGGAGAAACAACGTTAGATATAAAAATGAAATCACCTTAGAAGCAAAGGAGAAAAAAACCTTAGAAGCAAAGCAGAAACAACCTTAAAAGCAAAGTAGAAACAACCTTAGGAGTAAAGTAGAAACAACCTGAAAGAAAAAACAACATTTGAAGCAAAGGTGTAACAACCGCAAAGGAGAAACAGCCTTAGAAGCAAAGGAGAAACAACGCTAAAAGCAAAGAAGAAACAACATTAGAAGGAAAGGTGTAACAACCTTAAAGCAAAGGAGAAACAACGCTAGAAGCAAAGTAGATACAAATTTAGAAGCAAAGTAGAAACAACATTAGAAGCAAAGGAGAAACTACGTTAGCAGCAAAGAAGAAACAACCTTACAGAAAAAGTAAAAACAGCCTTAGAAACAAATGTGGAACAAACTTAGAAGCAAAGTAGAAAAAAACCTTAGAAGCAAAAGAGAAACAATGTTAGAAGCAAAGTAGAAAGAAGCTTAGAAGCAAAGGAGTAACAACCTTAGAAGCAAAGGTGAAACAACATTAGAAGCAAAGAAGAAACAACATTAGAAGCAAAGGTGAAACAAACGCAAAAAATAAACAGCCTTAGAAGCAAATGAAAAACAACGTTAGAAGCAAAAAAGAAACAACCCTAGAAGCAAAGAAGAAACAACATAAGAAGCAAAGGAGAAACGACGTTAATGAGAAATAGCCTTAGATGCAAAGAAGAAACAACGTAAGAAGCAAAGAAGAAACAACCTTAGGAGTAAAGAAGAAACAACCTTAGGAGCAAAGGAGTAACAACATTAGAAGCAAAGTAGAAACAACATAAGAGGCAAAGGTGAAACAACCTTAGAAGGAAAAACAACCTTAGAAGCAAATGAGTAACAAGCCTAGAAGCAAAGGTGAAACAACAGCATTAGAAGCAACGATGAAACAACTTTAGGAGAAAAGGAGTAACAAACAACCTTTAAACCAAAGGAGAAACAAACAATGAGAAACAAACAATCTTAGAAGCAAAGGAGAAACAAGATTAGAAGCAAAGAAAAAACAACATTAGAAGCAAAGGAGAAACGTCCGCAACGGAGAAACAGCCTTAGAAGCAAAGGAGTACCAACATTAGAAGCAAAGGTTAAACAACATTAGAAGCAAAGGTGAAACAACTGCAAAAGAGAAACAGCCTTAGAAACAAAAGAGTAACAACATTAGAAGCAAAAGAGAAACAGCCACAAAGGAGAAACAGCCTTAGAAGCAAAGGTGAAACAACATTAGAAGCAAAGGAGAAACAACATTTGAAGCAAAGGAGAAACAACTGCAAAAGAGAAACGCCGTAGAAGCAAAGGAGAAACAACGTTAGAAGCAAAGAAGAAACAACATAAGAAGCAAAGGTGT
The DNA here is from genome assembly GCA_963971305.1 of Arcuatula senhousia. Taxonomy (NCBI): domain Eukaryota; kingdom Metazoa; phylum Mollusca; class Bivalvia; order Mytilida; family Mytilidae; genus Arcuatula; species Arcuatula senhousia. The sequence continues at coordinate 19,589,786 of OZ020311.1, forward strand.
AACAACTGCAAAGGAGAAACAGCCTTAGATGCAAAGGAGAAACAATATAAGAAGCAAAGGAGTTACAACCTTAGAAGCAAAGGTGAAACAACATTAGAAGCAAAGAAGAAACAACATTAGAAGCAAAAAAGAAACAAAATTAGAAGCAAAGGAGAAACAACTGAAAGGAGAAACAACCCTAGAAACAAAGAAGAAACAACATCAGAAGGAAAGGAGAAACAACGTTAATGAGAAATAGCCTTAGAAGCAAAGAAGAAACAACGTTACAAACAAAGAAGAAACAACCTTAGGAGTAAAGAAGAAACAACCTTAAGAGCAAAGGAGTAACAACCTTAGAAGCAAAGGTGAAACAACAGCCTTAGAAGCAACGGTGAAACATTTTTAGCAGAAAAGGAGTAACAAACAACCTTAGAAGCAAAGGAGAAACAAACAATCTTAGAAGCAAAGGAGAAACAAGATTAGAAGCAAAGAAGAAACAACATTAGAAGCAAAGGAGAAACGACCGCAAAGGAGAAACAGCCTTAGAAACAAAGGAGTTACAACATTAGAAGCAAAAGAGAAACAACCACAAAGGAGAAACAGCCTTAGAAGCAAAGGTGAAACAACATTAGAAGCAAAGAAGAAACAACATTTGAAGCAAGGGAGAAACAACTGCAAAAGAGAAACGCCGTAGAAGGAAAGGAGAAACAACGTTTGAAGCAAAGAAGAAACAACATTAGAAGCAAAGGTGTAACAACTGCAAAGTAGAAACAGCCTTAGATGCAAAGGAGAAACAATATAAGAAGCAAAGGTGTAACAACCTTAGAAGCAAAGTAGAAACAAACTTAGAACTAAGGTGTAACAACCTTAGAAGCAAAGTAGAAACAAACTTAGAAGCAAAGGAGAAACAACATTAGAAGCACAGGAGAAACAGTCTTAGAAGCAAAGTAGTAACAAACTTAGAAGCAAAGGAGAGACAACGTAAGCAGCAAAGAAGAAACAACCTTACAGAAAAAGTAACAATTGGTCAGCCACAACTCAAGTTAACGCACGGAAACCAAAGTGTCTACATACGACGACAACAACGACAACGACGACGAAAACGACGACGACGACATCGCCATAACATAATACGAACAACATCAGAATCAAAGGAGAAACAACCGCAAATGAGAAATAGTCTTAGAAGCAAAGGAGAAACAACGTTAGAAGCAAAGAAGAAACAACCTTAGGAGCAGAGAAGAAACAACCTGAGGAGCAAAGGAGTAACAACATAAGAAGCAAAGTAGAAACAACATAAGAGGCAAAGGTGAAACAACCTTAGAAGCAAAGGAGAAACAACCTTAGAAGCAAAGGAGTTACAACCGTAGAAGCAAAAGTGAAACAACAGCCTTAGAAGTAACGGTGAATAGGAGAAAAGGAGTAAAAAACAAGCTTAGAAGCAAAGGAGAAACAATATTAGAAGCAAATGAGAAACACCATTACAAGAAAAGGAGAAACAACCTTAGAAGCAAAGTAGAAAAAAACCTAAGAAGCAACGGAGAAGCAACCGCAAAGGAGAAACAGCCTTAGAGGCAAAAGTGAAACAACCATAGAAGCAAAGGTGAAACAACAGCCTTAGAAGTAAAGGTGGAACAACAGCCTTAGAAGTAAAGGTGAAACAACCTTAGTAGCAAAGGAGTAACAAACAACCTTAGAAGCAAAGGAGAAACAAACAACCTTAGAAGCAAAGGAGAAACAACGTTAGATATAAAAATGAAATAACCTTAGAAGCAAAGGAGAAAAAAACCTTAGAAGCAAAGCAGAAACAACCTTAGAAGCAAAGTAGAAACAACCTTAGGAGTAAAGTAGAAACAACCTGAAAGAAAAAACAACATTTGAAGCAAAGGTGTAACAACCGCAAAGGAGAAACAGCCTTAGAAGCAAAGGAGAAACAACGCTAGAAGCAAAGAAGAAACAACATTAGAAGGAAAGGTGTAACAACCTTAAAAGCAAAGGAGAAACAACGCTAGAAGCAAAGTAGAAACAAATTTAGAAGCAAAGTAGAAACAACATTAGAAGCAAAGGAGAAACAACGTTAGCAGCAAAGAAGAAACAACCTTACAGAAAAAGTAAAAACAACCTTAGAACGAAGGTGGAACAAACATAGAAGCAAAGTAGAAAAAAAACCTTAGAAGCAAAGAAGAAACAATGTTAGAAGCAAAGTAGAAACAAGCTTAGAAGCAAAGAAGTAACAACCTTAGAAACAAAGGTGAAACAACATTAGAAGCAAAGAAGAAACAACATAAGAAGCAAAGGAGAAACAACTGAAAGGAGAAACAACCCTAGAAGCAAAGAAGAAACAACATCAGAAGCAAAGGAGAAATAACGTTAATGAGAAATAGCCTTAGAAGCAAAGAAGAAACAACGTTAGAAGCAAAGAAGAAACAACCTTAGGGGTAAAGAAGAAACAATCTTAGGAGCAAAGGAGTAACAACATTAGAAGCAAAGTAGAAACAACATAAGAGGCAAAGGTGAAACAACCTTAGAAGCAAAGGAGAAACAACCTTAGAAGCAAAGGAGTAACAACCTTAGAAGCAAAGGTGAAACAACAGCCTTAGAAGCAACGGTGAAACAACTTTAGGAGAAAAGGAGTAACAAACAACCTTAGAAGCAAAGGAGAAACAAATTATCTTAGAAGCAAAGGAGAAACAAGATTAGAAGCAAAGGAGAAACAACATAACAAGCAAAGGAGAAACAACTTTAGAAGCAAAGTAGAAAAAATACCTTAGAAGCAAAGGAGAAACAACCGCAAAGGAGAAACAGCCTTAGAAGCAAAGGTGAAACAACCATAGAAGCAAAGGTGAAACAACAGCCTTAGAAGTAAAGGTGAAACAACCTTAGGAGCAAAGGAGTAACAAACAACCTTAGGAGCAAAGGAGTAACAAACAACCTTAGAAGCAAAGGAGAAACAAACAACCTTAGAAGCAAAGGAGAAACAAACAACCTTAGAAGCAAAGTCCCACTTTGTTTAACATTTTTATAAATGATATAAAAGCTGAATTGGATAGTGACAAATCAAGTCCGCTAAATATTGTAAATAGTAAATTAGGGTGCCTTCTTTTTGCTGATGACCTACTTTTACTCCCAGAAACCAAAGAGGGTCTTCAAAACAGTATTAATAAGGTTGCCTCTTTCTGTGAATACTGGCAACTTTCTTTAAATGTTAATAAAACTAAAATCATGATATTCTAAAAAATGAAACATAAATCTGATCCTTATGTAGTAAAATTTAAACGAAAACATTGAAAATGTGGTAGAATACCGCTATCTAGGACTACTCATTAGATCGAATGGCAATCTCAGTCATAGCATAAATGACCTAACTAATAAAGCTAGGAAGGTTATGTTTTCTATTAAATCCTATACAAACTCTTTGAATAACCTACCTGTAAATGTATCAAATAATCTATTTGATACTATAGTAAAGCCTATCTTGACTTACAATTCTGAAGTAACTTAGTTAGAGTCATATTCAGCATATTTCAAAGCAAAAAAAAAACAGCTTTGATTTTAGGAAAATACATAGATCCATTTGATTTCATTGACAAAATTCACCTAGAAAGATTACACCTAGGATATTGCAAATATCTCCTTAGTGTCAATAAGAATTCCTCAAATTTTGGAGTGAGAACTGAACTTGGTAGACTTCCTATAGATTGCCATATAAAAGTACAATAATTAATGTACTTAGCACGTTTATTTACATCTGATTTAAACCTTCTTTTAGAAGAATCATTTCAACTATCAGAATCATTAGATGCTAATGGCATATACACATGGGTCTCATATGCAAAAGATATCCTTTCGGAATCTGAAATCGATATAGAGAGACTGAAAGCTTGCAGAGACCAGAAAATTATACACAATATCAAAAAGTACATCAAATGCCAAATGCATACATAACTTAAAACTTTTTAAAGATAAATTAAACAGTATTGATGAAAAAAGCAAACTTTTTTCTATAAAAAACTAAATATAAACCTTCTAGATAAACCTTATTTATCCATATCAGATTTTGAATTTAGGAGGTTAATTACTAAATTAAGAATAAGTCATCATGTATTGTTAATTGAAAAGGGAAGGCATTTTAAAATACCTAGGGAAGAAAGACTTTGCCAAAAATGTAAATTATTAGATGATGAGATCCACTTTTTATTACACGGTACCATTAATTCAAACTTAAGAAAAGAATATTTTGAGTTTCTTTCTTTTAATAGTTTTTTTAAAGACCTAAACATCAGTGAAAAAATTATTTACATATTAAACCGATCAACACCAACCGAGGTAAATAAATTAGGATCCTTTATTAAAAAGTCTATAGAACTGAGGACAGGGGATCCTTAAACATTTGCTTCAAAATGTATATATATATTTATTTTCAACTTGTTACATGTGTATGTGTATATCTGTTTCATATGTATGTCTGTTTATGTCTATGTTATACTGTCACAAACTGTATATATAGTTTATATGACAATAAAGATTGAATTTGAATTTGAAAAATTTGATATTGACTTTTGATTTGGAAAACAAAATGTACATCTCTAGCTTGGTAAACGAGCATGACCGTGTGATCTTTATATATGACCATCCAGTTTGTTAACGTGCTAATTAAGTCTGATTTTGAGAAACTTTTCTAGACAGCCCAATAACGAATACAATTTATCAATTAATTTATGTTCAGAGACAACTTAAATTGTCCTTTTTGGTCAGAGTTTTTTTTATCTAAAATATTCTTATATATTATGATGTTAAATCTTTAAGTTACCAGACTTCTCCCTAAGTGAATAGATACACTATAATTTAAAGTTTCTTTTTAACAATTAGATACTGTCATTAAAATGAAAATAAAAATTATACTTACAAAAAACACAAAAGGTTTTATTTTCTATGTAAAGGCTTTGACATAGAAGAGTCTTCGCAAATTGCTGGTGAAAAGAGTAGATACCTTAAATAGCTATTTCAGGAGAAATTCCCGTTTCGATTTTCATTTTCATTTCAGATGTTTCCTCACCTTTGGTAGTTTTATATGGAAAGAAGCAAAGAGGCACCTATGGGGCATTCAAATGTCAAAAGTCCGGAAGGGCAACGACGAAATCGGTAAACACGAACAAAAACAGCACGAAGTAACACAAAACACAAAATCAACCGAACGGAAATCAACAACGCGAACTTGTGACAAGAGTGAACTCAGGTGCTCCATCCTTACTTTTTTCTATCGGTATTTTATATGAAGCAGACAATGCTATTACATTCTTTCGAAGATATATATAAGTTTTTGAAAAGTGATGTAGATTTAATACAATACCATTTAAAAGACAACCCCTTTATTTGGCCCAGCGAAGTGTCTTTCACGACAGTGATTTTAGGATTGCCACGATTCAAAAGCTCAAACTAAACACAATATATTTAATAGGTGTAAAAAATTCGGAACCCAGTCAAAGCACAGATAAGAAAGTAGTACATTATAGGAGACAAAGAAGTCCATATAAGGTACTGTATCTTTAGAATGCCATGTCCTAAACCAATAAATTTGGTATTTCTAAAAGCTTAATTTTTTTTTGAGTCCATGAAACAGTCATTTTTATGATGTTTAGAAAAATAGTGGGTAGTAATTTATGGCCATGTGTTTTGGTTAGAATGTTTACATTACTTCCCGTTCCACTTTCGGTTAACTGTTCTCCCCCAGATGCCGATGACCCTTAAATGAGATTTGAATGAACGGTACAGTTTTGCATCTACTTTAAAGCACAAGTACTGTCACACCCCAAAAATTCATTTCTGAGTTTGACAGTGACACCCCTACCTACAATAATGTAGCTACATCGTTGATTGGGCGGAGCTACAATGCGGTCCCATTACTCGTGATTGAGCAAATTGAATTTCTTTCTCTAACTCTCATAAAGCGTGATGGAGCAAATTGAATTTCTTTATCCAACTCTTATAAAGCTTGAAGATGGTTCGAAGTTACCAATACTACTCTGAAAAATGGGTCAAAGACAAAAATGGCCAGATTTCGTTTAAAAGGAAGTAGGTGAGCCACAGACCTGAAATCAGATCCCAACCTATGGGAGCCCATGTTGATGCTGCATACCAAATATTAAGAGGCTGTGATTAGTACTTGCTGAGAAAACTGTTACGAAATCTTTCTATAATTGGACATTTATGTCAAAAATTAACTAAGTCAGTAAACAGAAAGTAGGTGAGCGACAGACCTGAAATTGAATCCCACTCTATGGGAGCCCATGCTGATGCTGCATACCAAATATCAAGAGGCTGTGATGCGTAGTTGCTGAGAAAACTGTTACAAAAATTTTCTATTATTGGACATTTATATTAAAAATTAACCAAGTCGGTAAACAGAAAGTAGGTAAGCCATGAAATCATATCCCACCATATGGGAGCCAATGCTGATGCTGCATACCAAATATCAAGAGGCTGTGATTAGTAGTTGCTGAGAACACTGTTACGAAAGTATTTCCCCCGCCCGAAGTTAAAGTTCAGGATCAAGAGATTTCAATATTGATATTGTTTACGAAAATCTTTTAAATTCCGCTAAATTTGGGTAAATTTTAACTGCATTCGTCATTATAATACTATAAGCAATATTTTAGTACCAAATTTGACATTTAATGGATTGAATTGCACCCGGTGTGATTTTGCTTTCGGTGTTGCTCCGTTACGAGCAATGGGGTCGCATTGTAGCTCCACCCGATCAAAGACATAGTTGTAGCTACCCCCCTAAACTAAACATGACTGTACGTGGAGTCGTACACTTTTTAAGGTTTTAACTTTTAAAATCTCGACGGCAAATGCGAATCGGTTTCAATCATTTTCCAAAATATAGAGGTGGACAAGAACTTCAAATACTCAATATATTTTTGAAAAATATAAGTTCGTTTTATTTCTACAGATTATAAAAGCATGGAAAATTGCTGAAAATAGTACATGGAGTCGTACACGTAAATAGTTTGAAAATTTCGGTTTATTTTTAGCCAAGTCGTATATGGAGTGAAAGAAAAACATTTTAAAGACATTTGTCACTGCTTAGTTTCCAGAAAAAAGCAGGATGACATCGTGTCTGTTTATTTATCAGTATGCATACACGATACATATGTGCAGCATTTTTACCACCTCTAAAATCAGCACATTTATATTTTTGTACTTATACTGAAATCACGACTGAAACTTTTGAAAATATTTGCGGGAACTTATTGAAATAATTGTTTTGCAATGTCCTAGTGATTTCTGACCTAAGCTTACACAAGAAGGTGTTTTATGCTTTATTTGTTTTTCCTTCTTTATGTTGACAGAGGGTGCCGGGATTCACTAAAACTATAATTGTAACTTTTTTTCAAGAAATATTTCATAAAATATTTAAAAAGTTGTGTTGGACTGATCGTTTTATTTAGTTTTAATAGATATATTGTTTGTATAACAAATAAAAATTCTTCATTGACGTTTTATAAAAGACAAGTTTACAATTGAGCGGATTAATTGGACTTTTTTCAATTTTAATTGAATAGTTCTTTTACTCAAAAACGTGACTTATAAAGTAAAAGAACATTTTAATGATATGATATCATTTACACAAACAAATATTTGTATTATAATTTCCCGTAAAAGTTAATTTTGAAATTAACCAAAAGTGTACGATTCCACGTCCTGTACGACTCCACGTACAGTTACTCTAGAAAGTAAATGGGAGCCTGAATTAGTAATTTTTCACCTTTTGAAGGAAAACAAACCTTGAATACGATACATCCATGCCGGTATAATATATAATATATTTTTGTACATTTTTTTCACATTTTTGTTTTGTTAAAAGGTTTATTCGTTGTATTCAAAGAAATTACAAAAAAAGTCAAACATGTCTTACATCAAGTTTTACAATCAATCAATCAAATCGATCAAAATTTTATTGTAGACAAAATCCATATAGCAACATTACAATACATGACAAAACATTACAGAGAGTAAGTTTGGAAGAAGTTTGAGTTAAAACTTTTATGTCTAAAGGAGTTTAGAGTATTTCCAAATTGCTTTTTTATAATTTGAAATAGAAGTTTGCCTATTTCAAGGTCACCTTATTTATACAAAAGGCCTTGTCGCCATACAGAATCAAATGCCTTTTGGAAATCAACAAAGCATATGAATATTTTTTATTATCTTTATGTAGGTATTTATTTATCAATGATTTGAGTATAAATAAATTCATTAGCAAATAAACATGGTTTTATGAAAGCTGCAAAAGCTGTACGAAAGTGTGATTTTACACAAGAGGCTCCCAGGAGCCTGAATCGCTCACCTGGTCCTTAAGTCATAAGTTTTCTGTCAGAGTGTCTGCAAAAGTTTTAATTATTTGGGGCAATACCATTAAAAACGCCATTTTTGAACTTTAAAGGGCGATATCCCCTGAAAGGACTCATTTTAACTTCGCCCAATACAACCTTTTGTAGAATTTAATGAGCTGAAGGTTTAAGCAAGCAACAGCTTTTCTCTATCTGCAATAGTTTTTATTCTATAAGGCACTAACACGAAAACACGCTATTTTGACCTTTAAAGGGTCTTTATCCCTTCGACCAAATGGAGACTTTTGTAGAGCTTAATGGGCTGAAGGTTTAAGCCAGCAACAGCTTTTATCAATTGGTTCCCCAGTTTGGTATTTTTGGTTTTATTGTTCTATGATCTTCATATTCATATAGTGTTTTGCATTTTCAATATTTTTGGTAGAGCGCCTCTGATGAGTCTTGAATAGACGAAACGCGCGTCAGGCGTAGCAAAATTAATTGTCTGGAACTTTGTTGTCATTTGTATTTGCAATAGTTTTCATTCTACATGGCTAAAACATTTGAAAAAACGCTATTTTTTACCTGCAAAGGGTCATAACCTCTATGAGGGGTCATCTGACAACTTTGACCCTGTGGAGACTTTTGTAGATCTTTTGATGCTGAAGAAAGAAAGTTGCATCAGATTTTCTCTATCACTTATACTTTTTGATTTACAAGCCAAAACAGTAGGACGCCAGGTGATGGCAATAGCCTTCGGTCGAGGTGAGCTAAAAAGTAAATGTTCTTCATTTTCACTAAATATACTCATTAGAAAGAAAAGAGGTGTTTTATATATATAATGTATACATTGCATTAATGAAATTAAAATATACGTCGTTTTCATGATTTAAATGCTACCTTCAGATGCCAAGTAAAAGCCAAATCCTGTGAAAAAGCGTTTTCAAGGTGTTACTGACACTTAATTTTGATAACAAATACGTGTACGTATATATCACGAGCCCTGGTCACGAGTATGGTCGCGTGATATTTTGACCATGTTTTCAACGTGAAAAAAAAACTGTCATTTTTGATAAACTTGTCAAAGCAGTTAGATGTTGAAAAAAGAAATTATTCAAAAACAAGCAACTAAATTTGTCCTTATTTGGCCAGCATTTGTTGTTTTCCAAAAATATCAAAAAAAAAATCAAATGAATCAAAATTTAAAATCTCAAAAGACTTTATAGGAACTATCAAGTTTCTTCTAAAGGCCCCCTCACACTTAACCGAATTGCATAAAATAAGGGTTGCGAAGACCGGCGAATAGTAGTTTTTTAAAAATAGTTTGTAATCGTTATTGATAGTAAACCATAGTTACCCTTCGTTTTCGGTTTCGGAAGCCTTCGGAAGCCTTTGGAACTAACAGTTGCGATTCTTCAAATTCGTCGGTTAATTTTGAACATGTTCAAAATTTCCCGACGAATTTGAAATTCGTCTATCATCTGTTTGAAATCGCACCTCTTATTTAATGTACGGTAATTGTTCGTTTATCATTCTTTTATCATTCGTCATGCATCGTCCTTCATCGCGCCATTCTGATCCCGACGAATCAGTACGATGATAAAATATGAATAGCGTATAGAAACGAAGACTTGCGGTGGAAAACGTAAATTCGCTTAGAATCTTACTGCGAAGGGTAACGAAGATAAGCGTTAACTAAATTTGAATAACGAGACAAAAACAAACGCAAGACTATAATATACTATAACTAACTATGGATAGCTAATAGATTCATACATGAGCGAATTGCCAGGCCAATATTGGTTAGATAAAGAAATAAGTTCTGAATCACATGTAAAATTTCAGATCGCTACGCCTTATAGTTTTAAGTTTAAGTGTTCACAAGACATTGTGGACGGACAGACGGAGATGGACGGACGAACATAGTTAAAAGAAAAGGGCTTGCGCATCTTCGATCCGGGGCCCTAATAACTATTATTAAGGGTCATCATGGGGTTCTTGATTATGTGATTACTAGACCATTTTTAGGGTGATTATTTGATTACAAGGATCATTTTTGAGTGATTATTTGATAACCATACCCCCTTCTTTTTGATTATTTGATTACCATTTCGTTGTAGAATTTTGTGAGAAAATCTGATTTTCAGTAAATAATTAATGATTACAAGCGCAAAAAACTAATGAGTATTTGATTCCCAGGTACCCCCCCCCCCCCCCATGATGACCCTCATTATTATACACTGCTGTCTTGGGTTTTGGCAGAAAAAATGTAATAACCTTTTATTAAAGTTATGTAAAGCACCTATTTTCCCCAAGCTTTGAAGCCCAATATCATAATATTAGCAGTGTCATCAACACTGGCTGTATCATCTTCCTGCTGCAAGAAGCAGAGGAACCAATGGGGTATCCGAATGTCAAAAGTCCGAAAGGACAGAAACAAAACCAATAAACACCAACAAGAACGGGACAAAAACAGACAACATATAAAACATGGAAACACAAAATAACTGAATATCAATCAACAACGCGAACTCCAGTCGAAACAAGAGTGAACTCAGGTGCTCCGGAAGAGTAAGCAGTTCCTGCTTGCTATAGCACACCCGTCGCGTTGCCAATAGTCCATTCAGTGTGTCAAATCCGGTAAAGGAAGACAAAACAACATCCTATGACAAACCAACATCTGCACTCATCTGAGAGATCGAAATCCCATATTTGTCTATTAGTGCATGATGTCTTCCGTAAAATTTCTTGAGTGAAGACAGCAACCGAGGAGCAACATAACCCTGTGTGAGCAATTTTTGCGTCAGACGTGTCGCTCTGCTAAGGAAATCGATGTAAGCCCCGCACGCTCTGGAGTAACGAATCAATTGAGATACGTAAACTCCATAAGCTGGAGCGGACGGAATGTTGCTACACAAGAAGGGAAAGTTGACGATTGGAAAGTTGAAGTCATTACGTTTGTCATAGAGCCTTGTTGAAAGTCTCCCTTGAGAGTCAATTTCGAGATGTAGATCTAAATATGAAGCAGACTTCCTAGAATCCGTCGTGTCCTTTATCTGAAGCTCCTGGGGATATATGAGATGGAGAAAGTCACCAAATCGAGAATTGGTTAGTGAAAGGACATCATCAATATAACGGAACGTGAGGTTGAAAGAGAGAGCTAGTCTACGGTCTGTTTTGTCTAGAAGAGATTGTTAGAAGTCTGCTTCATATGAATGAAGAAACAAATCAGCAAGCAAAGGTGCACAATTAGTGCCCATTGGAATCCCTATTGTTTGCTGAAAAACACGTCCACCAAACTGAACAAATATGTTGTCAATAAGAATTTTGAGCATGTCGATTATTTGGTCTTCTGTAAATTTGTTCTTTTTCTTAGACTCATTGATGACAAAGTAAGTCTTGGTATAATCGACTACAAGAAATTTGTACCTGCGTTTTCCATTCTTTTTGAAAAAGCTGCGTTTAATCAGCTGTGCCAATCGTGATTTCAGTTGTTCATGTGGAGTAGAAGTGTAAAGTGTGGAGAAATCGAATGTTTTGATGCTGTTACAAGATGAAATTGATATAGAGTTAAGAATCTCCATCAGTTCTGTAGAATTCTTCAGGATCCACATTTGATTGACACCATTTCTAGAATAACAACAATCGTAATATTTCTGGAGGCCGGATTTTATTGCCGTTAGTATTGAAGTCAACAGAACTGAAGAGGCTTAGTTTTACATTTGGATGACCCTGCAATGAAGCGCTGTTTGTATGGATTTTTATGTAATTTAGGAATCCAATACAGGGATGGAATGTCATCATTACTGCCACCAACAGAAAGGCCAAAGGAGGAAATGACAGATTTGTGATTGTCGATGATTTCCTCCTCAGACAGTGTTGTAGCCGTGTATGTGGTGCTATTGCTGGTACAACCAATCCCCAATTCAGCTGACAAATAGTCAATATAGTGTTTCTTGCACACAAAAATGATGTTATTTGGTGCTTTGTCTGCAGGTGGTGGCGTTGGAGACCTTGGAGATGCAGGAGGGGATTGTGGCTGTCGCATAATCTCCTGATGCGCCCGATATTTTCGTTCGCCTTCGTTTCGAATCGCACGCCATAGTAAACCGTCGTTCATTATCTGTTCGTGTTTTCGGGTCATATCAACTCTTCGCTTATCTTCGGCTATAATTTTCTCAACGTAGCCATCCGAAAAATCGTGATCCATCGTGATTCATATTCATTCTTCGCTTACTGTTCGTTGATCATAGTTAACAATAGTTAATAATCGGATGATTTGGAGGAAATTTTTATCTGAATTCGTTTAATTCGCGCCTATTTTGTCAATTTTCCCATTCGTTACCCTTCGTGACACTTTTTCCGGTTAGGTGTGAGGCGGCTTTAAACTGGGCAAAGAAAAAAAAAACACTAAATGTTGGAGACACATAGAAAGAATCTTTTGAGTTCTTTAAAATTTAAGACAAATTTGAGACAGAGGTTCCCTGATTTGAAGACAATCATGAATTTGCACGCATAAATTAGCTATGGCTCAAAATATTACTTTTACCCAAACACCTTTTGCATGTGTCTGTCCTGTTTTATGAGTCTTGGATAGTCTATGGTTCTAGGTCATAGCTCGGTTTTGTTTGTACGTAAGTTTCGGAGAGGTAAAAAACAGAGGTCGAATTTAAGTAGCTGTAAATTAAGAATGCCTTATTATATAGTGATGAAAGTGTGCTCAACTTGAAGGGAATTTTTCAGAGTTAACAGACTTAATTTTTTGAACGTTTTTATTAATGCTTGTTTTTAAGGTAAAAAAATGCGACATCATTTCTCGAAAAAAAAGCTGGTCGATGTAAAGGTTTTTTTTTACTCTTAATAACCAGCCAGGTTCATGTTCTTTCAAACCATTTATAACACTATAGTGGATTTAGTGCAGGTTTTAGTTTAATCTATGCTTGAATCTTAATATTTCATTTTTTTTCTCTTAAATAATTTGTTTTCATAGTTATTGGTTTGTAATGAAAATATTTTATTTTTGCAAGAAACAATTAACTAGATGAAATTCTATGGAATGTAAGGAATATTCAACGATGTATGTTAAATATAGCTTAAGAATAGTTGTTTGTAGATGCATCTATGATCAACTTGTGACAAGTTGAAGTTGTTTAGACTATAAACGACTCAATTCTAGTTTCACCACATATTTACAATACTAAATGTATGGATTATATAGAACAGTCAGACTATGTCTAGGGGGAAACATTGAACATACTAGTATTTATTGCCTGTGTGTGTTTTTTTTTTGTTCAATTGTGAGTTAGTGAGTTTTGTTTTACGCCCTTGCAACGCTCTAAAGGTTATCAACAGGCGATGAACATGAAAAAGATGATAAAATGAACATAAAATGATGATGATAAATGAAATATGGGGATAGGAACGGTAAATTTTGAAAGGGGAGAGGTGGGTAGGGGCGGAAAATTTAGCCCATGTGGTGCACTACATAACGGTCCACAAAGTGGTCTTTTTCGTGCATGAAGCGTGGCACTCCCCACACACGTTGGCTCACTATGGTCAGCGGTCAGGGTTTCCGTATTATAGACCTGACAACCCCGCGGACAAAATGAAATATGGGGATAGGAACGGTAAACTTTGAAGAACCACAGGAAAAGGGGAGAGGTGGGTAGGGGCGGAAAATTTAGCCCATGAGGTGCACTACATAACGGTCCACAAAGTGGTCTTTTACGTGCATGAAGCGTGGCACTCCCCACACACGTTGGCTCACTATGGTCAGCGGTCAGGGTTTCCGTATTATAGACCTGACAACCCCCGCGGACGAGGTACCCTATTCAGCCACCTAGGGTACACACTTGGTCGCTCTGTGGGCTGAGCACTGACCCGACGTCAGAACCCCAAGACTCTTTGTCGCATCTTACGACAAGCTAGAATCTGCTGCGCCACCTGGACCCCGCACGGTACGTTTTTTTTTAACAGATTAACCGAATTGATATCGCTTTTTATGTTTCTCCTAATTCCCGCTTTGTTTCAACAGATTGTAAAAAAATACTTCATAGTGTAAAATACAATCTAAAATTAGTGAAGTCATAAAATATGTAGAATGAAACGTCGGGTTTATGTTATACTTTTAAAGAAAATGCAAAATAACAACAGTTATAAATAAATAAAAATTGTTCAAATTCTTTGAAATGTATCACCTTTGAAATAATGTCAAAGAAGGAAGATCAATGTCATTACGTATTACGACCGATGACGTAAAAATATCGATCGGCTGCTAGCGAATGGAAGCTTCTCTGAACAAGTGATAAAAGGTAAAGATGATTTCAAACACAATCATTAATGAAGACAATAGCTATCAAGGTAAGATGCATTTCTTATTTAGATGATAGAGATTTTAAAACATATTTATTACATTTTTAATCATTTTATTTTTGTAACTAATGTCTAGTGTTTAAACTAATTTTTGAAAATAACAAATATTTTAATCCAAAATAAAACAAAGTTAAAAGCAAACTTTAAACTATTAGACTCATCAGAGGCACCCAAACCAAAAGTTAAGGGTTAACTACAATACGAAGAGAACGGCACATTACCCCAAAGTATCAAACTTACTCTCAAGTAATGGAGCAACCATTTTATTTTTAGGGGGCGGCATGGCCACTTTCTTCATCCTGCCTTTTTATTTCTGGCAATAGCTGAGCCTGGATTTTTTTTTTGCGGATTTTTGCCATCTTGCATTTTTATTTCAAATTTCACAATAGCCCCACATAGAAATCAAATTGTCGCTCCCTAATGGAAAGTTTTCAAGTGAGAATTTAGACTGGAATGTATTGTAATAATAAATTTATAATAATTGGAGGCTTTTATATACCGTTTTTCACAACATTTAGGTCGTCTCATAGTGGTTTACAAATCATTAGTAGTGATTATAGGGCCTTGCGAACTAAAACCATTCTCAGCTCCTAGTGGAAGTATACAGCCGGAGCTGCCGTTCATTCGCTAACAGCTATCATCCAACATTTCCATCACTACCCAACCACGTACTCATTTACAGCCGAGTCGACTAAAACGATTGAAGTAAAGTATCTTGTTCAAGGATACCACACGATACAACAAAACCCTTTGGACGCCTGTCCACAACACCTTAACCATAATAATTACACCGCCGCGTCTTTACTGAAATGTTGCTGCAGGACCGGGTTTTTAAAAAGTGTGTTCTTGATTTTTTTAAAGAGGAGCATTAAATAAAAAAAAATAATTACACATTTAAATAATGTTTACATAATAGAAATTCTTTATTTGCAGCGAATTTTACTGAGAAATAAAATCATGGACTGAATTCTTGACCAATGATAAAAAACAAAACGGTTAATCAAAATCCGAATAATAGTATAAAAAATGAATTGAAGTTCATTTTCAATTTTCAGCAAAACTATTATTTTTTTTTAGTTTTGCTGATCAAAAAATGGTATAATATTATAGATTAGTCAGGAAATTCAATGCACCAGAATTTCTAGTAAAAGAAATGACATGTATTTGAATGTTAGCCGAAGGCGAAGACTTTCTTCACTTCCATACATTGGTTGATGTTTGGATTCATACTAATATGAACCTTGTTTAAAGTCTTTCAAATTGTTTCTATCAACCAAGGCAATATTCTAAAAGAAATAATTTTAACCAAATAAATATGAAACTGAAAATTACACATAGAAAAAAAAACTGTGAAAGCACGTGTGAGATATTGATTTTTTACATGCATGCTGTGCTTTTTCCTGTACTATGATAAAATGGAACAGTCGAACCCGAAGAACTACTGTTTACGTAATCCTGTAAACAAAAAATAATTGACTTGATTCAAGTTTTCCGAAATTTTTATTTGCATAATGTTATAGATATTTTAAAGACCAAAAAGACCATGTCAAAAAATGGAAAAAAGAAAAGGAAAAAAATAATAATAAACTTTCAGACTTGGTTAAGGCTATGAGGTCTTTGATTTTGAAAATAATTAATGGGTTGGTTGTACCAGCAAAACCACCATATATAGAACAAAACACTGTCCAAACAGGAAATAATTGTCTGTTGGTGAAAAGAACTATGTTTTCAATTCTGTAAACATCAATATTGAAGGCAATAAATGCGGCCCATTAAA
Organism: Arcuatula senhousia; assembly: GCA_963971305.1. Classification (NCBI taxonomy): domain Eukaryota; kingdom Metazoa; phylum Mollusca; class Bivalvia; order Mytilida; family Mytilidae; genus Arcuatula; species Arcuatula senhousia. The sequence goes on from OZ020311.1 coordinate 19,606,244, forward strand.
GTGCCAATAAAATGTGGATTCTCGAAAAAAAAAATCGTATAAAAACCTATATAAGAAACGCTTTGTTGCTGAATCGTCCAAATGTACCACTAAACCTCTTTCGATTCTGTAAACATCAATATTGAAGGCAATAAATCCGGCCCCTGAAAGCGTCAATAAAATGTGGATTCTCAAAAAAAATATATAAAAACGGACTGATAATACACGATAAAGAAATGCGGAATAAGTGTACGCGACACAACCAACATAAAGAAACATAAAGAAACGGCAATTTAAAAATCAAAATTAAAAACAACATGACCAGAGGTCACTGCTCGCCGTCTTGCATTCTAAGTCATTTTTATCTTGTATTTGATTTCTTTATACATCGTATAGTTCAATTTCACATAGATAACATTGATCTCGATTGGAAAATGCAGGTACAAATTCTAACTTTTTGGTAATCAATGAGTCCAGCGCCACAAAACTTTAAAAAACCCGAAATATGCATAATCGGTATAATTAGAATTAGAGGTATTAATGACATGAAATTAACCGCTTCATTGGTACCGCTGAAAATTTCAAAAAAGGGAAATTCGACTTTTTAAGTAAATCGGAAAAGTAGGTGTCACTTTATTGTGATAATACGATCTTCAAAACATGTGTTTTAATTACGGTATCAATTTAAGTTTGTTTTTGCCTACAAAAACGATGTCTCCCCCCGTTTCCGCAAAAAGTTCTAACTTTAAAGGGCCATTACTCCCACAAAAAATTGAGGATCAAAATTTCCAGGCCACATGCACAACAACATATGGTGTACTTCCTATATACCAAGTTTCATTGAATTCGGTTCTGTAGTTTCAGAGGAGTTGCGCTGACAAGCTGATAAATGAGTATTTTCAGCAATTTTCTAAGTTCAAAGGGCCATAACTCCCACAAAAAATTGAGGATCAGAATTTCCTGGTAATATGCACAACTACAAATGGTGTACTTTCTATATACCAAGTTTGATTGAATTCGGTCTAGTAGTTTCAGGGAGTTGCTGTGACAAGCTGATAAATTAGGATTTTCAGCAATTATGTAAGTTCAAAGGGCCATAACTCCCACAAAAATTTGAGGATCAAAATTTCCTGGTAATATGCACAACTACATATGGTGTACTTCCTATATACCAAGTTTAATTGAATTCGGTCTAGTAGTTTCAGGGAGTTGCGGTGACAAGCTGATAAATGAGGATTTTCAGCAATTTTGAGAGTTCAAAGGGTCATAACTCCCACAACAATTTGAGGATCAAAATTTCCTGGTAATATGCACAACTACATATGGTGTACTTCCTATATACCAAGTTTAATTAAGTTCGGTTCAGTAGTTTCAGAGGAGTTGCGCTGACAAACTTTGTGACGGACAGACGGACTGACGGACAAGACAAAAACAATATGTCTCCCCACTAAGGTGGGGGGAGACATAATTTAAATTCCGAAGGTTTAAAATCATGATATGCTGAAAAAGTGTTCACGATACAAATGCATAAATCTGTGAAAATAATCCACAATCATTGTGTCCAGTGATTGCTGCTTTCCGTCTTGCACTCTCTCCAAGGGTAAAGGTTTGTAACAAGCCAATTCTAATATTATCAGAGTGAGAGAGAAAGAGGGACCCCTTCTGAACATGCAACAATTAGAACGAAGACGACAGTTACACACGAAGCTTGACATTTACAAGGCCATACCAAGAACAAATTAAGACGACCAGCCTATCCTCGAACATTGTGTAATAAACTTGAATATAAATAAACAGTTTTTTAATCGGTTAGAACCATCCCTGATATCTTATGAATACGATTCTAGAAACCATTGTGAAAAATAACATTGGTCGTCTTCTTGTTAGTTGTCCAGAAGGCTTTTTTTCTCAATTGATTGTGACCAAGTTTAGGATTTTGTTTCAATCATTAGCATTACTATTTATCTTTAATCTAAGGTCAGTTCCAAGTGGGCAAGTAGCCACTACTAGTCACATTAAAGTCTCCTTTCTGTTTTCATTTATCCTTGGTTTATGAAGGCTGTGCTGCGTACGTCTAGCAAATTCTACTTACGGTTTTAAACTTAACTAATTACGTCGTTCAATTATTAAATCTAAAACAAAGGCCTTTCGGAATTAAAAAAAAAAGGTATAAAAAATTACCGAAAATTGGAGGATCACGCACACTAGCATCCAACTTGTCGTCAGAGGTTCTAAATCTTTATTTTTTTAATTGGAATGTTTTTAAAATTCTTTACATTGATTTTTCAGTCAGATTTGCAGTATCACTTACCGTTATTATTAATAAGGGGTCGAAGGGGGCAAAAATGTACACTAGAAGAGTTTTCCTTAAATATAAGTTTAAATTTTAAAAGAAACTTAAATCTGCATTGAAAGTCCAGCACAGAATGTATGTGTCAAAAAGCTTTGAGTACACCATGGGCTGCATGTGTCCAGAGCAACGGACTCTCCATATATTGTCTAATGTTGCCAAGGGTGGCTAAAAAGTAGTTTAATTGGATGAAAATAAGAAAGGTATAATTGTTTATGTGGTCTATTTCACATCCCATGCAATATTGATATTTTTCTAGAAATATGTCAGGATTATGAAAAAGCATGCAGTAAATGAGTTGGTCTACATTAAACAAGACAATATGTCAGAAAGTGCATATAATTGACCATTATTTGGCTTAATATGTGTCACCTGCGTGTAACCCGTTGCTAACGAGAATTTCTAAAAAAAGGTATTTGTTCAACAAGCTAACTTTACTGCTGTAAAGCACTGATGTTTAGTTATTTTTAATCTCGTAGTGACGTTTTCCGTTCCTGGTTCCGCAAAAATCATTTACATTTACCAAATTTATGTAAGATATAGCCTACCTTTTTTCGTCTTCTTATTTAACAGTTTGGTACTAAAATAATTAGATATTCTATTTGTTGGTGAGATGTATATTTTTTTTGTTTGATTAAACATTTTCTTATTTTAACTTAAAAATTAAAGGACGACAAGAAGTTAGTTGATGAAAGCTTTTCTCCAAAGCAGCGTTTATTTGGCTATACCATTGAGATGAACATTAAATTGGTTATTAAATGAAAAAAAATGACGGATATGTGAAAAGTGGAATGGTAACACAAGCTCAAATCATCATGATGAACAATATGGCCTCATTGGATTAGCGAATGAGTACTCAAATCATTCAACTAAGCTTAAAATATTTGAAATAGAAGCAAAGAGGCACCAATATTCGAGTGTCAATCATTGACAATCACAAATCTGTCATTTCCCCCTTCGGCCTTTCTGTTGGTGCCAATAATGATGACATTCCATCACTGTATTGGATTCCTAAATTACATAAAAATCCATTCAAACAGCGCTTCATTGCAGGGTAATCCAAATGTACAACTAAACCTCTTTCCGTTCTGTTGACTTCAATACTTGTAATAAAAATCCGGCCACCAGAAATATTACGATTGTTGTTATTCAAAACATTAGATTTCTACACACTTTACACTTCTTTTCCATATGAACAAATGAAATCGTGATTTGCACAACTGATTAAACGCAGCTTTTTCAAAAAGAAGGGAAAATGCAGGTACAAATATCTAGTCGTCGTTTATACCAAGACTTACTTTGTCATCAATGAGTCTAAGAAAAAGAACAAATTAAGAGAAGACCAAATAATCGACATGCCCAACTTCCCAATTGACAACATATTTGTTCAGTTTGGTGGACGTGTTTTTCAGCAAACAATAGGGATTCCAATGGGCAATAATTGTGCACATTTGCTTGCTGATTTGTTTCTTCATTCATATGAAGTAGACTTCTTACAATCACTTCTAAACAAAAAAGATTTTAGACTAGCTCTCTCCTTTAATCTCACTTTCCGTTATATTGATGATGTCCTTTCACTGAACAATTTTCAATTTGGTGACTTTTTCCATCTAATATATCCCCAGGAACTTGTGATTAAGGGCACAACGTATTCTAGGAAGTCTGCTATATATTTAGATTTACATCTTGAAATTGACTCTCAAGGGAAACTTTCAACAAAGCTCTATGACAAACGTGATGACTTCAACTTTCCAATCGTCAACTTTTCCTTCTTGTGTAGCAACATTCTGTCCGCTCTAGCTTATGAGGTTTACGTATCTCAATTGATTCGTTACTCCAGGGCTTGCGGGACTTACATCGATTTCCTTAGCAGAGCGTCACGTCTCATGCAAAAATTGCTCACACAGGGTTATGTTGCTCCTCGGTTGCTGTCTTCACACAAAAAATTTTACGGAAGACATCATGCACTTATAGACAAATATGGGATTTCGATCTCTCAGATGAGTGCAGATGTTGGTTTGTCATAGGGTTTTGTTTGGTCTTCCTTTACCGGATTTGACACACTGAATTGACTATTGGCAACGCGAAGGATACTTATAGCAAGCAGGAACTGCTTACTCTATCGGAGCACCTGAGTTCACTCTCGTTTCGACTGGAGTTCGCGTTGTTGATTGATATTCAGTTATTTTTGTGTTTTCCTGTTTTACATGTTGTCTGTTTTTGTCCCGGTCTTGTTGGTTTTGTCTCTGCCCTTTCAGACTTTTGTCATTCGGATACCCCATTGGTTCCCCTGCTTTTCTCAGTTCCAATTGCAGGTAAGGATTAATTTATTTTTTGATTGATGCAATTTCATTCGACGTGATTACAAACGCATGACTTTGCCGCGATTGCTTTGTGTTTCGGTCAAATTAAAACACACCTACTTCTACAAATGAGCAATCCCTTTTTTGAATTATAAATATTCTAGAGAGCCTTTTAGTGTACATATTTCCGCGGGTAGCTAAAAAGTAGTTTTATCGAAGGAAAATAAAAGAGATATAATTAATTATGTGGTCTATTTCACACCCTATTCAAATATTGATTTTTTTCTAGAAATATGTCAGGATTATGAAAAAGTATGCAGTAAATAAGTTGGTCTGCATTAAACAAGACAATATGTCAGGAAGTGCATATAATTGACCATTATTTGGCTTAATATGTGTCACCTGCGTGTAACCCATTGCTAACGAGAATTTCTTAAAAAAGGTATTTGTCCAACAAGCTAACTTTACTGATGTAAAACACTGACATACATTTATTTTTTGTCTGGCAGTGACGTTTCCCGTTCCTGTGTTCGCAAAAGACATGTTCAATTACCAAGTTAATGCAAGATCTCGTATTTATAATTAGATATTATTCAAAATGAAGGATACGTGAAAAGTGGAAAGGTAACACAAGGTCAAATCATCATGATGGACAATATACAATTATTATATATTCATATAAAAATCTTTATTGTGATTCGCTTAGACGCAGTCACGTAACATGTGATATTTCGCTGTTGGGTCGCATGCATATGTTAAGGTCACCATCTCGTGAGATTTTGCACGTGAGCCCCACATTTTTTCTACCTTATTGTATGGGCTGTATTTTTCAAATGGAGAAAAAGGTTAAAATGTCCGAAATATGTTTCAAAATTTAAGCTATAATATAACAGTTATCACCCTAAATGATATGGGACCCGGCATTTCTTTTCCCTTGAAAAACAAGTTCAACCTCCACCGTATGGACTCGTGAGCGGATGAAAAGGTGATTCACGTACTTTGAAATGGTTAATAACACACTTTGAAAAGGCAAAATTTTCAAAAATAGCAATATGTCATCAAAAAGGTCTATAATAAGCCCAGTAGGCATTCTTATATAAAAACAAATGCTATTGCACGGAACACCTCATATCTTTAGGTGTTTAATTTTGGTGGCATCATAATTCATTATTGAACGATTTGTTCCACAACCTCTTTACAAAATCAATACTTCATTTGAAATATGAATTTATTGACAAAAAAAATATTTACACACATTTCTGCTCAAACAGGTCAATATTTTTAGAACAATCATTATCACATGGAATGTCTTAACATGATAAATGAGTACATTTATCTTATATATCGCTTGTAAATGCCGATACACCGATAACGCAGGGCGAAAAGGTTACAAAATACGTGAGAAAAGCTAAAAAGGGTCAATGCGTGTTAAATTACAACACAATAATGCAAATAAAGCGAAATTTGTTACATATTTGTTTTTTATTCTCATCAAATATTTTTTAGTCAATTGTTGCATATACATGCGGCGAAAAAACATGAATAACCCAATCTTTAATTGCATAATTATACATACATCTTTACATAAATATGTGTTACTGTTTGGAAAATAAATTTAATTATCAGGTAAACGAAAAGAGGCTGTGAAATTAAAAAAGCACGCGTAAAAGTTTAATTTATTTGATTGTCTTAAATACGCCTGCTTTTCTATCAAACTTGATGTTAACGTTTGGCTATAAACTTAACTACCAACAATCAAGGACAGGAGTTTCTTAAAATAGTTTAACTGAATTCCAGCATAAAATTAATTTGAAAGTATTTTTAATGCATTTAAAATTATACTACATAGCTTAATTTCTACAAACTATCAGTAAATAAAAAAAAAAACACAAACTAAAACTGCTTTTTGACGATTTTGAATTATTAAATTAATGCTTGTATTGATTGAGAAATATATCTCTTTTGTAATACTGGGCAATTCAGAGACTGATTTAATCGACGCAATTTTGATTTTGCCACTTCTAATTTGACATACAATGTCCAGAATTGAAGAATCGTCATTCCTAATATTATGTGACTTATTAGTTAAACTATATTTATTTACAAATTAAAACAGTATCAAGGAATATTCTTTCAGTCGCTGCGTCAAGATATTTGGAGATACTAATTTATTTGTGTGAATCATGGTGTATGCTTACCTTCTTACCGGTGTACATAGTCGCGACTAATTATAGATTAACAAGTACGGCGCACTCGATATTGACCCATCAACACACAATTGCATAAAGACAGGGCTAAATCTTATGATTGAGGTAAGTACAAGTAATATTGATGTTTTGACTTAAGCTTATTTTAAAAAGTTAAAATCAGATACCCACGTTTGCATAATAAGATAAGAAGGATTTATTTGAATTCGGATTTGTAAATAACAACAAACACAAGCTCTCAAGAGCTTTTTCACATTATTTTTGACAGAAAATTCGTATACAGTCGTGGTCATGAAAATATAGCAGAGATTATATTATAGCAAATACAAAACACTTCAATAAAAGCTGTTTACCTTTTATTGCATGAATAAAATCTTTCATGACTATAGAACATAAAATGCATATAACATGTTTTAAATCGCCTGGCCGAATGTCATTTAAGTTATTGCCATCACTTAGCATGTGCTGTCCGTCGTCCAATTGTTCCAAATTCGTCGGCCCTGAAACCGCTGGGCCAAATGTAACCTACCTGGGTAGGATTGTTCTTAAATATGTTTCACATAGCATTTATTCAGATTTTTGAATTGTATGAAAGCATATAGCCGAATATAGTTGAATGTCAGACAATGTGGTCGACTTTGAAGATAACTTTTGCCAAGGAATTTTCCTTCGATTTATAAGGGTCAGAGAGGGAGTTTTAAAATGGTTATTTTTGTGTTTTCCTGTTTTACATGTTGTCTGTTTTTGTCCCGGTCTTGTTGGTTTTGTCTCTGCCCTTTCAGACTTTTGTCATTCGGATACCCCATTGGTTCCCCTGCTTTTCTCAGTTCCAATTGCAGGTAAGGATTAATTTATTTTTTGATTGATGCAATTTCATTCGACGTGATTACAAACGCATGACTTTGCCGCGATTGCTTTGTGTTTCGGTCAAATTAAAACACACCTACTTCTACAAATGAGCAATCCCTTTTTTGAATTATAAATATTCTAGAGAGCCTTTTAGTGTACATATTTCCGCGGGTAGCTAAAAAGTAGTTTTATCGAAGGAAAATAAAAGAGATATAATTAATTATGTGGTCTATTTCACACCCTATTCAAATATTGATTTTTTTCTAGAAATATGTCAGGATTATGAAAAAGTATGCAGTAAATAAGTTGGTCTGCATTAAACAAGACAATATGTCAGGAAGTGCATATAATTGACCATTATTTGGCTTAATATGTGTCACCTGCGTGTAACCCATTGCTAACGAGAATTTCTTAAAAAAGGTATTTGTCCAACAAGCTAACTTTACTGATGTAAAACACTGACATACATTTATTTTTTGTCTGGCAGTGACGTTTCCCGTTCCTGTGTTCGCAAAAGACATGTTCAATTACCAAGTTAATGCAAGATCTCGTATTTATAATTAGATATTATTCAAAATGAAGGATACGTGAAAAGTGGAAAGGTAACACAAGGTCAAATCATCATGATGGACAATATACAATTATTATATATTCATATAAAAATCTTTATTGTGATTCGCTTAGACGCAGTCACGTAACATGTGATATTTCGCTGTTGGGTCGCATGCATATGTTAAGGTCACCATCTCGTGAGATTTTGCACGTGAGCCCCACATTTTTTCTACCTTATTGTATGGGCTGTATTTTTCAAATGGAGAAAAAGGTTAAAATGTCCGAAATATGTTTCAAAATTTAAGCTATAATATAACAGTTATCACCCTAAATGATATGGGACCCGGCATTTCTTTTCCCTTGAAAAACAAGTTCAACCTCCACCGTATGGACTCGTGAGCGGATGAAAAGGTGATTCACGTACTTTGAAATGGTTAATAACACACTTTGAAAAGGCAAAATTTTCAAAAATAGCAATATGTCATCAAAAAGGTCTATAATAAGCCCAGTAGGCATTCTTATATAAAAACAAATGCTATTGCACGGAACACCTCATATCTTTAGGTGTTTAATTTTGGTGGCATCATAATTCATTATTGAACGATTTGTTCCACAACCTCTTTACAAAATCAATACTTCATTTGAAATATGAATTTATTGACAAAAAAAATATTTACACACATTTCTGCTCAAACAGGTCAATATTTTTAGAACAATCATTATCACATGGAATGTCTTAACATGATAAATGAGTACATTTATCTTATATATCGCTTGTAAATGCCGATACACCGATAACGCAGGGCGAAAAGGTTACAAAATACGTGAGAAAAGCTAAAAAGGGTCAATGCGTGTTAAATTACAACACAATAATGCAAATAAAGCGAAATTTGTTACATATTTGTTTTTTATTCTCATCAAATATTTTTTAGTCAATTGTTGCATATACATGCGGCGAAAAAACATGAATAACCCAATCTTTAATTGCATAATTATACATACATCTTTACATAAATATGTGTTACTGTTTGGAAAATAAATTTAATTATCAGGTAAACGAAAAGAGGCTGTGAAATTAAAAAAGCACGCGTAAAAGTTTAATTTATTTGATTGTCTTAAATACGCCTGCTTTTCTATCAAACTTGATGTTAACGTTTGGCTATAAACTTAACTACCAACAATCAAGGACAGGAGTTTCTTAAAATAGTTTAACTGAATTCCAGCATAAAATTAATTTGAAAGTATTTTTAATGCATTTAAAATTATACTACATAGCTTAATTTCTACAAACTATCAGTAAATAAAAAAAAAAACACAAACTAAAACTGCTTTTTGACGATTTTGAATTATTAAATTAATGCTTGTATTGATTGAGAAATATATCTCTTTTGTAATACTGGGCAATTCAGAGACTGATTTAATCGACGCAATTTGTGTAAAATGTATTTGATAAATACTTTCTATTCTAAAACGTATGTTTAAAATAAATGGTTTTATATGTCATGTTTCAATACGCTTGATCGAAATAGTTGACGGAATAGCCGCAGACGCTGTACATGTTTTCAAAGAAGAAGTTTTCATAAATTCAAATGACAACAAAGTTCCAGACATTAGATTTTGCTCTACCAAAATTAGGATTCCCAACTTTTTATTTCATAGCAGTATTTTTTTTAAAATAATGATTCAATTTGAATTGTATCGTTTTTTTGCACGGCGGTCTGTATGTGTTACATTGCTCTTTGCAGCCATAGTCATCAACATAGACACTGTCTAGTAGATCTATAAACTGAGTAATACAGGTTGTTATTGATTCTTTCGGAATGAGAAAGATTTATCGTTATATAACCATCCCCTCCAGCATTAATCATTTGTTGTTTCTTGACCATTTTTATATGCGTTACCGGTTGATAACCTTTTCAGACGGCGTTACTTTAATTTTCGGGCATAACTTTAATTGTAAGATCCGTGCCTATAAAAAAACGGTGTTTTGATATATTTCATATTCCTAAAAGCACGTGTATGCACATTATATTCTTAAAAAGGGTGATTTCGTTAGAAAAAAATATGTTTTATTGTTATTTTTTTTGTAACATCATTTTGTCATTAAGTTGGAAGAAAACTGAAACATTCTTTCGAAAAATATTATGCATCTTAAGAAAGGGAACGGTTCCAAGTGTTCCGTGAGCCATGGCATTTAATATATAATTGAAATGGGTAACGAAAAATGATACTCAAACATACCTTGTTTTGTTTTTAATCCATTTATCCCTTTTCAAAGTGTGTTATTAACCATTTCAAAGTACGTGAATCACCTTTTCATCCGCTCACGAGTCCATACGGTGACCTCGGGGCAAGCCCTCGGTTGACCTTACTTTCTCGGGGAAAGAAACAATTATCAACCTAATTGGTATTTGACCCGGTCTTTTCTTTCCCCGAGGAAGTAAGGTCACCGTAATTATCAACCTAGTTGGTATGTGACCCGGTGATTTCTTTCCTCGAGAAAGTAAGGTCACCAGAGGGCTTACCTAGAAACATGTCAGGATTATTTTAACCTTTTCCATTGGAAATAAAACAGCTCATACAATGTTGAAGAAAACACGTGGTGCCCGCTGGCAAAATCCAACGAGAGGGTGACCTTACCATGTGACCCAACGGTTACGGGTTGACCCAGCGAAATATCACATGTCACGTGACCGCGCCTAAGCGAATCACAATAAAGATTCTTATATGAATATAGAAATTAATTAAGATCAAGATCCATCTCAATTCTTTAAACCAGCTATAGATAATAACATAAAATAAAACGTTCAGATGATATGTTTGCAATTTGAAAACTAATTATATATATGTTATTTCTCAATGGATGAAATGTTTGATCAGGTAATGCTCCAATCTGGGAATTAAATTTATAAATTGATTTAAAATATTTTTTTACTTTCATCTCCCATGTCTTTTTAATGAGAAAACATGTAATTGAAATAACTTTATGGTTTCTGTCTATTCGAAATAACATTAAACTAGAAGATGTGTCTATGAGCCACAGAAGGGCCCTCCCGTTCTGGAAATACATGTATCATTGACCCTCAATGTGTATTACCTGGGATATGGACCTTTACCAAGAAATTGATCAAAAGTGTTCATGTGTAAAATATAGGTCGCTGTGAGCTGGTGGGTGGTGCCATGTTACCAAGACTCATCGAGTAGTGAAATATCATTGACCCCTAACATGTAGTATTCAAGATATGGACCTTAACCAAGAACTTTACCAAAGCCATTCATGCGTACAATATACGTCACAGTGACCTCATTTCTAGTGGATGGTGTCACCTTACCCAAGACACATCTAGTGGTGAAATATCATTGACCACAACATCTAGTACCCAAGTTATGGACCTTAACCAAGAACTTAACCGAAGTCGCTCATGCATAAAATATAGATCACAGTGACCTAATTTTAATTGGAAGGTGTCATGTTACCCAAGACAAATCTAGTGGTGAAATACCATTGACCATCAACATGTAGTATCTGAGATATGGACTTTAACCAAGAACTTAACCAAAGTCATTCATGCGTAAAATATAGGTCACAGTGACCTAATTTCTAGTGGGTGGTGTCACCTTACCTAAGACACATCTAGTAGTGAAATATCATTGACCCCCCAACATCTAGTATTAAAGTTATGGACCTTAACCAAGAACTTAACCGAAGTCGTTCATGCATAAAATATAGGTCACAGTGACCTAATTTCTAGTGGGTGGTGTAGCCCTATCCAAGACCCATCTGGTGGTAAAATATCATTGACCCCCAACATCTAATATCCAAGTAATGGACCTTAACCAAGAACTTAACCAAAGTGTTACGGACGAACGTACGGACGTACGTACGGACGGACGGACGGACAAGGGTAAAACTTAATGTCCGATCCACATACGTGGTCGGGCCATAAAAATGTGGCACACACTTTTGTGTAACCTGATTCATATGTTACACAGTGTGTGCCACATTTTTATTGTCATTTCTGCATAGACAGAAAAAAATATTGTGGTAATATCTTAAATAGTATTATGTGCTCTTTGGATTAGCGAATAAGCATCGAAAACATTTCCACTTAGCAAAAAAATGTATAAGAAACGACTTTAATTTTCAAATTATTAGTTTCCCTAACCTCAACTTCACCTGCTTACGGTGTTTATATTTCACAACTTATTCCATATGCCAGGGCTAGTACAAAATTTTCTGATTTTTTGATACGACACCACTGTCTCCGTGACCGACTCTTAGACCAAGGTTACAAGAAAATGCGTCTCATACGATCCCTAAAAAAATTCTTCCTTCGTTATCAGCCACTGTTGGAAAAATTCAAAATTCAGTTGAACGTTTTGGTTAGTGATTGTTTTGATTAGTGTTTTGCTGATTGTTGTACTGAGATGATCATCTTATTACCCCTTTTATGTCTTCACAGCCGTGTTGCGGTGTGTGTTACTACCAGTTCATCGCAAAGGAAGAGGGAAGTTTGGCGCGCCATAAAACCTGGTTTAACCCACCATTTCATTTGAAATGCCTGCACCAAGTCAAGACCATTGCTATCTATAACTATTCCGGTGTGTCTTCCATGTTTTGTCTGTTCTCTTGGACACTGAGATTGATCCTCCAAGTTCGGTAATTTTGTTATTACCTTTATTTTCGATTATGTACTCTACTGTAAACTTTTGAATGACAGAATCTATATTTTCATAGTTTCATATACTATGGGTTTAGGTAATCATCGAGTTCTACTTAAGTTCGATTTATACGATTCGAGTTCAAATTAAAGCTCGGGTTAGAATTCTAGTAATTTTTCGAGTTCAAGTTAAAATTATCAACTAAATAGAAACAGTGCTTTTCATGGCAATAACAATCAAGTTACGGCTCGAGTTCCAGCTAGAGTCCGAACGGTAACTAGAACTTTAACCTACACCCATAATATAAACATATACTTCTGTCTTCCGTTCTTATTACAGAAACTGTGTTTATTTCCTAAACTGTTCCAAAATATGTGTAAAGGTGGAAAATGTCAATGATAATTTTGATAATGCTCAATTGCTTGTTGCCGATTCTTTTTTTTTTTCAAATGAAAGAAGATACAATCTCACAAACCATTCTGAAAGTGCACCACTGTCTTTTTTTCAGATTCCGATTAAAATCACCAGATTGTTGTTTCACGTCCACTCACCATCAAATTGATCATAACTTTTTTTTTTATTAAAATCAATATCCGTTTCTTTAGAAATTACTCATGATGACAATTTTTTTCAAATGTTCACACTTTAAAATATAGGAGTGTTCATATGACAAAAAAGGGATTTGTAGTATATTTTGAATGACTTAACAATAAGAGTTTGAATGAATTATGATTGAATTAAGAATTGAATGTCAGCTAATCAGATTTTAGATTGTCCAGGATTTAACAACGCAGTTTGGTTGCTGTATACTTGTGTAAACTAGCAGCACTGTCTTTGTGAAAATGTTAATTAATGTGTTTTTGCAAACAAATGTTATATGCTTTATCTGCAGGCACTAAACCATATCTTTCGTGGTTAATGATTAGAAATGATGAAAAACTGCTCATGGAGCCTTTAAAATCATTCAGTTTGAACTTCTTAGACCTCACATCATTAATTCATTTCGAAAGCGTGTTATTTTCAACTGCTTTTTAACCTCTCTGTTATCGTCTCAAATTGAATCCCTAATAATTTCCACGAGGTTTCAGTCCAGAAAATATGATCGAGTAGAAACATTTCAAAACGAACAATCCGGTGTTCTGGCGTTATATTCATTGGTTGGATATAATGTTTTATCCATTTGAATTGTTTTTTATTGAACGGCAACCAGTGACCAACGAATGTTGGTTACGACTCTTAATTGGTACTTTTTCAAATAATCCTTGAACTATGAAAGTTATCTTAGTGCTCTCATTCTACAGTCCCCTATACCTTTCTTGATCATTGTCATTTTTTTTTATGTAAGATTGAGTTGAATATTTGTAGATTTCCAATTTACATATGATGACTATTTTCATCAAATGTTCACACTTTTAAACAGAAAGGAGTGTTCACGTGGCAAATAAAATTTTTCACAGTTTCTCACAAACTCTCTCACGTTGAGAGGAACGTGAATCAAAATTTAAGTTCACTGTGTAACTTTTTTTTTACCCCAAAAAATTAAAGAAACCTAAATTATATCAAAAATATGTATAAAGTTGTACCATTGAATTAATTATCAGAACCCATGTTATAACTGTTTTGGTACCTTGTATATCGTCGAAATTTTCTGATACAAATTTTACAAAAAAATATCTAAGATTTTATTTCAGGGATCATCGCGATCTAACACCATATAGCCTTAACGTATTCTTTAATCTTATGATTGTCTAAAGCCAAAATATGAATTGTCTTGCTTAATTTATATGCAAGCATAAACAACTACTTTCTTATTTAACCCCTTATCATAATGTTGTTTTGTCAGATAAAAGGAAACGAAATGGTTTGTGCCCAATCATTGCATATATAAAAAAAAAATTATTTCTATAAACCCTCCCGTTCTCGAAAAACAACAACATTTACCCACAACGTGTGTTATCTGGGATAAGGACTAATATGAACTAAACCAGTTTTTTATGCGTAAAGTATATGTTGAAGTGTCCTAATTTCTAATGGATGGTGTCACGTTACCCAAGACTCAAGTGGTGAAAAACAATTGGCCGCCAACATATAGTATCCAAGATATGGACCGTTCAAGCGGGTGGTGCAGCGCAAAACACAAACAAGACACAAAAATGTTGAAATATTTTTGTACCAAACATCTTGTATCCGAGTTATGGACCTTAACCAAAGTGTAACAAACGTACGGATAAGGATAAAACTGTATATATCCGATCCTCATAAGTGGTTAGGCCAATAAAACCCCGAAATGGTCAGACCATAAAAACCGACATAGGATGAAACGTCGAGCTGTAAATGGAGAATGTTCAATGGGTTTTCTTCTCGAGATATTTTAGGTCCTTCTGTATAACTCTTATTAAGAATATCATATATCCAATTAGTATCTTTCGCTAAAAATTATTTTGATTTTCCTGTAAAATTTACTGTTGTATATTTTCTAAATGACAATCCCTTGACATTTATTTTTTATTTATTTGGTAGGGATTATCCGATATCCTTTTCTAGAAAGAAACAGTGAATGTGAATATGCCCCTTTACAGTCCGAAAACCGGTGGTATTTAAACAATAGAATGTGAGCTCTTCATCGGAAAAGATAGGAAAGTCAATTCGAATGTTTATCCTGGTTGTCAAGTGAATCAAAAGTTCTTTTTAGTACAAAATTTCTTCCAATTTTAAGTTATGCTGATAAAATAAACTTTTTTGAATTAAAAAGAGTTTTTAAAAGTAACAGATTGCATTTTAATGCATGTTATTATGTGGATATTTATGAAATGCATACGGTGCAAACTGAAATGGATCGCACAACTTTAACTTTTATATAAAAAATTGAAAAAAATCATACTATTTGTTTAAATGTATATCTTCCCATCTGCAAATTTTCAGACATGTACTGCAAGAGGTAAAGCCAAAATAAAATTAAGAAAAAGACCTATTTTTCTAGTCCGTCTTGACAACCTTCTTTTTAAAAGTACATGATTTACCTGTTGAATTCGATTATGTCATAGAACATGTTTACCTTTTTGACCGGTATCCGTACATTGGGATCAACAGTATGTGAATTTGCATTGTATTGGAGTAAATGTCCAATTCAATATTCAGTCATCCGTTTTAGAAATAGGAATGCCTCCCATCTATCATGTTTATAATTTATTAAAGATAGAACTTGGTTGTGTCCCTTGAAAGTTTTTCATAGTTACACATTGAATTCAAATGGATCGTTATATGATAACAGTAAAATATAATTTTCAAACTAATATCTGTCGAAAGAAAAGGTAATTACCTAACATTCCAACAAGTTTCGAAAATGTACTGCAGGTATTACGCCTTGTGTGATTTTTTAAAGGTTGAGTTGACATTTTAATTTTTTCCAACGGCCAATAAGTTTCACTCGATTTGTTAAAATATGCACTTTTGTTGACCTTATAAGCAACTGTTTACGCAACAGAAAAGATTCGTTAATAACATAACATGTCCAACGTATATGATAATAGTCAAATCCATGCGTAATAAATGAAAATTGAAGATTGTTTATATGCCGTCGCCATCGTTGTTGTCATCGTTAAAAATTTAAAAACACATTAGCTGTTTTCTGCAGGGGAGATAATTGAATACCACTAGATATTAGACTGTTTAAGTTTGCTATTTGTCAACATAGTTTGTCACTATAGCAACCAAACGCAATCAGGTAGACTCAGACTTAAACTGACTTTATGATTACTGCTTTTGATTATCAAACAAATCAAACACTCCAAAATATATATGTAAAATACACTCGATTAATACGTGTGAATTTTATATCCTTTACTAAAAGAAGCTTGTGATGTTAATAGAGACATACATGAAAATGGTAGCTATTAATGGTAGACCTATGCACAAAGTGTTTATAAAGAATTTAACCTCAACTCTGATGTTTTATTAACTACTCAAAAATTAAAACGCAATTTAGAACTAGCGACCACTGTCTATTAATCAAAACAGGGCGTTACAAGATAATTCCTAGACCGGAAAGACTCTGTAAATGTTGCAACATCCTTTTTTCCTTAATTGTACATATAATTATGATTTGCGAAATCTTTTTTTCGATAACACCAAAAAATAACCATGACAACCAATTCCCCATCTTAAGTCCTATTGATAATGTCTCGAAAAATGAGCCGTTATTGGCTGATCTGTGTTAATTCAACAGCCATTAGAATTGACAAACAGGTCCATGTCAGCTAATGATTAATTTTACTTGATTTTTTTTTCTTTTTATGTGAAGCTATACTATTTCAGGACTGGATTTGAATTATATGCATTTTATTTAGACCATGGCCCAATTGCAGAAACGCGAGCAGCGCCTACTGGCCTCATTTAAGGCTGATGGCGGTTGTCCATTGTGGTTTTTCTGAATTGCCGCTTGATTGTGGGCTGTGTCGCGTACACTTATTCCACATCTCATTATTTTTCTGTTTTGTTGACATTGTTTGTATATTCATAAGTTTCAGATTGTATTGCTTGAACAATAAAGATTGAAGGTTATTGGCTATTTGGGCGGAACTTCATGACGTCAAATGAGCAAGTTAAACCATTGGTCACTATTAAATAGTTCAACAAAATATATGAATTTATTAAAGAAAATATTATTACGGTATATATTCTCTAATGTATTAACAAGTAAACTTTAGATATTAGCACCAGTTTCAATATACAATACAGGTCAGGTTATGATATTGAAAAAAAAAATTACTCGTGGCAGCAATAAATTTAAACAGAATTGGCTCATTAATTGGTCGACCAACCAACACCCCACCCCTCAAAATGTTGGTAAGTCCATCTTTAAAGTGATTACACCACTTGGCAATTAAAAGAATACATCCTATATCTCTTATTTTCTTTTCAGAATAACAGCCTATCACAAGAATTATGGACCTTGCGAGGTAAGTAATACTAAAGTATTAAAATACCTACCGGCGGCATGCACAGTAATATCCGTTCTCCTATTATGCATGTTAGTGTGTTTCCATTGTTTTATTATACATAAAATAAATGTTTTTTTAATGGTTTCTTTCCATGTACTGCACATGGTCAATATCCTCGGCGCTAGATTTGGCTTCCCTGTTCGAACCTTTTGGCTTTGAGTACTTCTCATTCAATACTTTTTGTTTTTGACCTTCCAATGTTTTGATTCAAATGCTGCTGATGAAATGTTACTCCTTGAAATATCGATATATAACATAACCAAATTAACCGTTTTTATACCCGTTTTGGTAATGTATTTTTTAATGTCGGCAACGCTTCGGATATTGTTTAGATGTCATTAATACCATTTGACAAGCCAGATAATCTTAAGCATGGACTCTCGGCATAGGAATGAAACCACACAAAGTGTTTTGAAGATCAGTGCTATCTGCACCTGAAGTCCCTGTGTAAGAACTCTAATGTAGTATGAAGCACAGAAGCCCCAATGAGGCTTTCCGAGTCCGAAATCATTCGACAAAAGGAAAACATCAAACAACGAACAACATAACAACACATAAGACACTTGACTGCAAGCATCATCGTGAACTTGCGTCGAAACCTGCATGAACTTGTGTGACCACCCACGCGTTGCAAACAATCCGTTACACAACGATAATACCAAAAGCTCACAGAAAAGCCCACTTTCTTTGTTAAAAACAAAAACTCTACTTGTTTACGAGCACATAATGTCCCCGATAAAAAGTTTTTTAGTAAAGACGACGACCGAGAAACAACAACACGTTGTGTTTACAGTTTGTGTGTTTAAGTCGAGACGCTAACACGGGTATGTATATATACCCTACCAGCTTTGAAATATAGTGTCAACTGCGGTATTTAATCTCCAATTTTGTTTTTGTCTTTTACGACTTTTGATAGCCCAGTTCACCTTCGCTTCTTCCATTTCATTTCAAATATTATATCTATCAATAAAAAGGATAAGATAACAGACATAGCCTATAAGGATCCTCTCCTATGCTTCTTCCAAGACCTGGAATGAACAGAATGTTGCTAGACAACATAAGGAGAGTTGATGATAGGGAAGTTGAAATCCCCGGCAAACTTCTTGAAGACTTAATACACAGGTCTTTGAGAGACAAAAGTTCATAAAGTCATGGATTGTTTTGTGAAAGGGTATCATCAATATAAAGAATGATGAGATCAGAGCATATAACAAGAATATGATCTTTTTGTCCAGAATAGCTTGTA
Organism: Arcuatula senhousia; assembly: GCA_963971305.1. NCBI lineage: Eukaryota > Metazoa > Mollusca > Bivalvia > Mytilida > Mytilidae > Arcuatula > Arcuatula senhousia. The sequence continues at coordinate 19,625,392 of OZ020311.1, forward strand.
CTATATTTATATATAATATGTAAGAATTCCACTTCATATGTACGAAGAAACAAATTACCATACAGATGTAAACAGCTAGTGAACTGGCATTAAAATTCCGATTACTTGCTGATAAACTATTCAATAACGGTGTATATATAAAAAGATGGACATTTCGCTTACTAGTATTTGCTCTTCTGTAAATTTATTCCTTTGTACAACTTTGTAGACAAATATGGGATATCACTCAGATGAGTGCAGATGTTGGTTTGTCATAGGGTTTTGTTTTGTCTTCCTTTACCGGATTTGGCACACTGAATTGACTGTTGGCAACGCGACGGGTTTGCTATAGCAAGCAGGAGCTGCTTACTCTCCCTGAGCACCCGAGCTCACTCTCGTTTCGACTGGATTTCGCGTTGTTGATTGACATTCAGTTATTTTGTGTTTCCATGTTTTACATGTTGTCTGTTTTTTTCCGTTCTTGTTGGTGTTTACTGGTTTTGTCTCTGCCTTTTCGAACTTTTGACATTCGGATACCCCATTGGTACCTCTGCTTCGATTTATGACATCCATCAAGGTTAGCGCTGGAGTTTTATTCTCCGAGGTTAACCCGCTCCGATATCAAGATATCTGTTTTGTCGAGGAACAGATCAACACTAAGAAATTATCAGTTCAAAATTTTAAAATTGTCAAGAACCTTTTTGTGGATATTTGTCATTTAGAAACAAAACTATTGCGTTTTTGTCCTATAGAATGAAAACTTTTGATTTTAGCTAAACAATAATACATTGTTACACGAGTCTTTGACGAAGATCAGGCATTTCTTGCACGAGAGTAAGAGACCCCGTCTCTTACAAGTGGAGCGCTGAGGAACGAGTTAAAACGAACCATTAAATACACAAGTGAAAGAAATTCACAAGAACTAATTAATGTCATAACACAATTTTTTTCCCTAAAACATGGGTCTATTTTACAAACTTCGATCAAAGGTTTATTTGCCTAGATCATTGTATATATCTGAAATGCTCTGATTGGCTTTGTTTTCTATGCTAGAAACGGGACATGACCCTGTCTGTCATAGAAAATATACACAAACAGACAAAAACTGTTTCTTTTCTAAATGTTCAGCCTTTAAATTTCTAAAAATGGAATCATTGTGACAGTTATCAGATGACACTTAAGATATATTGCACTTCAAAGAAGCATCCATATATCAAAAGTTTGAGAGGGTAAGGAGAAAAAAAACCAGTTCACACAAACGAGAACAACACGAATAAAACCCCCAACCCAATAAGTAACACGAACTCGGATCATATAGAGAGTAAACTCGAGTGATGCAAGGGGGAACAGTTCCTTGTTGTTGCAATAAAGCCATCGTGTAAATGCCATACATCAAATTTAGTAAGCTAGAAATACAAACAAATTCTTAAGTGAAGACAACAATCGAGGAACAGCATCATCTCATGTAAGCACTTTTTTGTGTCAAACGTTTCCCACATCAAGTCCCATATCATTCCTAGACCCATATTATGGTCTCGGCTAACGCCTAGACCTAATGATATGGATATTGATTGGGAAAACCCTGTTTTTTTCAGGGCTTTTTAATCTTTTTTCCATGAGTTACATAGTATCTGCACTGTTTATGTATCACAATGCACGCTATGTATTTTTTTCCCTCAAGCACAACAACGTAATGGTAGATGTAAACAGGTGACTATTCTACACACACCCCACAATTATTTCCTCAAAATTATGTGTTATTTTGACCATGATTTATCACCTAATTTTTAGATAGGCCTAAATCGACAAATAACATAATCTGACAGTGATATCAAACAAAATGCCTTGTGATTGTTAATATTGGTTTCAAAATAGCTTTTGTCTTAAAAATTGTTATTCATATTCTTGGAAGTAACATGAAAGGATTCCTAGCCTTTAAATGTTATTTGTTAAGATAGATCTCGAAATATGAAAGTTTCAGTAGAAGTAAATATGATAAGGAATAAAAGATATATGACTTACGTTTGGTTTTTTTTTTAATATTTTCTTTTTATTCCATTCATCTTTTTCAATTCTGCTTCTTGCAAAATCAAAACAAAGTGAAGTAAGTGTGCACAGACACATGTTATTTCATCTTTTATTTTTTATTAACTAAACAAATAATAAACAATCCCTTGCGACGTTGTGTTAACCCATAAAATAGCAAAATATAAAGAAATTCAGGAACTGATAAAGAAGAAGTTGATAAACCTCATAGTCCTTGTCAGCATCATTCAAACAAATTATTTGGAAAGAAGCATAAATATTTTACAAGAGTTGGTAACTAAACCAAATACAGAACCAAGGATATCAGCCATTTGAGAAAGGAAATGCACTTTGCCAACGTGTAAATTCATTTCAAATACATTTAATGATAGCTGTTTGGTAAAACTTTATCACAAAAATTAATAAAACTTTGAAGGCAAACTTCTTTGATAAATTGCTGCCATTATGAAATGTACATAGGTAGGTGAATTTTAATTTTTATCAGATCGCAGATTTTTTTATCCGCGAACCACTTTTCTCTTGAAAAGCATCGGACCATTCACATGTACTTTGCAACTTCTTCTTAGTCACCCATGGTTTAACTAAAATGAGCATTTGCCCATTCGTATGTTACACTACTTGTTATAACTGCACACTCATTCTCTCAATACATCCATATTATAAAGTTTATCATTTTGTCAGATATTTCTTACTCTTCGTGACCTTTTTGAATTTGAGATTTGAATTCCATTCAGTTTGTTGGTGTTGTTTCTGAGCATAAACAATCTTTCCAGTGATACCTCGTCCTTTGCTATTGCCTTTTCCTCTCTTAGTTATTAATTACCTCATTTTATATACCCTGAGTGATAATTTTCCTTAAATTTCAAACGTTGTCGGTTATAACCCTCCAATTTCCACATCAAGTGGGATCACTTTTCCTATACAGTTGTACTATTAGTTCCATTTTCAATCAAAACCTGTGTACCTCACCTTCCGTTGAATTGATGGTGCTCTTTTTTCATAACAATCTTCAATTTTGTTACATTGTTAAACGTTGGTAAACATAATTCATAAGATTCATTTATTTTCGTGGGTACCAGTTTTCGTGGTTTGATGAAAAAGGACCATTTCGTGGTTTCTTAAATTCGTGGTTCTGAAGTCCACAGCAGACAAATCAATGTTTAATTTCTTTTTCGTGGGGTATCAAATTTCGTGGGTCAATGCCACCAACGAAAACCACGAAAATTGATACCCAACGAATAACAATGAAACCATAGTAGTTGATAATACTAGCACTGATTGATCGTTCACGAGTCTTAGAAAAGAACACATTAATTTACATATAACCAATAACTTGTAGTCAACATTCTTATTTCATTTCTCCATCTCATATATCCCAAAGAACCTGATATCAATCACACAACAGATTCGTTGAAGTCTGCTTCATATTTAGATCTACATCTCGAAATAAAGACTCAAGGAAGACTTTCAACAAAGCTTTTGTGACTTTTGTCAACTTTTCCTCCATGTGAAGTAACGTTCAGTACGCCCCTGCTTATGGAGTTTACGTATCACAACTGACACGTTATCCCAGAGTTTGTGGGACTTACATCGATTTCCTTAGTAGAGCGTCACGTCTTACACAAAAATAGTTAATACAGGGTTGCGGTGCAACTCGGTTGTGTTCACTCAAGAAATGGGAGACACCTTGCACTCAAAAACAAATATGGGGTTTCTATCTTTAGGCGTAGCAAAATTTATTGTCTGGAACTTTGCTGTCATTTGTATTTCGAACACACGTGAAGGTTAGCACTTCTGGTGGAGTTTAAATTCCCCGAGGTTAGCCCGCTCCGGCACCAACACTTTTGAGTTGAAGAATACATCAAAGCTTTAAATTATCCGTCTAAATTTCAAAATTGTCTAAACCCTAAGGTTCTTCCTACCCCAGACATAGGTTGAATATCTTAGTAATAATTTGGTTCCCCAGTTTGGTATTTTGGTTATACTGTTCTATGCTCTTCATATTCATACAGTGTTTGGCATTTTCAATATTTTTGGTAGAGCGCCTCTGATGAGTCTTGAATAGACGAAACGCGCGTCAGGCGTAGCAAAATTTATTGTCTGGAACTTTGTTGTCATTTGTATTTAAATGAGTGCAGATGTTGATATGTCTTAGGGCTTTGTTTGGTCCTTCCCAACCGGATTTGACTCACTGAGGTGACCATTAGCAGCGCGACGTCATGTGCGATAGCAGACAAGAACCGCCAACCCTTACGGAGCATATGAGTTAACACCACTACTTGAGTTCGAGTTGTAGAGTGATACTCAGTTTGTTAATTGCTATTCAGTTATTTTTGTATTGTTATGTTTTTGTTTTCTGCTATTAAATGTAGTTCTCGTTCGTGTTAAATCGTATTGTCTTTACCCTTTCAGATTCTGCTTCTTTCTTCTTGACAACGTACTTTGTATGGTCGACCGTTGCTTGTTATTTGTTCCCTTATACATATTATTAGTAATACTACTATTAAAGCAACTAAAGACTAATACAGTCGTGGCATACAGTACACTTACACAACAATGACATACATATATTTCACTTCAAACATCTAAATGAAAAAGTACGTCAAAGCATAACAAAGTTTAGAATAAGTGATCATAAATTATTGATTGAAACTGGTATATATTCAAAAATTCCCAGGCATTTGAGACTATGTGAAACCTGAAATGCTTTAGATTATGAGCAACATTTCTTTTTAAATTGAATAATTAATGAAATGGAAAGGGATAAATTTCTTTAAAAAAACTTTAAGATTGGTACCCAAATTTTAATTTGCTTAACAATAATGAAAAACCAATAAAAATTTTAATCCGTCAACATCTGAGGAAATTCGGACTGTTGTCTCTTTTATAGATCAGTCATTAGAACTGAGGAAGGGAGACCATAGTTAGTCTTGACATTTGTCAACGCTTTCTATGATTTTGTTCCATTACTTAATGTAAAATGTTTATATTACTAAATATATGTTTGTTTCATATTCTCTGTGTCAATTTGTTACTATTCATGTATGTCATTGTCATTGTTTTGTATTGTATGCCATCACTGTGAAATAACATATAGTAGAGACATTTTATAACAAATATTGGGACAATGCCACAGAAAGTAATATCAAAACTAACTAGGGTCTCCCTTCCTGTGTTCTAATGACTGATCTATAAATGAGACAACACTTACAATTTCTTCAGGTGTTAACGAGTTAAACATTCTTATTAGTTATTCGTTATTGTTTAGCTGTTTAAAGGCATATTGTCTACGAAAAATTATTTTTTTGTAAAACCAAAAAATTGTCGTCAGACTATTTGTTTTGTTTATTTAGAAAGATACAAACGTTCAAAATACCACTAGGGTACCTTATTACTTCAAAAATTGAAAAATATATAATATTTGTAAAGCTTTACAAAAATTCATATTCATGAGATGTAGATGAGCTGTTAGCATGCGCACTATACTTTCTTTGATTGAAAACTTCCATAGTTCTTGCTCGTGGTGCATAATCTGTTTCTCGAAATTTTAGCTTGGAAGAAAATTAAAACGGCATCCGAATATTAGAGCTACTTAATGAATAAAACTGACAATTATTGCCTGTATTAAGTTCTGAATGTGATTTGAAAGGTAAACACGAAAAATATTGGTATTTTTTCAACATATTAATGTATTCGGGGGACAAAACCCGAGATTCCGATTAGGGTCCGCGTTAAAACTACTCAGTCTAAATCTGTGTCAATGTGACGTGATGCTGGTAAATAAAATACCAATCAATATTGTCGAGATATTTTGATCAAAATAAACTACTTTTGAGGCAAAATTTGTAGCACATTTGTTTTTCAATATTTATTTTATTGCATTTCGGTCTAAGTGACACCAAAAAATTGGGGGGTAAAAAAATAGTTTGCCGTAGACAATATTTAAAATGTGGATACCAATCTAAAAAGTTTTAGGTAATTTATCTCTTTCCTTTTTGTTGTTCATCATTTAGATCATTACAGGATTCACATAGTCTCAAATGTCTGGGAATTTTAAAATATTTTTCAAAATATCTTTCAGTTTAAACCTATAGTTTATGATCCCTAATTCTTAATTTGGTTATGTTTTGACGTACCTTTTTATTTGGATGTTTAAAGTAAAACTTCATTTGAGTTTTTTTTAATCTAAATTTGACGCAGATTTCGTACAATCAACTTCAAGGAGGCCTTACCGTTTATCGAGAAATATGGTCCGTTAAAAGGTGTTTCACGGTTTTTGTGGTCCGTTAAAGTCGCCGTGACAGTCCGTTAACCAGGTATAATCGAGAAAAAAACACTGAAGGTCAGTAATTAATTTGTTATATCATGATTAATACGCATTTTAGATTTATAAAAATTACATCTGTCAAAATGAAAATGAATGACTGTTCGATGCGATTTGCATTTGTGTAAAAATTGTTCTATAAAACTTCATAAAATGAAAAGGCGTGTGGCTCCTTAGTATTTTAAAGGTCGCAAATGTAAACATGTTTACCTCATTTTTATCAATTTCTCTTTTTATATAACAAAACATATGTTTTGGTTGATATCCATAGAAAGTACAATAATGTATCAACATTCTGTTTAATTTTCAATGCTCTATGTTATATAATAATTTTGTAATAGGGGAAAAGTTATAAAATAGGGTCCGTTAAGGGCTGATGACATAATACTTTGTCCGTTAAGTTGGTCCGTTAAGTGCCTGTGACAAAATATTATGTCCGTTAAATAACATAAATAGATAGAAGATTAAAATAGTTTTGTTTGATGTGACATATCATAATTTTACTATAAGGACTGAACACTAGTATACAGAAGAAAAGACAAAATTAATGTGGATTTATCGAAACTAAATACATTGTTACATTTGAATATGCACGTCTAAAAATGAACCATTGTCAAAAGGCTTTACTTGTAACACCATTCTAGATCATTCTACGAAACAACGGTATTGAAAATATACAATACATGTGTATATAAAATATGAAAGAAGCAATAAGCAACTAATTATTAATAAATATATATAATGAAAACGGTTCAATACAGTCTGTTTTGGTTATTTATTTTAGGCAATGAAAAGAAAAAAAGAACAAAAACTATGGAAATAAAAAATATAAGTGGAGAAAAATATGAAGGGATTTGTACCACAGACACATTTTCTGGAACTTAAGACTGTACTGAAACCGACGAAATTTAACTCCACACATACAAACTGACGTCCAAGAAATACACTCACTACTTCCTGAAGTGATACTCCAATTGTAGATCAATGGCTTTTTCACATACCTCTTAATATTTTTTCGACTTGTGGCAAACAAAAACTTCGACTTTCAGAACATATGCTTTCTTTTTTCTGTGACAATTTACGAATTTGGGCATCAACAACTACAACTCTCATGTGATATCCGTTCAAGGCAACGAATTAGTTTTGGTCACTCGGCAAAATTCTATTTCACGACAAATTTATCCGATTCATATCCGGTTACAAAATCACAGGCCAATCCTCTATCGAATATGGTTCGTATGACCCTTTGGATGCTAAAATTAACTTTGCAGTACCTAACAACATTAATGTTGATGCTCCGCATATCCCTGATATCAGAGGACCCGGTAAATTTCCAAAAAAATGATCGACATGATAGCTTACTCCAACTCTCAAAATTCGTTTGTTTTGACATTTGACGGGAAAAAAACTAGCTCCTGATTTATTTCCAATGCCACAAACTCGTGTAAATATTTTAGGCATTTATATTATATTACAAATAATACAATAATTGTGGGAAACCAATCATTACAATCTTCTGATAAAGATATCATCGATTTTGCTAATTTTAATAATTGGGATTCGCTATATTAAGGTTTATTTCTATCAGCTGCAATTTCAAAATGCGAGACATGCATCATTAACGGACCTAAAAAGTGTCGCGTGCCTCTTAACGGACCATGTTTCTCAAAGTAATACCAATTTTGGCATTTTTGTCCCAATATTGATATTTTGGTCCAGAAAAACCTTCTCTTCGTCGTCGTCGTCGTTTTTTTATTGTGCAAGTAGCACAAGACTTACTACAAAAAATGTTTCAATGACGACAATAACGTATTTTAATGCATTTTTCGTCATAATAAGGGCACATTTTTGCAGAGGGTAGGTCTCCGCCTTTTCGTTTTGCGAAGAAGCGTCAAATCAAATCAAAATGGTTTTTGCGGGAAGTTTGTCGTGAATAAAAACCATTTGGACACATGTATCACAAGTTTCACTTATTTACTATATTTTAGCCTCAGAGTTAATTTCGTAAAAATAAATGATTTTTTTCTCATAAAACTACTTAACGGACTGCCTCGTGCAACATATAACGGACAAAACCGTAATGTTAACCTATGGTAGAAACACGTAACGGACAAAATGCCTCGATAAACGGTTAGGCCTCCTTGAACTTAAGACAAATGGATCAGAGACATGCTTAGTGTGTATAATCATGTCTAAATATATTGATGGTGTCATTTTCTTTCGTTCATCAACTCCCCGTTTTGGTGACACTCTTCATTTTATATTGAAATGAACTTTAAGTTATTGACACAGGTTGTCGGCTTCATACTTGAACTTATATTTTAAACTTAATATCAGGGTTCCCACGCCATCCTTGAATTGAAGGAAACCTTTAAAGGTCCTTGAATTTCATTTCAATGCACAAAAAGCTGGAAAAATCCTTTAATTTTATCAAATATCCTTGAAATACCCCTGGAATTTTGTAATATGCCGATAAGTTGACCGATTGATAAAAAAGGCCGAAAAATATTGGATTTTTAAAATTTTTGCGGACTATTTTAATCAATAAAAATGACCTCAATACCCTTGAAAAGTGCTGGAAAAACCCTTGAATTTTGTGTATATGCAGTTTTTGTTGTACATAGACTACAATATATTTGGAAAATTGTCAAAAGTAAAGCCAAAGGAAGTGATGGACCCTAATTAGTTAAGTTTATCTCAGATCATTACATAGTTTTTGCTATTACAGTAACTTCTATTTCTAGATAAAAAAATATCTAAAGGTGAAATTTTATCTTGAAGTTCATCCCTTTTTAGGTACACACCTAATTAGGTGTCATTATATGCTCAAATATATCATGCCAAGTCAATTAAACTTTAAAATATAGGTTTACAAATAGAAGAGTTGCATCCTCCTAATTTAAAAGTTGTCTCTCTTGGTATTAAGAAGGACAGATTTAATCTTATTAGTTTTTTTTTTATAATTATGACCTTTATCTGAAATCCTTATTCTGTACAACTAGAAAAATAGTATGCCACATATGATATTTATATATAAAAATAAATCAGTTGATGTTCGTGCATCGAAATTGAAATGCCCGACAGTCTACCAGTAGAACATGTAACTACCATAAGAGAGGTAAACCGTTTGCTTACAATAAAGTAATTAGATTTATAAATATATATACTTTGACTCCATAGCATGAACATTAGGAAAGTTTGGCCCAAAAAACTAGTTTAATCCGCCACATTTTATATGTGCCTATCCTAAGCCATTACTCTTTGTCAGAACTTTTTTCCCTGTAATCTTTGTGTTTATTGTTCTTTGTCCAGAAATGAGCCTTTTGTTGATAATTTTGGGATTGGTATTGAATCTAATGTGCATTGTAATTAAGTCCTGAGCCCATGCAAGACGGCGATCAGCGACCTCTGTTCTGCTGGCTGTTTTCAATTTTGATTTTTTCAAATTGATGTTTCTTTATGTTGGTTGTGTCGCGTACATTTATTCCACATCTCTTCATTGTCTATCGTTAACATTCCGAATCTCACATGTGTCATAACCATATTGTTTTGTTATATCATTCCAAAAGGTCCAGTGATGGTAAGACGTCTGCAAATAATAGTCATTCTCAGAGAAAACAAGACCGGAAGAGACAACTACGGGTTTACTTGAGCCAACTAAAACAAATAGTAGAAAGAGGTAGCGCTGATGATACTTCTGAGAGTGATAGCTTAATAGAAACAGGTAAGAACCCCATAAAAGTAAGTGGCGGTTACTGAGGGGGTTCTGGGGCTGGGAACCCCTTCAATCGATAGTTTGTTTATTTTTGTGCAAATTTTGAGGTAAATTGATTAACCTGGACCCCACCTTTTAGTCCTTAGTAAACAAAAAGCAGAACCCTATTTCAAATATTTCGAGGTCCGATCATGAAAATACAACAAAAACACAATAAACAACGTTTTCTTGTAATATGGAAACGATAAGTTAAAAACAAATTTGTTTTTGTTCAAATTTGATTATATTTCTTTCGACGATGCATGTAAATGTATTGTCAAAAGAATGTAAAATTATATTACAGCGATGTTTTTTTCATCGTTCAAGCCATTTTAGAATTCGTTTATTATTTTGTAACCTTCGAATAATTTTATCATTCCTTCAGGGTTATTAAGAATTTCAGGATAGTTTTAATCACCAGACCTTCTATCAATATGAACACAGGGGCTTTTTATCGAGATTTGTTTCCGTTAAGCTGTCTTAATGGCATTTCAAGTCCGCTTAACGTAGGTGTGATGGTCCGTTACAAGTGATTAATCAAGGAAAGAATGGAAGGTTAGGCCTATATTATAATTCTGAAACAATAATTTAATGTCATTCTTGGATTTGCTAAATTAATTCACAAATATAGTCAAAAAATTCTTTTTAATTCAATGATGAATTGTACAACTAGGAGAAGCACATTCATTAGTTTGATATTCAGATAATCACTCTGTCAGACTGGGTAGGGGAAAACTTCCTACTAAAAAAGATGGGGATGACATTTATGAAATCCTACCCATTCATATACCTGCTAGAATGAATTTTTATACTCATTCATATACTAGATAGATGAAAATTATACCCTTTCATATACTTAATAGTAGTTGTTGAACATAAAATTTATATCCTATTTTATGGAGTAAATCAACATGAGACCATAACACATATGTAAAATCCAACTACAAATCATTTTCATCAGCTGTATGACCATTTTGGAATTTTATTCTTTATCAGCAGCACTAGAACCCGAACATAGGAAATCCACAACAAAAAAAACTGTCAGTTTGCTCAGAAAACTAAAACAGATTCATACAAGCATCATTTCTATGAAAATGCACCTATTTATATACTTTAATTTTAAACTGACTACCCAAAATATACAGGTATTTGAATAAAAAAGAATACATCAAATCGTATACCTGAAAAAATGAAAAAGTTAACCCCTAGAGTAGTATCAACCACCCGTACCTGATCTGTTTTGACGGTTCATTGACGACATCTTTGGCGCTTCTTTTGATTCAGAGAAGAATCTGTCTCTGTTTAAGTCTTTCGTATTTACTTTTCGCCATCAACTAAATACACGTTTATTGTGTGCGATTTCATTCGTCTTCCTTTACATAAGTGTCGCATTCTTAGCAACGAATTACTGCTAGTCACATTGGTCTTTTACAGAACTTTCAGAACTTTGACATTCCAGTAATGTTAACTCTGCTTCCTACAAATAGATATCTTTAGTAGATACCATTGCATTGTATCACAAATAAAACTATAACTATGTATTTATTTCATAAAGATTCACAAAATAGACACGTTTTGAGTGAGCTTAAAAGGTTATGGCAAGTTAATTTTGGTGAAAGTGAAGAAAGTGATGGAGACAGCATCTCTTCAGACAGCCAACCTGAGGTAATTGTTAGGTTTTAGTGTTTCCTTTGCTGTATGAAGTTATCTATGGGTTAAGTTAATTTTATATACTGTGGATTCATATTTTTCATCTGTATCAATTTTCGTAAAGTGATCAATGTCATGGTTCTTACATTTGTGGTCCTTGAGTCTACAGTATGCGAAGCAATGGTAAATTTTCTTTTCTTTTCCTTTCCCGGGGAACCAAATTTGGTGGCCCAACCCACGAAAATCACGAAAAAATTATACCCCCCCCCCCAAAAAAAAGGCAGCACAATAGATTTATAGTCTTTCTTTTGATTTTTTTGACTTATTGAAATAAAAAATGTCAGATATCTTTAATATACTTTGAAAGACCCTTGTTACAAACTATATCATTAAACCTTATTTACTCAATTGTATAAGGTCTAAGACTTCCCATAATATAGTTTTTGTATATGTAAAGTACATAACTACAAATGTAAACTTAAAGAACTATTCATTGATGATAATTCTTCCGCTAGTGCTACATACGCGGATTTCACTCGGAAAAGGCATTATTAAATTCAAGGAACTTTGTTGTTTCAACTTTAAATAATTCTACATTTTTTCCAAAACATCTTATAAAGATAAAAAATTATTACACATTGGACCAGATTTGCAGTATGCTCGATTTTCAAATTAACAACATATTTCTTACAAATGGAGAAGAATGTTTTAACAACAAATTGGCATTCTAATGGGCACAAATTGTGCTCCTCTCCTCGCTGACTTGTTTCTTTACTCTTACGAGACTGAATTTCTTCTGAAACTCGTAAAGAACGAGAAGATGAAAGAGGCCAAATTTTTTAATCTCACTTTCAGATATATTAATGACGTTCTTTTTGTCACCAACGCTTTGTTTGGTAGATGGATTCCTTCGATATATCCTCAATAGTAAGAGATAGATTAAAGAAACCACCTAATCCAATTTCTTGGATTTGCATCTTGAATTTGACCGAAAGGTCATCTGAGTTCAAAAAATTACGATAAAAGAGGTGACTTTAAGTTTTAAATCATTAATTTTCATAACCTGGAAAGTGACGTTGCTACTTCTTTTGCTTATGGTGTTTATATTTCACAACTTATTCGATATGCCAGTATTGTACAAATTGATACGACACCACAGTCTGGATTACCGTCTTTCCGTTCTGTCCGTTCAGGAAACATTTTAAAAAGGCAATTTACATGCTTGCTTCATCTATCAGGGTATGATTGTCAGCTCAACACTTTCCAGAGAGTGTCTATACATAATAAAAACAAAACAAAGCAGCTTTTATACTCAATGGGACCAGGGAGTCCCAAATTTCGTGCTTACTCTTCACCTATTACATAATAGATGAAATCAATGATAGATTGTTAATTGAAGTCTGTCCTTATACTGTTGAGTCGTCAAAGGTTTTTAAAGTGTTATTATGAATGGTATATATACATAACTTTGAAAAGCAAAGTACATGGTTGTTATGTTACACAATTCTGTTTGTTTGTAGAATGAACTGCGATTACTAGTAAAATCAAATGATTTCCGAATCAAGAAGGTGTCATCAAACATTAAAAACATTCTTGGATATCCTAAGGTAGGATAATTAAACTTCAAGATTTGTATTTATTAATTTGTTTTGGATTCAAACAGAGTAAATACTTTCTTTATAAAAATGCATGTACTAAGCCATGACTATTGTGCTCTTCAATATCTCGGCTGTAATTACTAAATTTGTCTGGTTCATTATGGACATTTCTTGGACATATGAGATTGATCATTCATGTTCATTTTGTGTGTTATCATTTTATATTTGTATTGACTAAGCAGTTTATTTTTTAAAACTAATGTAGCATGAAAGTGAATTTAGAAAATAAAAATTTCTAATATATTTGATGATGCAATTTCCAAAATACAAAGTTACAACTTATTTTGCCATTCGCTATGTCGAGAGCATTTCAAACCAATACCTTTACTATATGACAGGGTAGTTTTGAAGGCAGAGATTTGATGACATTTGTTCATAAGAATGATATAACAGTGATTAGTTTTATCACCATCCCAGACGATAAAGATATCCACGATCGCTATCCAAATCGTAAGTAACGCACTGCTTAAAATTTACAAGAACACTTTCACATTGTTACAGATTAATATTGACGGCCTCTTAACTTTCTTAAGATTGTTGTAACTTTAGAAATAACTTTTTTTTCTAATTTTCATCCGATTTTACTATTTCCAAGCCAGTTGTGAAAAAAATATTTCTTCTTTTTCGATAAGAAATGTGATCCTGTACAGTTAAATGAAATTGATATATCATGCTTCTTTACGCAGACGATTTAGTACTTATATCAGAATCTGCTTCAGGCCTACAACATTGCATTGATAAACTTAACAATTACTGTGAACACTGGAACCTTACTGTAAATTTATCAAAAACCAAAATTATTATTTTTAACAAAGCAGGAAGAAAATTCTCAAAAGATATTTTTAAGCTTGGAGAGTATGTGATTGAATATTGTGACGAATATAAATATTTGGGAATCATTTTCAAACCATCGGGAGTCCTAACAAATGGCATTAATCTTCTATGTAAAAAGGCATCTAAAGCTATATTCTGTGTCAGAAAACTCTTATCATCAAACTCTTCTAATAGTGTCCCTCATTTGAAACTGTTTGATGCTTGCATTTAACCAATTTTACTTTATTGTAGTGAAATATGGTCATTAAATGTTGTTAACAATAAACATGAATTAGAATTTATATCTAGCAATGCCAATAGTTAAAACTCAAATTTAATTTGCAAAATCTCTTTTAGGAGTAAATAGAGCTGCAGTGAATTTGGCTGTACTTGCATAACTGGGAATGTACCCAATATCTATTTTAGCCTTGAAATCAGTTGCTGAATATTGGTTACATATTATTAAATCTGAAAATTTACTAGTACATGATGCCTACAAATCTAATTTTAATTGTCAAGATAGCTTTGCCTCAAAAGTCAAGATATTACTAAATAAACTTAATTTTGATCATGTTTGGGATAATCAAGGTACCTTTTCACAAGGTAAATAACTCTCAGCTTTTACAAACAAGTTTAATGAAAGTTATTTAAAATATTGGAAGAACACTATTTTTGATGACAGTCATTCTGTAAATGGTCATAAACTTAGAACATTTAGAAAAATAAAAGAAAACTATGAAATAGATACATATCTAAAATTGGATATAGACAGAGATATAGTTAAAACATTTACAAAAATTAAATTAAGCAATAGTAAACTTGCAATAGAAGTTGGGCGTCACACTAAAACCCCACTAGCAAATAGGGAATGTCCATTATGTAAGTCAGGAGTAGAAGATGAGTCTCATTTTTTAATTACTTGTACCTCAGTAAATAACATTAGAGAAAAACTTTTCACAGATATATGTGATATTTGCCCCTCTTTTGTTAATTTTGATTCAGATGTTAGATTTAACTTTTTATTAAATTGTAAAGATTTATGATATTGTAAAAGTCATTGTTATAGGTGTTAATCAAATGTATAAAATGAGATTTGAGTTACTTAATAACTGCAGTGCATAGTAGTAGTCCAACATATAATTGTATTTATTCATTCATTTATTTTGCACCACTTCCTCCAATTATATAATAGATATATACGTTAAATATTAATACACAAAATTACTAATTAAACCTGGTAAATTATATATATCTTTTGTTATACAGATAATAATGAGGCATGTGTCTTAATCACTAGTTTGTATGTGTATATAATTGTAATAGTATTGGTAACAATCCTGTATTTGGATTTTAGACCAAATAAAAATTCTGTTCTGTTCTGTTCTCTAGAGAATTTTAAGTTCTCAATAATTGATTGGTCAATTTTACAGTAGGTGTGGCCATTGCGACCAAAAACTGCAAGAATAACATTCGCCAATAAATATAGTTTCTTTAGACAGTCACAATATATTTTAGTTTACTTTTGATATTTTCTGACACAATTGTTATTATTATGTTATTATAAATTATGTTTATGATCATCATAAAAACCGAAATGTTTAGATTACTTTTATTAATTTGGCAACGCGACGGGTGTGCTATAGCAAGCAGGAACTGCTTACTTTTCCGGAGCACCTGAGTTCACTCTTGTTTCGACTGGAGTTTGCGTTGTTGATTGATATTCAGTTATTTTGTGTTTCCATGTTTTACATGTTGTCTGTTTTTGTCCCGTTCCTGTTGGTGTTTACTGGTTTTGTCTCTGCCCTTTCGGACTTTTGATATTCGGATATCCCATTGGTACCTCTGCTTCTTTGAAACTCTTGGTAAAGCGTAATAATGTACTGACCAAATCAAAGGTTAAGAGAATTAAAACTTTAACCAAAATGAATCTCCTCCGGAAAAAAAGAAAAACAGCGTCTTACATTATTTCTCGTGGATTATCAGATTTCTCTATCTCGATAGTTATAAAATGACAGAATTTTAAGCTCTCGACAGAGTCTCGAGCTTGAAATTCAACCATTTAAACTATCTTGTTTGAGAAATCTGATAATCCACTTAAAACGATGTAAGAAGCTATATTTCTCACATCTAAAGAAAATTTTGTTCTCAGCGTAATTGCACGTGCAATTGATGAACAACCTTTTACATTTTTTAACCTGTAGACATTAGAGAAAAACTCTTCTATAATTTAAATCTCGCTGATTATGAAATTTCTAACGTCTCGGCAAAAAAATTCGACAAGCCTCGCCATTAAGATAATCAAATTCATTTCCCTTGATATTAAAAATACCATAATCAACTCGATCGCTTTGTAGAAGCTATATATTCAAAATCAAGCGGACTCATGGAAATTCAATTCAAATCATGATTATCTTTAAAAAGGAAATAAACATTTAATTTCAACTAATTACAGGCTATAATTACCCATGCACAACCATCATTTGGATCGGAATAATTCACAACTTCAATTATTAAACTCTTTTGTTAAGAGGCTGTCCATGTAGAAATCAGGCAAAAGCCTACAGAATCTGGCACATGAAGAATTTTATCCCAGCAAATCTATTGTTTTAATGTATTGTTGGACTCATATGTAAAACAAAAATCACCAGGATTTGTTTGAAAGCAGCATGGATGGCTTGTGACTCAGCCTTAAAGTTCATGAACAAAGCAACCAAAATCTCCCTTTTTCTGCATATTTTCAATGCATTCTTTATAAATAATATCTAAGTTATCAATTCAATAAACCCAAAATTTGCATTTGTTTTGGGGAATGGATGTTAACCTGATGTTAAATCAATGAAAATTTTTGAAAAACAAAATTTGTCATGTGCCAGCTATTGCCTGGGTTTTGCTTGGACAGTCTCTTAATTGATAATGTCCTTTCACTTCACAATCCTTGATTAAATAAATTTTGTCTTGTCATATATCACCCAGAGCTAACTTGGGCAGTACAAAATGTATGGCTGTGTACATCAGATGACTCTTTAAGGGAATGTGGCCCCTGAAACCCTTTCATGTATATAAACGTAATATGAAAGCTTAGTGAGTCTAGAGAAGGAAAAAAACTGTTGCGCCAAGGTTGTTCTAAAAAATTGTGAAAGACCTGTTTATTTAAAGTTTGATACATTTATTTAAGACCTGATGAAAAATTTAGGTTCAAATGCAGTGCGATTTCAGGTATAATGTTGTCTTTAAGCGGGTGTGAGGTACACAAACTGTTTTTACTTTGATAAACTATATGTTTTATGATATGGCACATGTACAGTACTTTGACCTCTTTACGTTGGTTCCGTTTGGATATGATAAACATTATGTAAGTTTGATATGGCACATGTTCAATACTTTGTACTCTTTACATTGGTTCCGTACGGATATGTTGAAAAGGCTGGCCGCCTTTTTCTTACGGAAGTAATTTGTAAGGATTTGCAATATAGAAAAAAATCAATCTTTTGATCAATTGTTTATAATTTCTTGATGTTACAGAATCAACTTGTAACAAGAGTAATTAAAATTTACTGGTTTTTATTTTTTATTTATTTAGTGGACGATAATTGGGACATTGAGAACGCCAAAAAGATAATTTATTTTAGATTAAGGTATGTTTTCCGTTCATATGAGACAACTTTGGAAGTTTCTTTACGTCATCAACTTTTTAAAATAGGTTATTGAGTACGCTATTAAAATTGTACTTAACATGTTACATAAAACCATTTTACTATTTTCTTTAAATTAACATTTCTCTGTTCATTAACATTTCTCTAAGTTGACGGTGTATTTGTGCCAGTAGTTCAGCTACGAATAAATTGAGATTTTTGCAAAGTGCAAAAAGGCCATAGAATAGATGGAAGCAGAAATGAATACAAGCAAAAGTGGACCGGACTTTCTTCATAAACTGACAAAAATATGTTTTTGCAACAACCTCTTTAAAACACTTGAAAACATCGCACCACCAATCGCAATCAATACATTTGAATATCACACCTCTTTTTTGTATATTTCTATCTTCTATTTTATTTCAGAATATATAAAAGTTTAAGTGATGGATTTAGTGTTGATTATCAACAACATTATATACCATTTCAAGCCGTTGTTTCGTTATTTGTTCCAACTAATAGTGCATGTAGTATGGTGAATGAACAGAAATATTTGATGTTCAGATGTCTTCCATTGGCATCACTATCTAAAGGTAAGATATACACATTTTGCTTATTCTTTGCATACTTGTTTTGAATGAAACTGTCAAAAACAGAATGCAGACAATTGTAATGTGATCTTGATAATGATTACCAATTTGTACTGTTCATAGATAAGAGATTGGTTGTCATCTAGGTAAGCTTCACCATGGTCATGGTATTGAGGGCAAACACAAATGTTTATACTTAGCGTTTAATATTATCCTCTTAATATACAATTCATTTCTGCCTTTTGAAATATGTCTCTTAATTGACACTACCACTACATAAATCTAAGTGTTTCCTTAATAAAAGGTCCGGCATCAATGATGCAGACGCCCTATAGTTTTCACTTTGTCGATCCGGCAGTCTGTCAATTTGTCCATGAATACTCAAACTCAAAAACAGTTGACAGTACAGTTTTGAAATTTTGTTCAGTTGCTGTTCAGCATAATTCTAAATAACCTTTTATTACACAATATAATGGCTTATTCATTTCCACTGCCTAGTTGGCCTTTTAATCTTTAACTGTCCTGAAAATATCGAATTTGTACACCAATTTAATATCGTAAGGTTAATTTCTAGGTTTCAAACATGTCTTATATAGATATGAACCCTTGTACAAGTTATTATTTTCATAAAAAATAATCGTAAATTTACTTGTACAACTGAAATTGTACAAATTATAACTTGTTTGGTGCTATCATTCAAGTTATTACTTGATATATTCACGGTAGGTCCCGTGTCCGGCGACAGGATTGTTTTTTCGAGAGGGATTTACAATTGTCCTGGTTTTTTCAAGAGAATAATCAATAAAAATGCAAACTCTGGTGATATTTAGTGATTTTTAGCTGAAAGCGAAGAAAAAATGCTACCAACGGGTAGGCTTATTTTAGTATTATCATATTGTATAACAACACCAATTCCTATAAAAAAAATGTGATTCCTAAATAAAATTATGGGCCGTTTTTTGAATTTTTACCTTTTTGCATTTTTCGCCCCTTAAAAGACAACTATATTGAACGAGATTGCTAACCATTATAAGTGAACATCAATGTTATATTATGGCATCCTGAACATTGATGCCAAAAAGTTGCGTCTTACATATTTTTAAATTAAAATAAAATACATGTCCAGGCTTTTTCAAGAGGCGTCCAGGTTTTTGCAAGAGAGGTCCAGGTTTTTTCATACTTTAGATAGACAAGTTGTGCGTGTTGTTTACCTGTTAAATCATATTTTAAAAGACATTGTATGTTGTTAAAAAAATAAGAATACGGTACTATCATTTCAAGGGTTTTGTAATGCACATGGTCGATATCCTCGGTGCTGGATTTGGCTTCCTTGTTCGAACGTTTTGGTTTTGAGTACTTTTCGTTTTCAACTGTTTTGGATTTTGACCTTCCAAAGTTTTGGTTTAAATGCTACTGATGAGAGGTTACTCCTTGAAATATCGGTATATAGCATATCAAAATTAACCGTTTATACCCGCGTTTTTGGTATTTGTAATTTTGAAACCACTGGGCGATAACCGCTGCTGGTGGACCAGAGGTCCCCGAGGGTAATCACAAGCCTGGTAGTCAGACTTGTCTGACACGAATTACCATAAAATTTCTAATATATTGTCGCTGAAATTTCCGATTGTTAAATTCAAAATTGATAAAAACACCAGGTTTCTTTCCTTGTAATGCACATGGTCGATATCCTCGGTGCTGGATTTGGCTTCCTTGTTCGAACGTTTTGGTTTTGAGTACTTTTCGTTTTCAACTGTTTTGGATTTTGACCTTCCAAAGTTTTGGTTTAAATGCTACTGATGAGAGGTTACTTCTTGAAATATCGATATATAGCATATCAAAATTAACCGTTTATACCCGCGTTTTTGGTATTTGTAATTTTGGACAAGAATACGTCAGTTAAAGTCAAGAATTCAACCTTATATAGCCTATATAAACAGGCAGGCACATATAATTGACGCCTACAACCAGAACCCATTAATCTATTGTCTAAGCATAAATACCAACTGTTATAAATTGAAAATAGCCTGCTAGAATAATTGACTGGAAACAAAATATTTGTGTTGCGACAAGCAGAAAATGCTTACAGTTTCTGGGCTACCTTTTTTTAACTTGACTTGTAGTTAATTCTTGGATGTGTTTGTTTGTATCATAGAGTCGTCTTCTTTCATGTCTGCTGTTTTATCCAGGATTATAACTTATAAGACTCGATCGCCCTTTCAGTACGTCTTAATTTTTACACATATGTATTTATTCTTTATTGTATATATTATAGTTTCAACAAAAAACTTCATAAGAGTATGCTCCCGTGCGGGACCCGGAAGGTGAATAGGTTAGCAGCAGCGCTAAGCTTGTCGGTAAAAGTCCACTAAAGAGCGCTCAGAAACCTCTCATCTTTCCAGGCCACTTAGCCCACAAAGCGACTAGGATGTGTGCCACAGGTGGTTGAATGGGGCAGCCCTGTCATAATAAATGCCGGTTCGGAAACTTTACCGTAAACCATATTGGACCAACGTGCGTGGAGAGTTCCAAGGTTCATTCACGTAAAATATCCTATTGTGCACCGTCACAGGCTAAATTTTCCGCACCTACCCATCTCTTCCCTTTTCCAGTGATTTTCAAAATTTACAGATCCTTTGTTTCCCACTCCAACCCCGCTTCTCTCTCTCCGTGAGTATAGGTTCAAACAGGATTCAGCATTGTATTTTCGCCCTGGATAAGAATGGTTATGTGAAACTGGTTATGAGTTGGCTATATCCCACACAGGTAGATGTTCCATCTAGTATGACCTCATTTCGGGTAAGGGTTCTCCATTGTCAGTCACCATATGGAAGGGTTCCAAATTGTGCGAAACTTTTGAGGGAGGATTTCGTCACTTTCTGGATGCATTGGCCTATAGTGCGTTAAGGGTACATTGGGCTATCTTGTGAGTTGGTTCGTTTTACTTCTGGTTTGTGGTCGTGCATTGGTCCTTCGAATGACATACATGGGTCTGTGTCCTGGGTAGGTCTACAGAATTCATTTTGATGTTTCAATTAGCTCTTGTCCTGCTGATTATGACTGAAATAGTGTCGACTAGACATAAAACAAACATAAGAGTATGAGATTCAAATGCTATTTAAGTTTCTGTATCTTTACATACATATGTATACGTTAAGGGGTTCCAATATTTCATATTCTCTAATGTTTTTATCAAATATCCCGTATCCAAAATAGAGGTTTTTTTCTTATCCTATATCCCTGTAAATAGAATAGATTTAAATATTCTATATCCCAGTTTGTTTTGCCTCAAATATCCCGTATTCCAGGAATAAATATGTAAATATTCCATATTCCAAAACACCCTTAAACTCTTGAAATAACAGAATGCACCAGTGGAATATGCTCTTTTTGTATTTATTTGTTTCTGACATACATGTAGATTTTATAGTTTCAAAGACTTGAAAAGGCACAAACACAAGATTGCAGTTACCTTTCAAAATTTTGCCCAAAAATCGCTCTTTTTGAAACCGGTAATTTATTAAAGCACGTCAAGAAAGTCACAAATGTACCATTAAACTAATTTTGTCAAAATACTAATTTATTTTTCAAAGATAAGTCAGATAATGCATTTGGGCAGTCTACTTATGCTTTAAAGTTAGTAACAAACTTGATATTTTGCATGTAATGTGTTTAAATGTATGTTTATTGAGTAGGAGGGATATTAGTTTCCATTTAAGTCGTATAGTTTCCACAAAACCCAGTTCCTCTCTCTAGTCAAAATTTTCAAAAAACCAGGACACCTCTCGAAAAAACCGGACAAGTTGTTGTGCCTCTCGAAAAAACCTGGTCAATTTTAATAAATCATTAACTGATGCTTCTTTACGGACTTTTTTGGAAGAAAAGTAATAATTTGAACATTTTGAATACTTTTATTCATCTTTTTTGTTTTGTTTCACTTACAATTGAGAATTTAAGCATTTTTTAGTAAACGGACAGGCGAAAAAACCTGGACCTCTCTCGAAAAAACTGGACAATTCCTCTCGAAAAAACAATCCTGTCGCCGGACACGGGACCTACCGTGATATTTTTCCGTACAAGTTGTAGCTTGAACAAAAAATAACTTGTACACTATATATATTTATCTAAACACTTTCTTCAAAATCTACGTCATAGGTTTTTCTAAAATATAACTATTAGCTATGATATCTTAACTAACGGCAGTTTATTATTTCAACTTCGTATCAGTTTTAGGTCTGTTAAATAAGATTATTTGTTGCTTTTTGGTTTTAATCTCGCTTATATTCAAAATTGCAGATTGCAAGAAATATCAAATATGAGAAATGATATCCATTAAAAAATAGCAAACCAATTTTAGTTTTGTTTGATAGATATTCAAGTCAGATACAGAGACCATATGATGATGATTTGTATTTATATTTTGTCAGAATGGTTAAGAGAACCAGCAGAAGATAGAACTTTCAGTACAAGACATAATCACCTTTGCCTCTTTACTTATACAAACTCAAAGTAAGTTAATGCCATGGGACTGTTGTGTATTGTTAATAATTTGGTGAATTATTGTCCAATGAATTTCGAACACATAATGTACCATCGTTTAAACATACATCTACATTTACCTTTTTACACGTTTCTTAATTTGATCTAACAATGTCCTGTCTCAGTTTCCATACTTGTTTTTTTACTTCGACAAATGAAGTCAGAGTATTGTATATCTATTTAAAATAAAAGGACCCCCCCCCCAAAAAAAAAAAACAAAAAAAAAACGTGTATAAGTCACTACAAAGGAGCTTAAACATTAATGTTTAGATGATTAGCATAATCATTTTATAAAATTTCTGCTTCTTATTTATTTTAGTGTGGTAGCAGTGTTAGGATTCCTTCCACAAGATATGGTGGGACTTCCTATTTTTGAATTCTACCATCCTGAGGATTTTGATCACCTATATGACATCTACAAACAAGGTATGTTGACAGATTCACGTGTACTAAGTCCTTTTAGTTAACACCATATTTACATGTTTTTATACATTTTCTTTAAATCACGTCAGAATTAAGTTGTTTTGATTTACAGTTTGTGATATTTGTTTTTGCCCTTGAAATAGAAGAAAATTAGATGTGAAATAAGTGTACGCGACACAACCTACATTATAAACGTAAATTTAAAACAGAAAGTTTGAATTCAATGCCAGGGCTTGTACAATTTTTTTCTGATTTTTTTTATACGACACTGCTGTCTCCGTGACCAACTGTTAGACCAAAGTTACAAGAAAACCTGTCTCATACGGTCCCTTAAAAACTTCTTCCTTCGTTATCAGCTTGGACATTTAGATCTATCATCCAAATTCGGTAATTTTGCTATTACCTTAAATCATAATTACTATTTGGGAATTCTACTGCTTCCATGTTTTGCTAAACTTTACAATACAATCTTAACAAGGATATCAAAATTGTGACTTGATAGAGGAAGCGTGTAAATTTTGATGTAAAATTATGCAATTTTTATGACATAAACTTGTTTTCATTCTTTTTAGCAATATTCAAATTTTATCCATTGAAACATAATAAACATACTGTGGTAAAAATACTCATTGTCATTATATTTTTTTCACTTTCAGTGATAAACACAGTTAATGGTACATCAGTTGGCAGTCCATGTATCAGGATTCTTGCTAAAAATGGAGAATGGGTGGCCACACAGTCTGAGTGGTCATCTTTTGTTAATCCATGGACTAAAAAACTGGAATTTGTAGTTTCACATCACACAGTCATTCAGTAAGTTTCCTTAGTCTGACAGGAATAGTATGAGAAAGTTGTTACCCTTAAAATCGCTGACGAAAATACCATGTCGGTGGAATTCGTGTCGTTTTATTTCTACCAGTGTGTAACTTGATAAATTTATGATGGCGAAGATTAATTGGGACGACGAATATTTGGTTGACCTCGAATATGACCGAATGTGACTATTTCCTGTATTTTTTACAAGAGCTTTATACTAGACGAATTTCGGAATATCCTGAGTAATCCGAGTAGTTTTGATATTTTTCGTCCCTAAATTTTTAATGTCATTTAGACTGAAATGTAATAAAAGAAAACTTTGAATATACATTTATTGCCTAATTTGCTTTTAACTTGTTTTTTTTTTCGCTCAAACTTATTCGACCATGTTGATTGATTATCTGTTTACCATCATGACGCAAGATATAATTTCAGTGTATTTTATCCAGCCATCAATCGCGATCTCGGATTTGTTGTTCCCGAAGACTTAAATATGATGACAAATTAAATCATTTTCATTACTAAAATACGAGCCATTATTGTCATTTTTTTTGCTTTCGTCGCAATGTAGATTTCTACACGGGCTAAAACCTCGAGATACAGATTACTGGCTGCGCGTGTGAACCAGCAAAGTTTATACACAAAATTAAGTACAATTTGCATGCAAAAGGCTAATTTTTGCGAAGCTTTACAAATATCAGTTTTAGATTAATAGGGTACCACAACTTTATATTTGTGTTCATATGTTTAAAATTAAACAATACAAGTTGTCTGTTGGCCCTTTTTGTTAGTACAAAAGTTTAATTTTTGTAGACAATATCCCTTAAAGGTTTATTATTTAAGAAAAACTATTTTTTCCTACACCTTTCTATATAAAAATTTGTCACACATTTTCCTACCAATTATCAACCCTGAAAAAAAGAGAACTTTTTAAAAAAAGCTTTATTTCTTTTTGAATATTTATATTATAATGGTGGTATTAATGCAATAAAATTAAAAAATAAATTTCATCTCTTTGGTTATTTTAAGTCATTTTAATTAAAATTTGCAAGATGTCCGAAAAGATGCTAATTTGTATACCCCTGAACCACCTTAAGTGAACTTGTAACCTGTTTTTCAGAGTGGAGTTGAACTCAGCCATTACATAAAGGAGATGCTACCTTAATTATAGTGTGCTTATAAGACAAGAGAGGGACATTTTTTTATAACAAAGCATTTAGCCATTGAAATATGCGATTTTTGTGCATTTTGTAAGAAAAATATCATAACTGGTATAGTAGAAAATTAATTTAATTGAATATAAATTAACATTTTCTAAAAATGCCATTAAAACTAGCCTCCGGATTGCTACTAAAATGCATTTGATCATCTTTAAACAAGGCATGCGCAAAGAGATGCTCCTAAAGCTGTTTTTACATGGTTCATGCTCGAACTAGGCCATTGTATTTATACACGCGAACTTTTATGTAATGAAAGCATTAGTTTCAGGGTTTAAACATTACTTCTTGCAAGTCATCAATTTGATTAAAATATACATGCAGTCCCCAGTTGAATCGGAGAGACATAGACTTATCAGATCCGTAGTCAAAAATTAGCTTTAACTTAAAGATGAATTCTTTGGGTCAAAAACGAAAATCTGTATGATCATCGACAAAATATTTTCGTTTAATATCATTTGAAAAGATGTAAAATGAATTAATTTTCAAATTTCCAAAATGTTCAAAAAATTTAAGATATAGAAATGGACGAGGAATGACGAATAAGATTAAAGAATACTTGGCGGTCATTTAAAGATAATAAAATATATAGTTTTGACTACCCACGGTCAATCATAACACGTGCCACATCACATGCGTTTTTCCTAATATGATATTACATACCTTTTTCAGTTTTACGTCAGTTTTTTTTATAATAAATTATGACAAAAATAAAATCATTCATATTTATTTCTGCTATGTAATGTAAACTATTCATATATTCATGTGTTTTCTTGGACAAAAAAACAAACAAAACAAAGAACATATCAAATTTTTGGACCGGTTGTGAATTTCAAAAAGCTCACCAATACAGAAATTCCCAATTTAAAAAAAAATATTCATTAGTAAGAGGTCACCCTTTACCATATGATGTATATTTCATAGCATAATAGATAGGAAAGCGGTATTTGTTTAATGAACCTGCTATCATTATCCCAAAAATTGCTTATTGAATTCTTGAATATATATACAACTTTTTGTGCATTTAATCTTGGGCTGATAGATTTAATGACATATATATTGACATTTGGAATTTCTGTATTGATGAGCTTTTTGAAATTCACAACCGGTTGTGAAAGTTGTCTTCAATGTTGTCTTATGTGTCAAATACAGAAAATGGTATTAATTCTAATTTTGTTGTTATAATTGGGCCATGTTTGCACGTCTTGTCCTATTGCTATCTATTGTCTTGCCCTTTCAATGATGCACCAAGATTTCGGACATCTAAATTGTCTTAAAATAAAAAAAAGCCTTCAATTTTACAATGCTGCTTGTTTTACATTTGTTGCATCAGATGCTGAAAGACTACTTAAGTCTTATATATTTTGATTAACCACTTTCTAAAATGAAAATTCGGTTAGTTTAACGAGAAAATGGTTTTAGTTATCTTGTTTTGATTCACTTTCATTGAATCCATGATCTACAATGTACTTTGTTTTGACGCTTTAGTAGCATTGTTTTTCCATTAACGAATATATTTAGATACACGTAAACTGTATATTTAACTAAAAATGCATTTTGTATTATGGGACGGATAAACTAACAACACTGTTTTATTCACCTTTGCATGCTATCTGTTTTGGTTAAACATTCTGCCATTTTCCTACATTAATATGATAATCCTAGACACCACCCAACCTCAACCCACATAAACAAACCTTAACACACCCTTTTTAATCTGAATTTTAAAAGGTAAGTTATATCACACCCTTGAATGTGGATGTGCCAATCGACAGTGATAACCGTTTTTTGCTTCCTTATTATTAATTGATGTTTTCGCTTTATATGACATTGATCTTGGTATTCCCCAAAATAGCACATAACTCAATTCTTTCATTCAAAAATTAGATTCGTCATTCCTTAAAATTGCGGCGAAGGTAAGAAATAAATCGCGTGTGATAGTTCCTTTCCTCGTGATATCAAGGTAAACAACTGAGAGAGAAAATGACAAAACAATATAAGGAAGGAATTGTATACTGTAAAAAAACACTCCTTATTTGTTAGAAGATAGGAAAGTGATATTTGTTTAATGAACCTGCTATCATTATCTCAAAAAGTGCTTATTGAATTCTTTAATTTATATGCAACTTTTTGTGCATTTAATCTTGGGCTGAAAACGCCATTTATATATGCAATTTCACATTTGTTATCAAGTTTTTATAATAAAAATTATTTATAACTTGATTTCTTAATTAAATTGTCAAGAATAAAGAATAAATATTGTCGAGGATAATACAAATATTAATTCTAATCAGCATATGATGACTTTTTGTTAGACTTGCTACAAGTCCCTGTTGTTGTCTTCCTTTACCGGATTTGACACGCTGAATGGACTATTGGCAACGCGACGGATGTGCTATAGCAATCAGGAACTGCTTACTCTTCCGGAGCACCTGAGTTCACTCTTGTTTCGACTGAAGTTCACGTTGTTGATTGATATTCAGTTATTTTGTGTTTCCATGTTTTACATGTTGTCTGTTTTTGTCCCGTTCTTGTTGGTGTTTACTGGTTTTGTCTCTGCCCTTTCGGACTTTTGACATTTGGATACCCCATTGGTACCTCTGCTTCTTATATATTTATGATATTCCACTGATAAGAAATATCTCTGATTGTTGGGGGACCACAAAATCTCACATTTTCCTTTGATACTAAATGGCCCTTTAATATGATTTTTTAATTAGAAATTCATAATGATTAGAAAGGGATTTTAGCAAGTCTAACTTTTTGGTAAAACTAAAAGATAACTGTCCACATTTTTTTCAAATGATACAAAGAGAACTATTTGTCTGAGTGCTTGTTGATAATTAGATAATGAGGTGAAAACTGAACTATTTTAGATTTTTACAACAATAATCGTTGTAATGCTCTTGCCTTATAAATTATGAACTTATATTAAGACTTATATTGAAGAAAGTTTTGTTGTTCATACAATCATATTTTGAGTTAACGTATTTCTTTAATAATAATGGTTGAATGTAGCTGACTGAAATCTTTTAAAATGAAAAGTGACTATCCTAGACTGGTCTTGCAATTATCAACATTGCATCACACAGCATAAGATAATTTTTTGTTAACACAGAACAAATTTAAATATGACTACAATAACAATTTGAAAGTTTTATATGTTTGATCTCATATGAGTTGAGTATAGTAGTATTTTACAGGGGGCCACAAAACAGGGATGTTTGGTCACCAAGAGGACCGAAAAGACACCCACTACTGGATAACAACACATTGAATAATACTGTGGAAATGTTTCGTGCTTTGCTTGTACAGGTAATAATTTACTATCTATTTTAAAAGATTTTCTGAAATATAGAGAAATATATGTGATCGTACAGAGAAAGTGCAAGTATAAAACAAGCAAATTTTGCCCTGATATGTCTTAGGTCGATTCGCAATCAAATCATAATCATTATCTAGTTGTCCTCCTTTTTTAGAAAAAAACAGGGGAATGAAAAGTGTTCAATGCGCATGTAAGAAATAGATTGCTGGGCGCAAAAATGTGCTCAGGGATGTTTTCATTACGTCAGTCTCAATCTGTTGTTTTATGAACACTCGTAGTAATCTAAAGATTTACGTCATATCTAAATAATACTAAGATATAATGACGTCATTGTGTAATGTTATTGAAAATAAAAGGAAGCCCAGCAAAATAAAATCATAATAGTTGCTTGCATTTAATAACGAAAATAAAAGTAAATGTTTAAAAAATGGAAAAAGGAATCTTTAAAAATTTTCTGGTCAGAATTTTTATTTGTTCGTCTTAAATGCTTTTCATGTAATATGGAAACAAACAAAAAAAATTAATAAGCTCTTGCCTAAGACATAAACTAAAGTATAAATAAAAATATTGTCAATGTCGCCATTTTAGGGTGTTGGATAAAGAAAATTTTGATTTTCATTTTTTTTATCAAATCCAAGGTATGAATATATGTCAGGAATTGCCTTTACCTGTATCACATCTTACCGCCTTGGGCATGAAAGTGAAATACAAATATATTGGATATTGCATTAAAATGTTTGAGCAATTGCTAACCCAGTTTTTCCCTTTAAATTCTCAATAGGTATTGAAATAAACAGCTGATCATTGCAATAGCTTATCTCAGGTCTCTTTTCCTTTAAGACTATTGATGCACATGACACTCATGACTATTGATGCACATGACACTCATTTATCAAGTCAGGACCATTGCAGTCTTCAATTTTTCCGGTGTTTCTTCCTTGTTTTATCGTTTTCACTTGGACATTAGGATTGATTCTCAAAGTTCGATGATTTTGTTATTACCTTAATTCATCATCTGTCGCTTAATTTTGTCAATACCAACGGACGATTTAAAGGAATAAAATAGATAAGCTTGCCCAAACAGTAAATATGGATTTATTGGTTCAGACTAGATCTCAGGGTCGTTCAAAGTGTTTTAGAAAAAATATAAGAATTGATTCGACTTCTTTATAATAACTTGTTAACCTTGTACCTCTTACTTTATGGTTTCATTACTCCAATTTGTCATATCAAAAGCAAAGCAATTAAAAGAATTAAATGTTGAGTTAATCGTGCTTCTAGTTCTCTCAGGTCGACATACAGCAAATTTTAGGTCCCAGGACTTTGGCTTATTTTTTTCTTAACAAGCCTGTTCGGTAACACGTGTTGAAAAACAGATGTTTCCTGATAACTGTTTTGATGAATTAATTAACATGCTTAACAGTAACAAAGGATGTTTGACTGTTTACATGAACTCATTCTGCAATAACTTTTACTTGTTTACAATTCAAATGTAGGCCATCGATTGATTATCTGAAAAAAAAACCGGAAATTTCCCTTTCAGAGAGAAACGGATGCAGAGTTTTGATTAATATTCCGTCAATGACAAGCATTGAAATTGAAATTGTTTTAAACTTGAATTTCACACCAGAGAAATATAATGTTTTGCTTTGATACTAATTAATTACTAGTATTCGAAAGTTACAATCGAGATAATTTCTTTATTATTTTAAACCCGAGCCCCGTCAAGTACATTTAGACTAAAATCCCTACTTAATGAAGAGATCTGAGAAAAAAAGAACTATTTACAATTGCGGGGATACAAAACGCCAGTACTTCAATAGACTTTTTTTGTTAAACAAATCTGCATTGCTAAGTGCAAAAAAAAAACCGAAAAAAAACATGTAAACCAATTTCTAAGAAAAAAGGCTTATTGGGAATATCAAACCAATGTCATTTGAGTTTTATCTGCCCCATGGTGTCTTTTTTATCCGTCATAACTTCTTTTGCCTTATTATGTGCAAGTTGTTGTAAAAAAATCATATAATACCTATCAATATGATGGAATATGGTTTATACAATAATTCAAAGTTTGCCCTTTTCTTAAGTTATCTCCTAAATTCCATGTATATAATATATAATATGAGATAGGCATTGCATAAATGCGAGCACAGCAAAAATAATAGATGTCAATGAACAGCTTAATTGTATTTTTACATACCTTTTGAGTTGTAGAAAGCTCCCCCTAAACCATGAAATCCTCTTGTTGGCCCTCATTATATGACGGATTTCCACGCCGCAATTGAGGAATAAAATCGTTTAGAATTCAAAATATAAGATCTAGAGGACCCAATTCCCGAAAAGACGTGGACACTTTTGATGCACTGTTTTGATCGTATTTATTTTTTATTTTATTCAGTTCATTTTCTAGAACGTTCAGTTTGGGACGAGGTATTTGGGGCGAATGAGCGTAAAAAAAAGAAAATGTAAAAAGATAAAGTAACTCAACGTCATCAGAATATTTTTCTTCTTGTTCTATATTTACAAAGAAAATTTTTGGAAGGCGATTAGCAAAATTGGTAATTATTTTCAAATTCACATCGAACCTGTGTGCACGTGAAATTGTGAGAAGCATATATCCGGACAAAAAAAATCAATATCATCATAGGCATTTTTTTCGCGGGAACTTACTGTAGAGGTCTCCGCTCTCGCGGGCACTTCGTGCCCGCTACGAGCTGTGCTCGCTATAAATACAACTTTGTAGAGACAGATAGTAGTTGTTTTTCATTAACTGCCGACCATTCTTATTTGGAAATCATATTCCTTTTCTTAAATATAAATAACCGCCTGTTAAAAATAAATTTGAAACGTAACTAAAATATTAAAATAATGAACAATGATAAACTCACAAATTTTTCGTTTTTGTTAACTAACCTTGTCTTAGTGAATAAGAAAATCAAATTGGCATTTTTAGCATCTCATTTTAAATGACAGAATGAATGATAAATATTTCTATTAAGGCTTTTTTTGAAATGATGTGCTTTAAGCTTGTTCTCATGATATTACATTTGATCTCAAGACATACAACTATTTTTTTCTATTCTATCTAGTCATGATCATATTTCAAAGGAAATAAAAATAAGCTATTAGTTAATTTATTTCAAGATTCAAGAAACAATTTGTATCTTTCCTACATGATTAATTGTAATGCGTTCACACTTTGAACCTATATATTGCATAAAAAAGCGCATTGGCCTATCTACTAGTATAATGAAAAATAAGTTTTAGCGACACAGCTATATTTTGCGGTGGAAGCTTAAAAACGTCTTAATGCTCAAAAATTGTTCTCTGTAAAATGTAAGATGGTTGACCTGCAGATATTAACAAGTATAATAGCATTTCTTTGCTAAATCAGTTGTCCTGATTACAAATTTTAACTATACTATAAATGGAAAAAAATAAACTGTGGGTCACTTTAAAAAATCACAAAATCAACATTACATTTAGTATTTGATACATTTTATAAAAAAAGAATTTCAAATCATATAATATATAATTGTTTTATCCATAAAAATAATAAGTATAAGACTTAGTACTATCATTCTATCTTCTTAAATTTCAAAGTAAAGAAGATAAATCTACTGGTAAATGTATCCCGAGATTCTTGAGTTTCATGTAATTCAAGACTTTGTTTCAAAGACAAGCATGTCATTTCGTCTAAGAATTGAGAAAAACTTATATATAAAAGTGATGTTTCAACTATATGCCTTACCTATGCATTTTTTTAAATCTAAGATAATCGACCTGCATTTTTCTATGTGTATTCGAAGGCAGTTTCACTGATTACAACGCTTAAACTTTTTCAAAGAAGCAAAGGTGTACAAAAAGGGTAATCAGTATCATAAAACCGTAAAGACAAAGACAAAACCGGCAGACAAAAAATCATCACAACAAAACAAACCACATAACAACATAAAACACACACACACATAACAACAAAATCGCATTCAGCAACGCGAACTCGAGTCGAAACGAGAGTGAACTCAGGTGCTCCGAAAGAGTAAGCAGTTCCTGCTTGCTATAGCACACCCGTCACGTTGCCAAAGATCGATTTAGTGTTGGTCAAATCCGGAAAGGATGAAATTACAAAAACTCTATGTCAAACCAACATCTGTGCTCATCTGAGAGATAGAAATCCCATATTTGTATACAAGCACATGATGTCTTCCGTAAAATTTCTTGAGTGGTGACAACAACCTGGGAGCAACGTACCCCTGTTAATAATTGGCTTGTCAGCCGTGTAGCTCTATCAAGGAAGTCGTTGTACTCCCCACATGCTCTGGAATAACGAATGAATTGTGATACGTAAACTCCATATGCTGGAGCGAACGGAATGTTGCTACACAGAAAGGGAAAGTTAACTATTGGAAAGTTGAAGTCATCACGATTGTCATAGAGCTTTGTACAAAGCCTTCCTTTTGTGTCAATTTCGAGAAATAGGTCCAAATATCAAGACCTTTTTCCAATTCCTTTTCAAACAATCAAGATTTGAACAAGAATTTTAAAAAAGGGATTTTTTTATAACCATGATTTCCATTACCCGAACAATTGGCAATTTTCAAAATTGAAATTAATCATTATCCCCTATATTTTACTTTTTTTGAAAATAATATTTTGTTTATACTGCATCGCTACAAAAAATCCCCATTTTATAACTTGTATAAAAAATCTGTCAAAGTCAAAAATGGCCGGATTTCGTTAAACAGGAAGTAGGTGAGCGACAGACCTAAAATCGGTTCCCACATTATGGGACCCCACCCTGATGCTGTATACCAAATATCAAGTGGCTGTGATTAGTACATGTAGTTGCTGAGAAAACTGTAACGAAAAAATTTTCCCCGCCCGCACGCCGCCCGCCGCCCGCCCGCCCGACATTCACCATTTTATAACCCGGATTTTTCACTCCGTGAAATCCGGCCAAAAATGCAATTTTGTTTATTAGGTAAAAATAACTTTATCAACATTACAGTTTGTATTCAAAGAAATGGACTCTTAATTTTTTTTTTCTGATGAAATTATTTTTATTGAAAATTAGACAAAATTAATCCTACAATTCGTAATTTAAATAACTTGATGCAGTAGGAAAATCAAATTATCTAGTACAAAAGGTCACAAAAGGTGGTTCATATTTGTTGCAGTATAAACCGACCATCATTAGATTATAAATATTTTTATGGTATTTTTATACGACCGCAAAATCTTTGCAATGGTATTATGTTATGGCGATGTCGTCGTTGTCGTCGTCTGTAGACATTTTGTTTCCGTGCGATAACTTTTATAGATTTTGACTGATTGTTATGAAATTTTGATATGATGTTAGTTATCACTAAAGAAAGCTTGGTATTGAATTTGGGGTTATGGCCTCAACCGTTTTTTAAAAAGGCCAAAAAGGGCTAAAACGGGTGTATTGACAAAACTGTTGTTGAATGTTCATTCGATTGTCAAAATTCTTTTTTTTTATTGAATTCATCATTAAATTCTGTCAACTAAATGGTGTCAATGATATATATATATTGCACTGTTACATTCCTACTAGGGGTCAAAAAGAGGCCACACTAAAAAAAGATCGATTTTTTTTATTTGTGGTCCGATTTTTAAAATCTTTTTTTTTCATTGGAATCCTTGTGAAAATCCCAGCCTACGCTTTTCAATTAGATTTGCAATATTTCTTACCGTTTTTTGAGAAATTATGGGTTATAGGGACCAAAAACGCCATTTTGAAAAGTTTGTCAAGGCAAATAGTTTTATACCAAAAATTAAGTCTTGATTTGTAGTGGGCTAGCCAATTGTTATGAAGTTTAATATAATGGTTATATGCACTAAAGGAATGCTGGTATTGTATTTGGGGTTTGTGGCCCCTACAGTTTCAGAAAAAAGGCAAAAAACGGACCAAAACAGGTGTATTGGGACAACTGTTGTAGAATATTTTTTATTCAATTAATTTTGAAAACCCTTTTCTTGTTGAATTGGTCATTAAATTCTGTCTACTAAATGTGTCAATGGTTTTGATATATATTTCACTGTTACATTCCTACAGGGGGCTAAAGACGGACAACACCCATAAAACAACTTTTTTTTTATTTTGGTCCGATTTTCGAAATCCTTTTATCAATTGATTCCTTGTGAAAATCCCTGCCTTATTTTGCAATCAGATTTGCAATATCTTCTACAATTTTTGAGAAATTAGGAGTCAAAGGGACAAAAATGTAAATTAATACATAAATAAGCTTTTTGTATTAGATGTTGGTGAAAATATATATGTGTCAAATATACATTTTAAAGTTCACCACAGGATGCATGTGTCAAAAAGCTTTGTAGGTCCACCCCGGGCTTCACCCATTTGTCTTATTTATTTGGAAAATCAAATTATTTACGAAAATGGATAGTCAAACAACTGTTATGAATCATTAAGATTTTATTTTGCGCTTTTAGCTTATAACCCTTGTTCATGATAGTGATTGCAAATCTTAGAACACATATCAAATCTTAATCTAAATCTATTAAAAGTGTCTTTTTATATTTCAAGTTATAGAAAAGCAAGTCTACTGTTTCATTTATCACGAGACCCTTCTGTTACATTTATATTCAGAGCTTGCTACCTAGACAACTATTTCATTTCATTTAAATTCCAAGAAGTTCTTATAAGTAAGGGATGATTTCAATAAAAGCAATTCCTGTAATTAATATTCATGAGAATATGCGGGGATTAGCAGCATAACTGCAAAATCAGTTTTTAAATTACAACATTTAAATGCTTTTTCAAATAAAGTACATCTTTAAAGGGAATTCAAAAATAAGATTATACGAGTTGGTTAATTTTAAAGATAATTTCACTCCCAGAAATAGTTTATTCTTATTTTTGTTTTTAAATCCCTTCATTATATTATTGAATTTAATAATTGTTCTCTTCTTTACACAACTTTTTTTAAAAAATATATATTTGCTTAAAAAATATTTGTTTTACAAAATGGTAGCTTGTCTTTGAATTTTTCAAAAAAAAAGAATGAAAATCTAAGAAATAAATGACAAATTAGAAACAAAATGTCCATATGAGATCCATAATAAGAAATGTAAAGCTATTTGAATTTATATCCAAAGGTATCCACTCCTATCACAAAACATATGAAACTTAAAATTGCGAATAAGTACATATAGGTGAACTGTTTAGTTCAGAAAAGTTTGTGTTACTTAATTTTTAGTTCAAGACTCAAATGTGTAGGTTGTAAGAAATAAAGTGTTTAACAATAAAGAAGTGAATATCTAAAGATATTTAAGTAACACAAAACTAATCAAATGGTCGGTGCCGCAGATCGAAAAAATTAAGGTCAAACGATCTCAATATGTATTGCAAGGAATTCTAAATGGGATTGTGTTTCATAATTTTGTTGTTGTCCTTTTTGTTAATATACTGGAATTCAATGAGCTTTTTGCCTGTTTCCGTATGGTGTACTTCATATAACATTTTTATTTGTAAGGTTTGGTCCAAGTTTGATAAGATGAGGGACGGGCCAATATCTGTTAATTAATAACCTGAAAATAGAAAATGCAACGCTCTGTACGTACAATTTTAATTAAAACAATAATCGTTTATATAGATTTTTTTATAAAACTAAGTTCAATCGATTTTTTAAAGATTTCATTACACCTCATATTTCTCGTTTTTAAATTTTTACGTCCCTGTGTTTTTCACTAAATTGAAAATTGAAATATGGCCTAAAACACTTATATGTTTTTTGTCCAAAGAATTTTCACAGTACATCTGTAATTGTTCTTTCAATAATTTCTTATTGTAGCCAGTAGAGACCCCTGAAAACTCGGACAGCAATACAAACAGTAGTTCCAACAATTCTGATACTAGTGATCAACAGGAAGGATCTTAAGGTGAGTAACATTGTTATAAGAAGTCAAACTCGCAGTTAATTATAAACTTTCTAAAGTGACTTAGTCTTCTGTTCACCAAAATAACTGAATGCACAAGAGAGCATAAGAAAGGTGCATATGCCAGCGAAAATGAATTCTAAAAGGTTCTGACTCACTGCAAGCATTCTAAAAGAATTAATGAGTTGATCCATGTTTATAGTGTAAAACCTCCAAACATTTTTTTTCAAAGTTATATTTATTCTATTTTATTTGAAATATATATTTTCTCAGATATGTTTATCACATCCGAAAAATAATAGTTAATAAACTGTTACGAGTATTAGTTTGTTTTGTGTCTACTCAACTATTATTCGTCAAAATCAGGATGGACAATTGAAAACAATAATATAAAATAACAACAGTGGATAGAAAGGAACAACCATAATATAAATGGCAGTCTGAAAATAGAATGATTCGGAAAAATTACCCCAACTGGCCAGATGCCGTGTGAGCTCATGCCACCACTAGGCGTCTGTCGTCGTCCGTTGACAGTTTCAAAATTCTTCTCCTCTGAAACCACGTACTGAACCAACTGATCATTTAGCAGGGATGACATATGACATGGCAACAAATGATCCTCAATTTGAAATGGTTCGATAAGAAAACATGGTGTCTGTTACTAAAAATAGAACATGGGTAACATCACATGAAATGGCTAATAACTCAGCAACTATAACAGATAGAGAAAGTCAAGAGGGTCTTAGGCTCATCAAAATCTAAAGCTCTACAAAGTCTCCGTTTGGTCAAAATGACCCTTTATAGGGGTTGTGGCCCACAAATATCGTTTTCATGCTTTTGACTTAAAGAATGAAAACTATTGAAGATAGAGAAAAGCTGTTGCTTGCCCAACACTTTAGCTTATTAGGCTCTACAAAAGTCTCCATGGGGTTAAGGTTGTCAGATGATCTCTTATAGGGGTTATGGTCCTTTATAGGTCAGAAACAGTGTTTGTTTTGGTCTTAAAGAATTAGAACTATTGAAAATAATGAAAAACTTTTACTTTCCTAATCCTTCAGTTCCTAAAGCTCTATAAAGTTTAATTTCAGTCGAAGTTGTCAGATAAATTGGATTATCACTCTTTAAAAGATTAAAAGCATATTGTTTACCTGATAGAATAACAACTATTGCCAATAGAGAAAAAATGTTAGTCACTTAAACCTCCAGCTTTTTTGGCTTTACTAAACTGTCTAATGGTTTAAAATTGCGAGATTACCCCAAATAGGAAACCCTTTATGATCCTAAGGACCAGATTAGCGATTCAGGCTCACGAGAGCCTCTTGTTGTCTTATGTTTATTTCATTACGGTGGCTATTAACAACATTGATATAGTCTTACTCTTTTTATTTCAGACACCTAACGTCGAAGAGAAAACGATGTATTCATCTTAGTATTCAGATAATGATCAGGTTTTGAACACTTTTGTTTGTTTTTAAGTAACAAAATAATCGGAACAATGTTTGATTTAAGAATAGTTTGGTCAAACTGTAATTCGTATTTGTTATTATTGGGAATATGAACTGTTTTTTATGTATGAATATTGTACCACCTTTCTGTGTTTGTTTTTGCAATATATTGATGAAAAGTGTCTAATTTATAATATATAATGTAGAGAACGCTGAACAATTAACATTAAATCTTTTTTTTTAAATTTCTACCTATGATATATTTTTAAATTTTATCAAAATTCAATATATACAATAAATTTTGAAAACAAAGCAAACATAGGGCTACCATCTTAAATTTATGGCTTTATTCTAATTTAAAAATTGTAAATTTTTAATTTAATTTTTACATGAAATTTATCCCTTGTGTATTTCATATGTTGTATTATTAAGCTTTGATTGGTGCGTTCGTTAAATAAGTAATATATCTTAAGGTGGCTTGAGGCTAATAAACTAGGTGTTCTTTTTGTACATGTATTTTGTATAAAATTAATATACTAATTGGACTTGACAGAAAAAAAACTATATATTATATTATATACTATTAAATTAGGAGCCATTGTGATACAGAAATATGACATTTTAATCGTTTTTAGAATTTCCCGTACTAAATCAAAGGGATATAATTTATATAGAATGAATAGGAAATTTTTCAATTTTCATGAATATCTTGAAAAAATGAACGGTGACCCTATATTTTTCAGACTCGAAGAGCTTTAGAAAAGGTACTTTTCTTCAGATTTGGAGCTGATTCTATAGTAGGATTCTTTTTTTATGTGACTCTATAGCTTTTTTATCTTTATATCCTTTATGAAAATATTGAAACTTTGCTATTATTAGAAAGCTGTTAGCGCTCTTATATGAAGGGTGACCACCTCTTTTTATTTGATATTTTTAATCTAAACATTAGGGTCTATCAATGTGCCAAAAAAAGAACAAAATCTATGGTAGAATTGTAATAGCCCCGATACGCCTTAATTAAGGTTTGATGAATGAAACCATATACATTTGCACTTTTACATTTAAAAGCTGTTAAAAGTCACATGACAGAGTGTTTTTCTCTATTTCATCTGATATGTTTTAGCTCTTTACCGGCGACTTTGCAGAAAAAATGGATCTTCTTCAGATATCATGGATATATTCTTAAATGAAATGCATAAGTAATAGTTTGTTTATGTAAAATGAAATGTAATTGATAAGGATCTTTGTTTCTCAATTAAACACAATTGACGTCATTCCCGGAAAATTAACATTTAGTTAATAGATCAACTTCAAAATAGCGATGAAACATTTTTTGTGAACAGTACATATTTGGTGTACACTAAATACCCGGTATTCCTTTATTGTTATATAACTGGCTTGGCCTTTTCTTTGGCTTTGAAGATCTGAATGTTGTCTTTAAGAAGGTTAACCTACGCACTACGCAAATATCCTATGAATAGAAAAAAAATATCATTTCATACATGATATTTATTTACACGTGTAAATCATATGATGAAGTCTTCAACAATATACCTTCACAAGAATTCTTAAAAAGAAAAAAAGATAACAAGCCAGCATTTAAAGACATAGAACCTATCAATTTCGCAATTTTTTACATTGAATAAAAAGTACATATATTAAAAATATACTATCTAAAACTTTCCTTTACCAACATAAAAAC
Organism: Arcuatula senhousia; assembly: GCA_963971305.1. Taxonomy (NCBI): domain Eukaryota; kingdom Metazoa; phylum Mollusca; class Bivalvia; order Mytilida; family Mytilidae; genus Arcuatula; species Arcuatula senhousia. The sequence goes on from OZ020311.1 coordinate 19,665,222, forward strand.
TCAATGTTTTGCAGTTTTCTATAAAATAATCTTATTTTAATTATTCGCTTTGATTAAGTATTGTCCATCATAAATATTTACATTTGGTAAACTGGGTACTGTTAACTGAGAAACGAAATGTAACCAAACGAGGCGAAGAGAAAACGAAATCGGTAAATTAAGAAAAACGACTGGTGTCGGCTAAAATCGATTCAGTTTTCCTTTTTACCAGTTTCGATTGATTTCGTTTCCTTTCTTTTAAACAGATTTCAGTTGTTAATTTTACTGTTTACGTTTCCTTCTTTACCAATATTGTTTTTGTGCAGCTCCGTTTCGTTTGGTTACTTTTTGTTTCTCAGTTTACCAGTACCCGCAAGTGTTTACATTCTATAATTAGGTTGTCCTCTTTTTTGACACTGCGTTTTTTTCATCAGTTTTCCGTCGAAAAGAATACTTTCTGGCAGGTTTTTAAAAAAATTAACAGTTTCTTCAAAGGTTTTACAATGTATTCTTGAAATAGTGTGAATTTTACTATTTCTTAAAAATTGCCAAAATGATAGGTTCTATGTCTTTAAAGGTGCATTAGATGGTTTTATTCAAATGTTAAAAGTTTTGAAATAGTATTAAGGTCTAGTAGTTATAAGACGTAAAATAACCATTATATTTTATAATTTATAACTGTAAAACCTTGGGAAATTCTAGGCAAGTTCTGACAATGTTACAGGTATTAAACCGGTTCATTGGCAATAATTAATGTGAATTGTCGTTTATTACGAAAGCTATGTCACGTATACTTTTGAATCTCATAATTGTCTTTTATAAAGTTTAAATGCTATTCTTGTTGTAAGTGAAGGAAATGAATATGTGTTTAGATTTGAAAACGCGATGCATATTGTTACATCATTAAACAATCAAGTCAATTAATGTGTGTTTAATTAAATAGAAAGGGTATGGTTTTATGAAAACTAGTACAAATACTAAGTAGATGAGAAATAAGCCGTCCCGATCCCAATTTAGAGGCAAAGTTTTAAAATAAAAAACAGAATTTTCATTTTTCAGAATTTTAAGTATCCTTTATTTAATTTTCCTTTCATGTGTCTTGTATACAATATTTGTTTTAAATTCACTCCAGAAAGTTAAGTTTTCAATGTCGTTTGGTTCCTCGCTCGTATTTCAACAACTCACTATGTCCATGTCAAAACATAAACCGTAAAACATATTAAACCAAAAAAAAAAAATTAGACTAGCTTTCAAGTTTTAATCTCATGTTAAAGCTGTCTTGATGTTCTTGTGTAAAAAGTATAATGAAAATCGCGATTTTTTGGGTTAATTATACCTGATAGATTCGATAATATTTTTTTTAAAGTATATAGAATTTTTTTGTATGCTATCATTTCAAAAGTTATTGTCTGGAACTATGTTGTATTTTTTTTATTTATAATAGAGAACACGTTTCATCAAGGAAACTTTCAAGATGTTTATTCTTTTTATAACTTATTTTTCAATCTAAATAGAACAATTATCTTGTTATTGTCTAGATGTGGATTTATTGAAGTGGGCGACGAATATCATTGTAATATGTGTTGTCAGTTTTCAAAGACAAAGGGTAGAAATACCTACCACAGTATTGTTATACTGTTAGAAACTTTTTAAAATTGTATATTTTCAACGAAAATGTCATAGAAGTTGAAAAAAAAACTATAAATTATAAGGAATCGAAATGCGATGGTCAAATCTCGTGGTTCCTTAATATTATACTTTCTTTGTTTTGTATTTGTTCATATAAATTATGTAGTTGGAAATCAAAAGTATACAAGGTATACTTTTATGTGAAAATATTGAATATGCACGCCAATGAGCAAATTCTAAAAGAACTCATTTCCACTATACACGTAGTTGAAAGTCGGTTTGAATTCAATCATTTTTTATATCATAAAAACCTAAAAGATTTGATACGTGGGCGATGAACTATAACATTTTGCCACTTCTGTATATGCAGTTCTATTTTTAGGAAATATAAAAATTGTTATTTTTGGATTTAACAGATTTGTGTTTTTCTTTATTATGAATATAAATGATTAAGTAAGAATATATTTATCAAATCGTCAATCCTTAGCTAGCTTCTTTCTGCTACAAGATCTTTTTCTTCCTTTGGCAGGGAAAAAATAAAATGTACAGTTTATCAATCATTGTGTAAATGGACTACATGTTTCATACATTGATGCTATTACATTTTTTCAATCGTGTGCTTTTTCAGTAAAAAAATATTCTTGGCTGTATTATAATTTTGTGATTGCTAAACATTGGTGCTTTATTTGATAAAAAAAATGCTAAAAAGTTTGCCTTTGTATAGTCTTGTTTGTAAATTTGTCAAAATAATATGGTTTTCATTCGTCATGTTTTCATTTCATATTTTATTCCAAGACAAAAAGAGTTAAGTAAATTGATTTTTGCCTTTAAACAGAGTCTTTTAAGAACATTTTGCCTATTCAAGCATTCAATTTTAGAAAATTTGTCTGTTTTTCATAATAACGAATGACAATTAAAAGTTAATATTTTAAAAAATTAATTACTGTATGTTATTGTTAAATCTGTTTGTTTTCTTTGTGTTATAAAGTCTTCCTTTTTAGTAAGCATGTAAAATGTAAACAAACAAAATATTAGGGTGACATTTTTGGCATTATGAAATTATAAAATAAGATTTTTTGTGAGTAATATGCAAGTCTTTCAGTAGTTATTAGATTTTAAGTCTCTGGTTGTTATATATTAAGTTTTTTTGTTTATATGTTAACATTACACAAATGTTCAGTATTTTATCATTGGATCATGTTGTAATGTATTGAACTACATTAAAATTCATCAATTCAGTGTTGGTTTTTTTTTATTTTTAAGACCGCCCTTGCTGTTTTTTTTTTTGTTTTTGTTTTTTGTATCATTGGATTATACATTATGACTTTATAAAAGGTTTAAAAGGTCATGGTATAAGAGGACATGCAACGTCAATTTTGAAAATGTTTGGACAAAGTAGATACACACTGTTAATGTTGAAAATTAGTTGTATGACTAAGGGGTTGTGGCGAGATTCTTAGTTCTTTTTATTGATTGCATATGACCCGTCCTTGCTGTTTTTGTTGTTGTTTTTTTTTGTTGTATCATTGGATTATACATAATGACTTTATAAAAGGTTTTAAAGGTCATGGTATAAGAGGACATGCAACGTCAATTTTGAAAATGTTTGGACAAAGTAGATACACACTGTTAATGTTGAAAATTAGTTGTATGACTAAGGGGTTGTGGCGAGATTCTTAGTTCTTTTTATTGATTGCATATGACCCGTACCTACCTACCTAGTCCTTGGTATGCCCGGGGCACATACAGCAAGGACTAGAGCTTTCCACTTCTCTGATTCTCCCCCAAGTCAGATTATGTTCTTTTATTTCTTTTTCAACTGTTCATCTCACGGTGTTCTTAGATCTGCCTTGTTTTCTCTTCCCTTCTGGTGCCCATCTGAGCGATACTCTAGTGGTGTTGCTGGTTGGTTTTCTGAGTACATGTCCAATCCATTGCCATCTTGATCTTGTCAATATACGGTAACCCGCATATTATCCATGTTTGCCTTTGTATTAAGCTCTACATTTGAGATTATAGCAGGCCAATAAATCAAGATCATTCTGAGGCAACCATTATGGAAACTGGAGAGCTTGTTATCATCATTCTCTGTCATCCTCCAGCATTCAACTCCATATAAATGGACACACAAGACACAGATGCTGTACAGTTTCAATTTTACTCTTCTGCTTATATCGCTTGTTTTTCATGTATTCTGTAGTTTCATGAAGGTACCTCTGGCTTTACGAAGTCTGGACTTTATGTCTTTATTTGCATCCCCATCTGATGTATCAATGCTTCCAAGATATGTAAAAGAATTTGTGTTATTTCAGGTATATCTTTCTAATTGAATTTGTGCTGGCTGTTTGGTAAAAAAAAACATAACTTCTCTTTTAATTATCTGTTTAAATTTCAAAATTGTTTAAACCCTAAGATTCTTCCTACCCCAGACATAGGTTGATCATCTTTAGTAATAATTTGGTTCCCCAGTTTGGTATTTTTGGTTTTACTGTTCTATGCTCTTCATAATCATATAGTGTTTGGAATTTTCAATATTTTGGTAGAGCGCCTCTGATGAGTCTTGAATAGACGAAACGCGCGTCAGGCGTAGCGAAATTTATTGTCTGGAACTTTGTTGTCATTTGTATTTCGAACAGACGTGAAGGTTAGCACTGCTGGTGGAGTTTTAATTCCCCGAGGTTAGCCCGCTCCGGCACCAACACTTTTGTGTTGGAGAACACATCAATGCTTATAATTATCCGTTTAAATTTCAAAATTGTCTAAACCCTAAGATTCCTCCTACCCCAGACATAGGTTGATCATCTTAGTAATAATTTGGTTCCCCAGTTTGGTATTTTTGGTTTTACTGTTCTATGCTCTTGTTTGGAATTTTCAATATTTTGGTAGAGCGCCTCTGATGAGTCTTGAATAGACGAAACGCGCGTCAGGCGTAGCGAAATTTATTGTCTGGAACTTTGTTGTCATTTGTATTTATTAACATTAATTTTTAGTCCAAAACTGTAAGCTTTATATTGCAATGTAGTTGTTTTACTTTGCGTGTGTTGTTCCGTATGGGATGGTCAGACTTGGTCATCTGCATAGTCAAGATCTTTCAGATTTGTGAAAAAAGTCCATCTTATTCCTGTGATGGAACCATTTAGAGTTGTTTCATATACGACCCGTATTGTATAAAAAATCCTGTAGAAGTTTAATGTGTAAAGCATACGTTGTAAATCTAGTTATTATGTCGATGGTTCTACCGGTCATTATCACAGAAAAACAACAACATCATTTGGAAACAAGGCTTATTCTATTGATGTTCTAGAAAAAGTTTACTCATAACACTTTTATTTTATTATTTATGTCCTCATTAAGAATAAAATTCATTTAAAATTAAATCCTTGTATATAAAAAGCGTTGCACTTTTATATATGTGTTTATTAAGCAAAATACCTGAATGGCAAAAATGAGAGATGAGTACTTCAAACAAGCTTATACCTGGAAGAAAGTCTGTCTGAATTTGTAGGTTCTGATATTTATACTCATTTAGAGTAAATGATTACTTACATGTACAATGTATGTCTATCAAACAATAAAGCTTGAATGTACAAAGATATTAAAATTCATATTCTGGTTTAAGTAGTCATGGGATGGTGTAAATTTTGAACAAGTTTAAGGATACCACAAACTAATCAAATATCTAAAAAAAATGTTCTTTGATCTGCCTTGCTTTTTCTTCCCTTCTGGTGTCCATCTGAGCGATACTCTAGTGGTATTGCTGGTTGGTTTTCTGAGAACATGTCCAATCCATTGCCATCTTGATCGTGTCATATTCATGTTTGCCTTTTAATGAAGCTCTACATTTGAGATCTTAGCTGGACAATAAATTCTCAATATATTTCTGTGGCAACCGTTATGAAAACTGGAGAGCTTGTTAACATCTTTCTCTGTCATCCTCCGGCATTCAACTCCATATAAAAGGACAGACAAGACACAGCTGCTGTACAGTCTTAATTTTGGTCTTCTGCTTATATCTCTTGTCTTCCAGGTATTCTGTAGTTTCATAATAATCCTTCTAATTGAATTTGTACTGGCTGTATGGTTTTAAAAGACATAACCTCTGTTTTCTTAACATTGTTTTTAGTCCAATTCTGTTAGTTTTATATTGCAACTTAGTTGTTTTACTTTGTATGTGGTGTTCATTGTGGGATAGTAAGACTAGGTCATCTGCATAGTCAATGGCTTCCATTTTGTGAAAATAGTCCATCTTATTCCTGTGATGGAACCATTTAGACGATAAAGAGATGTGGAATGAATGTACGCGACACAACCAACATTAAAGAAACGGCAATTTAAAAAATCACAATGGAAAACAGCCAGCAGTCTTCAACATGACCAGAGGTCACTGCTCGCCGTCTTGCATTGGCCCAAGACTAAAAATACAATACATAAGATTCAAACAATTCCCTAGAATATCAAAGAAAGACCCATTTCTGGACATAAAACAAAAAAACAGATAGTAGACAATGACAAACAAAAGCTTTGACAAGGATTGTTTTTTACTTTACGTGCCTTATAAGTTACATTTCCATAGAATTCGGGATGTGATATTCCTTTTACAATGAAAAACGACGTGTACAGTTAAATTTTTCAATAAGATACCCATATTTATGAACGAATTTAGTAAAAGATTTGACTAATTTGTGGTATCGATAACCTTGTGTTAGCAATTTTTCTGTAATGAAACGGTTTTTGTCATTAAAATCAGAAACACCACTGCAACTTCGAGCATATCTGACTAACTGTGAAATGTACACTCCGTAAGATGGAGCTTGAGGTACATCACCTTCAAAGAAAAGGAAAGTCTACAATTGGGAAAAAAAAAGTCATCACGTTTATCATAGACTTTAGTGTGCAATTTTCCATTGAAAATGCTTAAATCTATATCCAAAAATGGACATCTATCGCCGGTCGAGTTAGATTTATTATGGGTTAATTCTTTAGGATAGATATGATTTATTAATAATTTTAGAGAAATTGGGGTTGTTAAGGGCAAGGATTTCGTCTAAGTATCTGTAAATATTGTTAAAAATGACAATACGGTGGTATTAAGAGTTGTTTTATATATAACCCGTATTGTATAAAAAAATCCTGTAGAAATTTAATGGGTAAGGCATAATGACGTTGTAAATCTAGTTAAATGTCGATGGTTCTACCGGTCATTATCGCAAAAAGGCATCATTTGAAAATAAGGCTTATTTTATTTATGTTTTAGAAAAAGTGCACTCATAATACTTTTATTTTATTATTTAAGTCCTAATCAAGTATACTAGAATTTATTTGAAATTAAGCCCGTGTGTTTATAAAAAAGCGTTGTGCTTTTATATATGTGTTTTATTAAGTAAAATACCTGAATGGGAAAATATGAGTAATGAGTACTTCAAACTAGCATTACCTGGAAAAAGCTGCATGCCTGAATTAAGTTCTGATGTTTATACTCATAATGTCGCCTGCAACATGCTGCAGAAGCTACATATAGGGGTAACTTTGGCACCATCCGTCGTCTTGTGTCGTCCTGCGTGGTCCTGCGTCGTCGTCCTATGGCGTCACAAAAATTCCAGTCGCAGTTTTCCGGGAAACTACAAGTCACAACTTCTTGGTATTTGGTATGTAGCTTCTCTCTATGGTACATTATGGTGTAAAGCGATTTTATGCCTGTAACTCATCTACTTCTGTTTACCGAATATTTTGTAAAAGACGCTGGCGACATACTTCTTCCATGGAAGACCGCCATTCTAGTTTAGTTAAATGATTACTTATATGTATGTCTATAAAAAATATAAAGCTTGGTAGTAGTCGTGGGATGGTGTAATTTTGAACAAGTTTAAGGATACCACAAACTAATCAAATATTTAACAAAATTCGTATATAGATATCGATATCTTTTTGAAGAATTTGATTGTCCCAAAAACAAGTTTATCCCGCCGCATCTTATATGTGCCTGTTCTATGCCAGGAATCTTTGCCTAAGCTTTCGGTTTTCCCAGACCTTTTTAAGTTAATTTTTCACTGTTCAGAATTGGGCCCTTTTCTGATAATTTTGGGATCAGTATTGAATCATGTGTTTAATATCTTTAATCTTGAACCAATTCAAGACTGACAGTAGCGACCGTTGGTCACGTTGAAGACTGTTGGATGCCTCTATAGTTGATTTTTTAAAAGTATAAATCAAAGAAATGATTTAAAAAAAATCATAAAAATCTTATTATCGCTTTTTTCAATATGAATATTTTCATTTGACCGTCAATGTATTTACCTAGAACTAAATGATTAAGGTCGTCGTACTTTCGTAATTACTGTCGCAGTAAATGTGTTTAAAACCAAATCTGCAATTTTATTATGAACAAACATTTTGAATGTGTGGAGGGCGTAGAGGAAGATCGTCGTTGGAATGACGATGCTTGAAATGGTTTCTTAATTTAATCTCTTAAACTGGCCATGGAAGCTTGCAAATAATAATGTTTTCAAAGCCTAATTTGACACACATTTCGATTATCGACTCATAAATGTTGAAAATGCTAAACAGCATTTTAAAGGATATAAATGGCATAGAATATGAAATACAAAACAAAATCCAAGTTCTGTAAAAAAAAAACTTATGAAAACCCTTAGCTATTTGAACATTTTAAAAAATGACTCATACAATTTCACAACTTTAATCTTCCTAATTACAAGTGTTGATACCTTGGCAAATAATATCGGGTGAAAGAATTCTGCAAAAAGCACCAACATTTTATTTTTTTTTAGAAATTACAAAATTACATTTTGTTCCCGGCAAAAAGATATATCTCTTCAGAGGTGCTTTAGCAAAAGATGGAAAATGCCAAACAACATATGAACACGGCGAAAGTGAAGGTCGTGCAAAGTGAATTTTAGCATGCATCGACAATATGACAATGAAGCCGCTGAACAATATGTTTATGACAAAGGGATTTCTGTTTTTAATTTTTATTATAGATGCAATTATTTGAATAATGAAATATTACATGTCTGTAATTCTACCGATTATTATAGCCAAAAAATCATCCTTTCAAGACAATTAACTTGTCTCATTTTGTGAGTAAACTGACCTTGATCCGGATTTGCAGGGGTGGGCGCATCCCGTCACTTCATCAAACATGTGGTTGGGCTACCATATTAAGCTTTGAAAATTACTCTGTAAACTGTTTAGGTATAGATTTCTATTCTATTCTATCTATTATTCTTTTTGACGCTTTGAGACCGGGGATGAGTCGACCTAGAACAAAAATACACCCCTACAGCAATTAAGCCTTCACGGAAAAGGGTGACACTAGGTTATTTTTAGTTGATGAATGCACATGCTGTACTTCGAAATAGAACTTATTAATTTCGATTTTTTAAAAAACAAAATGAATTCATTTAAATCAAAAATACACCTTCTTATAATTAACTTAAGGTGTATTCGTCTGAGGCTGCAGTCTTGTTTGTAAATAATTTTTAAATAATGAAACATACCTTATTATAATTAAAAATCTTTGATGGATTTATATCACATAATTGTCCATCCATTAAACTCCAGTTTACATACAATCAGTAGTTTGAGAATGAAACGTTTTAATTTTACACCAAATTTGACCACAGGCCGCAATCAGAATTTAGTAATTATCAGGGTAGGGGTGATTGAATTCATCTTTTAGGGCCCCGCATCGAAGATGCGGACGCCCTATAGTTTCCTTTTTGTCCGTCTGTCCGTCCGTCAACAATTCTTGTGAACACTAAAACTCAAAAACTATTAACAATTTTGAAATTTTGTACAGCTGCTAAGTAGCATGTCATGATTTGCATATTAAAATTTCGTGCAAATCTGTTCAGGTTTATTTGGAAAAAAAAACTTCATTTTTCATCGAAAATCACAGATTTTGAGAATTGGACTTTGTGAACACTTAAACTCAAAAACTGTTAACAAAACAGTTCTGAAATTTTGTACAGCTGCTAATAACATGTCCTGATTTGCATATTAAAATTTCGTGCAAATCTGTTTAATATTTTTGGAAAAAACTTCATTTTTTATCAAAAATCATTGATTTTGAGAATTGGAATTTTTAACAATAAAACTCAAAGGCTATTAACAATACAGCTCTGAAGTTTCATACACATTCCATGGAACATGCCTTAGTGGTTATAATCAAAGTTATAATGATTTTGAAAACACTTAGATTTTTTGCCGCGGGGCCCTTTCTGACTTTGTCAGTATTCTAGTTCAAAAAAATATTCATGTCACTCAAATCATCTCATTTCTAAAGTTCTTAAAGATATATTTTTTTCAATTATTTTAAGCAAAAAAAAAAACAAAAACAAAAAAAAAACAAACAAACAAACAAACAAAAACGGAGGGTTCTGGTGTGTTGATACGACAGAGAATTTGAATAAAAAAATCTTTTTGATTTTATGGTGTCTTCAAATTGGCCTATAAAGCAAATATTTGGAACTTAACCTACTATCAGACCATACATTTTACGGCATCAGAATTATCACATCCACCAATATGGAATCTTTGAGATTCAACTTGATATTTTTGATGAAAACTAGGTTATCTCAAAATAGGCTAAAAATGATGATAATTATTAGGAGAAAAACTTCAAAGCATGACTTTCTCAAATGGCTAACGTTCAAATTGCACATGGACATATTGCTTCTCATCATATATGGTTATCGTTGGTCTTAGCATTTCCAAAAATGTAGAATTGAAAAAAGACTCAAAGTGTTTGTATATCGGGCAAAATTTACAAAACGTTAATTGAAATGTGACAGCCCTTGTAAGGTGTTTGTTTTTTTTTTTTTTTTTTTTTTTGTATAACCTGTTAAGGGTTCACTGAACGTTTTCTCATTCGGTAAAGCAGTATTCTCATGTCAGTAAAAAGAATAAAAAAGAAAAATTAAACAATTTTGGTGTACTGCTAAATAAAACCTCTCTGTTGAATTCTATGACAGCAAGCACTTTTACGATAACGCTTTATCCAGGGTATTCTTTCTTTGTTAAGTGAAATTAAATGAGCATATACAAAATACCTGAATCGGGTAATTTCACGAAAGCTGTAGATGTGTAATCGGTTTGTCCTCCTTTCTGGACACTGCACTTTTTGTAGTTTTGTGCAGTTTTATTTTGAAAATAATATAATACCTTCCGATTAAGTTTTTTACAATTTTTTTTAGAGGTTTTACATTTTATTCTTCAAATAATGTGAATTTCATATTTTTTTAATAGAAATTAATTGTGAAAATAGAATATTCCTTGTCTTTTTTAATTGAATGGAATTGTAAAGGCTTATATAAAAGTATAATGGATCATTTCTATGTCTAAACCATGTCTGTGGTAGGACCGGTCATTATCACGAAAAAACTATCCTTCACCGGTAGACATATATATCTATAAAAGGATGTTAAAGTCCATTTCACAATATTCTATGATTTATCTTTTCATTAGAAAATATTTATCCAAGAAGTGGAGCACTGAACCAAGAAACACATGCCAAGAAAGAAGCAAAGGGGCACCAATTGGGCATTCGAATGTCAAAAGTCTGAAAGGGCAACGGCAATACCAGTAAACATAAACGATAACATCACGATGAAACACAAAACGTAATAAAACACAGATCAACCGAACAGAAATCTATAACGCAAACTCAAGTAGTGTTATAAGACTTAAAAAGAGTGAACTCAGGTGCTCCAGATATTTGGTAATATAGACTTATAGCGAATCAAATGTTCCGTTCCCCAAAGCTGAACAGGTACTCATCAAGGTACTTTGGAGTATTGGTGCTTAATCTATCTATAGAATGTTGTAATAATAGAAGCTAATCTTTTTGATCAGTTAAACTCACACCTTCATTGAAAATGAAAACTACTTATAGGAAGATGATTTTTACCTGAAGGAAAAAAAAACTCCTACCTATAATTTTTTATACCAGGAAAAATTTTCCTTCATACGACAAAATAATCTCCTCTCTATAGATGTGAGTTTAAACTGACCAGAGAGATCAACTTCCATTGTAACACATTCAATAGGAGGATTAAGTATGAGTACTCAAAAGTACCTTGGTGAGTCCCTGTTAAGCTTGGGGTAATTAATCATTTTATTCGCTATAAGTTTGGATGACGATTAGGGTTAAGTTAGGGTTGGTGTTAACACCAACACCAACCCTAACTTTGACCAATTGTAGATCTATTTTAATAATGAATAAAATGAAGTCAACTCCGGCTAAACCTGTTGGCATTCAATTGACGTTTCTTATCAAATAAACAATGATCTACTTTTAGTACAAAAAAAAAAAAAAAAATTTGAAAGGAAATAATTTTGGCCATAAATAGAATCTGATGTCAAAAAGTCATATATCGATAAACCAATATCCAGATATTTTTGAGAGATTAAATGGTCAAGTACAAAAAACTTGAAATAGTTAATAAGGAGAAAGGTACCAGTGTTTACATTTCATCAGTTTGTCCTTTTTTGACACTGCATGGTTTTCTGTAGATTCTCTGGAAAAGGGGACTTTCCGGTTAGTATTTTTGAAATTCTAATAATTTATGCAGGGGTTTTACACTATATTCTTCATAAAGTGTGAGTTTCATTATGTAAAGTAGATGCAAAAATGAAAGGTTCTATGTCTTATTATATCGATTGTTGTGGTATTAAGCTATCGAATAAGAAATCCATGATAAGAAAAGTGCTTTACGGTAGCACTAGTTATATCTTGATCTCATGTAGTCATCCCGAGATATGAAATACTTATGAAAAATCGGAGAATGTATACTCAGCTGTAGTGTATGAAAACATAAAAATAATGTTGTTTTTTGGGTCCATATTTCAGCCTGACAAACTTATAAAAGACAGTAATTGGTTTATTACATGTAGAGTAAGACTAAGCAATAAGTTGTTTTTTTTTTGCAGTGACTAATACATCAGGAAAAATAGACAACAGCATAGATTTATTATTTTATGGGACTTATGATATCTTTTCTGACAATTACAGGTAACTTAAAAATCGATTTAAATAATATTGTATGAAAGAATATAAAGTAAATGTACATGACTGCGATTTATATGAGCTGCATGGCCCATTTCGGATTTTTTGTTCCTTACCAGCAGCACTAGATAGTATTCATACTTAATTCTAGGATTCTACAAAAAAAAAATCATCTTTTGATTTTAAGGGTCAAAAGTAGAAAATTTTTCATTGAAGATCATAGGAATAACAATAAGTGAATAAAAATGAAAAATAAAAGTAGACTTACCAGAAAAATTCTCCAAAATCATGACTGAAACGAAATTCCTCGCATAACCTGGAGCATAGACCTGTATATTAAATAGATTTGCAACTTGTTAATTGTCCAGTATATGTGTGTAAATATCACTGGTTGATAAATGAGAGTTAGTTTATTTTTTAAACTACTTTTATGCCTTTCTATGGAATTAATCAAAATAAATTGCATCAAATAGAGAAAAGATTAAGGAATATCTGTGAGAAAATTTTATTTGTTGAGATATAAACTTTTAGTGACAATTTAAAGTGAAAACTTTACGAATATTTCAGTAAAATATTGTATTTTCACGAAAATAAGGGTAGTATGGGCTCTTTTGAAACTCCTCTAAAGTGTTAAGGGTTATAAAGATTATTTTCACACATAAAAAATCTCAAAACAATTAAGGATGGCTGTAAAAAAGAATTATGTTATAATCTTTAACGGTTTTTGAGATATTGCAGTATAAAGTTGTACTTTTCAAATTGTTTATTTTGTACGAAATCTCGTTTATTTGCATGAGATATTGTGAGATTTCATTCACCAATTTGCAAATCTATTTAATATACAGGTCTATGCCTGGAGTTGTGATTTTAGGATATTGCTAGCAAATTTTCCGTTCCGTTTTTCGTTCCTCCTTTTAGCAACACCCTTTCAAGATGTGTTCGCTTCGGTCCCCTGTAGAGCCAATACCCAATTAAAAACAAGCAAAATGAAAAAAAAAACTTTGAGAGAAAGAGGATAAAGGGAACGTATGCAGTTTAAGTACATTAACTTATTTAATCAACACTCAAACATTAGACATGACAAAGCCTTTGCGTTTCATTGCTTAATTAAAAAAATAAGGGGGGGGGTTCAGTCAAAAGTGAAAAGTTTGAACAAAAAAATGATCTAAGGAAGGAGAGACAACTAGAGTGATAACAGTTAAATAATTAGTTTTCAAAGAATTAAATAAAACCATACACTGAAAAAACATGAATCTGACTTAAGTCAATAATATGATAATAGGTGCAACCTAAAATGGGACGCAGCTTTAGAAAATAACCTTTTTTTGGTCTTACATTATCTATGATGTCATTTCCCGGTCAGAGTATTTCAAGCTCCAGCAGAAGTAAACAAAGCAACTTTTTTTCTGCCAGGTTTTGGAAGATTTTCTGTATACCAATATATCTTTTTAGAAGTATTGGTTGCAGAATATTGATATAAAAACCTGGCAGAAAATGACGACTTGTTTCTATCAGGAGAAAAAAACCTCTGAAACATGCACAGGATTGATTTGAAAATCTTCATGATCAGCTAAGGTAAGACCATCTTTTTTACTATTCAGTGTTGTAAAGCTTTGTGTGTTATTGTCTTAAACATCGCAATAACTAGTAAACAATCACTGATCAGGATTGTTCCTAATGCACCTGTTTACAATGACAATTATCGCGAGAACTTGGCGAGATCATTTCATCTCTTTGACAACGAGAGTTTCCTTGAAAAATATATTTAGAGAGTTTAGTTTTTACTTTCCGTCTGTATTCCCCTGTATATTTTTAAAAGAAATCTAACTGTGGTTAATAAATCTGTCAATTTTAAGATTTATTCCAAAAAAAAGCATCGAATTTCTGGCCCCATAGAAATCCATGCCTAGAGCGCTTGCGCGCACTCCGCACATCCGTTTCGATAAAAATACAAACCATTAACTTTTGGAAATTTCTACATATGTGGGACTGCGTCCCATAAAATATGCAGTCTTGGAAGGCAGTTTATAATTTTTATTTTTTTGGCAAAAGCTTCACTTTTGGCCATACTCCATTATGGTTTAATAATGGAAACCTCACCTAGTTAAGTTAAATATGTCATTGGAAATGTATGATCTAAACAGTGCCATGCAGCCGGGAAGCAAACTGGCAATTTAATTACTTTTTAGGCCTTTTTTTTATGGATTCCTCTCGATTGTATTATTTGTCAGTTAAATTTATGCAACTAACCAGTGACACAATAAAGTGGAATGTCAATCAAAAACAGGAAATACAATGATTTACATGTGTATATAATTTTGTCTAATTAGCAAATGTGTTGAGTGATTACAGCACTCAGATGACACTTTTATTGTAATCTAAAGCTTGTAAAAACAAATGTAACATACATGTAAATGAAGGTTGTAAAACATGTTTTGATAACTTTTATGAAACACAAGTCAAATACCTCTTTAAAGGTTTGATATAATGTAATGTTGATATTTGTCAAATTCAACAGCTTATACTCAGTGATTATATATTTAAGTGAAAATTCATAGAAAGCATATGAGTAATTTCTGAAAATTTAAGTCAATTAACCATGTTAACAGGAATGTTATACTTTTTCCCAAATTTTCAATGCAAATAAATGGAATTTTTAACATTAAAAGTGTAGGAAATGGTTTGGTGTTTTAAAATCTTAGTAAAAAAACAGGATTAGTCAATTAAGAGCTAGTTGATTAAGTGGAATTCACTGTATATATGCATACTCTTACATGAAGAATTGACACAAGAATTGAATAAAAAAAATTATTTAATGAATTTTTTTTGTGAAAGAAGTATAAAAAACGAACATTTCCCAGTGATTGGAGACAATGGAATAGGTTTCCACTATTTTATTCAACAGAAAGTATGTACAAACTTTCATGACTTTCTAGTAAAATTGGTGTAAAATAGCGACTGAAATGGAACTCACAGTTTAGGTCTTATTTGAAAGCCTCAAAAGTTTTAGTCTGTGACATTTTATTTTAGAAAAAATGTTCAAATAATTTGAAAATAGGTTTTTATGTCACAATATTTTTTTTAAAAACTCTGTGTAGTTAAACATATAAATCAATATGGCCATGTTGATTAGTACAGTGCTAGGGGGTTATAAGATAGGGTATATTGTATATATTTTTCAAACACATGATTGAAGAAACTACGCTCATTTAAAAGGAAAGAAACCTGGTTTTATAAACTATTTTGAATTCAACAATCAGAAATTTCATGCATTGCATTGGTTGTTCCTATGATTTCTGTGTATCAATTTCCTATGTAAAAGGAAGCATATAAAACAATTTTTATCAATAATCATTGCATTGAATTTGACAGATCTTTGGAATGGAACTTGGTCTAGACTTTGGTGATGATGATTTTGAATCCAAGAAAGAATCTGAACAAAAGAATAAAACATCTTACAATGCAAAGTTTTGTACTGAATTGGTAAGTTATTCATGAAAAATTTTACAAAAAGTTTGCCTGTTGCAATCATGCATACCAGTATATTTTAAAATCTGTATTAACCAAAAAATAATTGAATGGTATATTCCAATATTTTTTGGGGGTCAGTTTGAACTTTATCTTTTAATTATGAACCTTAAATCAACAGAAGCTTACAATATCATAATGCAACAAATTCAAGTTAAAATATGAAAAAAAATTTTTATTTAAATTCTTCCCTTTGAATTTTTAATTTCAACAAAACAAAAGAGTGACCATACTATATGTCTCTGAAAAGAGCCATTTTGCAATAAATCCATCCTAAGAATTTATAAAAAAAATAACAATATCATAGCTTTCTTACATATTAAACAAAATAAGAAACTACGATTTCAATATTGATTTACGATACTACATGTATCCATTTATAAATACATTAAAAACAATCTTATTATCAACACACAATTGATATATCATACTAAGTAGATGACCAGATACATGTTTAACTATTTTATCAGCATGTTCACTTAACAACTATGAATGAAACCTTTGAAAAATCCAAACTCATGCATAATAGATATATATTTATATATATACATGTAAATGTCTTGTGACTACAAGTATTGGTATAAAAATAATAATGATAAAGTTTGGATATTAACAACAAAGTCCTCCGAAATTGCCTTGGAAACAGACAGAGTTGCATTTTTCATGTTGGGAGAGGGTATGGTAAAATAGCCATCTTCTTGAAAATTGGAGAGTTGATATGCAAAACTTTTAAGCTCAAATTTTCACTATGTCATTTAGCTCCAGATTTCTTGTATGAGCTATTGTTGTTGACCAGAATTTATGACTTTTTGGCTGGATTTCATAGAGTGAAAAATCCAGGTTATGAGGCAAGCAAGCCTGCAGATGGGTGAAATGTTCAAAGCAGTTTTCTCAGCAACTACTTATCACAGATCCTTAATATTTGGTATGCAGCATTATCATGGGGTCCTATATGGAAAGATTTGATTTGATTTCTGTTGCTTACCTCCTTCCTGTTCAATGAAATTTTGCAATTTTTGACAGTGACAGATTTTTATTTTTTATAGTGGTACAACTCTGAGACTCCAGATCTTGACAATGCTGGTGTGATTTATAAATTCAGGGGAGATAACCAGTATCATAACCAACAATACATTGCAGCTATTGACCATTACAAAGAGGCTTTAGGTATGTTTGCTTATGAAGTAAAATTCTTTATATCAGTTCTGTTGCTTACCCTTGCCAGTACATGTTGTGTACAATAGAAAATAATGAAATGTGTAATAAGCATACATGACAAAGCTCACATAACTAGCGGTTGTTTAGAAAAACCACAATGGAAAACTACCAGTGGCCTTCAACAAGGCCAGTAGCTAGGTGCTACCAGTAATTGTTGTTTTGCAATCGGCCTATGGTCTAAATCCAGTCCTGAAATAGTCAAAGATAGACCCCCTTCTTAAACATGGAACAGAAAACAGCAAAAAGACAAGTACAAACAAAAGCTTTGTCAAAGATTTCTAGACAGGCACATATAAATAACTGGTCCATCCAGACTTAGATAAAGTACAAGTAATAATTAAAATGTTAGGAAGTTTGCTGTAAAATTCAAGGATGTTTGAAATTTGTGCTTTTAATTGATATAATTTTCAGAAAGTCTTCCTTTAACCAACAAAGTTTTAAGACAAGACATATTGGAATGTATGGCAAGAAGTTACCTTCACGCTGAAAAGTTTGCAGAAGCCTTAGACTTAACACAAAACCTGGTAAATGTTTACATCTCTTATCATAAAAAATATATTAATTCAGCAGCATAGGGGCAATTTAGTCACTTTAATATTGTACTTATTGTTGGTTTAAGATTCAATGGAAATGATAATCGGTGAAACTTTCACATTTGTTTTTTTACTAATGGAAGAAGTGGAAGAAAAGGAACTGTTTGATCCTATTATTGTACTTATTGTTGGTACTAGATTCTACGGAAATGATAATCGTTAAAACTTTCACATTAGTTTTTTTACTAATGGAAAAAGTGGAAGAAAAGGAATTGTTTGATCCTATTACACAAAGCAGGAGGACATGCTTCTCCTTTCATTGGTTTTTTTAACTTATATACTGCGGAAAAAATTGTAGGTGTTAAAAAACAGGGAATATTTTAAAGTTTATTGTTCCTATTAATAACATTGATTCATAACATCATAGCTTTTAATGCATGTGTTAATTTGTCATTTTATTTCTTTTCATACAGGTGATGAATTCCAAAACAACTCCTCAGATATTACAGACCAAATTATTACTCAGTCGAGTTCAGGAGAAGATGCAAGACTTTGATGGTAGTTTAAAAAAGAATAAACTTTGAAGACCAAGCAAATGTATGCATGACAGAAAATTAAAGCTATGCAGCAAATGCTTGTATCTTATTGCAAGATAACAATAGTTTAGCATAATTTTTGGTTATACTAAATCTTTTATCTTGCAGTTCACTTTTTTGTTACACAAACAGGTTTTTTTTCAGCAGTTTTGGGTAAAATACCTATTTCTAAGCCTATATGTAAGAAAAATCCTTCTAAAAACAAGAAACTGTTATACATGATTGAATTATATAAAAAATCAAGAAACAACATGAACATGGAAGCTATTTTTAGCTCATCTGGACCGAAGGTCCATGTGAGCTCTTGCCATCACTTGGCGTCTGTCGTCGTCCGTCGTCCGTCGTCGTTAACATTTTTCAAACGTTAACTCCTCTAACACCATAAGTCCAATGGCTTTTAAATTTGGCACAGTTGTTAATTAGCATAAGTAGTATAAAACTAGCGTGGGGATTTTTGATTCGTTGAAAAACATGGCCACCATGGCTAAAAATAGAACATAGGTGAAAATTGCAGTTTTTTGCAAATAACTCGAAAACGGCTACAGATATCAAAATTCTGGCATAGGGTAAAAGTGATCAGCACCTCAAGGTCTACCTGCCCAGAAATTTTCAAGAAGATCCAACAACTGATGTAGGAGTTATTGCCCTTTTTCTGGATTTTTTCAAAATTTTACACTTATTTAGCCCTATATCTTGAAAACTATACTAGATATTTTAAAAATTCAAATTGCATATGATTAAGCACATCAAGATCTACATTTCATGTAATTAGGTCAAAGCTGTAGAACCATTTCTTTTAAGAGTTATGGCCCTTAAAGCATCAAAATTTACCATTTTTCATTACTTTTACCCTGAATTTCAAAGATTAACTTGTCTGACACCATACATCCAACTTCAACCAAACTTGGCACAGTTGTTTAATAGCATTAATGCTACAATTCTATTGTTTGAATTTTTGATTTGTCAAAAAATATGGCCTCCATGGCTTAAAATAGAACATAGGGGTCAAATTACAGTTTTTTGCAAAAAACTCAAAAACGGTAACAGATATCAAAATTCTGATGGGAGACAAAAGTGATCAGCATCTCAAGATCTACCTGCTCTGAAATTTTCAAGAAGATCCAACAAACGACATAGGAGTTATTGCCCTTTTTTTGGATTTTTAATTTTTTTTTCTCACTTATTTAGCCCTGTATCTTGAAAACTATACAAGATATTTCAAAAATTCAAATTGCATATGATTAAGCACATCAAGATCTACAATTCATGTAATTAGGTCAAAGCTGTAGAACCATTTCTTTTAGGAGTTATGGCCCTTAAAGCGTCAATATTTACCATTGTTCATTACTTTTCCCCTGACTTGTCTGAAACGGTAAGACCAACTGCATCTTAACATGGCACACTGTTTGATAGCTTATATGCTACAACTCTATCGTTCAGATTTTTGATTCGTAAAAAAACATGGCCACCATGGCTAAAAATAGAACATAGGGGCAAATTTCATTTTTTTTGCTAATAACTCAAAACTGGTTTCAGATATCAAAATTGTGCAAGAATCAAAAGTGATCAACATATTAAGATCTACCTGTCTTGAAATTTTGGAAAAGATCTGACTGCTGATGTGGGAGTTATTGTTCTTTTTCCTAATTTTTGCCAAATTTGCACTTATTAAGCTCAATATCTTGTAAACTAACCAAGATATTTCATAAATTTAAATCGCATATGGTTAAGCACAATAATACCTACAAATATATGTATCTGTGTAGTTCAGGTGAGCGATTCAGGCTCTTGGGAGCCTCTTGTTTTGTTTCAAGTTATCTATAAGACAACTTTTTGACAAAGAGGGTAAGATGAGTGCTTAATATTGATAAACTGGAGAAATGAAAATGAAAAAAAAAATTCTTTGCTCTGCACAGCACACACGAAACAGCATGAGCAGTCACCAAGTGTGAAAGGATTTTCTCAACAACTTCTTATCACAGCCTCTTGAAATATACTACACAGCATCAGTATGGTGTTGAAGACCATAAGTTCTATTACAACAACTATGATATGCTTCTTCTGGTTCATCAAAGTCAAGCGTTTTTATTGTTTACCAATTATTCTTCAATATAAATAGAGAGCATATAAAAGATTCTTGTACATCAAAACCTAACTGAATTCCTGAATATATTTGTACTCTTAAGTTGTTATGTTTCAGGTATGGAGGAATCATTAAAGCATTTGTTGACCATGTTTCCCTATACCTACAGTCTATGGATGAAACTAGGTCACTGCTACTTAGGTCAAATGGAAAAATTAGGTCACAACACCCCTGGCTACATCCAAATACAACTGAAAAGATTAACTTGTCTTATAAGAGCTAGGTAAACATGCATATTGTTTGCGATCAAAACCAGTGATTACAAGTAAAGTCATAATGTTTATTCATCAATTTTACACTAATATTTTTCTTGATCAATCAAAATTTCTAATTTTTTAACTCGGTAAAACCTTTATTATGTTTTATGATAGTGTTTGCTCTAATGTGAACTTTAATTCTTACCAGACTTTGTTTTTTTATATCCTTCAATAGAAGCAATTTTCACAGTGACTAGTTATGCCAAATACCCAGTACATGAGAACTTGTTTAGCTTAGTTAACACATATAATTCCCTGTACTTGGAAAAAAAACATGTATGTTCTTTCTTTGAGAGAGTCTTTGTCTGCTTTTGTTTTGTTTCTATACCTCTATCAAACAAAGTTTATGGGTACAAAGGAATCATCCCGGCTCTGTCCATATATCTCATAAGTGCATCTCCTTTTAAATGTCTTGCAAGAATATTTATGAAAGTTTACATGAATAAAAAGTACTATGGAAATGTGCATGAAGAAATTGAATTGCTCTATGATATCATCCTGACAAGAAAGATAATTCAACATAATAGTGTTTTTTTCCATCTAAAGTTCAATATGAAGTGGGAATATCTTTTTCCACACTCATAGTATTCCTTGTATCATCTTTTGTATATTTATTTATTTTTTCTGTTACAGACTTTTAATAAAGAACATATTAAGAAATGCAGAGTCAGCCTTCAAACCAAAATTGATAAAACTGTCTACAGAGGTAATTCTATTTTAGAATTGTGAAGCTCAAAACATATTTGTCTTGTTTTAAATAAAAAGTTAAAGATGGAAAAATCACAAAAAAGTTCTAAGCAGGAAATTTTGCTATGGTTAACAAGGGTATTGTTTACTCTAGATTTATCAATGGTGCTCAAACATCTAGCATGAAATCATGAATGACTGGTTCAAAGATCAAAAGTCACCCACGTTCTGTTATATTCTGTTTCTTGTTTTTTTTTCTTTAAAATTTGTGGATCATTTTATCAAAGGAACATATCAGTTATAAAATTTCAATATTGTTGGCAGAATTATCTATTGCATTTATTTGCAAAAGTGCATAACTGGTAAAAAAAAACAACAACAAAAAAAAACAACAAATAAATTCATGAGTATGATTAATCATTAGTTTTAAAAATAATGTTAATTCAAATTATTTTTTTGCAGCTAGAAGCAGACCAAAAATCTTTAGATGTGTCAGAAAGTTTGGTGTCAACAGCTACAAAAGTAAATAATTTTGGTTTTGTACATCATTGTAAACATCCAACTTTGAATGCATGAAAATATCTAAGGCTGTCTGATGGGTTAACTGTAATATGATTTGTTTTATCTCCAATTTATCAGTTTAGCTTAATCAACTCAAACTTGAAATTCTGCAGGAGAACTTAATAATGTTTATCAAATGATTTTGACATTAAAAACGCAATTTACATCATCTATACTATCTTCTGAAGATTATAGGGTTTCTAATTTCAGCTCTGCAAGTCTGTACTTTCCACAGCTAATTTTTTGTAACAGTTTCCCCATATAAAACTTTTTACACCCATTTGAAAATATGCTGCTATTGGTCTATTTCAAATCTGTACTGTATTTTTAAAGCCTGACCATGTATGTGCATTTGGCATATAGTTTTACCCTTGTCTGTTTGTCCGTAACACTTTGGTTAAGTTCTTGGTTTGTCTGTAACACTTTGGTTAAGTTCTTGGTTTGTCAGTAACACTTTGGTTAAGTTCTTGGTTTGTCTGTAACACTTTGGTTAAGTTCTTGGTTTGTCTGTAACACTTTGGTTAAGTTCTTGGTTTGTCTGTAACACTTTGGTTAAGTTCTTGGTTTGTCTGTAACACTTTGGTTAAGTTCTTGGTTTGTCTGTAACACTTTGGTTAAGGTCCATTACTCGGATACTAGATGTTTGGGGTCAATGATATTTTATCACTAAATGGGTCTTGGGTAGGGCTACACCACCCACTAGAAATTATGTCACTGTGACCTATATTTAATGCATGAGTGGCCTCGATTAAGCTCTTGGTTAAGGTCCATATCTCAGATACTACATGTTGGGGGTTAATGGTATTTCACCACTAGATCAATAGATATTGGGTCACTGTGACCTATATTTTATGCATGAACCACTTTCACATGACTTTGGTTAAGTTCTTTGTTAAGATCCATATCTTGGATACTAGATGTTGGGGGGGGGGGGGGGTCAATGCTATTTCACCACTAGATAGGTCTTGGGTAGGGCTACACCCCAACTAGAACTTACGTCACTGTGACCTATATTTTATGCATGAATGACTTTAGTTCAGTTCTTGGTAAAGGTCCATATCTAGGATACTACAGGTCAATGGTATTTCATCACTTGATGTGTCTTGGGTAACATGACACTAATTAATAGAAATTGGGTCATTGTTACCTATATTTATGCATGAATGACTTTGGTTAAGTTCTTGGTTAATGTCCATATCTCAGATACTAGATGTTAAGGGACAATGACATTTCACCACTAGATATGTCTTGGGTAACATGACACCAATCAATAGAAATTGAGTCACTGTGACCTATATTTTATGCATGAACAACTTTGGTTAAGTTCTTGCTTAAGGTCCATAGTTGGTAACTACATGTTAGGGGTCAATGAAATTTCACTACTAGTTTTGGTAACAGGGCACCACTGACAAGAAATTAGGTCACTGTGGCCTATATTTTACGCAAGAACACTTTTGATTAATATCTTGGTAAAGGTGCATATCCCAGGTAATACACATTGAAGGCCAATGATATTGCAAGTACGGGAGTGCCATTCTGTGGCTCATAGACACATTTTCCAGTTTTTCTTTTTTCTTGTTTTTAGAATTTCAATTTGTATGTTGGCTGAAAATGTCTTTGGTTTTTGTATACTTTTCATATAGTTTAAAATTTATTATAAAAGAAAGTTGCAATGCATGCGAAACACACCCAAGGTGAGATAACATAAAGAATTTTCTTTCCTATTTTAGCACTTAAGAGAAGATATTTGTCAAAATGAGGAAAGTTCTGACGAGACAATAGAGAATAATGATAAATCTACAGTAAGTTTTTGTTTAACAGAAAAAATATATGTTGTGGAATAGGTGTACATGACACAAACTTCATAAATCAACAGCAATAAGATAATAGACTAATGTGACTGGTGATTTCTGCTGACATTCATGCAATTAGATGCCTATCAAAATATGATATTCAAACAATCCTACAATTATCAAAGAAATACCACATTCTAGACAAACAACTTTCGGATACCCCATTGGTAACTCTGCTTCTTTCAAAAAAAGATGACAAATACAAACTTTGACAACAATTCTGGTGTAGGACAAATATTTGATTGAAAGATTCATTTGATAGTGGTATTTATTTTATTTAAATTATAAAAATATTTAAATATATGATATACATATTTTAGCTGACCTAATATTGTCCTTGTTTCAATAAATCTGTGCAATGGAAAAGTGCAGTTTACCTATCTAAATGTATTATTGTCATCATTGTATTTTCAGGATGTTTTGCCACAGACAGATCAGGGTAGTTTTGATCAAAAATGGTTCTCTTGGATTGAAAATGAACAATGTATAGAGAATATAAGCACATAGAATTAATAATTAATTACAAATTGAAAATAATTGTTTTTAATTCAACACTAGTATTTGTTCCAAGGAGCAAGGAGGTACATTTTGTACCAATGGGGTATTCAAATGTCAAAAGTCCAAAAGGGCAAGGATAAAACCAGTAAATGTGAAGGAAAACAGCACGCACAAACAGACAACATAAAAACTCAAAATTACTGAATAGCAATTAATAATGTGAACTCAGTCATAACAAGAGTGAACTCATTTGGCCCAGAAGAGTAAGCAATTCCTGCTTGACACAGCACACCTATCATGTTGCCAATGGTCAATTTAGAGTGTCAAATCCTGTCAAGGAGGACAAAACTAAACCCTATGACTATCCAACATCTGCACTCATCTGAGAGATAGTATTTTATTTTTGTCTATGAGTACATAAGTTCATAAAATTTCTTAAGTAAAGACTACAGCTGAAGAGCAACATAACCTTTTGCTTGCAATTTGTGTTTGACATACTCTACCTAGGATATCATTGTAAGTTCCACAAAAACGCAGAGGTTCCAAAAGGGCATCCAAATGTCAAAGTCTGAAAGGGCAGAGACAAAACCAGCAAACACAAACTAGGACAGAACGAAAAAACAAACAAAACATATACCGGGTATGACAAACCAACATATGCATCCATCTAAGAGATGGAAAACTCTGGAATAAACAAAATCAGTTGTGATATGTAAACTCCATAAGTTGGAGAGGACAGAATATCATTGCTACAAATGAAGGAAAAGTTGACAATTGGAAAGTTGAAGTCTTCCAATGGTTTCAAATATTCCTTAAATTACTAGTATTTACTTTATTGTGTCCCTATTACACTTACTAACAGATCTATTTTTGCACTTTTTATGGCCAAATTGGTGCCCATATATATGGTCAGAAGAAAAAGTATTACTATTACACACGTATGCCTGTCTACCATTGTCTGTCAGGGGCCTGGGTGGCTGAGTGGTCTAAGGCACTGGTTTAAATACCACACTATTGATCACTAGCCGATCACCTCTGAGCTGGTGTTCGAGTCCCATTTGTATTTAACAACAAGAGGCTCCCAGGAGCCTGAATCGCTCACCTGGTCTCAATGTCGACCCTAAAAAGACTTTTCTAGAGCTAAATGAACTGAACATTTAAGCAAGCAATAGCTTCTCTCTGTCTGCAATAGTTTTCATTCCATAGGCCAAAAACATGAAAAAACGTTATTTTAGGGGCTGTAACCCCTATAAGGGGTCATCTGACAACTTCGACCCTATGAAAACTTTTGTAGAGCTAAATGAACTGAACATTTAAGCAAGCAACTGCTTCACTCTATCTGCTATAGTTTTCATTTTATAGGCCAAAACATGAAAGAACGTTATATTAGGGGCCTTAATTCCTATAAGGGGACATCTGAAAACTTTGACCCTATGGAGACTTTGGTAGAGCTAAATAAGCTGAACATTTAAGCAAGCAATAGCTTCTCTCTATCTGCAATAGTTTTCATTCCATAGGCCAAAAACATGAAAGAACGTTATATTAGGGGCCGTAACCCTTATAAGGGGACATCTGACAACTTTGACCTTATGGAGACTTTGGTAGAGCTAAATAAGCTGAACATTTAAGCAAGCAATAGCTTCTCTCTATCTGAATTAGTTTTCATTCTATAGGCCAACAACATGAAAAAACGTTATTTTAAGGGCTGTAACCCCTATAAGGGGTCATCTGACAACTTCGACCCTATGGAGACTTTTGTAGAGCTAAATGAGCTGAACATTTAAGCAAGCAACAACTTTTCTCTATCTGTCATAGTTTTCATTCTATAAGCCAAAAACATGAAAAAATGCTATTTTTCACCTTTAAGGGGCCGTAACTCCTATAAGGGGTCATCTGACAACTTCGACCCAATGGAGACTTTTGTAGAGCTTTTGATGCTGAAGCAGTAGCGTGGCATCAGATTTCATCTATCTCTTATACTTTTTGATTTACAAGCCAAAAACAGAAGTCTGACCCTCCTGGTCTATTTTTAGTAACGGCGGCCATGTTGTTTGGACGGCGGTCACCATTTGTGCAATCTTGGTAGAGGACATCCCATAGATGAAGTGTGCAAAGTTTCAAAGCAATCCCTTCAGTCATTTCAGAGGAGAAGATTTTCAAAGAAAAGTTAACGACGACGGACGACGACGACGACGGACGACGACGGACGCCAAGTGATGGCAATAGCTCACATGGACCTTCGGTCCAGGTGAGCTAAAAAAGGGACTTCCCCAACTGTATGTGATTAGGTTTGTCAGTTACCTGCCCAAGGTCGGTGGTTTTCCTCCGGGTACTCCGGTTTCCTCCCCCATCAAACACTGACCGCCCTACATGGCCCAGGTGCGTCATTAAGGGCCTCAAACACCAACACACACACACACACCCATTGTCTGTCTGTCTTACTGTAAAATCTGAGTTAAGATCCATTACATACATACCATTCCTTATCTCATAAACACTAGATCTTTTTCACAGAAGTATTTACAGATAAACTATCTTATTAAACTAGAATGGCAGTCTCTATGAAAAACAAATGTTGTCTGCATCTAAAAATATTTAGTAAACAGGAAGTAGATGAGTTACAGGTATAAAATTGCTTTACACTATATAGTAGAGGGGGCTGATGGGTTTATTTCGTTCTCTGTTTTTGGCAATTTTTATTTTCCATGAATTGTGATTTGTTGAAATATTTTTCCATGCATTGTGATTGGATATTGCACATGAACTGTTCTCAGCAAAGTGTTTTGTCTGTGATTCGTATTGGGCATTCTTTACATTGATACACAGTCAAACTTTTATCCATGAACAAAAAATTAGCCATATTTCCGTGTTTCTTAATTTGCATTTTTTATTCTTCCTGATCAAGACCCCCTATAGTACTGTAGGAGGAAACCACATGCCAAATATCAAGAGACTGTGACATGTAGTTGCTCTGAAAACTGTGATGGAATTTGTTGTGACGCCGCTGGACAGTGCAAGAGGATGGATAGTGTCTAAGTGACTCCCATATGTCGCTCTGCAACATGTTGCAGGCAACAAAATAAAAGTAAAGTAAACAAAAACTGATTTATTTTTTAACCATCACATACTATTAAATATAACATCTTTACAACATGTTATATATTGACAAATAAAGTTTGCATTACATTCTATAAAGCTTTAGAAATGATGATTCTGACATATAATAAGATGAAAGCAATATGTCTTAGTTGTTTAAGATGATTATCTAGTGAAATTCATGTTATGACATGTACAAAATATAATTACATTTCAGAACAAGTTAAAGATTTGTAGTATTGTAATAAATAATAATGCTGTGGCATTATCTTAACTTAAATATAAACAGAAATAGGGCATCTTAGATACCCTCACATGACTCTGAAAAAGACCTACAAACTTATACTCAAATTCAGAATAGTGGTACCTTTATCAATTGAATTTAAATGACACCAACCAGTTTGAAAATTAGGTGTCTTAAGAGAAGAAAGAGGTTTAAAATTATGTCAGTGAAGCTGGTCAGCCATGACACATCTGTTGAAGTAAAACTCATAAAAAGAATATCACTTCAAGTAGAAATTTAAATGGATCAAACTGACCATTTGATCAGTAATTATTGGACAGGTGAGATCCATTTAAATTTCTACCTGAATTGATATGCTTCATGATTTAATACTAACAACAGGTGCTTCATGGCTCAACAACTTCACTGACCTAATATTAAACCTCTTTCTTCTCTTAAGACACCTAATTGGCAAACCTGTTGGTGTCATTTCAATTCAATTGAAAAAGGTACCACTATTCTGAATTTGAGTATAAACATTTTCTGGGAATTTTACTGAAACTAAAACCTGACCTTTATTTAAATGGATATAAACACCTTTGTGCAAAATTTAAAATTATCAGGGACAAACGTTAAAACTTAAAGGATGGTTAACTTTAATTGTGTTGTGGAATATAGAATTGATTAATTTGAAATATTTTAAATGAAGATTCAAAACTTAAGATTTTTTAAACAAAACAATCATGTTAGGTAAACAACAATATAATGATAAAAATTGAGAATACTGTGGTTTCATTTAAATTATTTGTTAGGTACAAATTTTCATAAGCGACAGTCAACCATGAAATTAAGAATCCAATGAAGTGTAAATTTTGCAATGATTCCTAATTGAAACATTTTCTATTAACCACAAAATAAAAAATCCAATGAAATGTATCTTTTGGGTTGGAATTCACAAAACAATTAATGAATCTACAGTATATCATTACAGTATTTTTCATGTTAATAGTACAATGTTTATTTGTGCATAAACCACAATATCAATAATGATGTTATGACAAAACTTGGTGCTTTACATACGATATATTTGTGCATACAAAACAAATACATGAACATATTCAAGATAACCTTTGGATGAGACCATTTTTTTATGCCAGTATAAAATTTTGCCATAGGACAAAACCAAGCAACATTGTTTCAAAGGTGAACTTTAAGAAAGGCGACTTTGAAAACTAAAGACTGTACTTGTTTTGAATGCATTGGTAAATTATGAAATTAAGGAACCTTGGTTACATGGCACTGGGGTTATTTTATGCATAAATTCTTTTTTTTGTAATCAAGCTGACAGGTGTCAAGCTTTCACTCTTGAACAAGTGTAAACTACATGTATCACTTTCACAAGAACATGGAATAATAAACATAAATATGGTATGTGAATAATGAAGGCAAATGAACCTTAAATGGAACATGACGGATCAGGATCTTGGAATATTGCTACTGTGAACAAGTAACTATAAAAATGGAAATTTTGTTATAAAAGTTTTCCATTATTAGTCCTGCTTTAAAGTCTGGGACATAAGTGTAAGCTGAACATACAATGTAATACATGTATTGATATGGCTGTATCATGCATGAATAAAAGACAAAACATAAAACATTATATATATCAACATCTCAATAGATTCCTATATTATTTATAGTGTATAAATAATTTTTTACATTTATTCCTATTAATGTAGAATTGAAAGGGGGACAAAAATCTTATCAGGTTTCTTAGAAAAGTTTGAGTAACTTAAAACATCCTCACACCAATTGAATAAATGCAATCTATTTAAAAAACTAAATTCAAATAGAAAACACCACTTTAAGATATAAGAGAATACTCAAGTTCTTGTTACTTATCAAAGCATGTAAAAATATTTGTTCATAAAAAACCTAGAATTATTTAAAAAAAGAAACAAAAATATTTTTTAAAACCCTAATTTCAGTTCTAAATAAAATACATAAAATAAACATTAACCAGATCCTCAAAAATATTACATCCAATCCAATTCCATTGTCCTATATCTCATTACTTTTTATTATTGTCCTTAAAATATTCATGTGACTGGGGAAATTTATCAGGTACGAAGTCTCTATCATTCTTTAGTCTGTTTATCACAGCTGACTGTACGTTATTGTCATATTCTGTTACAATATCTGTATTTTCTTCGATTTCTTTCGATAAATTGTCCATACTACTTATAGGTTCCACACCAGCAGTGACTGTTGCTCGTCTTAATGCATGCTGAAGAGAATGAGCTGGATTAGGATATTCCATTGGCTGATTTAGCTGTGTAAACAAAAATAAACAAATAATTAAAGTTTAAAGGCCTGCAAAATAAATTAAAGTTAGAAATTAACAGGCCTAAAATATCAATGACAACTCCCTTGTCATGTTTTCTGAGAATTTAAAAATTCAAAGGACGATATATACCAAAAAATTTCAAAGATAAAAATTTCCAGACAACATGCACAACTTATTATGAACAAATCTTATTGAATTCTGTTCATTAGTTTCAGAGGAGTTGAGTAGAATACCCTTGTGATAAACAGACATGACAAAATCAATATGTCTCTCCACTAAAGTGGGTGCACCAAGAAATATTCTCAAATGTTAATTGGCTTCTTTTGAAATAATTGTCCTGTATAGTATGTGATAGTTTAGACCTGTGTAATGTTTTCTGCATCTTGTACCACCTCTTGCATTCAGTTTAAAATATAAAGACACAATTGTATTTGATGCTCATGATCAACTAGCATAGGAAATTTTCACCACCACTAACAGCCCTATGAAGCATATATCATATATTTAAGTAATCATATAGTGTTTTTTAATATAAATTATGAGACAAAACCCACTACCTATACCATATACCCTATATCGCATGACCTAGGCTATATCACATACCCTATATCCCACCTCTATCCCAAAACACAAAGGTAAAAAACAAAATGTTACGATGTATAAATATATGATATAACGACTTCCTTGATACAGCCACACGGCTGACAAGTAAATTGTTAACACAGGGGTACGTTGCTCCCAGGTTGTTGTCATCACTCAAGAAATTTTACAGACGACATCATGTGCTTGTATACAAATACGGGATTTCTATCTCTCAGATGAGCACAGATGTTGGTTTGACATAGAGTTTTCAGGGTTCACCACAGGCTATTTAAGGGCGGTGCTCCCCCACTCTTGAATTTGTTTCCCCCACCCTTGAATTTTGAGCTCCACACTAAAGTTTGACTTTCTGCCTATAAACAATAGTTATTTTTAATAGAAAATGTATGTATTTTGTGATTTATAGCCAAAACAGAACTGGGAAAACAAAAACAAGACATTTGCAAGACTTATAATACTATTTTGAATGAAAATCAAAAATTTTTGAGTTAATGAAAAGCGTCATTGCAGATTTGCACCACTCTTGGATTTTGGACTGGGGTGATCCCTGGTTTTGTAATGTCATGCTTTCCGGATTTGACCAACACTTAATCGATCTTTGGCAACGTGACAGGTGTGCTATAGCAAGCAGGAACTGCTTACTCTTCCGGAGCACCTGAGTTCACTCTCGTTTCGACTTGAGTTCGCGTTGCTGAATGCGGTTTTGTTGTTATGTGTGTTTGTGTTTTATGTTGTTATGTGGTTTGTTTTGTTGTGATGATTTTTGTCTGCCGGTTTTGTCTTTGTCTTTACGGTTTTATGATACTGATTACCCCTTGGGTACACCTTTGCTTCATTAATATAAAATGGCTAATTATGTACCACATGCTGTATAAACCCTCGACCCTTATCAACCTCAGGCCGGTGACCCTCAGTGTGATATAGATATCTCAGGTTTTTAACAGCATCTGGTACAGATTTAGACATGTAATATTCAGTATATACAAACCTTTCTACGTTTTGCTGGCATGCCTTGGTAGTAAGCATCACTGTACGGTGGTTGATGTCTTTGTGTTTTTTGCTTCTGTATATCCCCATTTATAATTGGAACCCATTCTTCTGGGATTTCTCTTTGCCAAGAAGTATCTCCATTTGTACTGGTTGAAGGTTCCCCTCCTGTGGCCCCATTTTGTACTGGTTCACCAACAGCAGCTCCACCTGGACTTGCCATGGTAACAGTTTCCTTGACATTAGCAGCACCACTAGGTGAGGGCTTATTTTCTATTTTTGTTTCAACTTCCATAGACTGTAAACATATGAATATTTCCATTAAAACAAGGAATTTATTGTTAACACCTGCTTGAATTTTCTATTAACTGGTATATATAATTTTGTAACCATTTAAACACTTTTCAAGCTACCTCAGATTATGGTGAAAATTTTACTTTCATGGGATATCAATTTTCAAGAATTTGACAAATCTTGAAATTTGATTCTTTGTAAATAACAAATTTGGTATTGATTCCGAAAATGAACCTAAAAACCATAATTTCTTTAATTAACAAATATTCATTTGACTCTCTATGCACACAAATTTGCTGTTTGCTTTTATCTATCCCGGCACTTAGTTGCATAATTCTTGATAAGTTACTGCATAGGGAGAAAGTTTGGCAAATTTAATCCATAGGAGCTTCTTGAGAGGATGGTTTTCAGGTGTGTTTACCTGTGGAGACTCTACAGCTGAAGCCCCTGGACTAGTTTCCATGGGAGCTTCTTGAGAGGGTGGTTTTCATGGGTGTTTACCTGTGGAGACTCTACAGCTGAAGCCCCTGGACTAGTTTCCATGGGAGCTTCTTGAGAGGGTGGTTTTCATGGGTGTTTTACCTGTGGAGACTCTACAGCTGAAGCCCCAGGACTAGTTTCCATGGGAGCTTCTTGAGAGGGTGGTTTTCATGGGTGTTTTACCTGTGGAGACTCTACAGCTGAAGCCCCAGGACTAGTTTCCATGGGAGCTTCTTGAGAGGGTGGTTTTCATGGGTGTTTTACCTGTGGAGACTCTACAGCTGAAGCCCCAGGACTAGTTTCCATGGGAGCTTCTTGAGAGGGTGGTTTTCATGGGTGTTTTACCTGTGGAGACTCTACAGCTGAAGCCCCAGGACTAGTTTCCATGGGAGCTTCTTGAGAGGGTGGTTTGGAAGCCTGGCTTGGGGTTTCCCTCTCTACAAGGAACTGTTCCAGTCTGTCAGGCTGGATTGTTATAGACGGGGCAAAGCTATTCAGCTGCTGGGTTGTTGTCATACTCATCCACTGCTGTATCAGAGGATTTACTCCTGTTGTTATATGAGTCTGTAAAACATAGCATAATTTGGGGTATAGATGAAAGTTTTCTTCCCTAAATATTACTGTTGTCAAATGGACCAAATCAAAGGTTTTAATGTGACTAAAACAAAGACAAGAATGTTATTTTTTTAAACTGGTGCAGATAGCAAAATATTCAGACACTAACATGACTTAATGCTTTAACAGCTAACTATTTCTATTTGATTTGCAGATGAAGCCTTAAAACCATTATAAAATAATAATTTGTAGATTCTTATCCAAATTTCTTGACAAAATGGGGAAGGCTGGCAATTTAATTTTTTCTTTCTTTCCATTTTGATTAAATGTTTTGCAATTCAAAAGGAAATGAACCCAAAATGAACATAACTTGCCAAAAAATCACAATAATTTTTTTCAGTCAGCAGAAATATTCAGGGCAGGAAGGGATGAGAATCTGAATATTTTTTAATATAAGTCTTAATTTCTGTCTCATTCCAATTTTACATCTTCTTGTAAACTATGTTTGTTTCCTGATTATGACTGCTTTCATGCCGATTGAATATACTGAGATGCTACTTAAGATGTATTTACTTAATTAAAAGATACTTACTAATCTATTTTCTACAAGTCTGTTCATTGCTGGCATTCCACCTACTAAACAATGACGAGTAATGGCCAAAAGTTCTGAAATGGCTTGTCGTAATCTCAGATACAAAGTTGGTCCAAAGTTCTCATCACCACCTATATAAAAATAATGTACCATTCACATGAAATTTCAATTCATACAACCAAAGAGGATATTTCTGTGTAGTTTGATTTGCATTTATTTGTTATTAAATGTGTTCCAGAGTTTAATATTTTGAAAACATCCTTTATTTTATTTAATAGCATTTAACATGGAAATACATCATGGCATATTTTTCTATTTCACGATAAAATCGTAAATAAACTCTCGATGAAATTTTCTTTTTTTAAAACAAGTGCTTTTTACAAACAAAATTTGGGTTTAATGAAACCTGATAAACGTGTAAAAGCACTGCTTACATTGACGGTTGCTGGCTGCTTTTCATTACAGATGTTTATAAATGACATTGGTATTTAAAGTATGTTTCACTCATTCCACTTATTATTACATTCACTTATATTACTCCTTCAATGTTATTGTACACAATCGTCAACATAATGTACATGTTAGATTTGCTAACAATAATAATAGAACATGACTGTACTTCAAAGGAGCCCTGCTTATGAAGCATTTCAACCAAACAAAAGAAAAAAAAGTTTGGATATGGAAGTCAATTTTGGAGAATGTTATTATGTAATATGAACATGTTTATAAAAGAAATGCAAAGAAATTCAAGGTACTAACAATGTAAAATTCTAAAGTAAAAAGCATCATAGTTGGTACCACTAGACTTATGTCGTTATGGAGGCAGTCATATATGCATATTCTCCATATTTTTAGTCCCCTACCGGCGAAAGCCGAAGGGGACTATAGGTTTGCGCTCTGTCCGTCTGTCTGTCACGCCTCAGTTTTCCGCACTTTTTTTCTAAATGCTTATAGATAATGAACTGATTTTTGGTATGTGAGTTTACCTTGATGAGTTACAGATCAAGTTTGAGTTTCGTGCCAGTCCACAAATTTTTATGGGTTATGGCCCTTTGAACTTTGAAAATTCACTAAAATTTCAGTTTTCCGCACTTTTTTTCTAAACGCTTATAGATAATGAACTGATTTTTTGTATGTGAGTTTATCTTGATGAGCTACAGATCAAGTTTGAGTTTCGTGCTGGTCCACAAACTTTAATGGGAGTTATGGCCCTTTGAACTTTAAAAATTCACTAAAATTTCAGTTTTCCGCACTTTTTTTTCTAAACGCTTTTAGATAATGAACTGATTTTCGTATGTGAGTTTACCTTGATGAGTTACAGATCAAGATTGAGTTTTGTGCTCGTCCACAAATTTTTATGGGAGTTATGGCCCTTTGAACTTTGAAAATTCACTAAATTTTCAGTTTTCCACACTTTTTTTCTAAACGCTTATAGATAATGAACTGATTTTTGGTATGTGGGTTTTCCTTGATGAGTTACAGATCAAGTTTGAGTTTCCTGCGGGTCCACAAATTGTTATGGAAGTTATGGCACTTTGAAGTTAGAAAATCCATTGCAATTTTATTTTCTACACTTTTTTATTGTTCCTTGTAGATAATAAACTGATCAAGTTTAGGTATTCATTTGTTTGACAAATTGTTACCAGTGACTGAAATATGAGGCCGGTAGGGGACTATGTATTGTTTTGCAATACTCTCAGAATGCTTGTTTTTTATAATGTGACAATAAACCCTTTGCATTAGCTACGGTCACAAACTTACCTCTGGCCTGCATTATAAAGGTAATAATTTCTCTCAGCTGTGATCTCAAGAAACTTTTCATTGTTTTAACAAAATCTATATCTGGCTTGAATTCTGCTACAGTCTGAAAAAAATGTACAAAGCATGTATTTCTTATTTTGTGACACAAAAAACTTTTTATTAATGAGAGATATTTTCTTTCTGTGAAAGTACCATGATGTCATATACATGATTTTAACCAGCTTGTTGAATTAAGCTAGGCCACATCTGATTTTACTTTGAAACTCAAAATCTATAACACCATTGAATACTAAAGCGACGTGCCAAAAGTATTGCAACATCTAAAAATTTCCTTAACAAATCAACCAAAGGACTAAAGCCACAAACCCTCATATTTGGCCCTAAATCGGGCAATTTTTTCAAATGCATTTGTTAGATAAGATTTTTGTGGCCAAGTAGTCTAGAATGATTACTTGTTACAAAACAAAATCAATTTTAAAGTTTTCTGTACTCGTGACGTTGTAATGACGTCATAAAGTGACGCTAAAATTGAAAATATGCTAATTTCAGCTAAATTTCACAATTTTCCACCTGGTTTTTGGTGAAAATGACATGGGCCCCACCCCTCGCCCAAAAATATTTTTGCTTAAATTTTATAAATACATTATTTTCTTCATATTTCAAAAAAAAATTTCGATGGGCGAGGGGTGGCGCCACATAGAAAATCACAAAATTGTGACTGAAAAACAAGTCATTTTGGCCAAAAAGTGAAAAATCACTGATTTAGGCTACAGTCAAACCTGTCTATAGTGACCCTTCAAGGGACCTTGACAAAAAGGTCACTACAGACAGGGGGTCTTTATATAGAGGTTGTCGAGATAAAAGTATAATGTTAGGTATGTGTATTGGTATTAGCTGATGCACAGTTTCCATAGATCTATAGAAAGTACATGTATACTGATTTGTTCATGACCTTTTGAAACCATACAATAGACTATTTAACTTGCAATATTTCGTGAATATTTTTGAACATTCTATGTCTTGAAAATTTATCTAAAACTTTGTTAAATACATGTTTTAATCTAGGTTTACAGTATTTTTTTTTATATAATTATGTAGTTTTGAAGTATATTTCTAAAAATCATTTTATCTTATTATATCTTATTCATAAGTAAAGGTAATGTTACTAAAAAAATTCTCATATTAAAATCATAAAAAATATCTGCATTTGCTTACTATGGTATTACATTTCATAAATCTAGAATTAACAACATTATTTCTTCCCATTTTTTTAAGACATAAAAGTTAAACTGACCCTGACACAAGTAATTAGTGATAATTACAACTTATAACTTCCTCAAATTTACCTAAATACTAATTACTAAAGATTAAAGAAAGGTGACACTTCCTAATTAGCTTTGATCTGACAGCTAACCCAAGCCAATTAACAATCATTTGCACTAATTCAAGGTCCTTGTAAACTGTACTGCAAGAAAATATAGTTTGTATTGCTTAAAGCAGTCAACTGTATTGCAAGAAAATGTAGTTGATAAGGCCAAAAGCAGTAAACTGTATAATAAGAAAATGAATATGGTAAGGCCAAAAGCAGACAATGGTATTGCAGAAAAAATGTAGTTGGTTAGACCAAAAGGAGTAAACTGTGTTGCAATAAAATGAAGTTGGTAATGCTTAAAGCAGTCAACAGTATTGCAAGAAAAGAAATTTGTAAGGCCTAAGAAGTCAACTGTTTGCATGAAAATAAATTGGTTAGGCCTAAGCAGTCAATTGTATTGCAGTGAAATGTAGTAGGTTAGGCCAAAAGCAGTTACACATGTATTTTTGAAGGGTTAGGGTACTTGAAAATTCATGTATACACCATAATCAAATCTTTTCTCTTTTAACACAGACATCCAGCTATACATACACAAATTTTGGTGTAAAACAAACCAATTTTGAAATTTGAGTATTAAAAGGGCCAAATATGGGGGTTCGTGGCTCTAGTCCTTTACATTTTTTTAAAAATTATTGTGAAGTCATTTGTTTTTATGTAGATGTGAATTTAATAGGAGAATATTAGTCAAATTTTGTTGTTTTGTTAGGGATTTTTTTTTATGTTGCAATAATTTGGCATGTCACTGTACCTACTCTACAATTTACTGATCTAACTACCTCAATATTTTGCAATTCTGGCTCCATATTAACTATCATTCTGTCAACTCCAGCAATGATATTCTCTTCTGTTGGTGGTCCACTATTCAGAACCCTACCACCTATAAAGTCTTGTAAGGGAGCACGGATACGATTCAAGGCAGCTGGATTACCATAAAATATTTGTAGTAAATCTGGTATGGTCAGATGTCTAGAGATACAGTTGAACAAATCATTGATAAATGTACCTAGAAAGTAAAAAGAAAATAGAATATTTAGTTTATTTGGGATAATGATCATTGTCCCTTTCAAAATCAATGAGTGACACAGGGCAGTTAGACATTTTGGCAAAGGGAATATAGTGCACTAAATTCTCTTATAAACATTGCGCAAGCAACTGACAAATATACATCTACACATTTAAAGTTAAATTTTAATAGGTTTTTCTACAAAATTGTGTTTACATGTATTGAGTCATTATTTCAACACTCATTTTCAAATCTGAAATTTCCAAAATTAAGTGATTTTTTTTTCAAATCAAAACATTCAGACTTCAGGATCAGGATCCTATTTTACACATTTCTACGATAGTTACCATGTCAGGACCAATGCAGTTTTCTCCTCTCTGTATTTTTGCTAATTGTTGTTATTGCAATTATGCAGATTTTGTTTCCAACCTCCTTTCATTGATTCTTTCTTACCTTCTTCCAAGTTTCCATCACCATCTCCTAGAGAGTTAATAAAGTCTGATATCGACTGGGAAGGAGGCTGACCCATGGCAGTCTGAGACACCATACTGCCTATGCCTGACACTAGACGAGTGAAAGCTTCGTCAGACATCACTGTGGGACCTGACGATGATGTCCTTGTACCGGTGGTACTTGATGAGTTTGTAGATGAGGGGGTAGAGGAAGAGCTGGAGGAGGAAGTTGTTCTCTGAAAAATGAATGTATTCTTAACTTCTGAAGCAATCAAAATCTGTTTACTCTTTTGGACCCGGTTAAATGTTGTGAGGACAAAACAGGTATTTTTACTGTTTTCTATAAAGATGTTATGGAAATGTTAAAATCCGAGAAAGTTTTTAGGCTATGAAGCTTTCATAAATGAAAAAGACATTAGAAAAAAATAAAAATTGTTTGCTTGGCACTGTGTTTAATGGTCAGTTTTGCTGTAACAGTTAAGTCATGTGCAATGTAATTAATTGTGAATACATGTGCAAAAGCACAACTTTAGGTTTCATGTCACAATTTCGTCTTTATGGCATTTTTCCAACAAGAAGTATGGTGTACCAATGGAATGATTAGGTACGTAGATAATGAGAAAAGCAATGCATGCCATGAAAACAGCTATCCCTCTAATGTATGCGATAATTGATCATAACTAATACTTTTGTATACATGGTATTATAAATCCATAATTTTGTCTCTTGTTTCTAACTTCTATAAAAATTGAGATCAGTGCAACTGACACTTATCATTAACTATACTTACAGCAGCATTTGAAGCTGTCTGTAGAAAGTCTCTAAGCATAGTAGCATAGTTCTGCTCTCCCTGTGGTGGGCGGGGCATACTTCCTAGTGGGTGTGGCATACTTCCTGGTGGGCGTGGCATTCTCTGCATACCAGGTTGTGATGTAAAGATGGTGGAGAAAGCCTGAGGTCTGTTCTGTACCCCTCCACCAATCTGTATACCTATCAACCCTGGCATTGTTTCACTGGCATCATTCAGCATCTAAATATATTGACAAAGCATTATAATTTTTCCAAAATATATCTTTTGTTTTCTACTACATGTATCAATATCATAGTGAAACGGAAAGCTTTGCTAAAAGAATTTTGTAAAATTCACTTCTTTACAAACATATTTGCAAACAAAAATATGTCCAAAACACATAATGCCCCATCTTGCAACATTTGGGATAGATGGAAAAACAGAAAGATGACAAATTAAATATTGGGAAATAAGACATTTCCTACTCATAAAATACAACACTATTTGCTAAGCTAATAGAGATTTCTAACCTGTGCAAAAGGATTAGCTGACTGGTTGCTAGTGGTGGTCTGTGGCTGACTAGAGGCAGTGGTTGAGGTGGCTCTTGGTGTTGTGGTGGAGCCTGATGAGTTAGTGGCAGATGTGGCAGTAGCAGAGGGAGGGGCTGATGGGTTCAGGTGTGGGTTGGGCTCCTGTTGGAGTTGGCCTATTATGTCTGTTAACATGTCATTTATATCTCCTTGGTTGTCACCAGGCTATAGTAAGGAAGAATTATATCATTTAATTGAAACTTAACAACACAATAAAGTGTTGGGTTTTTTTTAAGTAACGATTTTGAATATTCAAATATAGAAACAGGTAAAATTTCTTCAATTACAATTGCAAATTATTTTTTTCAAAAAGGAAGCACTTGAATCTAAAATCAACAGTAATGTTAGCTTTAAATCTTTGTGATAACAACAACTTTCATAATTGTATAATATGGCTGAAATAAGGGGGGATTATTTTGGGGTTATATAATAAAAGATAAAGATACTTAGAAAATTTATTCATACATTCTGTTAGAAAATTGTCTCAAATATCTTTTGGGTGGTGTTGTCTAGAAAAGTACCTTTCATACATAGCCCTTAAGAGACATTCACTACAGATTTCCAACTGTATGTAGTTTTCCAGACAGATTCAGCATTTTTAAATGACTAAATGCTTTATTTCTCATTCAAACCTTAAAATCAAGATACCGTATAGCGGAAAATTTTCATGAGGTTCTAATTTACGCTATATTCGCGACCATTACCCTAATGCGAAATATAGAACCAGCATAAAATAGAATCAACATAAATTTGTATTGGGAATATTATTAAATCACGAAAATAAATGTCTGCGTATATAACAACTTAGTCATTTGGTATGAAATCGCGAAATCTGCACGCCGCGAAAATTACCCGCTATACGATAAGTAATGTTGTTCATTATCATTCATTGGGCATATTTGTACCAATTTTCGTAATTTTTCTGTGTGGAAGTCACCACTGAATTCAATGCAGTGTTTACATTTATCTACATGTCTTTGAAAATTCATACCCATAAATCAAATGCAACCACAAAATGATTTCAACAAACCTGTCCATCACCCTGTTGTCCTCTGTTTCTATTCTGCTGGTTCTGCTGCATCCTGTAAAAATGTCTGGAACAACAAGGCAGATGGCGATCCACAGGTGGTGGCAATCCTGGCATGGCAAATCCTGGAAATCCACCTAAACCTGGTGGCAACCCTCCTGGCATACCTGGCATTCCAGGCATTACAAAAGCAGTAGACCTAGGTCTCCCAGGTGTTTGAGTCTGAGTCTCTGAAACGTTTTCAGTTCTAGTCTGGGTGCCAGATGTGTTTGATTCAGCAGTATTTGTCTGGGTACCAGTAGCACTTGTTGATTGATTGGATGTTGGTGTTTCAGTCCCACCTGGAGGCATGTTTGGTCTCGGCATGCCAGGAGCTGCAGGAAATCGAAAAGATCGATTTCTTTGAGAACCATCAGAATTAACTTCAACTACAACAGCATTTGATGGTCCAAATCTTGGACCTCCTATAAATGATAGTTTTGAATTGTGTAACCATATAGCATTTATTCATAAAATCAATGTCTTCATTTTACAAATTTAAACACTTACTTTTTCTTTTCATATTTAAAAAAAAATTATCTTATGATTTACATTTTTTAGCTACACATACATGTGACTCCACCCAGCTGAGAACATTAAAATAAATGCATTGGTGAGCTGTGCCTACACACTGAAAAATGCTCTACTTTTTCTATCTTGCATTTCACAAAAAAAAGTTTATGTTTGTTGATGTCAGACAGAGAAATTGAAAATTATTATTGATAGAAATTGATAACTGTTCATTTAAATAAAGGCCTACCTGCTCTGCCCAAGTTCCCCAGCACTGAGGATACAATACTCTGAATAAGATCATTAGTGATTGGTCCTGCCCCCTCTGGCAGAGTTGTCGTTGTTGTATTGGTATTTGTTCCTGAAACACAATGTAAAATCCATAATAAAACTAGTGCATGGGATTTATCTTTATAAAAATTCTTACTTGGAGTTAAGTTTCAGCCAAATCCATTAAGCAGTTTACAAAAATTTACTCTTACAGGGTCTCATATTGAAGTTTATATTAAACAAGGACATGATAAACATGCTTATTTTCAGTTTCAGTAAAATCTATAAAGCAGTTTACTTGTAAACATGAAATTTATATTAAACATGCATATGTCCCCTCCCACCTTAAGATTAAAATCCCAAAATATAGGTATCAGTGCTGCAGACATGATGCAGATGTGAACGATACAAATGCATTCTACAAAATTTTATCAAAATATGCAAAGCAGTTCCAGGGTAGTTCTTGATTCTATGACCTCAAAATCACAAGTTAAGTCCCATAACTCCTACAAAATTTGATGAATCAAAATGGTGTTGCTATATGCATATGATCAACTAAATATCATGACAATCAATCCGATATAGTTATAGCAATAACCCATTCAGTGGTCTCCCAGGAGTTGCATCCACAAAGTGTTCCTAGGCCATAAAATGAACAAAGTTTACATAGTCCCAAAACTCCTTCATAACTGTTGAATCAAAATGGCATTGTAATATGATCAACTTCATACATATATATCAAATAACAATAGCGTTGCAATATGATCGACTTCATAACATGACTCGATTTGTAATCTTTTCATAGCTGTACCTGTGTTAGAGGTTGATGAAGGCACCCCTTCATTTTCGGTAATAATCTGAGCAGTGACACTGCTAACTGAGACTATCTCTGGTCCCATCTCTATAAACATGGGTGTGGTACCAGCTTCAGTTGTGTTGACAGTAATACCCGTAGCACCCGCAGGCTGGGTTCCCTATACAAATAGAAAAAGTTATTTATGCATCTGATATATTAACTAAGCTGCAAAGTTAAACTGTGAGCAACTGTTTGTGACTCTATCCTTTTGAAAACAATCATTTTTACACCCAAAATATAGATAATCTGATAATTGTGTTAGAATAGCATAGCTTTGAATGAGGAAAAAAAATATTTTAACAAAGGTGCACAACTCAACTACAGTGGATTCATTTATTTTCATGGGTACCAATTTCCATTGTTTGATGGAAAAGTATCAGTTCGTGGATTCATAAATTTGTGGTTCTGAACTCTGCAGCATACAAATGAATGTTAAATTTTCTTTTCATTGTGGGTAAAAAAAATTCGTGGGTAAAGGCCACCCACAAATACAGGAAAATTGATGCACTATGAATAATAATGAAACCACAGTATGTAGAAATTAGGATGTAGATGGTGGATTTAGTTAAGGAGTAAATTGAGCTACAGACCTATTTTCATTACCCACCATTCTGGCCTAAAATTTAACTCAAGTCTCAATCTTTTAATATTGTTGTCAAATGCTTATAAAACTAGAAAATGTGTCTATGAGCCACAGGATGGCCCTCCCGTTCTTGAAATATCATTGACCCTCAATGTGTATTACCTGGGATATGGACCTTTACCAAGAAATTGATCAAAAGTGTTCATGTGTAAATATAGGTCACAGTGACCTCATTTCTAATGGATGGTGTCACCTTACCCAAGACACATCTAGTGGTGAAATATCATTGACCCCCAACATCTAGTATCCAAGTTATGGACCTTAACCAAGAACTTAACCGAAGTCGTTCATGCATAAAATATAGATCACAGTGACCTAATTTTTAATGGGTGGTGTCATGTTACCCAAGACACATCTAGTGGTGAAATACCATTGACCATTAACATGTAGTATCTGAGATATGGACCTTAACCAAGAACTTAACCAAAGGCATTCATGCGTAAAATATAGGTCACAGTGACCTAATTTCTAGTGGGTGGTGTCACCTACCCTAAGACACATCTAGTAGTGAAATATCATTGACCCCCAACATCTAGTATCCAAGTTATGGACCTTAACCAAGAACTTAACCAAAGTCGTTCATGCATAAAATATAGGTCACAGTGACCTAATTTCTAGTGGGTGGTGTCACCTACCCTAAGACACATCTAGTAGTGAAATATCATTGACCCCCAACATCTAGTATCCAAGTTATGGACCTTAACCAAGAACTTAACCGAAGTCGTTCATGCATAAAATATAGGTCAGAGTGACCTAATTTCTAGTGGGTGGTGTAGCCCTACCCAAGACCCATCTGGTGGTGAAATATCATTGACCCCCAACATCTAGTATCCGAGTAATGGACCTTAACCAAGAACTTAACCAAAGTGTTACGGACGGACGTACGGACGTACGGACGGACGGACGGACGGACGGACGGACGGACGGACAAGGGTAAAACTATATGTCCGATCCACATACGTGGTCGGGCCATAAAAATACTTAATACCCAAATATGAACAAGTGTGGCCACTAAAAGTATGTCTCGCCTGCCGGCACCATCGCTAAAATCAACTACCTAAGCTTTCATTTCTTGATATAAACACAAAAAGTGTCAGTATACCTAATAACAGATGCCTTGTTATTATATTATTCAAGCAATCCATTGTCCACACAAGTATTACAAAAAGTTTTCTGTCTGAAAAAAGACCTAAGTTCACAGAGTCACTGGAGCGTAAAAATGGGGTCATGGTCACATGGCATGGTGACAGTTGCGTTGTCCATAACTGCAACTGTCTGTTTACCCAATATCAGATGCTTAGCTATTATAACTTTCCAGCAATTCATCTTCCATAAAAGTTTTTCGGCCTGAAAAAGACCTAAGTTCACAGAGTCACTGGAGCGTGAAAATGGGGTCAGGGTCACACGGCATGGTGACAGTTGCATGGACCATAACCTTAACTGTCTGTATACTAAATATCAGATGCCTAGCTATTATACTTTTCAAGCAATTCATCGTCCACAAAAGTCTTACAAAAAAGTTTACGACGCCGACGCCGCCGCCGGAAAGTAATACCTATGTCTCGCCTTCCGCGACTTTTCGTCGCAGGCGAGACAAAAACCAATCACATATTTTAATTTCTAAAAGATTGTTTTTGTAAAAAATATTTAATGAATCCAACAAATATACAGAAAATATCCAATTTTCTTCAATTTTTGCCATTTCTAAGGTATATAATGGACTAGAAAAGTATCTCCTCACATTAGAAACAACTAAATATTTTTATAGATTATTAATATGGCTCATGTAAACCTTCCCAAAATGTG
This sequence comes from Arcuatula senhousia, assembly GCA_963971305.1. Classification (NCBI taxonomy): domain Eukaryota; kingdom Metazoa; phylum Mollusca; class Bivalvia; order Mytilida; family Mytilidae; genus Arcuatula; species Arcuatula senhousia. The sequence continues at coordinate 19,710,020 of OZ020311.1, forward strand.
AACATGTATCCTGTGTGCGGACGATTTTTTTTCTGGTCCAAAATGTACCTTTAAAACAACCAATTTCCAAAGAAAAATATTTTTGCTAAAATCACTAGAATTATAATGATTACCGCTTCAGCTTCAATATCTAATTTTAAAATGTTTGGACCTGTTGCCCTTTTAAACAGAGTTTACACTATATTGTTGCCAAATATGGAGACTTTTGCATAACCTTCACATTTTAGGCTAAAATGGGGCCTTATTGCCCCTTCTCCTTCAGTGGATATGGAAATGCAAAATCAATTGAGAAACATGTGTTACAATCAATTTTCACAATCTTTGCAAACTTTTTTGAAATTTTTTAATACCTGTTCTGTAGTTGTTGAGGTACCAGCTGATGCTGTAGGAACATTGGACTGAGTACCAGTAGAACTGGTGTTCGGTTGGTTAGCCTGCGTTCCTGCTGTATTTGTGGGAACAGTAGATTGGGTGCCAGATGATCTTTGCACTCCTGGATTAATGTTGATTTGTGCCTGAAAAATATCTTGTTATTACTGATCCAATTAATAATTGTTGAGTGGGAAAATTGAGGTGCAATGTTCCAATTTTTTGTTTATAAGTCCAAAGAAAAATAACTTTGTGCAAGTCTGCTTTCTATAATGTATAATGTCAGATGTATTTTTTAAACTCTAAATGATTAATGATTACTTTTGATTATTATCATGCATGTACAAATATATGTACACATCCAATTACTCTTTGTTTATTGTGTAGGTAATACTATACTGCCTGTACTATTAGCGTGAGTGAGTGAGTTGGTGTTTTACGCCCGTGCAACGCTATATATAGCTTATTTACAGGCGATGAACATGAAAAGGATGATTAAATGAACATGAAATGATGATGATAAATGAAACATGGGGGTGGGATGGAAAACAAAGGACCGGTAAATTTTGAAGAACCACAGGAAAAGGGGAGAGGTGGGTAGGGGCAGAAAATTTAGCCTATGTGGTGCACTATTTGGCTGTCCACAAAGGGGTCTTTTACGTGCATGAAGCGTGGCACTCTCCACACACATCGGCCCACTATGGTCAGCAGTCAGGGTTTCCGTATTATAGATCTGACAACCACTGCGGAGGAGGGCCACCCTATTCAACCACCTAGGGTACACACTTGGTGGCTCTGTGGACTGAGCACTGACCCGACGTCAGAAGCCCACTTACTCTAACTGGTATGTTCTGTTGTATAACTATACTGCCTATACTATTAGCACACTTACTCTAACCGGTATGGTCTGTTGTATAACTGCTGTAGGTAAGGTCTGTAGTGTCTGTGAGTGTGAGATAAAGGCAGCGTAGAGATGCCGTGGGCGAGGTTGGCTCAGGTCTATCATCAGGTCACTCAGGCTGTGGTAACAATGACTAATGGTGTGGAGGACTTCTCCTACAATGTTACATAACTCCTGGGCATCTGTTAACTCCTGGTAGTAAAGAAGGAAATATATGTATTTATTATTTTTAATCAATGTTCTGTACTTGTTATCAATGTTTATTACTGTTTTATATGCCTTATGATTTGCCATATGATTAGGAAATAAAGATTTGAATTTGAAAAACAGGTTCAGGATAAATCTGTCTAGAAAAGTCCTTTTGAATATTTCATTTAAAGCTGTGTAACTTCTGAAGATTTTCAATAACCTAAGCATTTCTTCAAAACCAGCAAAATTACTGCAATAATAGGTTCATTCATAATTCAGCTAAGACAATGTTCAATTTTGACAACTTTTACTAAATTTTGATTGTGTTTGTCTAGACTACCTGTCCAGATAGTTGTGCATCATTCCTGGTAATAGTCTGGTATCTCTCTAAGAATGGCTGTAACCTTTGATTGACCTCCAGGACTTCTTGTAGCACATCAGCAACCAAAGTTATAGGTGGTCGGCTGAAAAAAGGATAGACAATGCATAAAGTATATATATTTCTTGAGACAAATTAATTGTATGTATGTGTGTGTGTTGGTGTTAAACACCCTTTATTGACACACCCGGGCCATGTAAGACGATCAATTTTACTGGTGGAGGAAACCAGAGTACCAAGAGAAAACCACCACCCTAGGGCAGGTAACTGAAAAACTTATTCACATACAACTGGGAAGTTCTGTTTTTGTAAATTACAAAGTGAGACTCCAACATTACCTGAGAGGTGATCAGCTAGTGATCAATAGTGTGGTATTTAAACCAGTGCATTAGACCACTCAGCCACCCAGGCCCCAAATTAAAGTGTAAGAATTTCTTCTTATTTCTGTTGACTACAGGTACTGCTTGTTTGACTTAGACACACTTCAAAGTGCCAAAAGGAGTACATTGATGATATCTTTTACACTGTATTGTGAAACTTTGTTGTTTTATGATTAAATCGAAATTGAGTTTAATAATTATCTGTAATGATACAAAGTGAATAAGGAATATAAAATTATTCACTCATAACACCTAATAGCTTTCAATGACATACATCAGGCCAAGTGGATGAGACCCTCTTCTTTGACTGGTCCCATTTCCTTCTGTATTTGAACCAGTTGCACTGGACTGGGTTTCTGCTGATTCAGTTCCAGATGAAGAAGACTGGGTGGCTGTTGAGGATGAGGCTATACCAGAATCATTTGTTGTAGACCCATTGGTTCCTGATTCTTGTGTGTCCATATCCTCTGGCTCTGATTCTGCTGGTGCTGAAGAGCCTTGGTCAGATTCAGGTTGATCACTATCTTGAGATGACTGTCTGGGGTTCTATGATAAATTAAACAAGTTATCTTTGTGTATATTGTTAAAGTAATCACTTTTTTTTCAAATTGTTCACCACAAAGGAAAATGATATTCACATGCCATTAAACAAACACTAAAAAATATCTTTCACCAAGTCAAAATTTGTAGATAACGCTGTTGTTGAATTATAAAATCCAGGGTAGTTATTTCAATTCTAAATGAATAAACCCTTCGTCAAAAATAAAAATATTTATAATTGCTTTTATAATGCATTCTAAGAAAATAGCTACTGTGTAAGTTAAAAGAAAGAAGAACTTCTCCTTGAAAATGAAACAATATGCTATATAGTGTATTAAAGCCAGTACCTCAAGTCTAGATATCTGTTCTCTGGCCATTCTGAGCATTCTTCTGGCATTGTTAATTCTGAGTTGTGATTCACTTTCTACTCTAGCTCCTCCGCCCTGTCCAACATGGATGTGTACATCGACTGAAGATCCATCATTCTAATAAACAAAAATCAAGAAATCAGCCGAAGTCTTTATATTTAATTTAGAATAGCAAAGGTAGCATGGGAACCAAAGTACATTTGTAAGAGCCTGACAATTTTAACTTGTTATTTACAATGTCTTTTTTGCTTTTTGTGGATCAGTAAATCCACAAAATTTCATAACCAACAAACAACTGCACTTTCTCACTGAGAAAAACAGGAAGGATCTCAACAGCAAAAGTCTTTAGGCTTTTTTCAAAGAATTTGATGGATTTACATGAAATTCTAATATGTGATTTCTCAAATAGTACTTATAAATAACTGCATTATTTTTTCTTGGATCAGCTTATAATAGTATTTGAGTTTTAGTGTTAACAAAAATTGGAGAAGGACAGCTGGACAAAGTAAAAACTAAACAGCTTTCACATTATCCATTTGTAGCCTTAAAAAATACTGTCACAATATGGAAATGTATAACATACAGATGCTCTGGTAGACACTCTGGCATTCCTTCCCATATCTCCCATGTTCTGTACTGCATTCTGTACCATTTGCTAATGAGAAAAAATAAAACATGCAAATTTATATAACATTTAAGAGAACTATTTCACACTAAGAAAAAAAATTATTCATGTTTTGTGAATAATAAATAAACCAGAAATAATTGATTGAACCAGGAAAATAAAGCCCCTCGAAAGGATAAACAAGTTATAAGGTCCCTGAATCCTATCCATTTGTATTATTTGATGTAATGGAAAGATTTTGATGAAATAAACAATTACAATATGCTAATATTACTGATACATGTAAACAAAAATAATCTACCTACAAAAGATTGAAAATTTTATGCTTCCTATTATGTGGTAAAATGTGTTACAGTGGATTCCTCTTATTAGCATAACCAATTTGTCATTAAAAAATATGCAATTAACCGAATTACCCCATAAAGTGAAATGTCAATTTTTAACAGAAAATACAAAGAATTTATATAATTTTGTCTAATCAACAAATGTTTTGAGTAATTAGAACAGTCAGGTGACACCTTCATTGTATCCTAATGCTTGTAAAAACAAATGTGACATGATTGAAGGTTGAAAAACATGTTTTGATAACTTTTATCAAACAAACTTCAAAGACCTCGTTAAGAAAACATATGATTTTGACCGGTATCAAGGTGATTTTTGAAAATTTTAAGTCAATAAACAGGAATTTTGTACTTTTTCTCAGATTTTCAATGCTATTGAATGAAATTTTTTGCATTGAAAGTATAGGAAAGGGTTTGGTGTTTTAAGATCTTAGTCAATTAAGAGGATTATTCTAATAAGAGTTAGTCCATAAAGTGGAATCCACTGTATAAGGTAAACTTTGAATATCTCCAAAAGACATTACACCCAGCCTGCAACATTAAACATGGAAATGTAACTTCAACCTTTCCACACGGCCTTAAAACACATAAGCTGTTTAATGATGCTCTTTTTTTCAAGGGAGGTAACATTTCTTAGTTTACAACACAAAACACAAATAGTTGGGACAAAAAAATAATTCATACCTGAACTTGATTTGGTTCTATGTTAACATCAGAAGGTATGGTAAATGATCCCACAATGAAGCTGTTAGAATCCACTCGAGGGGGGCCTGGAACTGGAGCAGCCCCTTGTGATGATGTACTTGTTGATGTCCCTGTGGCCCCTGGGGGTCGGGTACTAGGCGGTGGCTTCTGTACAACATGGACAACTTTTCCATGGACATCTATAAAATAATGAAGAGAAATAAAAACCTTGGGAACTTATATATTGAAAAATCAGGGCCATTAATTTCATCTATTATTAAAGTCAAATTAAAATATTATAAATGCAATCATAAATGATGATAAAAATGTGATATATAAATGTTTAACATTTTAACACACTTCTGATTACAAAAAAAATATTGTACCTACATCAACATACATGACCTATAATATATGTGTAATAATGCCAAAATATCCTTGTTGAACATAGAAAATAAGAACTCTTTTGATAAAGTAAATAATACAAGTAACCTTTCCTTCTTGCTCTTTTCTTTTTTATTGAGGAGTGAGAAGTGGAACCAAAATATTTGTATTCAGATGCTTTGAAAAATGTTTAATTATTGCCAGACCTCAAGCTATAAATCAATTTTAAAGTAATTTGTAAGAATTTTTGCTGGACCTCAGCAAATTCTGCTGGACAAATGGGCAGATTCACCTCATTTCAAAATGTCTGCGTATTCAAAATCTGCTTAATAACACAACAACCTTCAAGGTGACAGGTGGTTTCTGCTGGCCTTCTCTAGACTTTGACCCAAAAAAAACCCATGAAAATTGGTAACCATTAAGAATTATATTTCTACCTTAAAAATCTAAACGTTACTGAATAGTTGCTGTGAAAAGAAAAAGTCTATCATAAAGTTGAGTCACTTAACATGCTAATGTGTATATCTTACCATAATCTTTGAGCTGTTTTTCATCCTGAAGAACTCTTCCTTGAAAAATTAGTCTTTGAGTATCAGGTTCTATATTCTTAAATTAGAGAATAAAATTTGTATTTAATTGTTCACAAAAGCACCTAAACATTAACTACCTTTCAAGTTTTCAAACAATGTATCTACCATAATAACTTGTCACATTCACCTTACATTTTTAACACGGTGCATTTTATTTACATTAATGATTAATAATCTTTATTCTTTATTTGTAGGTGTCAGAAGAGAGAATGCAAAATTAAAGATGCGATGAAAGCATATATACATGTGTAAACAACTTTAGTTTCCTTATAAAAGGCATGTATTAAAAAAAAAATCTCAATCTATTCATCAGAAAGAACTTTGGTCATTCTGTGAATACTGAATCAAGACTCATGCAATCAACCTGGTTGTAAAAAATCAAGACCTTTTACACTTCAATGTTTATACTCAACTATGTGTTAAAAGTTTTCAACACGAAACATGTATAACAAGGAATCTGTGAGCTACTGCTCACTCAGTATACTCCTGCTAACTCTAAAATGAACTATGTCAGTAAACAGGAAGTAGCTTTCATACAGACCTCATTTCGATACTCGCAATAAAGGACCTCATACTGAACTCTTATACCAAATTTCAAGTCACTGTGATATGTAGTTGATGAGAAAAATGTAAAAAAAAAATCAACAATTAACTAGTAATGTTGAAAATTGACTATGTTGGTAAACAGGAAATAGATATCCAACTGACAGACCTTATTTCGGATATAAACTCGCGATAAAGGACCTCACATTGATTTCATATATCAAATTTCAAGCCATTGGATATGTAGTTGCTGATAAAACTGTTACAAAAGTTATGTTGCGTATGGACAGAAGGACGGACAAATGTAAACCAGTATGCCCCCCTCTTCTTCGAAGCGGGGGTATAATTATGTATGTTTTTACTTCTTTTCAAAGAAACTATTCTGGGTGCAAAATACAAGTATAAACAAGTAACTTACAATTGATCCAGATATCTTCTCTTTAAACTGTTTTACTGTAATCTGGTAAAAGATAAAACAGTTAATAAGAAAGTAAAAAAAAAAAAGAATTCAATGGGGCCACACTCTGATGTCTTGTCACATTCATTTCCACACATGAGAATAACACGAAATGTAGGATGTACATGTATAATGAATTTGATTGTTTATACTCTTGACATTTCTGAGGCATACATGTTCATTTGAAGAAAGTTTAATAGTATTGTAATTAATGTATTAAACTGACATAAAACATGGAAACAAGAGTTAACACTAAAGTATGTCTCGCCTGCCAGCACCATCAGAAACAATTATTCTTTTTAATACTTCCACTATATTTTGAATTTACATGGATTTTCAGTTTCTGAGATCAAAAGATGTTTATAGAACTTAAAACATTGCAAATATATGCAACAAAAATAATCGAAGTCACTCAACCGGAAAATCAAGGTCAAAGTCAAAAGATGGGGATGCAACTGTGCTAAGCTACTACTGGGGCATATGCATACCAAGTTTCATCAACCTAGGACCTATAGTTCTTGAGATATGGAGGTGCTCGCAAAACTTTTCCATTGCTATTATATGTATTGAAAATTGTCAAAGTCACTCAACCAGAAAATCAAGGTCAAGGTCAAAAGATGGCGATGCAACTGTGCTAAGCTACTACTGGGGCATATGCATACCAAGTTTTATCAACCTAGGACCTATAGTTCTTGAGATATGGAGGTGCTCACAAAACTTTTCCATTGCTATTATATGTATTGAAAATTGTCAAAGTCACTCAACCATAAAATCAAGGTCAAGGTCAAAAGATGGGGATGCAACTGTGCTAAGCTACTACTGGGGCATATGCATACCAAGTTTCATCAACCTAGGACTTATAGTTCTTGAGATATGCAGGTGCTCATAAAACTTTTCCAAAAAGTTAACGCCGCCATCGCCGCCGGTAAAGTAACACCTATGTCCCGCTCTGCTTCGCAGGCGAGACAAAAATGAGTTTATTGGAGTCATAAAATGAAATCAATTCAATAACATGTATTTAATTTGGATTGAAGATCTCTTTTTTACAAATAATTGATGAAAATTGCTGTTCAAGTTTCCTTTCATGATTTTTTATATTTTGGAACATCTTCCAGCTTTTCTAGAAATCAACAAATAAACATATATATGTACATGTACAATGTATCAGAGTTTAAATTCAAAATTTTGCTTTTTAAGATTAAAGTATAAACCTTAATTAAACAGCCCAAAAGGGGCAATAGTAAAATACTGTCCTCAGTTCACATGGTAATAAACACTGCATATTTTACATGTTAAACACATGGATTTACTATACAGAATTACAAAATATGTTGTTGTCTTACATTTTCTGGCACGCAGAAGCTCCGATTCTGTCCATCCAGGGTTTTAACTGTAACATCCATCATTCTAGCTATTGGTATTATAGTCAGCTAAAACATAAACATGATAAAAGACAATAATAAACTGATCATCATCAGGATGTTGCTGGCCTGTCAAGTCTCTCACAATCGCTGTGAGATTCACACATCTAGTCAGTAATTTGGCGGCAAATTTCTTTGATCTTTTAATTTTTCGTCAAATCTCACGCAAGCAGCTCATAAAAACTTGACAGCCCTAAACATTTGGAATGGTCTCCTCAGAATGTTTTAATCATGTTACATGTAATGCATCCTCGTATTTTACCTTTCACAAACATGACATCATACATGTCATAAGCATCTTTTGAAATTTGAAATTATGCATGTAGCATCACATTCCATAATAATTAGTCCTTTATATTTGTATCTATAACAGGGATTTTGATTGGTTAATAGTGCTTTGGTTATGAAATTTGATTTCTCGTTGAAACTCACCAGCATGTAGGACCTTAACAACGACTTACCATGCATACGGGTACATGGAGTCATTAAAAAAAATAAACAATGAATTTTGTGCAATCGATCTTATCAATATATGCATTGAATGCAATTTTTTTGTAATCTTATTGGTATGTAAAAGTGTGGATCTTTGAGCCCATTTTCAACATGATGCGCTTTCGTTAAAAATGTGCTACGGTCCACCCTTTTACACACCAATTAATTGAACCATTCAGAAGGAGACACAAACATCTTAAGGAATGAAAGAAAGAGAAACTTGATTTTTGAAATTCTACCTGCTTTTACCATGTTTACTACATGTACAATTCTTTAAAATAGTTTGAAAATGGTAATTCTATTAGTTATTAGTAACTAGCAGCTTTTCCCTTTGATCTCATCTGACTGATATATTTTAGTATCATGGACAGGGAGCAAAAATATCCGGTGGGAGCACTTGATTACTGTGACATCATGTGATGCTATGTGATGTAATATAAGACATTATTCCAACGAAAAACTAGTTAAAAGTGGGTTTTTTAATTATCAATAAAAAGAATATTATATACTTTCCATTTTGATACTATCTACCTCTAGTTTTGTATCAGATACTCGCCTCAAGTAAATAAAGATGATTTGTATTTATGATTACTTTGATGAAAAGTAATCTATTGTAATCAATTACAAATCATAATACCATTGTAATAGTTGTAATTTTCATGTAATCAATTACACTTCAAAACCAAAGAAATTATAATGTATTCAATTACATTTTAAAGTAATTGACCCCATCCCTGATATGGCTACATGTATATGGTGCAAAGAAGTTTCATGCCTGTACAATGTAACTCATCTACACGTACTGTACTCCCTGTTTACCTATTTTTTTAAGAGACAGGTGATCGATAAACGTCTTCCATGGAATATTGTCATTCTAGTCTGAGAAAATAAATAAGCTTCTATACAAAATTCTCAAAACAAAACTTTTGTTAAACCAATTTCAATAATCAGTGGTCCAAGTGCATTATATACATGTACATGATATATTAGTTACTGTTACCCTCTGTTTGGGTTACAATTCCTAACATTTGCTTTCAACAGATCACCAGAAATAATGGCCCGGCCACCAGCCCAAGACTTGCAAATTTTTTGTAGGGCTAGCTAAAATTCATGAAAATTTGACTGGCTATATATTAAAAACAGGTAGAATTTAAAATTAGGGCTGGTAATTACTTTTTCAGCAAATTGCCTTCCCTGAGAGCAATGCAAAACCAATCAGCAAAGATCAAGTTTGCATATAAAGAGACAATTTATGACCCAGGCCCTCTATTATTTGCTTTGTTTACATGGTTTATGCTATTTAATATCATGATCAATCAACTAATTAACCTTGAAAGGTTAAATAACTATCTATCTATCTTCTTTAAAGAGCAGAACTCACTTTAGGGCATCATTGCACTGTGGTGCAGGGTGTATGTACATGGAATGTCGGGTGTATGGACATATTTACAGTGAGGTGTGTCTGCAGTCTGGAAATAGTGTGCTACATGTAGTTAAAAATGTTAAAAAACTGTGTGATGTCTATTCCGTCATGGCCAGCCCAGACTTAAATGTGTCCAGGGTCTTGGAAGTGGTGTTCAGCAACTGATTCCAAAGTTACAGGATATTGTAACACCAAGATATTTGCCTTTCTTTACCATGTTTACGAGGTCTAGTTGCTGTCCATGTATTGAGTAGGTGGTATTGATTGCCTGTCGTTTCTTCATTATTCTCAATACCTCCCATTTTGATGGATTAAATGACATCTGCCAGTCTCATTCCCATTTTTCAAGCTTTTGAAGGTCGTCCTGGAGTATTGCAGCATCTTCCAGTGTTTTTATTTTTCAGGCAGTCGTCTGCAAAAAGTCTGGTTGTAGAACAGACACACTCTGGCAGGCAGGGTTGGCAAAAACCCGGGTTTTAAGAGTATTTCCCAGCCCAGCGGGAAATACTGGGAAAACCCGGGTTTTACTGGGTTTTATTGGGCAATACTGGGCATTACTGGGTAATAAGTTTTTCTTATTAAAATATCATCAAATACCTACATAACAATCATTATTTAGATGTGTAAGTACACTTTTTAGTAAAATCTAAACAAAAACACTATTAAAAACTGATTTAGAGAGTGAAAGATTAAAATTTAATCAAAAGTATATACATGTAGTATATGTGATAAATTTTCCATGTATAGAAATGCAAAATGATCTATAAATAACCTGATATGGCCTTATACAAGTTCAATGTTTTTTTAATGCATGTATGTCTCATTCTTATAAATACACAAGCCCTACCTATTAACAATTAGACAAAAGTATGATGTTTTGATTACTAATCCTTATTTAATCTTTTCATGTATATGGTTTCACAATTCTGTTTTGTTTTATAGCCTGGGGTTTCATAAATAATTAGCATAGATTAAACAACATGTATTGTCATGATTGTCAAAATTGTAATGACAGTGAAAAAAATTATAGCAAAAAAGTAGTGCAAATATACAAATTATTGAAAGTAATGCATGAAAAGTAATGTCAAATACAAATAATTTATGAATTTTGTAGATAAGGAAAAAAATTGAAGCATATAATACTATTAAATAGGATTTTTTTCATGAATAAATTCTTATTACCCAGTATTGCCCACTTTGATGATTTTAAGGGTATTGCCCAGCCCGGGAAAACCCGGGTTTTCCCGGGTGGGAAAACCCGGGCGGTCAATACTTTGCCAACCCTGCTGGCAGGTCGTTGATTTAAAGCAAGAATATAAGAGGACCAAGCACAGAACCCTGTGGTACATGTACTCCAGAGGTTACTAGTGTTAGTGACAAGGCGTGTCCAGCAATCAAGACTTGTTGGGTGCGGTTTTCAAGAAAGCTTCTGATCCAGATTAGTGCGTCTCCTCCGACTCCATAGCGGTCAAGTTTCAGTAGGAGCCTTTCGTGGGGCACTTTATCAAAAGCTTTACTGAAATCTAGTAATATAATATCGCGTCAATCTGTTCTCCATCGTCAATTCCAGATGCCAGGTCTTCAATGGTTAAGATTAGTTGTCTCGCACAGGACCGCTTTTTTCAAACCCTGATGTTGCTGGTCTGAAAGAATGTTATGTCGAGTAGGATGTTTCATGACTTGGCTATGAATTGTTCTAGGATTTTGCAGCAGACACAGGAAAGGGAGATACATGTAGGCCTGTAATTTGCTGGTAATCAACGTAATCAAAATTCTTATCTTGAACTTCATAAAAATGTTTAATTGTGGATGGATCAACCAAGGACATACAAGTTTAAGGACAGGTAATCAGGATTCCATACATATGATGTATAATTTTCAGACTAAAACAAAACTCAAAAGTAAAAATTCACACTTTTGATCAATACCACATTGTATACTTCAGAATCAAATTGTAGTTACCTAAATGACAATTCTTTGATGGATGACGATATTTCAGTTGTTATATAAATTTCCCACTTATGGAAATCTGTTTTTCTTACAAAGACTGAATGAGTGGGCAAAAATTTTTGTTTCTTGTTTTTTTTCAATGGTTATTTTTCCGGTTGTCGTAAAATTCCTTGTCACGAATCTTGAAGTTGTAACCCATTAATAAGATATGATTTTTATACCTTTCTATTTGGTGTTTTCTTTGTTATCACTATAAATACAATCACTGACTTTCTTTTCAATATACGATTGCAAATTAACTCACATATTTACGACAAAATACCGTCAACAAGTCTGCACGCCATATTTCTCCAAAAACAATTTCACAACACTGTTTCCCTGTTTCCCTTGAGTACGAGAGTTAAGATTGAAAACATTTAAATTATGGCAGAGGCTGATTGGAGTGAAGTAACATACATTGGCAAAAGACAACCTAAGGCCAGCCAACTTCGTTCAAAACAGGTCTTTTCTCACTTTAACAATTTATAGAAAAATGTTATTGTTAAAAAAAACCGAATTATTTTACAGACTGTCTACAATTACTCACCACAAGTAAAACTAAGAATATTTTTATTTTTACTCGCATGACTAGGAAGGGATTGGTTTCTGGAAACAGAACTTTTCAGTACGGAATCTCACGAGGAACAATAAAAAATAAAAATAAGAATTATGCGACTTATTGATACTTCATACATGTGACGGATCCGTGATGGCAGAGCTGGAGATTTTGAAGTTTTTGGCTGGAGATTGGACCAAAAAGCGGGAGATTTTCTATGCTCATTAAAATTGCATTTCAATGTCAAATGGGGGCACTAGCGGGTGCCATATAGACATAGCTTTACTGATTAATCTCAAACTGTTCAGGGGTTAAAAATTTTTCTAATACCTTACTAGACAAGGGCTTATCAGCACTAGAAAACCACTAGCCCGACAGAAGGATCAACTAGCCCAAGGAACAAAGTATGATGCAAAGCTCAATCTATACATGTAGATTTGGTACATGTATTTATGTTATTAATTCTTTTTCTTTTATTTTATAAAAATGCATCAGATGCATTTATGTCGCTTTTAAAGTTAAAGAAAAGCAGGTAAATTCAAACAGGAACATTAAACTTGTTTTAAAATGTTTCTGATTCAAAAAAGTAGGTATCCCCCCCTACCAGGCAATAGACATGAATGATTTGGGTGATTAAATCAATAGTGATATCCCCCAGTACCGGTTAATGGAGATAATAATAGATCTAGGTTTTTCATAGTTTTATTTATAGCGCAAATTCAGTCAACCATAATTTTTAACTAGGCCGGGCGTAGGTGGTTGTAAACTTTGGTAGCCCGAATATGATTTTCACTAGCCCCGGGCGTCGGGCTAGTGGATTTTTTAACCCCTGCTGTTTATACAATCATCAGGTCAATTATTTTTGTCTACCTAATTGATAAACCCCTAAAACAATGGAAATGTTTTATGACTGAACAATTAAAATGTCTATAAAATTAAAATTTTGTCATGTCTTGAAAAAGCGGGAGATTACACAAAAAGTCGGGAGAACGGGAGATGGATAAAAAAGTCGGGAGATTTTGTCTCCCGGCGGGAAAATCACATGTATGGATACTTGCAAACTGAAAGAAATGAAAATGGCGCAGAAATAAAAGCATATAAATTGTTGATATTGTACATTGTAAGAACAGACATAAGATTTATTTTAACTAATAATGATAATATACAAAGAAATTATTGTGTAAACACCAAATTTTATCAGTTAATGTAAGGGGACGGCCATTTGATTGAGGGGGTGGGGGCCTGGCAGTTCTTGTAAATAAGTATTCTGGCCTGGAAAAAGTTGGAAATAAATAGTCTGGCCTCTATTTGCAAGAAAATAAATAATCTGTGGCAAGATTCTTGCTCAATTAAGCTATTGTATGCAGAAAATAAATATTCTTGCTGCGTAGCGGCGAAAAATAAATATTCTGGCCCGCAAAATTTTGAAAATAAATAATCTGTCTCGACTGAAATTCCCAGGCCCCCCTCAAAATCAAATGGTCATCCCCTAATTACACGCTTTGTGCATTTAAATTGTTGTGAAGATTACATGTATAATAAATAATTTGTGGTACATGTAATCTATCCATGTTGCAAAGCTTACATTTACATATACCTCTATCATGTCTACATGTATATTAAAGCAATAAAAAAATATTGTTTAGAAACCAATGTTTGGTGAACAGATTTCTATGCTACATGTTTTGAGGAAATGCTAGAAACAAAAATATATTTTTAGCTTATATGAAAGTTATTTCTTTATTTTAGGCAATAAATGCAGCCCAGCGGACAGGAGCAGATATAGAAACAACAAAGAAATGTATGTATTAAACATATTAAAAATCTGTAAAAGGTTAAATTGTTCACATAAGAAAAAACAAGATATCACAAGTTTAATTCGCTCAAAGCATTAGCATGATTTATTATTCTAATTATGTTACAATCGTAGGTTTAACCAATGACAAACTTTAAATACCTGGGCACTTGAGAAATTTTACTACGTCTTCTATTTAATGTCACATCATAACAAACCTGTTGCTAGTTACGACCTTAGATTGTCCAGTCACAAACTTGATTCACTCAGAAAGTCACTACTACTGGTTGACAATGTTGTTCATTTAAAGGTAGCGTGTGTCAAATTTATTATGACATTGAGTAGTTTGTAGTGAGCGACCCGGCTTACATATGGAAATATTTATTAAAACGGCTCTAAGTTGTTCATGTGTATGACTTTGTATTGAAACAAGCTGAAGTACTCATTTCTTTATTGATGTGATGGTTTAATGACGTCATATTTCAGGAAAAACTGAAAAACAGCCAAAAATTTTCAAATTTCAAATCAGTTTAATGTTTTACAAAAAACTTACTACCTCTGCATGTCGGCACCAAAAAGATATTTAACACTCTAAAATATTGTGTCATTTTACAGGCCTATGGAGGCATTCAAATTTAGCAATAACCATTGTAAAATGTGACTTTTTGGCCATTTTTGTGACAATAACTGTAAAATAGTCATTCTTTATTGACATGATTGACACATGTAAAGAAATACTCTATACTCACAATGCTAAAATGGCCAAATATTTGATTTGCATCCTTTAAAGATTGCAAACAAATCATATGTCATTAGATTAAAAGACTTTGGAAATATGGGAGAAAAATAGGGTCTTAGAGCTCCCACCTCTTTGTCATTGTTCATGTAACAAACAGACAAACTGTTTGAAAAATTCCAACTCATAACTAAAAATTAACACTAATGTATGCATTCGATTGCTGTTATATGTTATATACTTGTTCTACTATGCTTCATTAGTGCTTTTCTTCTCATAATTTTGTTTTAAAATGTTTGTTTGGTTTTCAGTTGATGGTGGTGGAAATCGTCAACATTCTTCAAACAAAAACACAGCCAAACTTGACAGAGAAACTGAAGAATTACATCACGAAACTGTCAGTTTGGATGTGTCTAAACTCATTCAGCAAGGACGACAAGCAAAGGGATGGACCCAAAAGGAATTGGCAACAGTATGACTAAAAATAATTACTTGATAATTTTGTAATTTATAGGTTGGGGTTTTAATTTTGGTGTTATAAACTTATGCTTTGTTATATATACAGTGAACTTGTACTTTTCATGAAAGTTAAAGAATATTACTTTATATCATCATATTGCTAGACCAAAATAAAATTTTCATGACAGTTTTCTCGGGAACTACTCATCACAGCCCCTTTATATTTGGTATACAGCATCTGCATTGAGTTCCATAATGTATGATTCAACTTCAGGTCTTTGATCACCTACCTCCTGTTTAACATTAACGGATCAATTTTTACTTTGACAAATTTATTAAAGTTAAATATTTATTTTAAAACATTCTATTTCTGTCATTTCACTGATGGTTTATTTTTTCATAAAATATGCAGAATAATTAGAATTTGACACATTGTGGTTCATGTATATATCATGTATTGTAGACTAGTGTATACTTTGTTTTATTTTAGAAAATAAATGAAAAGCAACAAGTGATTAATGAGTATGAAGCTGGAAAGGCGATACCAAACCAACAGATTATGAATAAACTCGAAAGACAACTCGGTTTGTATATTTGGAGTTTATGTATCTCAATTGATTCATTACTTCAGAGCGTGCGGGACTTGCATCGATTTCCTTAGCAGAGCCACACGTCTGACACAAAAATTGCTCACACAGGGTTATGTTGCTCCTCGGTTGCTGTCTTCACTCAAGAAATTTTACGGAAGACATCATGCACTTATAGACAAATATGGGATTTCGATCTCTCAGATGAGTGCAGATGTTGGTTTGTCATAGGGTGTTGTTTTGTCTTCCTTTACCGGATTTGACACACTGAATAGACCATTGGCAATGCGATGGGTGTGCTATAGCAAGCAGGAACTGCTTACTCTTCCGGAGCACCTGAGTTCACTCTTGTTTCGACTGGAGTTTGTGTTGTTGATTGATATTCAGTTATTTTGTGTTTCCATGTTTTACATGTTGTCTGTTTTTGTCCCGTTCTTGTTGGTGTTTACTGGTTTTGTCTCTGCCCTTTTGGACTTTTGACATTCGGATACCCCATTGGTACCTCTGCTTCTTTCACACAATGTGCCCCCATCTTGCGAAGATTTAAAAACAAAATTTAATAAGTGACATGTTATTTTTGTTAAAAGCTTTTAAACTTAAGCTTTGAATTTGAACCTGTCAACTTGACATCTTTGTGTAGTACTAGTACATATAGGAACATAAAAACAGTTTTCAGTTTGATTGAATCATTGGGACCAAACTAAAGATTACAACCCTTGAACCCTCTTTCTTGTTTTCGTTCCACCATTGCTGTGAATATCCAAAACTGATAAAATACATTGGACTGGTTTGTCTTACAACTCCATAGTGTCTTTTTATCACCTTGTCTTTTTTACCTTCATTGCTGTCTTTGGTCTTAACCAAATTCCTACTTACAAAATTTTTGATATACTTAGAATTCATATAGAATATTATAACTTTCCTTTTTTCTATTCTATCTACATCTAGGTGAGTATCAGACGAGTCCATTAGGATGAGTCTGATACAGGACTTGATGTAGATAGTATCAAAAAGGAAAGTATATAATATAATTTTTATCTATAATTAAAAAACATACACATTTAACAAGTTTTCAGTACAATAATATCACATGTCATCACAGTTTTCAAGTGCTCCCACCTGATATTTTCTTGTATATGATACTAAACATAGGTGTTAACCTTTTGGGACTCCAATGAGGGAGATCTCCCTGAAACCAGTTTTAATTTCAGGGAGATTTTGCGTAGCGACATTTTTGTCTTAAAAATTGTGCGCATATGAATAAAACCATGCTTATTCCCAGGCTTTATAGTGCAATATTACCTGTAATCATGGTAATAGATTAAATATATCTATTATATTTTCTTTTGGTTCAGAGAATCATACTTTAATTTGATTGTATTTAAATTCTTTAATTTCATTTCAGTCAGCTTCAGACTCTACCTCTAGAAAATGAATTTACCAGAGAAAGCATTTCTTTTTCTAAAAATTAGGTATTTAAGGCAAAGTCTTTGGGTAAATTTGAATTCAAATAAAGCACAGCAAATTTAAAGGTGTTTAAAATGTTCATATGATCAAACTTATAGCCTAAATCCTTTCTTTTTGTGCACTTTTGTTTCATTTCTTAAAAGTGATAAATAGTTTCCATTAAGAAAGGGAAGTAATTTTGGTAATTGTTTCATTATTCCAAGTTTCTCTCCCCCTTTCTATATTACCCCCGATCTATAATTTTTCAATGGAGATCGTAATTTTTAACACTCTCTGTATTCATTCAATGTGTGGAAGCAATAAATATATCACCCAGCAGATATAATTGGATTAAATTTCAACTCATTTATTGTTCTCAACTCACTAATTAACACTATTTCGTGTGTTTTGATAACACTGACAGGTAAACAATAGGAAAGATTAATTATCGATTTTCAATCAGCTGATTGAGTAAATTCGTTGGTTGTTTCTTAAACTTATAAAAAGGAAAGGAAAGAATGATTTTGGGACAAAAAATGTAAAATTACGGGAGATTATGCGGGAGGGTATTAAAAGTCGGGAGTTAAGTGTCTCCCGCTCGGGAGTAATTTATTTCTCGGGAGATAGCTTAAATTTTCGGGAGGCTCCCGCAGGATTCGGGAGGGTTAACACCTATGTACTAAAACATATCAGTCAGATGAGATCAAAGGGAAAAGTTGCTACGTACTGATGAAAATGTTTATCAGTCACTTGTTTCAATATACTGCTTTATTACATATAGGAAAAATATTTTTTCTGTTCACATATCTGGTAAGGGCAACTCTTCCTAAACCACATGATTGATTTTGATGAAACTATGTATGCTTAAAGAAAAAAAGATATCACATGGTGGTATTCATAAAGAGATGTCATTTGCTCTGGAATATATCATTCAGGAGAATAATTAGCCATAAGTTTTATTTTCATTATAGAGTTCAATATTAAGCAGGGGTATCTTTTTAGGAGCTAACCCCAGTATTCTTAGTTTTAACATTCTTTTAAAATCCAGCTCAAGGTTTTAAAGGCATTCAATACAAACCCTTTAAAGGTATATTTTAGCTATATTTTTATCAGCTAGCTTTTCTTGCTTTTTCAGGTATGAAGCTTCGGGGCAGAGACCGAGGACAGCCACTTGGGAAAAAGTGATATTGGGACAATGAGGCATTTGAATATTATCAATTTTACATTTTTATGAATGTATAAAGACAGACAGATAAAAATAGACATTATTCCTAACTCCAAGCTTGAAAGTCTTTAGGCAGCTTTGGATTTTAAAGGTCTGAATTCTAATGGAAGTGCTTTTTGTATTTATTGATTCAAAGTCTTTCTTTTATCATAATGAATAAGAAATGAGTGAAATTAGGAGTAATTAGCTAAGCATGGTAAAAGTAAAAAATGATATAGACTCTTTTTGTGAAATTTATTTAAAAGTCCATTTTGATTTTATTGTTTTGTAAGAAATAGGTAACTGTATAAAGATTAAAAAATGAAATTGAAGTTTCTTTTTAAATATATATGGTCAAAAAGCTGAGAAATCACAAAGTTTATCACTGATAGAAATTTGAGCTATTGTTATTATATTGAATAAAACAGGATTGTTCAAGATAATCTGATTTTTTTTTAAACTATTTTTTTTTTGCACTCTCTGAGTCACCTTTACACTGGATTAGTATATGACAGCATTTGATATTGAAAATTAAAAAAAAGAACATAGAGAATTAATATGACAGATAATTTATAATTTGTTTAAGTATATTCAGATATTTAAAATGTTTTATATTGTGAATTTTAAAATATTTTTGTACTTGAAATTAGTTTAATGTTATACTTTTAAAAATTAATTGATTTTGTTTTAATACTGTATATATTACAAAGGATATCTAAGTTGTACATCCTAAATGGCTTGTTTAAACACTGAAAATTTCTTATCACTTTTCATTTTGTGGCAAAAAAAGTTTAAGATATATTTTGCATGATCAAACCATTAACATATGTTCAATTTTAAGTGATGTATTAATGGATTGTATTATTTTTTCATTTGTTGCAGGATTTGTCTTTATCCTTTTTACAATGCTTCTACAATGTTAAAATCATTCAATCTGAGAGGAAAATTTAGTTTTGTGTACTTTTATCACATTAAAATGAAATTCTGGAAATAAATTTAAAAAGTTTTTTTTTTAATATCCCTGCTTCAAAGTATACCAATTTATCTATCTTTGTAGATATCTTTGATGTGCTCTATCAAACAATTTAAATTTGCTCATAAATCATCTGGACATGCTGTTGGATTGTGTTTTGGACCAATCTGACAGCTTTGTACTGTTAGCTGATAACTTAGAATTTTTAGCCGAGTTGCAACGAAGTTGAACTCGGCTATTGTGATGATGATGGCGGGCGTCTGGGCGTGCGGGGGGGCGGGCGTCAACAATTGGTTTCCGGACCATAACTCAAAAAGTTGTGAACCGATTTTAATGAAACTTTGGGATATTGTTACATACCATAAGAGGAGGAACCCTATTGATTTTGGGGTAATCTGTTCAAGGCCAAGGTCACAGTGACAGAAAAAGGTTAGAAAATTTCTTGAATTAGTGGTTTCCAGACCATAACTCAAAAAGTTTTCAACTGATTTTAATGAAACTTTAGGACATTGTTACATACCATAAGAGGAGGAACCCTATGGATTTTGGGGTAAATCCGTTCAAGGTCAAGGTCACAGCAACAGAAAAACATTTGAAATTTACCTACAAAAGCAGTTTCTGGTCAATTACTCAAAAAGTTGTCAACAGATTTTAATGAAACTTTGTAATGTTGTTACCAATTATAAGAGGAGAAACCATAATAACTGTGGGGTAATTTGGTTCAAGGATCAAGGGCAGAGTGGCAGAAAAACATGGTTTCAGGACAATTGAAGACAAGGAAAGTTTGGGATAAAAAAATTCGGCAACTCGGCTTTTACACCCATGTGCATATTGATTTTTGTGAAAGTATGTATTAATAGTAAGCATTGGTTCAAAGACAATCTGTTCTGTTTCCTCGAAATATTGTGGTTGGTAAAGAATGATGCAATGACACTTTTTAGTTCACCTGAGCAAAGGCCCATCACTATGCTACTGTCGTCATCCGTAAACAAATTCAAAAAAATTCTTCTCTGAAAACACAGAAACAATTAGGCCAAAAAAAAAAGGAGGTGAGTTTACTGTCACCCGACCCTACCTAATTTTTACCCCCCTACCCTAAAGTTTTTTTGAGCATTTTCCATTAAGTACTGTTAAAGTCTCAAAGCTGCCCCCATAGACTCAAGGTAAAAAAAAATAAAAAAATAAAAATAATTTCCTACCTACCGACCCTAATTTTTTTCAGCATGTGACAGTAAACACACATACTTTTTTGTTTGGCCTTATACTGAAACTTTGCAGATATGATATATGACATGTTGGCAACAAATGATCCTCATTTTGAAATGATTAGATAAACAAATGGCCACTGTTACTCAAAATAGAACTTAAGGTATTCCCTTTAAAGGTAAAAGAAGTTTTTTTTATGTTTTTGCCCCATAGAGTGAAAATTATTGAAGATAGAGAAAAGCTGCTGCTTTATTAAACTTTTAGCTCATTCATTCTAAAAATAGTCTCCCGTGGATAGAAGTTGTCAGATGACTCCTTATAAGGGTTATTAGTCTTTAAAGTGGAGGCATCATTATTTACCAACAGCTAACAAAGGTGTATGTCCGGGAAGGGCAAAAAACGGCCCTAAATTTCAAATTTGAGACATTTTAAAAACAATGCTGCTAAAATGGTCATAAGACTCTACAATTTATAAATTGTGCATTATTTTTTACTTTGGTGAAAATTATTTCGGGGTTAGAATGTTTACTTTTAAGTAATAAATTAATTAACAAAAATAAAATTTATGTTGGTCAGAACATGCAGCCACTTTTGATTTTGGCACAATTGTGGTTATCAGGGGTAAAAAATTAACAAAAATGAAGATTTTCCTTATTACTCTAATATTTAGGGTGTCAGCAAATGAAACAGCATATAATCACTAGAAAACTGTTATATACTTTAAATATATGCATTGTGTGAGTTATTTTCAAAGCACCCATTTAGATTGCTTGAACATTAAAAATCAGTCCAATTACAGAGCCAATAATAGGCCTTTGTGAACATAGTCCTTTCTTTTTTGTTCATGAACACTTTTCAATTAACCTATATTTTGTAAATTTGAAAAAAGAACTGCAGAATTCTCCCATTTTCATATCATACATGTAGTAAGAGCTTTACCTATTAGAATCCAATTCATGCATCTATACTGGTCTATATTTGATTAAAATATACAGCTTCAAGAGAGTTGCCTTTAATACTAAAGAGTTTAACCACCAGATTTAAGTTGCTAAAAGATATTTTTGAATTACCGGTATTGTCTGTAAATTGTTCAACTTTACCTCAGAATATACAGGCATCTTATATCTTTTCTTTGCAGATGCAATAGACCATTTAATCAATATTTTGGGAAGAATTGTAAAAACTTATACACTAACATATCATGAATATACCATTTAATCAATATTTTGGGAAGAATTGTAAAAACTTATACACTAACATATCATGGCCTAATTCAAACAACATTCCATATGAAGCCAGGTTTTTTCCAAAGGATTGAGTGTACAATGATTCTTGTTGAAACATTAAGCAGTTCTTCTGAATGTTTCTGAATCATAGTCTAGATTATATAAATACAATAAAAGTCACTTTTATCAATTGTTAAAATAATGAATGTAATTACTTGATATGATCTAAAATTTCATAGCAAAGAACACACTGACAATAACAATGAATTAAGTAAAATCTAAGATTTTTTAATATTCTTTCTCCAAATAACATACAATAACAATTAATGTTATAACAATAAGATAAGTTCACAGGCACAAGTTTTGGAATCACCCATATTGAATAATACTTCTAGATCTAGAGCTCAGTAATACATGAATATTGTCCCTAACAAGTTTAAACCTAAGCATTTATAACAACAAGGGTGGTTATTTTTTATGGTACTGAATAATAATTAAATACAAATAGTATGGTTGTACCTCTTAGAGTATGAAGATTATAGGGAGTATTTTTTTTCTGAAACCAGTGCTAGCGAATTAGTGTATACAATAAACCACACAATGACATATCTATTCATTTGAACATTTCTTGAACTAAGCTCCAATGCCCTTTATGTGATAATGGTTCGCCACCTATAGCCCTCCACATGACTTGGTATACATCCACAGCTCTTATTGGACCATTCAGATGCCCTTCCTTGAAATCTGTAAAACAAACGTAAAAGATGTGATTACTCGATTGGTGGGAAAATATCTGTGTTAACATGTCATCCTGTATTTAGATTTAATGGGAACTTATAGTTTTGAAAAAAATGAGCTGTAGATGATAGTTTTGATGTCACGCTAACGGTTGGAAATAGTGGAATGAATAAGTAAGAATCTGCATGGTTTGTCAAGGAATACAGAAGCTTATGTTAAATATAAGCCCTTTTCTTCATTTACATACTCTTCAGTTATAGGTTTCCATAAATCAAAAATCTTAGTAAAATTTGAAAATCTTATTTTTAACATCGGACCATTTTGTACCGCTGATCTCCAAAGGAATAAGACATTTTTTGTAGGCAGTGTCTGCGCGTCCACGCTTCCGGAAAAAACACATAAAACGGACTTTTCCGGAATACAACTGTAATCGTATACGAGTTAATTAAATATGCAGTAGCTTATTAAATGAAAGTGATTGTATTACAAAAACTTAAATATTACAAATCCGACCATTGTAATTTTGACAATTTTTTTATAATAGAAATATTGTTTACATAAATCCAAATGTTGAAATTAAAATAAAATTCGAATGCTAAAGTATACTTATTTTACGTGCACGAATATTTCAAATCATGCTCAAATTTATTTATTTTCGATTTTCAACAGTGAGATTTGTACTGTCCTGTACTTGGAGGGGGTCGTGGTATTTGCAGTTAGTGTTATTTTAATTTTTATTTATAATATTTTTTTTAAATATGTAAATTTGAATGAAAATTAATTGTTCAATGAATTAAGAATTTGAACTAGTGCGGAACTTTTTCTCACCATGTATACATGAATACTGAATCCGAACATATTTAAGACCCTATTTCATTTGACATTCCTATTTCGATTTCCTATTAAAGCATTTTCAACAGTCTGGTAGTTTCTTTTATACAGTTGTATAAAGTTTTTTGTTTTCATAATTCTTAATAATAAAATTTTCCAAAGTTTCAAATGTATCAAACTCTTTACACTGCAATTCCATGATATTCTATCATAATACCGTCGATATACCATCTTTACAAAAACTGAGCAGTTTTCGACAAAACTGAGACACTTACTTACTTATATATAAAAGATTATATGTCCCGGGCATTTTATAGTAAAGTTTATTATTTACAATAACGAAATTACAGAAAAACTTAAGGAAAACTCTGTTTCAGGCATTTTTCCGGAAGCGTGGACGCGCAGCCTGTAGTCTATTCGTCCACGCGGCGTGGACGCGCAGACACTACCTTTTTTGTAACACCGGCTTCCAAAGGAAACAAACATTCAGTCAGGACTTTTTAATTTTCCCATCAAGTGTGTGCCAATGTAAGATTTTACCTGGACCTTTCGCAAGAAATATTCCACGCATATCTTTTTCAATATTATCATAACCATGGTAACCTTTCGCTGGCCCATTTTCATATTCCGCTTTCCCTTTGCCATCTGGCTGAAAATTAGAAATTAATTATTTGAATGCCAATCACATTTTTCAGAAAGAACGAATACAATCAATGTCCCCATCAATGTACTGGGTCAAATCTTAGAATCACATAAAGGCATTGCATAGATAAGCCAAGTATGCAAGATAATCTAAATAACTTATTGCTGATGATAATATGAATGAACATTTACGCTACGGTATAAAATTGTAGTTAACAAGTTTTGGTTTTCTGCTTTCTTAATGTTTTGAATCAAAATCTAGTTATGAGAGGTTGCACTCCACGAAAAATGTCCATTATACAAGTAAAGAAACCAGAATTGAAAACAATCTGAACATTTTAAAACCATATCTTAGTTATAATGCGCACCAGACAGAACTGACGGCTGGGATTGTGATAACCTCTGGCACGCCATCAGATGTAATCGAGTTAGTGGTTTCAAATTGTAAGAAGTCCACATAGGCCGAGACCAAAAAAAAATGTTAATGTTTGCTTACTGTTAGAATATACCATCCAATATCTGCTACAGCTATGATCGGAGCAACCAGTTGATGTTTATAATGGAACCTGTCGGGTATGTCTTCCTTCTTATAGATCTTTACATGTGGGTGTCCAATTCCACAGAGAGCATCATAAACCTAAAAAAAAATGTTCATACATGCTTTATGTAACTAAGACTCGTAAGAAAATGGAAACATAGGTATCAAATATATATATCTTGTGATTTTCCGGAGATGTATTTCATATGCAGCAGCTAGAGGGTGTTTTATAGTTGGTCTTTAATTTATTTCTTTTTAAAGGCTATATACGAATTTCCATAGGAAAACTTGAACTAAGTAAAACTTATAACCTTGAACTCTCACGTCGTTATGTTCTGGCAGCACTATATATTGCACGTTTATGCACTATACCATGTATTGGATCCACAGGGGGGTGTTAGGGGTTGGAACCCCTCTTTCTTTGGAAAATTTTGTATTTTTCAATTTGGGGCAAAATTGACCATATTAAACTCCCTTTTATCTTTTGTAGACAATACGCGGAAACCCCCTTTCAGAAATGTCTGGATATGTCCCTGTAATACCTTGTTTAATTTCCCATCCTTTGGCCATATGCTACAAACAGGCCCTTTATCTTTAATCATTTCTATGTCATTACTATTAATCTGTTCCGAAATATCAATTGTTCTTTCTTTGGAAATCTCAGTCATTCCATGGTCTGAAAATATGACAATGTTGACTTTGTCGTCCAATCGCTTGTCTCGTAACATATCCAGGATTCGTGAAATGGCGGTATCCGTCTCCTGTACAACTTGTTTAAGTTCTGGCGAGTCTGGTCCGTATGCATGGCCTTTGTTGTCAACGGCGCATAGGTACACACCTGCAACAAATAGAGCTTATTGTTACCCCGGAGTATATTCAACACTATTGCGACCACCCCATGCAAGAACCGCCCGAACATAAACACTGGACATGCATAGTATGTTAAATCTTCAACATACAAAAAAAATAGACAAATAAAAAACTTACACACATTTTACATGTACAACGGTTTAGCCCAAACAGACATAAAACTAAACAGAATAATTGTTGAAAAATCCCAAAAGGAACATTTTGCAATTAAAAGAAATGTAAGGTAGTAGCGTAGTTTAGATTCTTCAATATTAAGATTTTTAAAATCTGTATTCCAATACTGTATTAAACTTTTACCAGCAACATCAATGGTGTCACTACTGAATAGTTCTATGGCTTTCTCTAAGTTCTTTGAGGCGTCTTCCACGGTTGGGAACCTGCAGTCATCTCGCCTGTCATACATTGTTGGTGATATACCTTTGTTTGGTACATGTGCACCTGGCCATTCCCCGAAATAGGTCCGCATACCCTTATTCGAAATAGATGGTTGAAATAGAAAACGTCATAATAGTGTAAACATATCTTTTACATGCATGTCTTTGAGAAGAAGAATGCTCTGTTTTATTTTTGAGATTACTGCAGATATTGTTATAATCAGACGTTACTGTCATAAGGAGCGGCCCTTCAGAGACTACTTACCCCTCCAGAGTACCTGGGTTGAATCTTGAACCAGCGTAGGTCGCGTTGCGTATTGTGGTTTTGCATTTTCTCAGTTATCTTGTGTGTGTTTCTTCGTGTTGTTGTTTTGTGTAATCTGATTGTGTTTTCATACGAATTCCCTATCAGCACTTTGCATCTTTCACATTTTCTATTTTTGTTGGTTGACAACGTTTACTGATGTTGGTTACGAAGTTGTTAAAACCAAAACCGAACTTATATTTTGTTTTGGAAATTTCCATCCCTAAGAACGTGACCTAGCTCCTAGTGTCTTTATGTTTTAGTATTTCAGGACAAGAAGTTAAGACAAAGAGTCTTACAACAATATAGGGTTTGAATGAAGAAGAGACAGGTTGTATAACCCTTATCATTACCCGTTTTTCTGCAGTGACCCATAAAGGTTCGGCGCCTTCGAACCAGTGAGAGAAATTCGATTCTTCATCGTCCATATGTAAATTAAAGCTGTGTCCAAGTTCTTTATTGTACATACAGTTACCAACAAAACCATGGTCCTCAACATGCAAACCTGAATACGAATTATTTCTTATTCCCATTAACAAAACAATTCCTTGTTCAATAACTAGTTCAGTAAGCCTACTTAAGATACTATTACAACATTTGAATGTCTGATTGGTACGAATAGACGACATACGTGTGATACGTAGCAGAATTTATTGAATGGATCCGTGATGATTAGGACCGTTGGTGCAGTTTTAGCTTTTGTGTTTTTAAGATACTTTTAGTAGCCAGGATGTTCATGTTTTATGAGCACCTCCATATATCAAGAACTATGAGTCCAAGGTTGGTATTCATATGCCTCGTAGAAGTTAAGCTCATATTTTACCATGACCTTGATTTTCGTGACTTTGACTGTTTTCATTGGTATTTTGGGGCAATGTATGAGTATGTTTCTCAACAATGCATAAAATCACGAATGAATAGTGGAAAAATTAGGCATTTTGATGGTGCTGGGGGCGTACTTCGGTGTTGACTCTTGTTTTATGCTTTTCCTATTCATGTAGAGTTTTGGATTTTCAATCTTTTGTGCAGCGCATCTATGACAAATAGACAAAACGCGCACCAAACTAAAAGAAATGTGTACCCTTTAACTTTGTTGTCACTGCAATTTCTTGACGCATATAACCATTTAAAGTCATATCCGCTCTTTCTTGTTTATTAATTTCAAAAGGAATATGTGATATCTCATAAGTATCAGTTTGGCTGTGTCCTTCATACAAATTTGAATAATTTGAACAATTAAGTTGAAATAATTTCAGAATGGAATTATTTCTACAAACAAATTTGAATATTTGCACCAAAAATGAATGAATTATTAAACACAAAACGATATGAATCACTTGCGTAATATTCTCTGTTTTTTTTTTAAATATTTTCTTAAACCTTTTAGAGTTTAAATCATTTTACACAATATATTAAAAGTTCCCATTATACGTATCAAGAAGAAGCATTTTTACCATACCTGTCATCAATGAGTAGTAGTTTGGAAATGATAAAGTTGGGAAATCTGGGACTAGGTATTCAGCCTTCACACCGCCACTGATGAGCCTTTGAAATCCAGACAGTTCTAATCCCGGTAGATCAAAGTAGTCCCACCGATAACCGTCTATCAGAAATATTAACAGCTTTCTCTTGGTGTTTGTATTGGTTGACATTGTTAACGTTGAATAAACCACCAACACTAGCATCAGCTCCTTGCAGAAAAGTTCAAAATTACTTCAGACGAAATGCGAGTTTGTTTTTATTAATGTTGAACTGAGATGACCACTTCTATAAAAATTTACGTTTCACAGCCGTGTTGTGTTTTGTGTTACTACCAGACCCTGAGATCGCAATGGAAAACGTAGATTTTTTGTCATAAAACGGATTTTAAATACCCAGTATTTCTTTTTGAAATGCCTGCACCAAGTCAGGACCATTGAGATCTTCAATTCTCTGGTTTATTTGCCTTGTTTGTCTTAATTTCGGACATTTGAGGTTAAGTAGTTATTAACCTTTTTTTATAAACATTATATATAATCTGCAAACAAATAATGAACTTAAGACCAGAACTTTAGAGTATCCCGAATAAATAAAAAAACTTACTTTAATTGGATGTTGAATATTTTATCTCTACATATTTAAAAGAATACTTTTGACAGATAACAAGAAGATTCCTCAATTTAATCAGTTGCATAGCTTTTGCTCCATAATTTGTTGTTTAGGTCAAGGGTAAAAGTTCTGATAAAACGATATTACTGGACCAGATATAAGAAATAATCTCTGCTGTAACCTCCTAGTGTTGTTAGGATATTTTATGCATTGCAGCTTGACATCCAAATAACTGTATATAAGAACAGTATTATCAGAAACCAATTTTTAATCATGTTGTTTGTTGCAACACCTACATTGTTCTCTAACATTTCTGTCTTTCTGTCCTTTGGTTTTTACTTTCACTGCTACGGGACCGACCATATAACTTGAATGCTTAGAAAAAAATATTCTGAAGAAGGATTTCTGCTATAGAAAATAAAGAAGGAATGTGTCCATGGGACACGGATGCCCCCGCTAGGCCCCCAAAACAGGAAGTAGGTGTCGTCCGACAGACCTGAAAGTCGCTTAGGAAGTACAGTTTGTCATATTGTTCAAACCATCCTACCAAGTTTCAAATCATTCCCATGTACGGTTTCTGAGAAAAGCTTGACGGAAATTCGTACGGACTAACGTAAGTACAGACGGACATGAGGAGTAAAACTTAATGCTCCCGACATGTCGTCGCGGGGGCATTTAAATGATGAAAAAAAATCTGTCGCGACGCTTCCAAAAATAATATATTTTTTGCGCTACGTTAAAAAAAATTCTGACCAAAACAAAATCGAGCCCCCTTCAAGTTACATGGTCCGACCCTTAGCGTAGAGTGTTTTAATACCATATTGATGTAACAAAGCAGGTTTGATAAATAAGCATCATAAACTTGAAGTGAGGTGGATTGCTCGAAGTTTAATGAACGCAATACTTTAATCATGCAACTCAGCCCATATTAGGTCCAATGTTTATGTAAAGATCAACCCCTTAATCGGATACAACCTCTAATGAAGGGATTGAATATTGGAGCAAGGAGTAATAAAGATAGGGATTTTAGTCAATTTTTATGCCCCCGCGACGACATATCAGGGGCATTAAACTTTACTCATGTCCGTCTGTACGTACATGTACGAATTTCCGTCAAGCTTTTCTCAGAAACCGTACATGAGAATGATTTGAACTTGACAAGAAGCTTCAGTATGACAAACTGTACGTCCTAAACGACAGTCAGACCTGTCTGACTTCTACTTCCTGTTAGGAACTTTTTTAAATGAAAAATTAACGTGAAAATTTCCGCCAAGCTCTTCTCAGAAACCATACATGAAAATGATTTAAAACTTGATAGGATTGTTTGGTATGCCACACTTTATGTCCTTATCTACTTTCAGACCTGTCAGACTTCTACTTCCTGTTTGGATCAGATCGAGATGAAAATTTGCGTGAAAATTTCTGTCAAGCTTTTATAAAAACTGTACATGAGAATGATTTGAAACTCGGTTGGGTTATTCAGTGGGACAAACTTTAAATTCTAACCGACTTTCAGACCTGTCGGACTTCTACTTCCTGTTTGGGGTACGGAAGGACAGACATGCGTTCGAATGTATGTACGAATTTCCGTCAAGCTTTTCTCAAAAACCGTACGTGAGAACGATTTGAAACTTGGTAGGATGGTTCAGTGTGACAAGCTGCATGTCATAATCGACTTTATCAGAAATGTCAGACTTCTACTTCCTGTTTGGGGTCTGAACGAATTTTCCTCAAGCTTTTCTAAGAAACTGAATATGAGAATGATTTGAAACTCGGTAGGATGGTTCAGTATGACAAACTGTACATTCTAAGCGACTTTCAGACCTGTTTGACTTCTACTACCTGTTTGGGACCAACTGGGATATCCCCAACTGAATTCCTATTGATCAAATAAAATTTCTATTAGTCCCGAAAAATGAGTCATTGGCTGATCTGTGTGACTTTATTCAACAGTCATTAGAATTGAGAAACAGGTCCATGTCAGCTAATGCTTAATACTACTTTTTAGCTCACCTGACCCTTCGGGTCAGGTGAGCTATTGTCATAATTAGGCTTCCGTCGTCCGTCATCCGTCGTCTGTCGTCCGTCGTCCGTCCGTCGTCCGTCGTTAACTTTTCTTTAAAGATCTTCTTCTCTGAAACCACTGAAGGGATTGCTTTGAAACTTTGTACACTTGATCTTTACTAGTATGTCCTCTACCAAGTTTGTGAAATTTGTGCACGCCGACCAACCAATTTAACATGGCCGCCGTTACTAAAAAAAGAACAGGGGGGTCAGACCATAGTTTTGAGCTTATAGCTCAAAAAGTATTAGAGATAGAGAAAATCCGAAGCAACCTGCCTTCTTCAGCATCAAAAGCTTTACAAAACTCTTCATTGAATTAAAGTTGTGGGACGACTCCTTATAGGAGTTATTTCCCCTTAATCGTCAAAATTGACCATTTTCACAGTTTTTGGACTTTATCTTAAAAGCCATAACTGCTAGAGGAATAGTTAGCATGGCAAAATTGTTCAACTTACTGACATCTACAAAAATGATTTCAGGGTCAAAATTGTCAGATCAACCGTTTAAGAGTTATCCCCCTTTAACTGATTTTTCTATCAATTTTAACTGATTTTTAAAAATCTTGTTCTCTGAAACCACTGATGGGATTGCTATGAAACTTTGTACACTTGATCTTTAGGATGTATTCTACCAAGTTTGTGAAATTTGTGAACATCGACCAACCAACATGGCTGCCTTTACTAAAAATAGAACAGGGGGGTCAGACCATAATTTTTAGCTTATAGCTCAAAAAGTATAAGAGATAGAGAAAATCCAAAGCAACCTACTTTCTTCAGCATCAAATGCTCTACGAAACTCTCCAATGTGTCAAAGTTGTAGGACGACTCTTTATAGGAGTCATTTCCCCTTAATTGTCAAAATTGGTCATTTTTACGGTTTTTGGACTTTATCTTAAAAGCCATAACTGCTAGAGGAATAGTTAGCATTGCAAAATTGTTCAGCTCATTAAGATCTACAAAAATAATTTCAGGGTCAAAATTGTCAGATCATCCTTTTAAGAGTTATCCCACTTTAAGTGTTTTCAATCAATTTTAACTTGTTTTTTTTTTTCAAATGGAAAGTTTTGTAACTTTGTATTCTTGATCTTAAAAGTGTTTTCTATCCTAACTAGTTTCTTTAATGTTACTTACCAAGTACATTTAGACCATGTTGCACACTAGGTAAGAGGCTTTAGCACAAGAGATCAGGTGAGCGATTCAGGCTCCTTGGAGCCTCTAGTTTTTATGTGATGTTATTATGTTATTGAAACTATTTGTATGCTTGTTTATAGTTAATGATTGTATTGCTTGACCCTAAAGGGTGTAATTTTCAGGCGCGTAGCTAACCCAATGAAGATGTGGATGCACAAATCGAACGGCGAGGGGTCTGGGGGCCGCTCAAGGCCCCCAGTGGGTCCAGGGCAAAGCCCTGGTAGGGGGTCCAGGGGGGCGAAGCCCCCCCGGAAGCTCCAGAAAGATAGCATTTTGAAGGGCTAAAATGAATAACGCTAAATACTCTGAATTTCAAAAGAGAACATTCGTGCACAAAGTGTGATTCATTAAACAACTTTGCTTACAAAACTGTTGTTTTACGAATGTAAAAAATAAACAAATAATTTCGTTTTGTTTTCATTAGTTTTACTATGAGACACATCAATGTATTAAGCAGGCATGAGTTATTTCAATTCATCATCCTCATCTGAAAAAAGAAACCCCAAACGACGTCTTTTCTTTATGGCAAACGCGTCAATAACTTTCTGAACGTCAATATCCCAATGTTTATATGCATGAATAACAGACAGACTTGAGAGTCGTTCCGTCAACATCGTCGAGCGGATATAGGTTTTCACTCTTCTCATTACACTAAAGCTCCTTTCTGCTGATGCCGTTGTTACTGGCATTGTTAGAAGTATCAACAGGCAAGTATAAACACTTGGATAAAGTTCACTGTTTGTTACCGACAAAGTTTCTAAAATTGTGGAAGGTTTAGGATCAGCCGCTATGCCCCATCTTACAATCCAACGCTCTATTTCCTGTTGAAACAGATCGACATTATTGACAGGAAGATCAAATTTGTAAGTTTCAAACAAGGTGTTGATAACTTCCTGATCAATACCATTTAGTTCTGTTGGAACTAAAAACTGGGCAGAGAACCTAAGTTCGTTAGAAGCGAGTCGACTTGTAAGTTCTTGAATAAGGTGATCAAGGAATGGCAGATACAATGCCCGTTTCCAGTACTGTGTAGGCGTTTCGGCCGGTACATTGACGCGATGTCGTTGTCTACCTGCACTTCTTGGCATAGAAGGCGTCTCTTCCACCGTTGCTGCTAACTCAGTTGCTTTCTCGAATAAATCATCCCAGACTTCCTGACTGTTTCTTTTCTGATTAAGCTGCTCAATCACAGTTTTACTCTCCTTTACAGCTTCAATTAGGTCGATTGACTTACTTTGTAGCATATTGGAAAGGGGTACTAAACACTGTAAAATGGACTGTGTTGCGACTAAGCTGACAATAAAGTCAAATTTCTTAATTGAGCAAGCATAGCTGCGTGCTTTTGAGTCTCCTTGCTGTTCCAAGTCCTCCAAAGAATCAACAACAACTTTGTATGCGGTAACAAAAGTATATAAGGAATCTGACCTACTTGCCCAACGTGTTTCGCACAAAGTTTTCAACTTCTGTCGTCGATCCATTTCCTCTTTGACTTGAGCATTTAGTTCAAGGTTTTCTTTAAAGGCAAGTAGCCGTTTAGCTGAGTAGTCAAATGCAAATGCTATAGCCTGAACAGTGTCCATTAGATTTCGAACTAGTGGTTCTTGACAAGCATGTACGATCGACAGATTCAAATTATGGGCTTTGCAGTGTACATAGTTGGCTGCTGGAACCCTTTCTTTCAATCTCGATTGGACGCCTTTGTTTTTGCCGGCCATATAAGCTGCACCGTCATAACCCTGGGCGCGCATTTGGTCAACATTTATGCCTTTCAATTCTAATTGTTCTAGAAACAGCTCAGCCAAAACTTCTCCTGTCGTTCGAGATGCTTCTGTGAATCC
Organism: Arcuatula senhousia; assembly: GCA_963971305.1. Classification (NCBI taxonomy): domain Eukaryota; kingdom Metazoa; phylum Mollusca; class Bivalvia; order Mytilida; family Mytilidae; genus Arcuatula; species Arcuatula senhousia. Next base: position 19,743,760 of record OZ020311.1, read on the forward strand.
AAGAAATTCCTCGCGAACTGACTTTGTTTTCTTGTCAAAAAATCTTACACATATTGAGGCTTGTTCTTTAGTAGAACAGTCAGTCGCTTCGTCTGAAATAAAGCCAAAGTATCTAGAATCATTACAATCTTGGACCAGAGATGAAAGAATCTGATCGGCACAAATTCCGATTATCTCATTCTGTATATCCGGCGATGTATACTTCTTCCTTGGATTACCGAATGCCAGATGATCCGCAAGCACCATATTATCCTTGGCCCGATTGTGCAGTAGAGCAATGAAATTACTATCCTTCTCCTCGTGGCCCCTAAGAGCAAGATTTTGTTTACCGCAAACCAAAATGGCGTCAATAATACACGACAGAATTTCTCGGTTTCTCTTGATTCTAGAATTGAAGCTTTCCGACATTGATTCTAAAACATCGGGCTTTTCCCCCGATTTTATTCTCAGAAATTCCGTTGCTGCTAAAACGTTGTCGTGGTGTTTACTGGTCTCGTTGAGGTGACGCGATACACACCGACTAAGATTACCCCAATCTGTGACAGGAGACGTAAGTGAAAAAGTTTTTTCTTTATTGTCTTGTCTTTGAGGCCCAAACAATAGGCAAGGTGCGCAATACACAGCATCCTTGGTGACTGAATACTTCATCCAAGAATATTTCTCAAGCCAATGCCATTGAAGGGATCTTTTGATACTTCTTACCTGCCTGAAAATTAAATACAAACCATTGCAAAAAGAACTAGAGGCTCCCAGGAGCCTGAATCGCTCACCTGATCTCTTATGCCAAAGTTTGAAGTATACAACTTTCAAGTACACAAAGTTGCAAAACACTTGCTCTGTGGTTTCAGAGAAGATTTTTGGAAATCATTTAAATTAATAGAAAAAACAGTTAAAGGGCAATAACTCCTGTAAGGACCTTTTGATGCTGAACAAGAAGAGCTGCTTCGGATTTTCTATATCTCTTATACTTTTCAAGTTATAAGCCAAAAACAATGGTCTGACCCCCCTGTTCTATTTTTAGCAATGGTGGCCATGTTGGTTGGTGGACATGTATATAATTCACAAACTTGGAAGAGGACATCCTAAAGATCAAGTGAACCAAGTTTCAAAGCAATCCCTTCAGTGGTTTCTGAAGAAGATTTTTGAAAATCAGTTAAATTCAATGGAAAAAAAAACAGTTAAAGGGAATAACTCTTAAATGGCTGATCTGACAATTTTGACCTTAAGTCATTTATGTAGATCTATATGAGCTTAACAATTCGGCAATGCTAACTTTTCCTCTAGCTCTAACGGTTATCATGATATTGTCCAAAAACTGCAAAAATGGTCAATTTTGACGATTTAAGGGCAATAACTCCTATAAGGAGTTGTTTCACAACTTCGACTCAATGGAGAGATTTTTAGAGCTTTTGATGCCGAACATGGAAGGTTGCTTCAGATTTTCTCTATCTCTTATACTTTTTGAGTTATAAGCCAAAAACAATGGTCTGACCCCCCTGTTCTATTTTTAGCAACGGCAGCCATGTTGGTTGGTAGTTGTGTACATAATTCACAAACTTGGTAGAGGACATCCTAAAGATCAAGTGTACCAAGTTTCAAAGCAATCCCTTCAGTGGTTTCTGAAGAAGATTTTTGAAAATCAGTTAAAATTAATGGGAAAAAAAAACAGTTAAAGGGGGAATAACTCTTAAATGGCTGATCTGACAATTTTGACCTTATGTCATTTATGTAGATCTAAATGAGCTTAACAATTCGGCAATGCTAACTTTTCCTCTAGCTCTAACGGTTATCATGATATTGTCCAAAAACTGCAAAAATGGTCAATTTTGACGATTTAAGGGCAATAACTCCTATAAGGAGTCGTTTCACAACTTCGACTCAATGGAGAGATTTTTAGAGCTTTTGATGCCGAACATGGAAGGTTGCTTCAGATTTTCTCTATCTCTTATACTTTTTGAGTTATAAGCCAAAAACAATGGTCTGACCCCCCTGTTCTATTTTTAGCAACGGCAGCCATGTTGGTTGGTCGACCTGTATATAATTCACAAACTTGGTAGAGGACATCCTAAAGATCAAGTGTACCAAGTTTCAAAGCAATCCCTTTTGTGGTTGCAGAGAAGAAGATTTTTGAAAATCAGTTAAAATTAATGGAAAAAACAGTTTAAGGGGAATAACTCTTAAACGGCTGATCTGACAATTTCGACCCTGAAAATCATTTTTGTAGATCTCAATGAGCTTAACAATTCTGCAATGCTAACTTTTCCTCTAGCTCCAACGGTTTTCAAGATATAGTCCAAAAACTGCAAAAATGGTCAATTTTGATGATTAAAGGGCAATTACTCCTATAAGGAGTCGTTTCACAACTTCAACTCAATGATGAGATTAGTAGAGCTTTTGATGCTGAAGAAGGAGGGTTGCTTCGGATTTTCTCTATCTCTTATACTTTTCGAGTTATAAGCCAAAAACATTGGTTTGACCCCCCTGTTCTATTTTTTTGCAACAGCGGCCATGTTGGTTGGTTGACATGTATATAATTCACAAACTTGGTAGAGGACATCCTAAAGTTAAAGCATACCAAGTTTCAATGCAATCCCTTCAGAGGTTTCAGAGAAGAAGATCTTTGAAGAAAAGTTAACGGACGACGGACGACGGACGGACGACGGACGCCTAATGATGACAATAGCTCACATGACCCTTTGGGTCAGGTGAGCTAAAAATTCAAGTCCCATGGCAAATGCTGCACACTGATATCAGAAGGACAGTAACAAATTCAATGCTGAACAATAATTGAGGGTAAGTTAACAAGAACAGATTCTATGTTCCCCGCCTTTTCGATGTCGGCTCATTAAACAAGAAGTAGATAAGGCAAGCGAAAGATCTAAATACGCATCCCACCATACGCGACTCCCAACCTGAAGCTGCATACCAAATATCGAAAGTTTATGAGAAAACTGTTACAAAAAAAGTGTGACAGACGGATGGACGGACGGACACACAGACGAATTCCGGCATTTCTGTGTCCCCACTCCGCATTCCAACGGGGGACAAAAAACAGAATACCGAACCCCAATGATATGTTCAAAACAAAATCTATGCAAAATTCAACTAAAACTGATGAATTCTGTCGAGAATCAAAGAATCAAAATTGTTACAGCTACTTTAATAGTGTTGATTCGTTACAGACATTAAGAGAAGTTATGGTTTTAAGTTTCTGTTGGTTACAAATATGAAAAGTTCGCAATTGGGAAAAACATTTCATTTTGATCATCGAAACAGAAAATAAATAATACTAAAACAGACAGACAGACATGTGAATGAATGAATCTAAAACTGTAACTGGCCCCCTGGCCTCTAAAGTCACTTTTGAAATCAATAAACATGTGTACTATACTAGAACGGAAAAGCGACCGATGGCAGGGCAGGGGACGCGGACAAAGAAATATCACATGTATGTACCCTTTTGTCTAAAATAATAATTTAAAAATTTTCTAATCTAGTTATATACACTGACCAGGTTCCTTCAATTGAAGGTATTTTTATCTTGCAAGAACAAAAATAACAAAATGTACCACTTTTTAGTAATATCTATTATGACAAATACTAGACTCAGATGCTCGAGATGAAGACGTACCGGAGAAATGAAATAGCACTGCTAACCTGGTACTGGCATTTTAAAAGAAAGACCTCATTCAAATACATGGATCATCATCTGCGCAGCGGCCAAGCCCATATGTGTGTTTGATAAAACTTGAACATCATAAAATTTAACTTGAATTTTACCTCAATGGAAATTTGAATTTGGCTGCATGTTCCCAGTTCTTCGTAAGCAAATCAATCTTTACATGGTCTTTCTGTAAAGTTTCCGTAGACAAGCTCCCAATATCAAGGTAGGGTGGCTGATACTGACAGTCGAAAGAGGAAGAATCGGTCAATGGTGGCGTGTTTTCTAACGCCGAACTTAATTTCGAAGAACTAGCTGTAGCATTTTCAATGGGTGGTGTATCCAAACTGCTTTCAGCAGATTGAACCAACTTTGATACAAAAAATGAGTCAATTTTCTTCTGCATATTTTCTGACAAGTCGAACGTTGTAGAACGTCAACACATGAATGAAAAGATGATAAAGTAGTATCGGTAAAAAGATGGACATGAGACGTAATAAATTCCGTACTTTCAAACACACAAACCAACCAACTTACCTCAAAAACTCAAGAACGCAATAGCAATAAATTGGACAACCTGACCTCTATATATGTACGTTTGTTCTATATATTTGTATTTTTTTTATTTTGTGTTTTTGCTTATTAGTGTGCGTGTATTTTTTTTTTTTTTTTTTGTGAAAACGATGTGGATGCACATGCTGCCGTGCCTCCGGGTAGCTACGCGCCTGATTAATTTTTGCATTAAAGATATGCATAAAAAACAAGAAAATACTGGAAAAACCATCATATTAAAGATATTGCATGCATAGGACTAAGGCACTTTGACACCTCGTTAATTGAATGGATAACTTTAACATTAAAACCAATGATTTAATTAAGCAATTATTAAGCACAGGCATTGTCTATGATTTTTGGGTTTCCTTTATGAGGTAGTGGTAGTAGTCTTAAAGCTTTGCACATCAATTGGTAGATATCTACTACAGATATTGGTCCAATCTTCTTGTTTTTCTGGAAATCTAAAATAGTTAAAAGACAAAAATAGTTTTTCATTGAAAATAATCATAAATACAGACTTTATACAAAGCTAGACCAAGCATCGCGACAGTAAACATTGCGATTACCATCCAAGAAAGTGTTGTCAGTCATAGCTTATACCACCGATTTACAAATATTTCGTGTGTAAAAAGTGTTAAGTAATCAGCTTTGTATTCTGAAGAACCTAAGATCCTTTGGAGTTTTTCCTATCTGTTGAAGTTGCCGAGTAATTTTGAAGTGATTTTACCCTATGTCCTAGTTTCAGTAACAGTGGGCATGCTATTTTGTCTAAACCCTTCAAAATAAGAATCGTGTGTTGCCAATATGTCATTTTTCACTCCAAGTATTGATAAAATTTTATCAATCTTACAAAAATTCCGTGTGTAAAAAAGTTTTCAGCAAACAGGAAGTTGATGCCAGACGGATCCAAAAAGGCCCAGTAAAGTTCATCGTGCCAATATTGAATATCATATTACCATGCAAGGTCATTCAATATCAGTAACCTAGCTAGCTGGACCCATTAGTGTTCTTATTTTGAACATACCTGGACCAGTGGCTAGGAAAATGCCTCTCATGTCCTTTTCTTTGTTATCGAATCCATGGTATCCTTTCACAGGCCCATCCTCTAATGTTGGCATTCCTCTTGGCTTCAAATCAAATTCATATCATATTTTAGTTAAAAAATTTACAACACTTGAATCAAAGCTATTAAGAAACATTTAAATGGCTATTCTTCGCCTAAATCTTTTACTAGATTACTTCCCTAACAAGTGCATTTCCGCCGAACAAATATTCTTTTAGAAATGAAATATTAGTGTTTTGCTGACTGTTGAACTGAGGTGATCGCCTAATTATTCCTATAGCGTTGTGCTTTGTGTTACTACCGGACCCCAAGATCGCAAAAGAACAGAGAGGTTTGGTTGGATTTCGGTGCGCCATTAAACCTGGTTTAACCCATCATGTTATTTGAAATGCCGGTACCAAGTGAGGATCATTGCGATTACAATTTTTCCTGTATCTCTTCCATTTTTTTACTTTTCTCTTTGACATTGAGATTGATCCCCTTAGGACTACAACATTCACTTGTGTGATGGACTAGAGTTGAGTATTAGAATAATAGTAAAATAACATTTTAGTGTCAGAATGTATAATTTACGCGCGTCGGGGGTAGCAAAATTGATTTTGTCTGGAACTTTGTTGTAATTTATATTTCTAACATCCGAGATGGTTAGCGCTGCTGGTGGAGTTTTACTTCCCCGAGGTTAGCCCGCTCCGGCATCAACACAAAAGTGTTGACGAATACATCAAAGCTATAAATTATTTGTTTAAATCTTAAAATTGTCAAAACCCTAAGTTTCTTCCTACCCCAGACAAAGGTTGGTCTTAGTCATAATTTGGTTCTAGTTTTCGGCATTTTGTGGTATAATTGTTCATTTCAAATTTTTGGCAGAGCGCCTCTGATGAGTCTTGAATAGACGAAACGCGCGCCAGGCGTAGCAAAATTTATTTGTCTGGAACCTTGTTGTAATTTATATTACAAAACATTTTAGTTTTAAAATGTTTTGTGGTCCTATATAAAATTTAAGTTGACAACAAGTTATAATGTATAATTGATGCAACATTTTTAGAATGCATAATTGACATAACGTTTAATATGATGATACAACCTTTATGCATTATAATGCATATTTACCCCAATGATGAGCCATCCTAAATCTGCAACAATTACAATGGGTGATACCAAAGGATTGTCTTTATAATGCCATCGTTCTGGGATATCTTCTTTCTTAAAAACTTTGATATGAGGATGTTTGATTCTGTTTAACAATGTAAAGACCTTAAAAAGACAATTTACATATAAATTTGTTAAGAACTCCATGACTCCTTTGATCCTTTTTAATCACATAGACTTGATGAAATATAATTTGAATCTGCCCAACCTTAATCTTACACTTTGTGGTGTTTGTTTACCCAAATGATCCACAGCAGTAGACTACATTGTACGACTTTTTTCAGAGACTGTCAAACCCCGTCTTATGTCCTTATACCACTTCTCACTTCATCATCATTACAAGTCCTATCCAATAAATTCCCCTTTTCATGTTCATCTCCTTGATATTACCGACTTTGAAAGAGTTGCTTGGGATAATAAAAAAAAACAACTTAACTAAATTTTGTGTCGAAAGAATCTGATCTGACCTGAAGGCTTGTAGTTTTGCTTTTGCGTGATAATGTTATGCGTTGAAATTTAACATTTGGCGTTCGTCTATACTATTTTAGAAGGTTTAATTTGCTTACATGTTCTCTGTAAACACTTACCTCATCAAACTTACCCGATTTCGGCCATACATTGCATAATGCTGTATTGTTCGCAAAAGCCTCAATATCGTCACTTCGTAAAAACTCAGTTATATCAACTGAACCTTTGACTTCAGTCATTCCATGGTCAGAAAACATAACAATATTTAGTTTATCTTTTAAACCAGCTTCTTCCACCTGTACTAGCAAGTTCTTGACCATATCGTCTGCTTGTTTAACTGTTTCTGCTAACAATTTGGAATTTGGTCCGTGACTGTGTCCAACGTGATCAACGTCATCAACAAAGACACCTGATTATAAAATAAATGTACATTTATGATGAAAAAGTTCTAGCAGGTCTTCATTAAGCGAAAAAATATATTTCGAAGACACAATCTAGTTTTTATATGACCGCAAAAAAATTGCGGACATATAATGGTATGATGCTGTCGTCGTCGTCGTCGTCTGCGTCGGCGTCTGTTAACATAAGTGTATACACAATAAATTTTGTATCCGAATGCTATGAAATTTGACAATGATGTTCCTTACTATAAAAGGATGGATGGGAATGATTCTGGGGGTCCCCCTTTTTTCATTCAGAAATTAAGGTCAAAAAGGGGCAAAAGTTGCAACTTTTTTGTTTGTTCCTACAATAACTTTTGTTCTGGTTAACCAAATGTTGTGAAATTTTTACAATAATGTTTCATACCATAAAAGGATGAATGGGATTGATTTTGGGGGTTTCCCCTTTATTCTTTTAAAAATTATGGGCAAAAAATCAAATATTTTATTTGTTCTCACAAAAACTTTGGTTCTCGGCAGTCAATTGTTATGAAATTTGACAATGAAAATTGATTTTTTTTTTTTTTGGGGGGGGGGGGGGGGGGTTCCCTTTTTTTCATTTAGATATAAGGACCCAAAAGGGAAAAAAATTTGACTTTTTTTATTTTTGGTCCCATTTTCAATTTTTTTTTGCAAGTTAAGTCTTGTCAAGCGGTGGATAGAAAATGGAGGATTAATCATTGATTTATCCCCCACCCCATTTTGGAAATATGGGTCAAATGGGGTCATTATTGAAACTTTTTTATTTGTTGTCCGATTTCATTTTTTTCAGTGTTTTTTTTTGGACAATAAATTCTTGTAGTGAATTAACAAAATTGAATGTTTTTTTTTGCAACACTTCCCTCCCCCTAATTGCTGCTAGGGGTCAAAAGGAGCAAAAGTGAAAGGTAGAAGATACCAATAGTTTTGGACCAAAGGGGTAATGTTTTTGTAAATGTAATTTATTTTAGTTTGCTTTTGAAAAAAATATTTTTCTTGTGAAATGTGGATGGATAATCCACCAAAGGCTGCATGTGTCAAAAAGCTTTGTCAGTCCACCATAGGCTGCATGTGTCCAGAGAAATTGACTATCCATATTGGGCATAAAACGTACAGTGTTCGACATGTTGCGGTCGTATCATGCTGCGCTCGGCAAAAATTTTTATTTGTTTTGCTTTGATTGATGTCTTGGTACTCGAGTACTTTAAGTTTTATTACAAAATTACTGTTTGAATATAAAAGCAAAGCAAGCGTTATGTGACTTTTTTGTTCAGTCGTAAGTATAAAGTTTTGTCTTGTTTCATACCTATTTGCCTTAATTATTTAAACTGATGTGACAAATGATGAGTACGTATTTATACATCTTACCGGCCAGGTTGATTTTATCTTCTTTGAACATATCTATTGCGTCCTTAATGTTAGTTTTTGCATCAGGGAATCTTGCAAAATGAGTCATCTTCTTTGAGTATGAAGCCTCGATGTTTTTGTTTGTAACGTGACCACCTGGCCATTCTAACATTGCAGTTTTCTTGCCCTACAAATTTGTATAAATCTTTATCCTAAATACCACTAGTAAAAGAAAATTAGTAAGGGACCGACCATTTAACTTGAAGGGGGCCTTTGTTTTTCCTGGCAGCAGAGGGTTACAAAAAATATTCTGAAGAAGGATTTCTGCTATAAAAATAATGATGATAATGAAAAAAAAATCACGAAGCCTTCGAAAAATAAATATTTTTCTGACCAAAACAAAAAACCAAGCCCCCCTTCAAGTTAAATGGTCCGTCCCTAAGTGCATTGAAAAGTTGTCTCGGGCTAAACAAGTCCTGATTCTATCATTTAGTGCTTGAAACGTTAAATCTGTATGTGGTTTAATTTACTCTTTTTACATATTTTGCATTTTTAACAATCATTCTTACGAAGGCTAATAAAGCCTTTTGCACTTTCACATTAAAAGGGCTGATCCCGAAATACAAGTTAGCATATTCTGTGTCCACTTACAACACTAAAGCGCGGTCACATGCCAAATACTCTTCACATTGTTCTTTCAATAGGTATTTATTTAAAATTTGCCACAAATAAATCAGAAAAAATATATACTAGGATGACACAGACTAAACTGAAAAACTCAGTTGTTAATCCGAAGATGCATTATATTCATACTTGCTTCTCAGCTGTTATCCAGATTGGTTCAGCCCCTTCAAACCAGATAGGCAACTGAGATGCAGACTCTTTCATCCCAATTTCAAATTGATATCCTTTCTCATGATGATACATGTAGTTTCCAAAAAATCCATGATCTTCCACATGCAATCCTAGGTGTGAAAATGAGATATCTTACTAAAAAATCAACCACATTTTATTCAATTGGCAAAATCAAAGTGACAAATAGGAACACTCATTAACCAAGATGTTCAGCATAGTTTGATTAAATTGTACTATGATATTCATATTCATAAAGTGTTTGACATTTGTAATCTTTTGGCTAGAGAACGTCTTGAATAGTTGAATCAGGCGTAGCAATTTATCACTTCGAACGAAGTTGTAATTTTGATTACAAAGAAACAGGAACTGCTTGCTCTTCCGGATCACTCGAGTTCCTCTCGTTACAACTTGTGTTCGCGTGGTTGATTGCTGTTTAGTTGTTTTTGTATGTCTGTGCTTTATGTTTTCTCGTTTTTCGTCCTGTTCTTGTTGGTGCTTACTGGTTTTGTCTCAGCCCTTTCGGACTTTTCTCATTCGAATGCCCCCTTGGCACCTCTGCTTCTATGAAAGAGTATTTTTTTCCAATTAATAAACGTTCTTATAAAAGTAATTTTTATCTTGCATTTGACAAGACTAAGGGTGTCTACATTTTGCTGGAAATATTAATTTTAAGATGTGATTTTGAATTTGGTTAAGATAACGATACCTGTCATTAATGAGTAGTAGTTTGGGAAAGACAAGGATGGAAAATCCGGCACGGTGTATTCAGCTTTTACTCCTTCTCTGAAGATCTTATTAAATCCTGGAAGTTCTAGTCCTGGTGTGTCAAAGTAGTCCCAACGAAAGCCGTCAATCAGAAGCACTAGGAGCTTGTTGTTCATTGTGTTGTATTCTTGTATTGGTAGATTTATCTAAATATTAATAATAACAGAAAGATAGTGAGTTTTACCATTACTAAACATGAAAACGGGAATTTTTCGGTATTGACTGTGGAATTCATCTAAATATGTGGCTGGTCAATTGCAATTAATTTCACCATATTTATGTAATTGTAAATTTTAGGTTTTTTTCTTTCGTGTGCTGTATAAACCGAAATCTATGTTATATGTTCCGGAGCACCTGAGTTCACTCTCGTTTCGACTTGAGTTCGCGTTGCTGAATGCGGTTTTGTTGTTATGTGTGTGTGTGTGTTTTATGTTGTTATGTGGTTTGTTTTGTTGTGATGATTTTTTGTCTGCCGGTTTTGTCTTTGTCTTTACGGTTTTATGATACTGATTACCCCTTTGGTACACCTTTGCTTCTTATAAAAAAATGCAAATCAATTTAGAAAAAAAAATCAGAACATTACATATATGTATCATTTTGACTATAGTAATCGGGCAATTCTGAATGTATTGGTACAAGCATTGCAGAAAAAAAGATGAAAGAAGGCAAACCAGGAAAGAAACCTAGACTATCTAGACTAGTCATATACAACATTATACCATATATGAATACATCTATGATTATACCAAAGTTGTATGCCAAACACCGGGGCCAAACACCAAATGAGTTCTTTTCAATTACATTAATAGGCAGATCTATCTTTATAATTCTGCAGATTCTGCAACTTCAAATATTAATCACACTGCACATTGCACATTTTATTAGATTAATTGTAAAATGTTAAGACGAAGTACTTATTAATTCATTTGTATAAATGGATTTGTATTGTAAAGACCAGAGGCCTGTATTATGGGGTTTATGCTAAGACTTTAATGTTAAGATCAATATTTGTGTATGAAGATAAAGTAAAGTTGTATACTGAAGAATACTGGTTACACAAATTTGACCTTTAGCATGTTAATTATATACAAATGTACGTATTGACTGCAAGAATGAAGTTCTAAAATGATTTATTTTGGGCATTACTACAACAGGCTTGGCAATCAAATTCTTTTTCTTGATCATCATGGAGTCTGCAACCGATAAACAAATAAATGTCAAACATAAGATTTGACTGCAATTGAATATTTAACTATAGTTAAAATACTTACGTTGCAAGATGTAACCACGTGTATCACAATTAATGTTGAAATATGTGGAAAAGAGGTCTTTAATTATTACTTTTGTTTAGATGAAGTCGCGGCGTTAAACTCCCCAGTCAAAATGTAACGATAACAATATGTTGGTATTGTTTAAACATATTTTGACAGATACTGATATCCAGATGTCGTACAATATTACATATTAGTACATATGTTTATACAGACTAGAAATGTTTAGAGTAACTCAAACAAGTTAACAAGTTCAATTTATTTATATACAGATACAAGAGAGGTTTTTTTTAAAGGGACTATGGTGAAATTTGAAATAAAATTGCATGGAGATAAAAATCAGGAAAAAAGCAAAAGTTTTTAAAAAGCAGAACGGTGTTTTGTTGGCTGTAAAAATGATCGAAATCATAAAAAAGCGCGTTTGTGTGCAAAACATTCAAGGCTCTGATTTTTCCACAACGTGTTTAAGAAAATTATTCAAACTTTCGACACACGTTGGCTAAAACGTTATAGTGTGACAGGGCCATTACTTATATATGGCAACTTTTATTTTACTCGTTTCAACTTTTTTCATTTTAATTTCTTTGATATTTCATTTTTCATTATTCGTGTGAATAATGAACTTTAACTCATTTAATTATTCGTTATCAAAATAAGTTTTATAAACAAACGAAAAATAGATAATGAAGTTAATTATTCGTTTTTGAAAAATAAATAATGAACAGCCTGAGAAAATGAGTTGTCAGTTGAATATCAAACGAATGTCAACCGAATGTCAATCGGAGGTCTATTGAATGTTAAACGACTGTCTATCGAATGTCGAATAAGAAACCAACTTCACATTGCTCCTATCTACCCTTTATTATGTTCTTTTGATCTTCGACTGGTAGAATATCGGCTATCTCCTTCCTCTGCATTCTACATAATGGGTCTTATTCGTGTTTTTCAGAGATTTTTGATAGATAAACATTTGAAATTCAGAAAACAATAGATTTAAAATGAGAGACACTTTCAAATATATGTTATTTATTTATTTTTATTTATTCTATAGGCGCACCGTAGCATCTCTTTTGCAACATATTTGAAAAAAAAATACCATATACCTACGGTCAAATTCCTAGGAAGCTAAACACGTTATATTGCTACGACAATTGAAAGAGGCGCACTAAAATGCACCATGTAGAAAAGCAACTGAAAAGAATTGAAGCAATTGGTCGCATATTTTTTTATGATGATGGGTATTTATAATCGTGACAATAGAGGAATGCCCCTCTGCATCGAATATTTAACAGTTAATAGCTGTTAGGACTCGCTATGTGCCCACTGTATGTGCCATGGGTCGTCCAGCCCATGATACACCACCGCCAGTGTCAGCTGCTCCATAGTATATTTTGTTGTCGATATGGATGCAGGGCCCGTCTTCAACCACTAAGAGGTACTGGTCGGAATTTTGGAAGACAAACAAAAACATATTTTTTGTTGATGTCCTTTTTAATGATGCACAGGTAGTCGGCCTTACGTAAAATAATTAAACAAGGGAAATTTTTGATAAATGTATATATGTCATAAATTGAAATGAATTATTTATTGAAATGAGGTACAGAAAGGTATTATCTTTCATTAAAAAAACAATTACTAAATAGAAAAAAAAATAGGTGGTACGTATTTTAATAAAATTTATGAATATGACAAAAAAAACTCACAACACTGTAAAAAAAAGTTAGTAAACAAATCTTTATCTTATTAAAAAAAAAACAAACATCATCAGAACATTGACAGAAATAAAATGGGGCCCTTGTTAAAATCTTACGTCATTTGGTCATACCTTTTTCCTCTCCTTGCTTACGTACAATCCCATAAAACCAAAGAAAACATGAAGGCAGAGTATATATAAAGGCAACCAGTCTTTCATTGTCAAAAAAACAGAATCAAAACATACAAAATGGTAAGATAATTTAAGGTGTATAATATATATTAGTAGTTTTATCACATTGTTTTTTTTTTAAGTCCTGTTACTACTTTAAAGATAAAAATATGCTTACTTTTTTCTATATAAAAAAACGTTTTCAATTATAAAGATTATAAAAAAATTAATTAAATTTTAATGTTTTTGTAGCCGTTATATTTTTTGAGGATCACATTTTAATGTTGTAAGTTGCTTAAATTCATATTGTGTTATAGTTCTCTTCATTTTTATTATATTATATTTGATGTATTTTATAATTATGTAGTACATGTATATTCTAAATTCCAGAAACTCCGAGTTGTTACAGTCTGCTTTATATACCTCTTTGCTACATGCAGTGCACAAAATTGGTCTCTCTCCGGAAGTGCTTCAACCGGAAATAAAGGCTCAAAAGTCGATCTCAAACTTTCTCACAACTTCGGCAAGTGGTCCTTGACTGGAGGGGGGTCAGTTGGTACAAACGGCTGGGGAGCTAGTATAGGGGCTAAAATTCATTTTAAAAGAGCTGCACATAGTGTAAGTATATATTAAGTTATAGTTTTTCTCGATCTTATCGCATGCCGAATGTTTTTGTGTTTTTTTTTCGTTTTTGGCTGTGTAAATTTCGTTTGCATCTCCAACAGCCACTATTTAATAAAATTATAATGCAATTCTGGACAATATTTAAAAATTAATCGAACGGGATATTGAGGAGAAGAAGTGAGTGAAGCAACATAAATCTGCGGCAATTTAAACACAAACAATGACAAACGATATGAAGCTTGCAATTTGAAAAGTGTCCCCATATAAAAAAAATGCATAAAAGCAACGCTCATTTTAGATCACAGTAAACTTTAATCACTTACAAAATTCAGACGACTACTGCAGAATTTTAAGGAAAAGGTACTTTCATTGTATTTTGACGTTTTACAATTTTCAGTTGCTGGTTCATAGACTCTTTCGATGAATGCTTTCTTTCTTCATTTTCAGCCTATTTTCAACATTTGGGTAGAAGCCGATCCCTGTAAATTTGAAACGTATGATTTCGACAGAAATGGGTTGATTTCCTTTGAAGAGATGTCCGCTCTTTTTAAACACGACAGACCTCTGGGCCGTCTTCTTTTCCTTGCTCTAGATACAGTCAAAGGTAAGAATGGCCGAGTAAATTCATTTAGTTTTGAAACAAAGCTTTTAAGCGGCTATAAAAAACGTTTTACTTATTTATGCTGAAGATGCATATTTCAAGGAGTAACCTCTCAGCAGGAACAATCGAATCAAAACAGATTGAAAGGTCTAAAACCATTTATACGTGTTGAAAAAGAGTGCTCATACCCAAAATGTTCGAACACGGAAGCAAAACCAGCAACGAGGGTGCATATCGACCATGCGCATTACAAGAAAAGAAAGCTAGTGTTTGGAGCAATATTTTTCTACAATAAGTAAATTTGTAAAAGAACTTTTACTTTCAAAATTATATTATCATAAAGTAGTAATAGTAAACTGGTTTTTTTGTGTGTTACAAATGAAGCGTATAGTCAGACTTGTTTTCCAATTAAGACAAACGATTGTTGTTCTGTTTCCTTTGTGTTTTGTTGTTGTTGTTGCTTTTTTTACTTTTCATGAAGCTGAGAAGTTCCTTTTTTTTATTTTAGTTGATGGTGGAATAACAAAAGAAGAGTTTGAACAGAATTCCAGAATGTTTATTTCACGATGCAGAGTAAACGACAAAGCTAGACAATCTTATTGAATTCCAGAGATCGAAACATCCATGAATCCATCTACCTGATTATTTATTCATAATTTATTTATTTTCAACATTTTACAAAATCCTTTTTCTATTTTTGTATGTTTTATGTGTTTATGAATAAACAATTTTAAATGACGTAGTGTTTTCTAAAAGAAGCCATTTTTTTCTGAACAACTAGTATTCAAAACAGAGAAACCAATGAAAGCAGCAACACAATTCAGACTTTTAATTCTAAGAAGATTTCAAAGCAAGATGATTTACATATCGTACATGTACATTCAATAAAAACTAAAATATTTCTTAAATGATATCCGAGAAACAAGTTATGTATGCGCATCTTTATAAAGCACAATTCCTCCATGCAAAGGCTTAAAAGTCCATCTAATGGTTTAGAGTGATAAAACAGATGGAAAAATGATTCTTTAAAAGAGTCATTTTTGAAACTTGCCAACGACATTGCAGGTCACAGATTTAAGAACAGCATTTTTTGATAATCAGCTTTATAAGGCAGCAACCATTTGAAATTCTGGGGGGTTATGGATTTTTTTGAAAAAAATATTTTGTTTTCAACTTTTTGGAAAACCAGATAGAAAAAAAATTGTTTTGGTGAGCATGGGCTACACAGCGTAAACAAATTTGCGAATAAAAAAAATGTTTTCGGTGTCGTTCAAAAAAAAAATTCTCGTCTTCGAAAAATTTTGAAAAAAATAAATTGTTGAGGGGCTAAAATCCATACCCCCCAGGATTTCAAATGGTTGCTGCCTTACGATGTCATTAATATGCTAAAATTAGAACTTTGTTTTTAATTTCGTACCTGAGGAAGTAAATAATACTCATAATAATTTTCGATTTGATCTTTCATCTTTTCATAACAAATCTTATTGAAACAAAGCCTGTATCAGGGTATTCCACATAATTCAAAATGGCCGCCTTGATTACCATGGCAACAGTAGTCAACAAAGATGAACTGAGGTTAATTTTGTTATCAGTATTTCTAAAATACTTTGTAAAATAAAAATTATCAAAACCTGTGACATGTTATGTCCGAGCCATTATGGCTCTTATGGAGAATGGCTCTTTCATTACCAAAACTGTGTATGCTGGTTACAATGACATTATTTAAAGCAAAAACAAATAGCAATTGTAAATGTATTTATGTAATAAAATAAAGTCAAACGAACAATTGCTATTATTCATTCTATTGTTTTAAGGTGGCTCATCCTTTTATGTTTTTTTTCATAGATTTTTTTTTATTTTGGCATATTTTGTGTATCTTTTCATGCTGCATCGGAAAATTTTTAAAAAAGTGGGAATCACCGTGCTCGTTTTTTTTTTGTAGAAGGCTTTAAAGTTTCAAATATGGCCTCATTTTGGATAGCCTGGACCCAAGACAAAAGGCATTACAGGGATACATATATATATAAGTTGAACATAATTCCAGTTCTGTATTTATGTTACTTACAGGAGACTTTATGGCAATATTGTTCATATATTTTGATATGAAAAATGAATCTTAAAAAAATAAAATTTTGCAAACAATTGGTTCCGAACAAAAGTCACAGAAGGATTGTGATATCAAAAAATCTATATCTACAATTCTGTTACCGATTGTTTCAATGTCTATCTCCGATATCAATTCAATATTAACAATCTTAGCGTTTTTTGATACGATATAAATGTTTTTGTTTTTTTAACAAAAACGACCATTGGGTCCTGGCGTCCATTTTGTATCGAAGGCTTAATGCAGGCGCGGGCGTTGGAAACATGCGCAAAAATTTGCGCGTTGTAAAAGGGGTGAGCCACGTGCACCTTAATATATGTCCTATGTGCGTGTCTTCGAAATTATTCCTATGTGCACCAAAAAGCAAAGATGGAACCTATATCGTCAAAGACATGATAACATGTTAAAAGTGGAATTAAATGCAATCTGGTTAAAATCAGATTTATGAATTGTTCCCTGAAAGATCTGAAGACATCCCATTCTACTTTTTGATGACCTTTCAAATTGACCAATCAGATTGCAGCTTCCAATATTTTGAAAGCATGACTTCTTATGATTAATACAGAGGATTCCGAAAAAAGGTCATTAGAATCTGCCATGGCGGCAGTGATAGAAGGGAACAATTGATAGATCTGGTTTAAATAAGATTGAATTTAATGTTTCATATAATCCCAAGTAAACAAGTGCAATCACACGACTTAAATCGGTTATAACACATATTTCCAGGATATTTTCTGTTAGTTAGTACATTTTTTTCAAAATTAGGCTTCAATATCTGAATGTTCCGCGGATCGACGGTTTAATGTCAAACTCTCCAGCGTTCTAAAGAGATTTTCTTCATGAGAATCTTTTTCTTTCTTAGGTGTTTTCTTCTTCAAAACTATGTGTTTCTTTGGTTCTTTTTTCTTCTTATAAAACGTTTTTCCATTGACAAAGCAGACGATTCGGAACAAGGTCAAGGTTACAACAAGTAATACTAAGCAGGCAAGGATCAAACTAAACACCAACGCTTCAAGCTGTAAAAACAAAGCCAGTAAAGTGTAATGTCATATGTGATGTAAAAATGTAACATTTTCCAAAAACATTTTCAAACATCATTCTAAAATATCTTAATTTACCCTTTAAAGTTCCATAAATGGGGCAGATACAAGTATAATTATACTAAAAGTATCGTTACTATTGATTATGACTACGCTCTTCCTTTATTGTCTGGAACTTTGTTGTCATTTGTATTTCAAACATTTGTAAAAGTTGGGGGGGGGGGGTCAAAGTTATCAATCAAATACATTACCTGTGATTCTGATAAACCCCAAGACGTTGCAACTGAAATAAAAAAATGAAAGTTTACAAAAAGAGATACTGTCTTCCATTCAGAAAATATGTCTTATTTCATTTCAGCTTATACATGTATTGCCACTAAATCTGATAAATCGATATTTTTGTAGAAATTTTCCTCAATGTTTCATTACTTAAGTTTGGGGTTTTGTGTTGTTTACTAAACGTAACTGTTATTTTGCTTACTTCGACATTTTCAGATTTTCATTTTTGATTTTTCTTAACAAAACTAATTCGATTTTCCGAAATTAATTAATAATACTATGTATTTAAGATTTATCCTTTAGACTTATTCTAAGAAGCAGAGGTACCAAAGTGGCATCCGAATGTCAAAAGTCCGAAAGGGCAGAGTCAAAACCAGTAAACACCAACAAGAACGGGACAAAAACAGACAACATGTAAAACATGGAAACACAAAAATAACTGAAAATCAATCAACAACGCCAACTCAAGTTGAAACGAGAGTGAACTCAGGTGCTCCAGAAGAGTAAGCAGCTTCTGCTTGCTATAGCACACCCGTCGCTTTGCCAACAGTCTAATCAGAGTGTCAAGACAAAACAAAATCCTATGACAAACCAACATCTGCACTAATCTGAGAGATCGAAATCCCATATTTGTCTATAAGTACATGATGTCTTTCGTAAAATTTCTTGAGTGAAATCAGCAACCGAGGAGCAAAATAACCCTGTGTGAGCAGTTTTTGCGTTCGACGTGACGCTCTGCTAAGGAAATCGATGTAAGTACTGCACGCTCTGGAGTAACGAATCAATTGAGATACGTAAAGAAGCAAAGGTGTACCAAAGGGGTAATCAGTATCATAAAACCGTGAAGACAAAGACAAAACCGGCAGACAAAAAATCATCACAACAAAACAAACCACATAACAACATAAAACACACACACATAACAACAAAACCGCATTCAGCAACGCGAACTCAAGTCGAAACGAGAGTGAACTCAGGTGCTCCGGAAGAGTAAGCAGTTCCTGCTTGCTATAGCACACCCGTCACGTTGCCAAAGATCGATTAAGTGTTGGTCAAATCCGGAAAGGATGACATTACAAAACTCTATGTCAAACCAACATCTGTGCTCATCTGAGAGATAGAAATCCCGTATTTGCATACAAGCACATGATGTCGTCCGTAAAATTTCTTGAGTGATGACAACAACCTGGGAGCAACGTACCCCTGTGTTAACAATTTGCTTGTCAGTCGTGTAGCTCTATCAAGGAAGTCGTTGTACTCCCCACATGCTCTGGAATAACGAATCAATTGTGATACGTAAACTCCATATGCTGGAGCGGACGGAATGTTGCTACACAGAAAGGGAAAGTTAACTATTGGAAAGTTGAAGTCATCACGTTTGTCAAAGAGCTTTGTACAAAGCCTTCCTTGTGTGTCAATTTCGAGAAATAGATCCAAATATGAAGCAGACCTCCTAGAATCTGTTGTGTCCTTTACCTCAAGTTCCTTCGGATATATGAGATGTAAATAGTCACCAAATCGAGGATTGTTTAGTGAAAGGACATCATCAATAAAACGAAATGTGAGATTGAAGGATAAAGCAAGTTTGCGGCTTCCCCATTCAGCCACCTAGGGTACACACTTGGTCGCTCTGTGGGCTGAGCACTGACCCGACGTCAGAATCCCAAGACCCTTAGTCGCCTCTTACGACAAGCTAGGCTTCATGTTCATTTTATCATCCTGTTCATGGTAATCGCCTGTAAATAACCTATATAGTGTTGCACGGTCGTAAAAACACCAACATAACTCAACTCAACTCATCATCAATATAACGGAAAGTGAGATGTGGTGCACTACTTGGCGGTCCACAAAGGGGTCTTTTACGTGAATAAAACGAAATGTGAGATTGAAGGATGAAGCAAGTTTGCGGTCCTTTTTGTCTAGAAGTGATTGTAAGAAGTCTGCTTCATATGAATGAAGAAACAAATCAGCAAGCAAAGATGCACAATTAGTGCCGATTGGAATCCCTATTGTTTGCTGAAAAACACGTCCACCAAACGTTTTAAAATAAAATATCAAATTCATATTAAGCATCGAAGTCTAACCATGTTATCGGCAGAAAAGTCTAAAAATGTAACAAAAGAATAAGAAGCAGAGTAAATATATATCTGGTTTCCACAGGGCAAAAACGACATGCAACCTAAACGTTGGGCCGAAGGCCACAGGGCAAAAATCGACATGCATTCTAAACGTTGGGCTGAAGGCCACAGGGCCAAAATGACTTTCAACCTAAACGATTGACTGAAAGCCACAGGGCCAAAAACGACATGCGACCTTAACGTTGGGCTGAAGGCCACAGGGCCAAAAACGACATGCGATCTAAACGTTGGGCTGAAGGTCGCAGGATCAAAAACGACATGCGACCTAAACGTTGGACTGAAGGCCACAGGGCCAAAAACGACATACGACCTTAACGTTGGGCTGAAAGCCGCAGAGCCAAAAACGACATGCGACCTAAACGTGGGGCTGAAGGCCATAGGGCCAAAAACGAAATGCTGTAGTTCAAGATGAAGGTCACAGGGTTAAAAAGAAACGTTGGCCTGGAGGCTACAGGGCCAAACATGACATGCGATATAAACTTTGGGCTGAAGGCTTAACTATCAGGGTGACTTCCGATATCTTTTTGAATAAAAATGACATATACGTTTAAAATTCCTGGAAAACGACATGCAAGCTTGTAAAGGAAGAAGAAGAGGCATATATATACCTGAATGACTGAGACTTTGTACATCCGGTTCGTTATAAGATGGTTTCAGCTTGGATATTTCTGGTAAAACATTTAACCAAAGTTGTTCTGTTTTCTCCGCAGGCCAGCTGCTACTTGCTCCTGTAAGAAAAGTCTGATTGGTAGTGTAGAGGTAGTTCTTACTGCTTGGTGTGTAAGGTCGCCAAACTGTTTGATTAACATTAGGATAGCTGAAATAGATAACAAGAGGTGTTGAAAAAGAAATCAGTAAACTTTCTTTTTACTTTTTTTTTGGTGGACAAATTGTGTTTTTTACAACCGTGTAAATGTCAGATTCTATAAGAAAGCAACGCAAGAGGAAGGTTTTGTGCAATAATTCTATTTTGTTTTAATACCGCACAAAGCCAGGAGCATTGCTGTGTTAAATTCCACCGGTTTTCTTGGCTTTGGTTTTGATTTTCTTTCTAAGACATTTGAAATTTTTCATCATAGTTCGGTATAAATTTTGTTCTTATCTTCATTGCCCATAGAGCATAATATACTATTTGGGTCATTTATACTCTAATATATCATACACCAAGTAATGATAGATGTGGATCTACTAGAATACAAATCAACACATATATCACTTTAACAAAAATGTAAATCATTTCAATAAATCAGAACTAAAGACAAAAAAGTGTAATTTGAGAAAAATTGTCAACTCAGTTCATCAATATTAGGAATATAATTTCTAAAACAAAAGCTTACCCATGGTACAAAAACGTACGAACAATATTTGTTAACCCTTCTGAAATGTTCTGATTTAATTCGCATGTATTTGGCTCTTGGTTCGTTAATAAGCAGGCTATATTGCCATTCTGTCGGTTGAGATGTTCTGAAGAGGGAATTTTACCAGAAGGAATGTAAACAAAATTGAAAAATGTCAAGCCAGTCCGGCTGTGGTGATTTGTGAATGAAATGATTTCAGATGCTATAAAGTCATCAAGAAGTCTTTGAACATTTTCACAAAAATCAAACGTCCCATTTCTAAAGTTTGGAAAGTAATTTGATCTCAAAACCTCTTTCACTAAATTTATATTATCAGTATATTTTTCTTCAGTTAATGATTGTAATATATCATCATAAATTTCCTTGCATTTACTAGTGTTGTTAGAATTCTCTCGTCGTTGTAGATCAGGTATTTGTAGGTTTGATTTGAATGCCATGTAGTCACAGTGAAGAAAACTTGTCGTAATATGAAAATCTGGACTAATGACCTTATTATCAAAGACAGGTAGGAATGGATGCAAAATTCCGTATTTAGACAAGTCCAATGAAAGCTTTTGTAATTCAAATACATCCAATTTAAGTAGACATTCCCAAACAAAGTGTTCAATTGGGATTTTTTCTGTTGCTTGCATTTTTCCACAAACCCCTTCCAGAGCTACACGATGTTTTTCTTCATCAAATGTATGACCTCTTTTCGCACCACTAAAAGAGCTTCCATCAAATGATATCGCTCTAGCAAAAAGTTTTTTACTCAATGAACTCATAAGATGCAATTGTGTCATGATATGGTCAGCAACCAACATTATACTCTTTGGATCTGCATTAAAATTTCTGATATTACTATTTATCCACTGTAAAGCCATAATTTGGTCTTGAATCCCCAAATTATCATCCACATGCCCATGTAATGAATAAAATCCGAGAATTCCTAATCTATAATTTATTGTCACAATGACTGCCTCTAAATGCTTTGCTAATTCGACGCCATTGAAATCCTTTCCTGAACCAGCAATGAAGTTTCCAGAGTGAATAAAAACAATGACGGGCAGATTTCCTTTTTCGAAAAGCATCGGCTTAAAAATATTCAAAGTCAAGCAGTCTTCTTGGCCAATATAGCTTTGGTTGTTGTCTTTTTCTGGCATCTGCACACATTCAGGTCCATAATCAGAAGTATCAAGAATATTGGTCCAGGTATCAACTTTTATTGGTGGTTTAAATCTTCTTTGCACAACTGGTGGCCTTGCATACGGAATACCTCTGAAAACTGCGACCTCCGTATTTCCGGACAGTACTTTGAACCCTTTCAGAGGTCCGGATGCTGTGTTTACGACGACTTGTGCTGTTCTTCCCTCGACTAACCAAACCAGTAGAGAAAGAAGGCCAACCATGTTGGACACAAACTCCATAACTATTATGTTAAACTTTATCCAAACATTGTATCTACTTTCTAAAATAGAAATGAAATTTAAAACATCAAGGATTAATGACATGAATTTGATTTTAATGTGAAAATTTCTACTTGATAAAATTTAACATGCAAGTAACGTACAAAATGATGTTAAGACACTGGATTACATCCTTAGCCTAGCTTGACATTTTAAGAACAAAATCTGTTGTGAACTTTCATTTATTTAATGAACAAAAAATTACAATTATTAAATAGCTGAAATTTAAGACCATACAATACAAATGTTAAATTCGCCATTCAAGCCCCCAAACTAATAGGTCAACTGAAATTAACGAATAGATCGCATAAATAAAGTTTTAACATCTTTTAAAACACCTAGGGTTCTCGGTTTTGTATTTTACCCGTAAATTTTCAATTTATACAATCTTCACCATCATTATAAACAAACTTACGACTACTGGAAGAAGAACACATGCCATTAAGACGATTGAAATGTGACATGGTGTAAATTAGGTTATTTTTAATCTTAAAGCAGCAATATCGTTTTGGTCAGGAAAAAACCCCAAAACAGACCCTTTTTTTTACAAAACAAAGTCAGCAACAGCTCATGCATTTACATCAGTATTTAACATGCTTACTTATATTAGCTTCAAGAATGTAGTTTACACATGTAAAGGTCAATGGCATAAATTATAATGTACATGGTCGTAAAAATGTAAGGAATGTACAAAATATTTGTAAACAAATTTGTCTATGTAAACAACTTAACAATCAAACTAATAACCAGAATGTCACAAACCAATTAGTGAAGATAAATAGCATAGATGACATAAGGTGCGACTTGGTATAAAGCGCTTGTTATTGACGGTTAATAAATGAATTTAGTAGTCAATAATTTTGGCCTTTGATCACAAATTAACATTATTAGGAAATGGAAAACATTAGTATTCTACACTTGGACATGTGTATTTCTTTTATAGGAAATTTTCAAGGAACTTGTTAATCGTCTTTGTTTAAATCAAAAACTTCCAAAACTGATTTATCAAGGCAGCCCTATACTTTGAAAATTAGCATTTTTGGAAATGTACGTAATTCAAAATTTAAATTAAATAACAAAATTAAATTACAAAAAAAGCCAGAAAAAGTATGTTTTCTTTTGACAATGGGTTTTTTTTTCAGCTCTAGGTAAATTTTACAGAAGATTCGACAATTTTATGTTTTATGTAAGAATTCGGTTTCTGGATATTATTTTTGTTATGAAGAAAAACTATGTCCCTTCATAACACGGGATGTTTCTGCGGCTCTTATAATCGATAAGGGTTTTCCGTGTGATGTAGTTTTTTCATGCACTTGGGGCACATGCACTGTTTCTATCAATAATGGGGGTCGAGTATATTTAAAATAAAGAGCACTCGACCCCCCCCCCTTATTGATAGAAACAAGTGCCTGTGACTTTGGGCGCTGAATCGGACTCTCAGACAAAAAATATAGTGGTTTTATTCTACCCCAAACGATAGAAAAAGGGTAAAATAGTTGATAATATCCTGAGACCGACAATTTCTAGCAAACAAATATAAAAAAAGTGTCGTATGTTCTTTTAAATTGTGTAACTTTAAGATTTACCTTGAATTAAAAAATGTTATTGTTAAAACAATATTGCCACTCTTGTGGAGATTGATCACTTATGATAGATTGGAGATCTATTCTGTGCATTCTTGATCAATGTTTTAAAGTTTTGAAAAGTTAGTACAAATGTACTGTAAAACACGGAGTTTTAGTTATCTAAAAAGGGTTTACCAAATTAAGTGGACTTCTTTTTTTATTCGTACCATTTTCAAAGAGTACTATTAATGTGTAACTGAATAGGATATATAGGAAAATCATTTTGAAAAACATTTTTTTCTCAAAAATTGATATCACTGGAATAGGACGATAAAAGAAGCTGAGGTACCACGACCTGTTGAAATGTTAAATATTTCCATGCCAGTAGCTACAGTAGGAAAGTCTTATAGCAAAATATTATACATGTTATATACCAGGGTTCAGTTCAAATTGCAGAGAAGTTCAGAACCGCTTACAAAAGTTTCACTGACTAACCAATAGCATGAGAGACAAGAAATTCAACTTAAGAATACTTACAATTATCAGATTCTGGTCACTCAAGATGCAAAACATCCGTTGTCGTATTAATGTTCCTTTATGCTTTGTTTTTATCTCATGACACTTGTACAAGCTATGACCGAAATAATAGTTCCATGGCGTAAATATAAGCTTTTACTTGTTTTAAACTATAATACCATGTTATTTTCACGGGGGTCATGACCTCACAATGTGTATTGCCTTCCATTTTGTACCTTTGTAGCCTAAAGGTAATAATTGTCACTTATTACGGTGTGTGTTTTATTACATTTATCAAGCAATTAAACTTATCATTACATATATTGTGTCACCCAAATATTGTAAGACTAAAGCGAGCCATATTCGACTGATAATTGCGACGAACTATAATAGTGGCATAGAAAACCTGAAGGATTGAAGGATCCGGAAAAGCGGAAGGGGTACGCCGAAGACATAAGAGAGAGGTTTAGGCCAAAACTGCGTGTCGAAAACATGTAAAAAAAATCATTTTTTAAAATAAAAGGATGGTTACAACCCTTGGGATCCTCAGGGTCCGTCTACGGATAGAAGCATTTATTTGTAAAGATCTCTCTTCATAAGACGGCGTATTCGTGCCAAACAACAAAAAGAAAAAAAAAATATTTCGTTTGTACGGTTATTCGTTTATAATTAACGATTAATTCATTCGTTTGAAGAGTTCATTTAATTTGTGTGTACGATAAATTCATTCATTTGTACGGTTTATAATTTCGTTTGTTCTTTTTTTTTATTTAAATCGTTTAAACGAATCAATAAATCGTACAAATGGCGAATTAATTAATCGTACAAACGAATAAATAATCGTATAAACGAATCAATAAATCGTACAAATGGCGAATTAATTAATCGTACAAACCTGAGAAAATTATATAGTTTAATTATCTCAGTACAAACGAATAAATAATCGTATAAACGATTTAATAAGCCGTACAAACGAATTTATAAATATAGTTAAAAAGATCTACTAAACCGTTCAAACCAATTAATTAATCGTTTACCCGTATAAATAAACCATAAAAACACGAAATGGGATTTTTTTCTTTTTGTTGTTTGGCACGAATAAGATGTCGTATTTCCTTTATCTTATATATAGCTTTCATGGTTTTCATGTAGGTTTCTGTCTTTTGTCTTAGTGATGCTTTTCGAAGGTTTTGATCTCATTGAGAATAATGGAAATTTTGTAAAAATACAACATTATTGTTATCAAACACGTGGTGTCCGCAGCTGTTGCAATTGGCAACTTTAACCTCAGAAAAGGTAAAATAATGTTGGGATAACTTAACGGAGCACAAAATAAGAAAAAAATTTACATTTATTCTACAAGTTTAATTAGATGTTCATGGACACAAAAGTGAGTGTAAACATATCGAGAAATGTGACCGTGATCACTTCCGGTCAAACCAAGATGCGCAGCAGTCGTGTAGAGCGTCATCAAGTTAACCTGAAATGATAATCAATTTATATAAAAACATGCTTGTTAAGCTTTGTTCAGTGTACTTATGAATGGATCATCGTCATAAAACGTGCTTAGAGTTGCAACAGTAAAATATTTTAACACACAATAAGCACTTTATAAATATGATTCTCCCAGGGAACTGGAAACAATGCTCATTATATATTAATAGGAGAATTCTCTTTTTCAGTTGCTCTCTACAAGTGTAACACTAATTGTATAAAAAATTCTTAAGATTTTGACAGAAAGGCAGAGAAATTCAGCATTGAGTAATTAACTTGGAATCTCTAGTAAGAAGTACAGCAATGTGTAAAGTGAAGGCAATCCAAGCGGAATATTGACGTTCTTAGCTACGTGAATCAGTAGGTTGTACAAAAATGTAGTTGCAATGTCCTGTAATGTAAAGCAATGCTTGTAATTTGTGAAATAAATGGTCTTACTTTGCACTATGTGTTTAACATTGTATTGTATTGCAAAACATTTCAAAACATGTCAGTATTGTAATTTAAGCATTACATTTTTTTCTTGAAGCTTTTCACAATGCAACACAGACATGTTTTTGTAGAAGACACCCTAGACTTCTTGATAAGCATGCTACTAGTTGCTAATAGTGTCTTAATATTCTTTTGTATACGCTTTTGACTATGAAGTGACACTATTTACACCTAAAAATACATTCATACCTCAAGAGCTCTTAGTCCGTCGGGATTGTGTACGTCCTGTTGTTCAGCATCGTTCAGTTTTAGGAAATAACAATAAGTACCTTTCTTCATAATCAGGTTATCCTGAAAACAAAAAGCGAAAATTTTATGAGTCAGGACCTTTGCAATCCTCAATTTTCCCATATGTCTTTTTTCCTTTTCTATTGTGACATTTGAAATTAACCATTTATTATTATTAGGCCAGATGGTAAAAGAAGCAGTTTGAATAATGTACAAGTCTAGGTCCCACACTCGTTTAACAGGAGGTAGATAAGTGAACGACCTGAAATCGCATCTCACCATATATGGAACCACTATTTGAAGCTGCATACAAAACATCGAAAGATTATACAATTGATAGTTGTTATAAATATGTTACGAAAAAGTAATACACGCACGCACACACATACACAACTAGACACGGACCAACAACGATCCGCGTTAAGTTGCGACCGGGGGGAACTTAGAAAGGGAACGCCAATTTGATTTTAATGGATCCGATTTTACTTAAAATCAAAAGGATATCGTTTCTAGATTATGATACTATTTGGATATGAAAGAAGATCCGAAATACGTATACTTGAAAAAATAAGCAATTCTAGATTTCTTTAATTAGCAATAAAAAATAATAATATTTCGTAATTAATACGAACAAATTAAAGAAAATAGATTACAAGAAATGACATGTTCTACCAGAAAACAAGGGAGTAAATAACGTCTTTTGTAAAGATTAATTGAATAAGGAGAGACCTTGCTGGTCTATACATGGTGGCAAATAGGCCTAGAGCAGCGCTTATTATATACTGAATCAGGTTGTATGATACAAAAACCCGATGACTTGTCCGTATGCTATGCTAATTGAAGGAATTGAAGGAATTGGGTAGGTATTACAGGTGGTTGAATGGGGAATGATCCTACTTTCTTGCATGCAAAACCCGGTTTATTCTGTTCTCATTTGAATAACAAAAGAAAATGATAAATTGTAACCGACTTGATTATACAAAGGGCGTTGATGTATCATTTTCTTTCGCTATTTAAAAGGGAACAGATGGGTTTGAAGGCAATAGTTGTATCTAAAGGAAATAATTTTATTTTAAATAACATGACTTACAGACGAATCATCAAAGAAGAAAGCGATGCCATCTTTGTTATTGTTGTGATGATGGGTCGGGTGCTTAGTAGTAGTGACAGCACCATATGTAATCTGAAAAAAAGTTATAATGTCTGTTTAATAGGGGTGGAGTTCAGATTGCTTATTCATTCTTTATCATGTCAGAATTTACATGGCAAGTATTTTAATAAAATAGGTTCAAAGTTATATCCGTTCTATTTGAGATTTTTATCATTTTGTATGAACATGTATTTGATTTGATTTGCATATTTTTCTGTTAGTTGGCATATTTTTGCTCCTTTTTCATAGTCATGACATTTATTGAGAACAAGACTATACCCGAATTTTGTGTTTCGTAAGAGCTTTATTTTGGTTTTATGTTTTATTCTAGGTCTGTTATCCATAAAAAACAAGTTTGAAAACGTATTAACAATTATACAAAATACTCTTTTTTTAAAAAGTTTACACCAATCGCTTGAATTTTATTTTGTTTTTAAGTTTTAGATAACTATTGGTTCCGTTGGTAACCAATTGGTTAAACCATTGTCTAACGGGGTTGTGTTAGTATCCATTTGATTCAAATTCATTTCTTGTTTTTCAGACATATTCTATCGAAACCCATACCCCATACCCATTGCAAAACTAGTGTAATTTACCTGTAATAAACAAACTAGAAGACAAACACCAAAAGCCGTTGTCGTCATTTTGTCCGCTCTTCTATGTGAAGGAACTTTTGCACCTGTTTGGTCTTATCTGTTTCGAACATTGGCGTGAATTTCAAGTTCTACTTTCAAAAGTGACCTTAGTTATAGTACATGTATTATATTATAAATAGATACTAGATATCATTTCGGTGAAAGTCTTAATACTCCATTATTTTATAACTTAAGTGAGAGAAGCAGAGCACCAACGCCGGGGCATTCTAGTTTCAAAAGTCCAAAAAGGCATAAAAGCTACTGGATTGTTGATGTCCTCGGGGACCAAAGAATTTCGTCGCTATACAAAAATACATTTTAGTAATCATTTATAATGCATGTTGCATCACAGATAATGTTGATTTATAAAACGTTTATAAAGTATTAACCATTTCAATTTTAGTTCGAAAATTATAGTTTTGGAATTATAAATTTGTTTTCCAATTCTAAACCAAACCATAGTTTATAGTAAGAGCTAAGAAGTCTTTTAGCAACCTATCTACTTTATTTCATTTCATACCTCCACCTATAAAATCCTTGCCAAAGGCGTTAGTTTGAATATTTTATTTCTATAAAATAAAAGAGCAAACATCCATAACTATTAAAGACTGAAAAGGCAAAGTCAATTCATCATTGTCTATATTAGTAACATCGTCAGTAACCCCCGGCTGACTCCGTTCCCGTTCTCTCTCTCCATCGTCGTGGACCAACCCCCGGATGATCACCGACGATGTGCATGGCATCAGTCGTTGAATGTTACAATAATAACTTTATTGTCATATAAATCATATTTCACATGATTTGTGACAGAAAAAACCCAGAGAAAATACAAATAAACGACAAAATAAAGTCCATGAGACTCCTAACCTCAGTTCTGACGACCGTTTAATGAAGGAGGCAAGGATCTGAGTTTGCCGAAAATTTGTAGGATAGTATTTTAAAAAAAAATGTCATGGTCAGAGGTAACAGTGGGATTTACATTCACAATATTAAAATCTGTCAGTAATTTATTCTGGGCTATAATCTATTAAAGGGCTATAAGAAAATACGTCTCATACGATCACTAAAAAAAATTCTTTCTTCGTTATCAGCCACTACTAGAAAAGTTCAAAATTGAGTTAAAAGATATGGTAGTTAATTGTTTTAATTAGTGTTTGACTGGTCTTTTGTACTGAGATGATCACCTCAATATCCCTATTGTGTCTCACAACTATGTTGTGTTCTATGGTCATTACCGGATCCTAAGATCGCAATGGAAGAGGGAGGTTTGGCGCCATAAAACCTGGTTTAACCCACCATTTCGTTTGAAATGCCTGTACCAAGTCAGTACCATTGCGATCCACCAATTCTCCGGTATGACTGATTCGTTTTTGTCATTTTCTCTGGACTATGAGATTGATCATTCAAGTTCGGTAGTTTTGTTATTACTTTATATTCTATAAGCTTGGTTATGGCAATATAAAAAAAAGTGGCGTTCATCATCTATACTATTTTGATTACAAAAGACTCAAATGATTAGCTATTTAGGACAAATCAAACAGATCAATCTCAAAATAAACATTTATTCAACAAGAACTAGTTTGATGAGATGTTCCTTGGCACATAGGTGGGTGTACACATAATTAGAAACTTGAGCGTGGTCTCCTCCTCTCATGGCAAGATGGGTTGAGGATGACGTCATGTGAAGCATTTGTAACTGCAAGTTAAGAAATAAAAAAAAAATAATCATTTGGTGTTACAGGTGAATCTTTTACAAAGTACTCTATTAATCTATCAAAGGGCGTCATTTAAACAGGACGATTACATCGGCATGATTGGGTGGTTGCATACGACTTCAATGCTTCTGACATTGTTCTTTGCCAATGCGTTAAGGTATATTCCTTTTTTTTTTCAAGTCGTATGTTATCTTGCTATATTTTATCACAACATCAGCATCAACATTAAGCTCTTTAAAAATATGTGCCGTTTCCAAAACCAGTCCTTGAATTTCTTATTATCCCAGAATCAGAATCCAAATATAAAAGAAATTGTTATTGTTACTTGAAACAGGATTGAGCAATTAAATAAGAACCCACCTCGATATTTCTTAGACCGTCTGTTTTATGGATGATAGTCTCTTCACTGACAGAAAGGTGATAGAAGTAACAATACCCATCTTTTTTCAGTATTAAATAGTTCTGAAAGTAAACAACAACAAAAATGGAAAAAAAAAGTTTAATTTGAATTTTAATGAAATCTAATTTTTTGTGAATAAAAGTAATAGCAAAATTACCAAACTTGAAGGATCAATCTGAATGTCCAAAAGAAAACACAAAACATGGAAGACACAATTATCGGAATATTATAGATAACATTGGTCTTGACTTGGTACTGGCATTTCAAATTGAATGTGAGTTAAACCAGGTTTCATGACAGGCCAAACCTCCCTCTTCCATTGCGATCTTAGGGTCCGGTAGTAACACAAAACACAACATGGTTGTGAAGACATAATAGGGATAATAAGGTGATCGATCATCTCAGTACAACAATCAATCAAACAGTAATCAAAACAATAAATTACTATTACGTTCAACATAATTTTGAATTTTTCCACCAGTGGCTGATAACGAAGGAAGATTTTTTAGGGAGGGTATGCGAAGTATTTTCTTGTAACCTTGGTCTTACAGTCGGTCATTGAAGTTTTAAAGAGGTAACTGGTATTCTTCTGCTCTTCTGTTTGTGCTCTTTTGAAAAAAAATCACGTTTCTTTGTTGTGTTTTGTTATGGAATCAGTTTGTTGTTTCTTAAACTGAACACAATTTGTCTTACTGAACGATCGTCAAAGAAGAACTGCATCTGAGCATACTCCTGATGCTCCCGTGTAGAGTAATGGACATGTGTAGTCGTTTCATCTTGTCCAGAACACTGAAATAGCAACAAAGAATTAGTTAGGTAAGATGCATTGTAAACATTAGAAAACTCAAAGAGTCGACTTGACTGTTAATTAGCCAATTGATGAACAAAAAAGTCTATACCGAATTATATATGAACACATCGACGAGTACCATCTTTTTGATAAAGAGCAAGATTTGATTTCTGGAATTATCAACAACGTTTAAGTACTCCGTTTTTTGTTGCATCAAAAATAGAGCTTTAGATGTGTTTTCAAACGCCTGTCAATAGCAATCTTTTGTATTCTTAAATGCCGATGTGGGATTTTATTTAGGTATATTTACCATTTCAAGAGAGTGGCAACAATGTCTTTTTTTGTTGACATGTTTCATGTTGGGGACAAACTATGAATTACGTTCATCCGAACTTTTTGACATATGTCGCTTTAATAGTATACAAACGTACATGTACAATGTGGTTTACTTACTGTTACAAAGAGAAGAAATGACACTACAAGAACTCCCGTGGACACCATTTTTGACGATTCCAGTTCAATTCTGCTTATCTCAAGTTGTCCGCACTTATTTTGACTTGTATTAGTCATCATAATTATTCTTTAGCGAAATGAAGGGACCGAATAAATTAATAACTAGAAAAAAATTCTATTACGTATTTACAGTATTAAAGGTTTGTTGTATTCACATGCACATGCATGATTTCGAAATGAAGCTGTATTTTTTAAAAGCTCAGACTTTTCACGTTTTCTCTGACTGGTGTCAAAAAAATGTATAAAATCATAGGTTAATGGTTCGTCTTTTTATTTAAAAAAAAACCTTGAATTTGCAATTGTAATTTAATATGTGAAAACAAGAAATTTTTTCCCTCGTTTTCAGCCCCTGGTGGAAATTTCAAATATGGGGTTTGAAACATTTCTTTGTAGATGTTGTTTTTTCATTGGGCTTTGTTTTGTCCTCCTATACCGAATTTGACACGCAGAATTGACAAATAGCAAAACGACGGTGGTGACATAGCAAGCAAGAACTGTTTACTCTTCTGGAGCACCTGGGTTCACTCTCGTTACGACCTGAGTTTGCGTTGTTGGTTGCAATTCAGGTGGGGTTTTGTTTTGGCTGTTTTTTTTTTTCGTGCTGTTTTCTTTCGTGTTTACTGGTTTTGTCTTTGCCCTTTCGGACTTTTAGAATTGATTCGGATGCCCCATTGGTACCTCTTTGCATCATTGTAATTAAATAAAGATGAACGTTTCCTTGTTATCACTTGTAAAAAAAATTAAATTAAGAAACCAAACAGAAAATGAAATAAAACACAAAAACAATCTACGTTAAAAAACAGGTTATCTAAAACAGTGGGTTTTTTTTTTTCGCAACAGCAAATGTGTTAAACAGTGTGCCTTTGGAAAATTGACCACCAAAAGTATTCGATATCCTTTCCAGAAGAAGTTTTGCACGCGGAACCAGTTCCATAATTTTGCCAAAAACTCGAATTACAAAAATACTTTTATTGTGATAGTATCAAGCTTAAAGGTACAAGACATACCAAACATCATAAAAAAGACTACACTTTTGACATTGTGGTCAATAGCTGAACAATTTTAAAATTTTTAAATTAAGATTAACCCTAATTTGAAATTCAAAATGGTTGTATAAAGAAATGAATATATAAGAGGAATCCTTAATAGAATTGCTAAACCCTGTCTTCTTATAATGTAGGCAAAAAAAAACAAAAACATTCAACTTTATCAAGGTATACCTTGAGATTTTCTCTAAATTAAGATACAATGGGTCAAGTTTTGAGCACGATTTTCCCTTTTGTTCAGAATTACTAATGGTTATTTTCTGATGAAAGCGTAATCAAAGTACTGCAAGTACTGGGAGCCGGGATAATCTACAAATTTAGATAAATTTGATCATGTTTATGTTTATTATAAAAATACATGTAGAGTAGTAATTGGATATTGGAAAAGGAACTGTATTGCGTGTATTGATATGTGCATGATATGTGATGAGGCACCACGACCATCAACCTGCTTTTGATTGGTCAGTTACTGAAAGGCTATCGTAACTATAGCTGTGGCTAATCGCTACAACGATTATCCCGGCTAAAAATGGGGTGTAAAGAAGATGACTTAGGAAAACTTTTTATATAGATTGGCCAAAATCGATCAGGGCCTTCTCCCACTTTTTAATACAATAGCAAACATTTTATTTAATCGGTTGTTTAATGTAATATATACAGTTTAGAATGCTTGTTGGCTTAGAACTAAATACACTTCTATCGGGAGGAATCCACCGGATGGCCTTGTACTGACTGTACTCCCTCTGATAAGAGCCCGGGTGGAGATCAAATTGAAAACTTAACTTGAAAGATGCGTTACTTTCAAATAAAAATGTGGTGTGACAAATATAGGATTACTTTTCTAAAAAGCATGTAAGGGCCGTTTTGTCTTTTCAAGATTATTCAAAGAGACCGGAAGTGTATAGTTTGTTGTGCATCATTGTTGTTTTTTAAATCAAGCACACGGATGTCCATTCCGATGTGATAATTTTGTTCATAGATTCATTTATTCAGAAACATAGTAGACATCTGCCATATTCAAAGTCTAAGTGAAAACACTAAGTGAAGTTTTGAATAATGAGACGTGGAATTAGTGTACGCGACACAGCCCACAATCAAGCGGCAATTCAGAAAGACCACAATGGACAACCGCCAGTAGCCTTCAACGAGTCCAGTAGGCGCTGCTCGCGGTTCTGCAATTGGACCATGGTCTAAATAAAATGTATATAATTCAAATCCAGTCCTGAAATAGTCATAGATAGACCCCCTTCTTAAACAAGAAACAGAAAACATCAAAAAGACTAGTACAAACGAAAGCTTTGCTTAGGACAAGCACATATAATATGTGGCGGGGTTAAACTAGTTTTTAGGGCCCATAATACATGTAACATTTTTTTTCTTAAAGCTTTTTCCAATTTCTGACCTGAGCATTTTTACTAGAAGAACATTGCTATTATTTGGCTTTTCGTTTTTGTTAGGACCCAGTCTCCGAAGTTAATAAAGTAATGCGGTTTTTTGGGGGTATTTGTGTCATTTTAAAAAAATGTGATATATGAATTTGCATGTAACTAACGCTATTTGTTTAGGATTTGTTCGTAGAGGCTTATGGAAGCTGGACTCCAGGCATACCGAGGGGGGGGGGGTCGTTTAGAGATGCTACATGAAGGCCGACCAGTGTGTTAACATATCATACCATTCACCATTCTTGCGTAGGCTATTGGTGATAAGCGTTGCTTGGTTTTGTCAGTCAGACAAGTATTTGTTTTTTTTTTGGAAACAGTGTAGAATGTTATAAAATGTATTTCATCTATGTTTACGCAATTGTTTTGTAATTGATAATGGGTTATTTTGTTCGTTCTTGTCGATGCTATTCGGCACACCTTTGATTCAAATGTATATTGGAACTCATTAAAGAAAATAATAAAGCAGAAATATAAAAACAACATAAACAATTATTTTATTTTATTTACATAGTCAGTTTAATAAGATGCTCGTTTGCACAGATTCTGTTATAGACGTGTTTTGAAATATTGGCATGGTCGCCACCGTGCATGGCTACGTGGTTCGAGGACGTCATCATGTGAAGCATCTGAGTCTGAAAAGTATGCAATAAAGGTGTTACAGTTGAGTATGACTTAATAGAGATAATCGGAGAAGCGACGTACGTATCTACGTATCATTAAGTTGCCATTAGAAGTCTAAAAACGACATAATCATTACCTCCCTTATGCCAGGTGTCTAAATTGATCCGCACTAGATTTGAACATGTATTATAATCATAGATGCATAACCCATAAAAATATACATCTATGGTATTATGCATAGGAACTCTCGTTTATCGTTGTTTATTTATTGTTTATTTTATATATTATTATAAATTTTTATATAAATTATTTTTTTAAATTTTCTATTTTTATCATTAGTATCATTTTATTATTATTATTATTATTTGGTGGGGGCGGGTTTAAATATGTAAAATTAAAAAAATAGAAAATACATCCTATAATTTAGCGATTCCTTTGTTCAAACTTTTGTTTTAAAAATATTCAACCAGGCTTCCCACCTTTTATTCCGGAGATTTTTTTTTATCAATTTTTTAAAATTTTCCACTGTTTTAATGAATAAAATTTATTGCAAAGTAACTTACTTTGTTGCGGATTGTGCGTTCATCTGCTAGTTTTTGTCAAACATATATTTATTACCTTTTTGTTGGAATATGGTATCAAAAACCCCACGTATAGTAAACTGGATTGTAAGTACTGAACATTTGTATGGAAGAAGGGTAAAAAAATAAGTTAAACAGTAGCTACATGTACATTTGTAGATAATTGTCTCTTAGACTGTCCAAATAACCTCTTCCTATGCATCACAGTGGAATTTGAATAACATCTGGTATGAATTTAATAAAATCTTAAGCACCTATTCGTACATTTGAGAGAGCAATAATTTGATTTTTATGGGGCTAATGAGGTTATTGATATATTTTTATACTCCCACTCGTAAGAGAGGGGGCTATATTGCAATCACCTTGTCCGTCCGTCCGTCTGTCCGTCCGGTTCAATTTCTCTGCTTCTACTGGATGGATTGGTTTTAAATTTGGTACACAGCTTCAGCTTGATAAGTTATACCATTACTCCTCTTTCCAGGTCAGTCCATCATCTACTTCTTGTTTTCTGAGCCGACTTAGACTTTTTTAGGGTAAAAAAATTGAATGTGAAATTTTTCGTAACAGTTTTCTCAGCTTCAACTGGATGGATTTGTTTCAAATTTGGTACACAACTTCAACATGATTAGTTATACCGTGCCGCCCCTTTCCAGATCAGTCCATCATCTACTTCCTGTTTTCCGAGCCGACTTAGACTTTTTAGGGTAAAAAATTTTAAATGTGAATTTTTTCGTAACAGTTTTCTCGGCTTCTACCGGATGGATTGGTTTCAAATTTGGTACACAGCTTCAGCATGATTAGTTATATCGTGCCTTCTCTTTCCAAGTCAGTCAATCATCTACTTCCTGTTTTCAGAGCCGACTTAGACTTTTTATGGGTCAAAAATAGACAATTTTTCGTAACAGATTTCTCGGCTTCTACATACTTTGGATTAATTTCGAATTTGGTATATAGCTTTAGCATATGATGAGTCGTACCGTGCCTCCCCTTTACAGGTCAGTCGGTCATCCACTTCCTGTTTTCTGAATGGTCGAGTGGGGGTATGCTTAGCACGACTTAGTGCAACCCCTTGTTCATACAGCTATTTATTATCTGAACAATCAAAGCCTGGATGTTTTGCGAGCTATTTTTGAATTTTAAAATCAAATAAAAAATTTACAGCAAAAAAGACCATTCTGCCTTTTTTATATCAAAGCGTTGTCCTGCATTTTTTTTTCTGATTGTTGTTGGCATACTGCCTCTTTATTTCAAATTTTACCATACCCCCTCCACCCTTTCCAAAACAAAATCAAATGGTCGCTACCTAAGTTACATGTGGTTTATTTCTACCTCAGGCAAATTTTTGACTCATCTTAAACAAATTTCAAATTTTGTATTCAATTTGGCATTTTTATGCCCCGCTTGAAGAAGAAGAGGGTAAACTGTTTTAACTATTATTCCTACAGAATACAGAATACAGAATATTTTATTTAGAAAATCGCTCAGTCGCAGAACCTGCTGATTGCTGATATTTGGAAACAAGCTTTTGATAGCATGGTGTATTGAGAAAACGTTTTTGGATTTATCGGACATTTAATTCCTGTTTATCGAAGACTTTAATTTTTCCGTCACACAAAATTAATTCTGCCTAGCTTTTAATTTACATATAACTTGGCTTGGCAACTATTATCCCTAGGTTGCTGATATTTGGAAACAAGCTATATGGATATGATGTATTGTGGGATACTTTTTTTATCCATCGGACTTCTTAATAAATTGCAGTTGGAGTCGACATATGTGTTGTAGTGTCATGTTTATTTACTCCATATCCTTTCATCAATAATTCTACTTCCTGTTAACCGAAAATTAAAACAAAAAACTGTCGCACATTTCATTCACTTACATGAAAACTCAGCAACTCCTAGGTTGCTGATAAATGGTAAAAAGCCGGTATTGACATGATGTATTGATACATTTTTGGATCCATCGAACATTTACTTCCTGTTTGTTGTAAACTTGAGGGTCTTTCATTGCACTTTAGGATTGGGCTTGAATCATATGTAATTTATTTTCAATCCAGGGGCCAATTGAAAAACAGCAAGCAGCGACCACTGGTCACATTGAAGGCTGCTGGCTGTTTTCCATTGTGGATGTTTTAAATTTACGTTTATATTGTAGGTTGTGTCGCGTACACTTATTCCACATCTCATTTTCTTCTATTGATATTAAACGCATTGCATACTAGTAGTAGTTGTGAAAGCGGGAGTATTACTGGTGAACATTAGGTCACAGATTTCTTGTTTCTTTTGTTTCATCGTTCTCTGTTCTTTATATATAGTGTTTGGCTTTTTTCTTTTTGGTTACAGTGGAAATGATTCAAGACAAACATTGCGTCAGTCGTAGCAAATGTTTTAGTTTGTATGTTTGTTGCAACTTTCATTCATTGTATTACCATCTACCTCAGATATATTGATGGATACACCACTGAACAAAGCTGAGGGAAAAACGGAAGTTTTAACAAATACAAGTTTACATGACCACAACAAAAGCCTTTTAATCTGTTACAAAATCAAGCTGAAATGGGTTTTACAACAACTGTGCGAATCGTTTAGGCCCCCCCCCTTCCTCTTAATTTCATCTATAGAAATATAGAAATGTTGGGTATAACTTATTTTTTTTTAATCCCTGAGTCCAACAGAGTTGGAGAGGGGATATAGCGTTTGGTTTGTTCGTTCATACGTTCGTTCGTTCAAACGTTCGTACGTTCGTTCGTTCGTACGTATGAATGTAATGGCATTTGTTTTGTCAATAACTTGGGAACTAAACATCATAGAGGGATGATATTTGGTTAGTGGGTACATCTTTGATGGTAGTCAGAATCAGTACCATATTAAGTGGCCTTGTCCAATATTTCCGCATAAATGATTCCGGTTAAAGTTTTGGTTAAGGTCCATATCCCAGCAACTGCAAGTGATAGAGCGATGATATTGGGTCAGTGGGTACATTTTGGACAGTAACCAGCATCCGTACCAAAATTGGGTCACCTTGACCTACAATTTCCGCATGAACGACTCTGGACTAAGTTTTGGTTTAGGTCTAAATGTTAGCAACTGCATTATCCTTCTTCAGAATATTTTTTTCTTATTTCTTACCCTCTGCTGCCAAAATTTTTTTCTATCAAAAATAATTTCCAAAATATTTTCGGGGGAAAAAACCAAGCCCCCCCCCTCTTTCAAGCTAAATGGTCGGTTGTTTTTTTTAATAGCCCAAGCGCGTCATGCATTTGTATTGGGGGTGCATTGGTTTTAATGATTGGTATCGTCAATCTTTTGGATAAATCTCATCTAATGAATGTTTGTTAGATGAATAAAGGTAATAGCAAAATTATCGTGCTTGGAGGATCAATCCTATTGTCCAAGAGAAAAGACGAAACAAGGTAAAAATACCATAAAAACTTTTGCAATGGTCCTGGCTTGGTACAAAAATTTTGAAAAGGGGTCTGCCTATTGTCTACTAAAGAGGTTTCCAGGCCATTTTTGCCTAAAATCTGCACAAAAATATTATAAAATTTTCAAAGAATAGGGTGTGTTTCGACACCCCCCCCCCCGGACGGAACATCATGTTTCTGGATCTGCCACAGCAGAAACTTTAAATATATTTTAAATGTTCCCGATTAAATTTTTTGACATGAAATTACGATTTGAATTGAATTTTTATTTGAACGTGTAAAATAGTGATACAAAACATCGACGGAATTCGGATTGGATGTTGTAAAGCCTATCGACGAAAAACTGCTTAAGTAAGATTTTTTACTTATTGTAGGCAATAAAATGATGAATCTTCGAGGGCGGACAATATGATTTGATTATTGCCCCACACCCTATTTAACAGATGGGGTCGGAGATGTTAACGGATGATCAAGTTTTGATAAAAAAGTAGAAAAAGTCCAATATTCTGGGAAAACTCCGAAATTACTAAAAGTATAAACCGAAAACAAAATATTTGCTTCCATGGACCTCCCCCTTTTTTCTTCCTTCTATGATACATTAATTCAAGTTTGAAAAAATAAATCTTTTCGTGAGCAGTGTTCACAGTTAGCCATATAAGGTATTATTATACTTCAGTAGATTTTTTCTATATAAAATACAGGTAAACATTTTAACTATTTCATCTTGAATTTGGTAAAAGTACTATTTCCCTAGGGATATAGTCAAAACTATTTCCCTAGGGCAATAGTACCGTAATACTATTTCGCGGGGTTTTTGTATGATTGGCAGTAGGCGTGGCCTGAGTACACTGTATAAAAAGTAAAGAGTCCGAGAAGTAGGCGTGGCCTTAGTTAAGTTGTTTACCTATTCAGTATAATAAAACAATTGTTTACTGGTCATTCGGAAAACAGTACATTTGTTTCCCCTCATGACCAGTAAACAATTGTATATTATAATTAAAAGGGAGATAACAAGAATTTATGCCCGACTAATTGACATTAGAACGTAACAGGTAAACGGTTTTATGTCAACATTACTCACGATACGGCTCTTGTCCGATTATCTCTAATAACTCCTATAATCATTACATTGAATCAAGCAATTGTAAGTAGGATTTGTCACATGTATGTTGTGCTTTTCCTTTTTTCATTCGTCTGGACTATTAGTGAGAGTGCTATATAGGTTATTTAAAGGCAATGAACATGAAAAGGGTGATAAAATGAAAATGAAATGATGATGATAAATGAAATATGGAGGATGGGGTGGGAAAAAAAGAAATAGTAAATTTTGAAGAACCTCAGGAAAAGGGGAGATGTGGGTAGGGGCAACAAATTTAGCCTATGTGGTGCACTACTTGACGGTCCATAAAGTGGTCTTTCATATTCATCGATTCTGTCTTGGGAGTCTACCTTTACAGACGTGCAATATTGGACGCCACAATCGGTACCTCTTTGATTCCTAAACATAAGCATTTTTGACTTTGAATAAAAGATTTGCAAGCGATTTGCAACCGAAATTTAATATCCCAACAGAGAAACTAAACAAGTGAAAATAAAATCTGATGGATCCTTTCCCAAGGCTATTGTAGGCTTGCCAGAGTCATTATATGACCAAAAGGGTAAAGCCATTATAAATGAAAAGATTGAAAAGGGAACCAAGTTCAATCTAAGCATGACATATGCAGTAATAATTAACTTTTGTAATCTCAAAAAATAAAGTTGTCTGATACGAGAATTAATAAGTCATTTTAAAGATTTCCTACGATTTAATTACATGTAATACACAATTAACATTGAATGACCTGTTTATTACCTCTAGATTTCTGAGACCATCTGGTGTGTGTACAATGGCCTCTTCAGCTGTCCTTAGATGATAGAAGTAGCAGTATCCGTTTGACTTCAGAATGAGATAGTTCTATAAAAAAAGAAGTTGAAAAGAT
Source organism: Arcuatula senhousia (assembly GCA_963971305.1). Classification (NCBI taxonomy): domain Eukaryota; kingdom Metazoa; phylum Mollusca; class Bivalvia; order Mytilida; family Mytilidae; genus Arcuatula; species Arcuatula senhousia. Next base: position 19,785,360 of record OZ020311.1, read on the forward strand.
GTTTCATTACGCTTGTTTGCATTATGCTAATGTTATCACTTGAGTATAATACCATTACCGTTTTGTTGTCGAGATAAATGAAGTTACCATTTAGAAGCATAACTGAAGAAAATACTAGTATTATTGCAGTAAAATGTTTCGTAAATAATATTTTGTTGCATCATTGCGTTTTAATCTTCATTCAAGTAGTATTAAACCTTAACATGCTTTAAAAAGTATTTAGCCTCCATATGAAACGAACTAATTTGGTTGTCCCTTATGAAAATTAAGATATGACTGGATAATACAAGATTTAAAAAATCAAAAAGAAATACTAAACAGAATTATTTCCCTGCTTAATAAGGGCCAAAATATTTTTTGACATAAACAAGTTTTCTATAAACGTACAGAATGATCATCAAAGTAGAAGCTAAATGCATCAGTTTCCTTGGGTTCTCTGGTAGAATGGTGATGATGAGTCATATGTGTCGTTGTTTCTATTTCATCTTGTCCATTACACTTGGGAAAAAGTAAAAGCAGAGTTTAATAATTAAGAATATGATAGTTTTCTATACTTTCTAATTGCTTCATGTAAATACAAAGACATTTTGCTACATGTTCCATGAAATCTTTATCTAAACCTTTTTAAATACATAATCATAATAATGCTTCGAAAATGTTTTTATTTTTGTTTTCGAGTAGATTTTCAGCAAGATTGGAACCTCTCTTCCGTATTAAGTGGTCTGTAAACATGTAGCCCACCCTCTTTCAAAATTTCTGGATCCGTCCCTGCAGTTTGGAAAATTATATGATTATGCATTCTAATAAGAAGTCAAAGAAAACTGGCAATAAGAATATATCAAACTTGTTACAAATGTAAAATTACCAATACACAGTAGTAGACGTCAATATTTTTGTGGCTTCCATAAACCCATGGAAATATTATTGAATTTGAAAACAATGTTCGCAATAGTTAAATTATGTATATTATGTCTCGTTTTTTCTATGTCAGGTGGCTATAGAATAGGCTAATATTTCAGCGATGATGCTTAGTTTAAACATATTTATTTACCCTGGATTGGGAAACAAGCTTAATGCTTATATTAATCCCTCTCCAGCTAGCAGATTGCGAGTGTGGCCTTTGTAGCGGCCCCCATTGAGCCTACTCTTATCGAACTCTACAAAGGGGTCTTTAACGTGCATGGGGTATTGCTCTCTCATACACGGGACAACCTTTTTTCGTCCCTTCCGAAGGACTAGCATCGGTTCTTGAGACCATCCTCGCAAATGGTGTCAAGAGAGAGTCGGAAAATTGGTTCATGAAATTTTCACCCCTGACGAGGATCGAACCACGAACCACGGTGTTAGTAGCCCGACGCGTTAACCACTACACCACCGGCTCTCATGCTCTCAGCGATGATGCTGAACCATGAACATTTATTACAGGTTCCTGTTATAATATATATTACACTTACTATAGATGCCAAAAGTACGACTAAAACCCAGCATATTGTAGTGACGGCCATCTTGTCTAGTACTACATGAAAGTAAGATAACTTGTTTCTCAAGAGATAACAGTTCACATTTCGTTTTTTTTTTCAAAGTCACTTGAAATAATTAATTACAATTGTGTGAATCAAGGCATGATTAGTTTACGCATTGTTTAAGGATGCTCTCTGTTTTAAACTATTGAACCTTTTTTTTCAAACCATGATTTTTGCAATGTTCTGACTCTAAAAAGGCAATATATGAGGAATTATTCATATGTTGCTGTGCATTTTCTTTACTCCTGAAAATAATTTGAGAATTACGCATTTTGACTATTTAGCTCATTTTTAGCCATTTTTGCCAAAATTTTTACCATTTAAATGGCAATGAATCAACTTCTAGTATTAAACTTTTTCTCATACTTTCTGAAAAGTTAGACCTAGTAAGAATGAAGATTCGAAAGAATAAAAAAACATATATTCGTGTGGATATACGAAAGTTTTGTCTCATTTAAATGCATTTTATAGGCGTTTTTGGGCGTTCCCAAATTGCCTAAAAAAGCAGCTTTTCTAAATTTTCTTCAGGTTGATGGTTAAAACTTCATTTATTTTGTGGTTTCTCATTGGAAAAAATATCTAATTGAAAGTTTTAAGAAGATTGGTGAATATGTTTTAATTAGATTACATTTTTTACCCCCACCCCTAATTTAGGAAAATCTAACTTGAATTTATAGCAGCATATATTTCAAAACGGCAATTACTCCGAAACTACTTGATAAAATTCATAGTTTTTACAAAATTTCATGGTACATATATTTCATTATTCATTACTTTGAACCATTCTCGCTATTTAAATTGACTTCTATCGACTTACTAGATATCATTATTAATTATTTATAGAACAATTATTCAAATATAATACACCTTATTTTTCGAATTTCATTCCCCGATAGATCGTTTGTATAGAAATGATAGAGAAAAACATAATTTTTCACCTTTTCCAAAAACTTTGATTGTGAACCTTATTTTTCATCTATGGACATATATACTTAAAGCCTTTTAGATTTTCAAGTGTCACAAAAAATGAAGAAAATTTTATTGACAAATATTTAGACATTCCATCTACCTTCACGATAAATCTGTGTTAGTGAGACTATAGAGGTTTTTATCTGCTATGACTATGAAATAAGACTCGCTATTTATTGCTATATGTTTTCGACAGAGTTGTCTAATCCAGACATCCTGGAAAGATGACCTTCGTTTTCGCTGTAACAGTGACACTCGCTAAACACGTGAAGGTTCTAATCGGAATAAATTATTAGAGTGTCTATCAAAGTCAAAAAGTGTGTGACGAACTACTGATCTTATTTAAGAGTTCGTGCTGTTGTTCTTGACATGCGCAGCCTTAACAAGTTTAAACTAGAATTCAAAAGGGCACAATCTGTCTCGATAGTTCAAACTGAAATACACTTATCTTGTACCCAATAGTATTTTTAGAGTTCTACATTCTGACATTGTTATAAGAAGTACTATCATGAAACACTTACGTAAATTTTCAAAGACTTTGATTGTATTGGGCTTCTTATCTGAAAAGCGGTTGACACGATCCTAATCAAACATGGCGGGCAAGTGTGTTTCTCTTCTACTTTTGGTTGCTGGTTTTCAGGTAATCATTTTTTAAAATTTATACCAAGAAAAAAGCATTACAGTGCTGAATATAGGCTGAAAGATTCTTAAATCATATATTTGAAATATTCTTTCTCAATGATTATATGTGTTGTGGTCTCATGTTCATTTACTCCATATCCTTTCATAAATTATGGAATGCAGTACTATATTATGTTTCCTTTCACATTTTTAAAATATTATTTCAGTAAGTAAAGAATCATGCAAGCTGACAAATTCAAGTTGGATATGCAATTTTTGCTATTAAGATATCTCTAACTGAATGTATTGATGTGATCAGTTAAAACAAAACAAAAAAGCAACTATCTCTTTATAGGTAACCACAATGAACAAAGTAAAATTTGATTGAATCAAAATAGTTCTTCGTGTTTTTTCCAAACTAATCTTATCTTTGCCTATTTGCAATTTCGCCGGACATTCGAACGCCCCACTGTTACTTTTGCTTCTTATTATTTCTATATGCATTTTTCCAGCTGTACAGTTGTGCTACAACTACACGAAAGCCATTTGTGAATGAAAATGAGAGCTTTAACTTTTTGTATGACCCAACTTCAGTAAGTAGTGATAACATTCACATGCAATGTATTAATTATGGATATAAGCAAGTAAACATAACCAAAATAAAACAAACGAAAATGCAGCAAGAATTTTTCTTAGAAGGAAAGATCTTTCACAAAAAAAAAAGAGAAAAAAAACACACAAAGACGCACACATACACACACACTACCAAACGTTGGCATGCCATTGAACAATATAGATAATGACAATATATTCTCAAGAATGATATCCGACAAAGTACTTGTTATCAAATGTAAAATTATATAGCAATTAGAAAAAATATAGTTTACAACATGAAAAATTGTTCAGAACTTCCTGTAACTTTTGGGGTACAACATTTCGAATGGCACATTAGATGATTTTTCAATTGTATACTAAGTCTTTTAGTACATGTACTTCCTCATAGTAATTTGAGGAAACAATAAATTCGAAACATATAGAAATATTACACATTTCCTATTTGATATTGTAAAGTTTATTTTTGTACCATGATTTGCTATTACAAAAATCCAAACTTACAATATTGATAACAAAAATCGGTGAAATATATTCTAGACATTGTTCTTTGCTGTTGCAAACTTTAGTTGACAAAATATTTGAATCTGAATGCACCAATAACCTAAAATTTATTCCATTTTTATACTAATTATATAAGATAGTCATGATTTGAATAACAATAAAAATGAAATGAAAAGTGAAATTTAGAATGCACCAATTCAGAAAGCCTCTATTCATCCATTCTCATACATTATATTTGATTTCTGAACAGTTTAAATTTAAATTTTATAGAAAACGGTATCACTTTTCAGAAAGAAGCAAAGGTGTACCAAAGGGGTAATCAGTATCATAAAACCGTAAAGGCAAAGACAAAACCGGCAGACAAAAATCATCACAACAAAACAAACCACATAACAACATAAAACACAAACACACATAACAACAAAACCGCATTCAGCAACGCGAACTCAAGTCGAAACGAGAGTGAACTCAGGTGCTCCGGAAGAGTAAGAAATCAAGTATAAAACTTATATAGATGATACTGTCAATTAATGACCTTTCTCCTTAGCATATGCTTGGCATGAGTAACTTCCGTAACCATGTGAGAACCTGCTATGTTCTGGCATTGACACAAGATGAACAAAACCTTGTACATACTCAAGATGGTCTCACTCGTCTTGAGGTAGGACTTTTGAAATAAGTATAAGCCACATATGAGAACAGGTATAAAACGAAGGTGCATATTACATAGTAAATGAAGCTGGTTTCACTTTTCTTTGAGAACAAGCAAAATGCTGTAGAATTTTTTACTCGTCTTCACGTAATTATTAGACAAAAACTAGCACTAAATGAAGAATACACTCCTTTTTAGTTAAATAAAAATAAGTACAATTCACTGAAATTACAGAGCAAATATCCAAGGGGCATACTCATCCTAAACAAAGGTCAAGTAAACATTTTAGACAAAATTTAAAAAACCCGAATACATCTACAAAACAACCCCAACCAGTTTCCCACTCCAAATAAGAATTGAAACCGGGTATTAAAAGTTCTTAACCAATGTGTCATTTTAACCTTGTTCATCTTTGAGCTAGAGCGGCTTTAATGACTCTTCAATAGACAAAAGGTATAAGGTTAAACGCAATTCAAATTGTTTCCCATGAACTTGTTTCATATTAAACAATGGTATAGATGATAATTTAATATCGCGTTATTTCAAACCATTACGAAGCAATGTGGTTCCAAAAGAGACTTTAAAATTATATTTGCTTTCGTTTATGTTCATTTCTATTTATTGCTTTCAGTTGAAGATGTTCACACATTTAAGTTCTGCCAGTACAACAATGACAGTGGATCAGCTGACAACATCGAGTGCCAGATTAGGACATTTCTGTCACAATGCCGCTTCAATCTATACAATAACTGTTTAGAATAAATAAATTTAAAAGAAAAATTGTTAATTTTTTTGCAATTTCTAGACGCAAATTTATACAATAACCGTTAAGAATAAATAGATTTTTAAATAGGTTTTTTTTGGCAATTTCTAGACGCAATATATACAATAACAGTTTAGAATAAATAATTTTTTTTTAAAAAGTTATAAAATTTTGCAATTATAAGACTCACATTTGACACTGATTGCTGAAGATCGAAGTTGTTTTCCATATTTGAAGATCTTTAGATTGCTACTGATTTATGTACGTTTGTCGTTGAAAATATCTATTTTACCTTTTATTATTTTCTGATGCTTATTTATGTTTTTTTTTCCGTGAGCATACCTAAAAAATAAGTATAGCCACCATATAAAGTTTGTCTAACCTGTCAGCACCACTGTAAATTCATCAAAGCATTTATTTCTTGAGAAACATAGTCTGTCCACAGATTGTTCTTTGTGGCTAGATTTCGTTCTATTACCTGCAAAAGGAGCATAACCATTATGTCCTATTGGTTTTAGACATCATAGTTGTTACGAAAATAGACTTGGCATAACACCTCCAAAGGGTCATTAAAATGACAACAAAGTTCCAGACAATAAATTTTGCTACGCCTGACGCGCTTTGGTGTATTCAAGACTAATCAGAGGCGCTGTACCAAAAATACTGAAAAAGCCAAACACTATATAATTATGAAGAGCACAGAACAATTAAACCAAAAATACCGAACTAGGGAACCAATATGACGATCAACCTATGTCTGTCGTAGGAAGAATTTCAGGGTTTAGACAAATTAGATATTTGTACTGATAAGAACAGCTTATCTCGATTTCACAGAATTGTAATAGATTGTGCTAAAACAAGTTTCAAACAAAATGTGAAAGTTTCTATTTGAGCTTTTATATATCGAGCTCTGTAATGGTACTTTATGATTCAAAATGACACCCAATGCATTTTACAACTAGTTTAAAAGTGTCACACTGAAGTAATATGTACTAATAAATGTTTTGTTATAGAGGCTATAAAGTGGTACTACCGAAATATATGCTATGCATTAACAGAATATCGCAATTTCTGGTGTTCACATTTGGTGTGTAAAATTTTGCCATATAACAAGGAAATAATGATTTCTGAAAATTACCAGAATCCCGTATTTCCGTATTTGAAAATATAATATTTATAATTTAATAATTGTCCATTGAACAACATTTGAAATGGAGTCGACTAATGTAACTTTCATCGATAGTACAGGTGAGTAAAAGATATAAAGTTATTTTCAATATTATGCCTGCAATGTCTTTGAATGACCAATAGGGAAACGTGACAACGTAAACCGATTGGTTATTTCAAAGCCCGATTTTCTCTATAGAGCACTGTGCCTGACACAGAATTTGCTTTTCACATGCCATTTTGCACCTAAGTTGATGTCTTTCCTTACTCATTATGAAAACATGTGCTCGTAGACAAATATGGGATCTATATTAATTGGTCGATAGGTACAGTAATATGTTGGTTTGTCAAAATTGTATTATTTTGCCATTCTCTGACAAGGTGCCAGATTGGATTTAATATACAGTGAATTGCAACGTACACTTTTAGAAACGTAAGTTTGCATTGCTATTTGCAGATTTTTTTTCAGTATGCTTTGTTGTCATGTTTAATTTTTCTGGCGACTTACTGGACTGTTTATTTTTTAACTGCATTTCGGGCATTGATCGTGTAAATTTAATCTTGATAGTTTTGTTTTGCTTTTTTAGCGAGTGAAAACATAACAAATGTAACTGCAAAGGTAGCAGCTAGCTGCTTTACAGGTAAATAATTATTATTAATGTTTATAATTGTGTAAGAAGCTTTCAGTATGGAACGCCGCAGCTGTCTTATGTTGAATTATCTATTATATGCAGTGGTTTCGTTATTATATGATGTGGTTTCGTTATTATATGCTGTGGTTTTGTTATTATATGCTGTGGTTTCATTATTATATACTGTGGTTCTGTTATTATATGCTGTGGTTTCGTGATTATATGCTGTGGTTTTGTTATTATATGCTGTGGTTCCATTATTATATGCTGTTGTTCTGTTATTATATGCTGTGGTTTCGTTATTATATGCTGTGGTTTTGTTATTATATGCTGTGGTTCCATTATTATATGCTGTGGTTCTGTTATTATATGCTGTGGTTCCATCATTATATGCTGTGTATATATCATTATATGCCGTGGAAACGTTATTATATGCTGTGGGTTTATTATTATATGATGTGGGTTTATTATTATATGCTGTGGGTTTATTATTATGTGCTGTTGTTCTATTATGCTGTGGTCCCGTTCCGGGATTGATTTTGGGGGTTCCCCCTTTTTTCGTTCAGATAACAGCGTTTCCCTACCTGTAAAATTTGTCATTCTTTAGACAATTGAAAGCTGAATCACTCATCTGAACTACAAAGGTACACATACTTTGAAGAAATTATGGTGCTTAACCACATGCGATTTAAATTTTTGAAATATCTTGTATAGTTATTTAAAGATATAAGGCTAAATAAGTGCAACATTTGAAAATAAAAAGCTACATGTACGCCGAGCGCAGCATGATACGACCACAACATGTTGAACCCTGTACGTTGGAGGCCCAATATGGATAGTATATTGCTTTGGTCACATGCAGCCCATGGTGGACTAATACAGTTTTTTGACACATGCACCCTGTGGTGGACTTTAAATGCATATTTGACACATACATATTTACATCAACATCTAATAGAAAAAGTCTTATATTGATTAACATATTTGGTCCTTTTTTACCCCTATTTTTTTCAAAAACAATTAGAATTATTGCAAATCTGATTGAAAAAGTTCGGAAGAGATTTCACAAAAATTTTGCGGTCGTATAAAAAATCTTAAAAAGGACAATAGATTCTACATCAGTTATTGGATTTCTTGAACATTCAGGGCAGGTAGATCTTGATGTGCTGATAACTTTTGTTCCGCACCAGAATTTTGATATTTGTTACCATTTAAGAGTTATTTGTAAATAAAAAGCTTCACTGAGCGCAGCATGACACTACCGCAACATGTCGGACCCTGTACGTTTGAACCCCAATGGATAGTCAATTGCTTTGGACACATGCAGCCCATGGTGGACTGACCAAGTTTTTTGACACATGCAGCCTTTGGTGGACTTTCCGTCCATATATCACAAGGAATTCGTTTTGTTTTCAAAAGCAGACCAAAATAAATTACAAGTACAAAAAATATTACCATTTTGGTCCTTAATTAAGGATATCTGCTACTTTTCATTTTAGTCCCTTTCGGTCCCTAACAACAATTAGGGGGATTGTCACAAATTTTTTCCTCAATTTTGTAAATTCACTACTTGAAAAGAAATAAATAGCAAAAAAAATGAAATCAGGCAATAAATAAAAAAGTTTTGATTTTGGCCCTTTTTGGTCCCTAATTTTGTAATGTAAAAAAATGGATGCTGCAGTATTTTGTATTGACTACTAGACAAAACTTAACATGTCAACAACGAAAAAATTTCAAAATCGGACCAGAAATATATAAAAAGGCTGTATATTTTGCCTCTTTTGGGGCCCCTAATTTCTAAACGAATAAAAGGGGGCCCCAAAAATCAATCCCATTCATCCTTGAATGGTGTGAAAAATTATTGTAAAATCTTACAGCATTTGGTAAACCAGAACAAAAGTTATTGTGGGAACAAACAAAAAAGTTGCAATTTTGACCCTTTTTGGCCCCTTATTTCTGAACGAAAAAAGGAGGAACCCCAAAAATTAATCCTGGAGCGGAACCACAGCATATAATAATAGAACAACAGCACATAATAATAAACCCACAGCATATAATCATATAATAACGAAACCAGAGCATATAACAACGACACAACAGCATATAATAATAAACCCACAGCATATAATGAAGGAACCACAGCATATAATAATATACCCACAGCATATAATAATGGAACCACAGCATATAATAACAGAACCACAGCATATAATAATGGAACTACAGCATATAATAACAAAACCACAGCATATAATAACGAAACCACAGCATATAATAGATAATTCAACACAAGACAGCTGCAGCGTTCCATATTTCAGCTTTTGCTAGTACATTTTGTAGCGGATCCTTTTGAGAGCTTACTCTTATTACACTAAACAAAGGGGTCTTAAACTTGCATGTTGTAGGCGTCCCCGTACACATGATACATTGGACAAAGTTTTTGTGTCACTTGTGAATCTACATACCATCCTCGCATATGGTGTCCATATAGAGTCGAAAAAAATGATTCATGAACGTTTCATCCGATACGTTAACCACTTCTCAAACAGCTCTAAATATTGTCACGGCGGTAAACTTGTATTTTTGCCAAATCAATTGTAGGAAGCAGAGGCACCAGCCAATGGGGCATCCGAATGTCCAAGTGCGAAAGAGCAGAGACAAAACCAGTAAACACAAATAAGGACAGGACGAAAAAAAAACAACAGACAACATATAAAACACGGAAGCACAAAAAATAATGAATATCAATTAACAACGCCAACTCCAGTCGTAAACTCAGGTTTTCCGGAAGGGTAAGCGGTTTCTATACCTGCCATAGAGCACACCCGTCGCGCTGTCAATTTCCAATTCAGTGTGTCAAATCGAATTGGTGATCAACAAATGGTTGAACATCAAATGCAAAAAAAACCTTATAGTTATTAATTACATGTATGAACTTTTTAATTTGAAAAAGGAATAAAATTCATTGTGCTTTTAAGATGAAGTTTGTACCACAGTAACTCACTCTGCTTTTCTCAAGATGAATAAAAAAAGAAAAGAAACTTTGAAAATGTCTCTAACTAAACAATTGCAAACAATTGGGATTAAAGACAGTGTGGAAATATTTGACTGGAACTTCGTTGCGATTTAATTTTGTTTTAACTATTTTAATTACACTTTAATCTCTATGTTTGAAATTTACAGATGTCAACATTTTGGAATCTATAATGTGTTATTTCAAAGATGAAGAATGTAAGTATGGGAGACCATGCTCTAATAGAAAAATATGGGATATCCATTTCTTAGATGTGTACATATGTTGGTTTGTCAAAGGGTTTTGTTTTGTTCTTCATTATCGAATTTGACACACTGAATTGACCGTAAACAACGCGTCGGTTGTTTTAACAGGCAGGAACTGCTTACCCTTCCGGAGCACCAGAGTTCACTTACGACTTGCTTGCGTTTGCATTCTTGATTTAAGATTATGTAGTTTATGCTTTAAAGTTTGTTCAATTTAACTGTGAATTATAAAGAATAATTGTACCAGTAAAGCGTTTGAACGTCAATAGTCCGAAATTACTAAGACAAAACCAATAAACACAAACGAAAACATACAACATAAAAACTCTAAAAACAACTGGTTAGCAATCAAGAACGCGAGCAACTGAGGTAGGTTTTTTTTTCTCCGTAGTTTCAGCTTTGCTTTTACTATTTATATATATATATCTTCTATCCAGTGGCGGACCCAGTGCGGATCATTGCTTTGGGGTTGGAAAACACATTTCCTCGGGAAATTTTGAAATTTTTCTGCAAATTTTAACTATCATTGACCTGGAACCATCACCTCTTTTGTCTTCACTAGACAATAAAAGGAACGGCTTCCGCCCTTATATAGCGTTCATTTATGTTATGCAAAGTATTATGTCTTCATAGGCGGATCCAGGGGGGGACTGGGGGGGGGCCCTGCCCCCCCCTTTTAGCGGAAAATTTTGTTGAATATATAGAAATCATTGAAGCGTGATTAAAGCAGGCCCCCTCTTAGGCCAGTCAGTGGGCCCCCTCTTTTAAGAATTTCTGGATCCGCCACTGGTCTTAATATATATTTTTACCTCTGTTCAAGTTATCTACAATCTACCATATGCTGCAGCAGGATTTATGACGTCATCATTGATATTTCTTATTGCATGCCTTTTATGCAAATATAAAGAGAAAAGGTAAATTAAAATTCAGTTTACTGTACGGTGTCCTTATCATCACCACATTGGTCCTGACTTAGCAAAAACAATTTAAATGAAATGGTCGGTTGAACCAGAGTTTCTATGGCAACAAACATTCATTGTCCGATTTTGTCGTCCTTAATTGCCACTTTGCGCACTTATGAGACAAAAGATGGAAAACAGGAAACAATCTCAAATTACTAGTACATCGAAAAACTCATGAAAAAATAATGAATCATATCCAAGGATACTATATTGAATTTTTCTTTTTGAAAAAACCCCAACTAGAATGCGAAGTGATTGATAATAAAAACGAACAAGTATAACATTTAACATGTTTCCCGAATAAAGCATGGGATCAAATATCCAAAATAATTTTTTAAAAGCTTGAAAAACTTGCCTTTAATACTGTTTTATTTTCTTTTGTCAGAAATAAAAATAGAAATGTTAAAGCTGACAGACGTAAGGATAGTACTTCGTCTTCACCGACGATGCCAAAGATGTCATACACATATGCCTCCGTTAAAAGGGACGATAGAAACAATGTCAAAATGAAAGTTGAAAGGCCAGCTATAGGTATTGTTTCCGGTGCCTATGGCGAGGTGATCGATGATCATGAATATCTCCCTTCTGCAAAATTGGAAAATGAAACCAATGATGACACTGAGACAAATGCCAATGGACATCTTTCATGTCAAAAATGTCCTTTTCCTGTGTCAAAGGAAAACAAAATGTCGTACGCGTATACCACTGTACAAAAGGTCAAAACAAATAACAAACCAAAGGACGAAGAAACAGAGCGCGTGAATAAAGATGGCGATAATGAGCAAACAACAAAATCGGACAATGAAATGCAAGACGGAATAACTTTCGATATTTATGACATGGTCGACGAGAGTGACAACCAGACAGCCGAGATCCCGAACAATCAGTTTGTACAAACAAAGGAAAGCAGTGAAGATGCCTACGAAACTTTTACTATTGGTGAATTAAATTCAGAACCAATACCAATAAATGTTGAAAATCAGGCAGATTTCGATAAAAAATGTTTAACGAGCGACACACAAGAGAGAGATGACACCTCAAGCATTGATCAAAACAATGAACACATTATCGACACCAAGTTAGAGTCGATGGACAAGAACGATGAGTCAAATATGAGTGACACTTCCGAAAGCAAAAAGTCTGACGGATTTCTTGCCCCCAGCTTTACTACAAATTTTGAAGACCAATCTTTGGGAGAATCGGTCAAAGACTTGAAAGACGAAGAGAACTCAAAAGAAGAGACGAGCTGCCAACGAAATTCTTGTAACAAAGATATGCTTGAAACGTGTATTGAAATGTCAGGATTTGACACAAATCACCAAAGGGCTGAAGACGCGTGCGTCAAATACAACACAGACGAACAACAGCATGAGAACGAACACAAAAACCAACAGAATGAAAGCAAACCCCCAAAACATCCATTTTTGATTTTTGACAGCCTAGAAAAAGAGCAAAAATTTACAACACAAGAAAAAAGAAAATCAAACGAACTTTTGGAAAACACAGATGAGAGCTTCAATGATTCTTGGGATCTGATGACGTCATTTACAGCTATCAACAAATGCTACGATTTGTATACTTTGGAAACATGACAAGAAAAATATATAAAATAACAACTGCATGCATTTTGAATTCAAGAAGAGATGGAAATGAAAATTGTACTTGTATAAAATTGTATATAGTCTTTTTTTTTTTTTATGAATTTCGTATTTTGTTACAGTAAAAGATCTCATAAAATTACTTACTTTTTCGGGAATTTCATGTAATACCAAGACTGTTTAGTAAAATTCCTAAAATTTCCAGTAATTTCATGAAATTACAAAAAAAAATCATGAAATGTATACACATTTACTGACCTTGTAATCTGCAAATAAATTAACTTCGATGGTATCTCGAGAGTTAATGAAAGGTGTTCATCAAACAAATGATGGGTTTTGCCATTTTGTTGTTCTTAGACACATAAATTCATTCTGTAGAATTTTAACAGGGTTGTTAGAGGATAGTCTAATACCGTCTTTTTTCCCATTCCAAAGCAATGATTTTGATATATTTTATTCGTAAATCAAAAGTGGTAGTTAAACGTTTATTATTATGCCTACTTTATTCTGTTCCTAAAAGATACACAAATAAAAGGGACCGACCCTTATTCTTAAAGGGAGCACTGGATCTACTCATTTCTTAAGACATGTGCCATGGCAATTTTTTTTATTTAAAGTATATATTTTTTGTACGGCAGAAATCCTTCTTTAGTGTATTTTTTCTTCACCTCAGATACTAGAATATTTATTTTCATAAAAAAAAAAATAGAAATTCAATTTTAGGGAAAAAAAAGCCACATGCCCCTTTCCAAGTTAAAAGTCGGTCCCTAAATAAAGGCCAGAAACTTTACAAATAGCGTTCTGAGAGGACCAATAAGTCAAAAACCATTTGAGACAACAAATGTCCTGATACCAAAAATAGACCAAAAGAAGAGGTACGTCCAGTGAATAAAGCATAATCGTTAACAAAAGTCCATACCGGTATGAATCAATGTGACAGATGATACCCATACTTAGTAAATATGGTCGCCAGATAGTAAGTTCAGATCAGTTTCTAACACCCGTGATGGTTAGCGTTGGTAATTCCCCGCGGTTAGCCCGCTTCGGCACGAACACTTTTGTGTTGTAGAACCGACAAATCTTTAATATATCCGTTTAAATTTCAAAATTGTCGAAACCCTAAGGGTCTTCCAAAACCAAGACATAGGTTGATATTCAGTTATTTTGTGTTTCCATGTTTTACATGTTGTTTTTTTGTCCCGTTCTTGTTGGTGTTTCCTGGTTTTGTCTCTGCCCTTTCGGACTTTTGGCGTTCGGATACCCCATTGGTACATCTGCTTCTTTGATCATCGTATTTATAATTTGGTTCCCCATTTCAGTATTTTGGGTTTCATTGTTCTATGTTCTTCATAATCATAAAGTTTTTGGCTTTTTCAATATTGTTGGTAGAGCGCCTGTGATGATTCTTGAATAGACGTAGCAAAATTTATTGTCTGGAACTTTGTTGTCATTTTAATTTTACATGAAAAGAATATAATTCCATACCATTTCTATAGTTCAAACTAGAGGCACCCAGGAGCCTGAATCGCTCACCTGATCTCTTATGCCAAAGTTTGAATAAATTTCACAAACTTTCAAGTATACAAAGTTGCAAAACAATCCTTTCAGTGGTTTCAGGGAAGATTTTGGAAATCGGTTTAAATTAATAGAAAAAAAACAGTTAAAGGGCAATAACTCCTTTAAGGACCTTTTGATGCGGAACAAGAAAAGTTGCTTCGGATTTTCTCTATCTCTTATACTTTTCGAGTTATAAGCCAAAAACAATGGTCTGACCCCCCTGTTCTATTTTTAGCAATGGCGGCCATGTTGGTTGGTCGACATGTATATAATTCACAAACTTGGTAGACTCATCCTAAAGATCAAGTATACAAAGTTTCAAAGCAATCCCTTCAGTGGTTTCAGAGAAGAAGATTTTTGAAAATCAGTTAAAATTAATGGAAAAAACAGTTATAGGGGAATAACTCTTAAATGGCTGATCTGACAATTTTGACCCTGAAATCATTATTGTAGATCTGAATGAGCTTAACAATTCTACAATGCTAACTTTTACTTTAGCTCTAACGGTATTCAAGATATTGTCCAAAAACTGCAAAAATGGTCAATTTTGATGATTAAAGGGCAATAACTCCTATAAGGAGTTGTTTCACAACTTTGACCCAATGGAGAGATTTGTAGAGCTTTTGATGCTGAACATGAAAAGTTGCTTCGGATTTTCTCTATCTCTTATACTTTTTGAGTTATAAGCCAAAAACAATAGTCTGATCCGCCTGTTCTATTTTCAGCAACGGCAGCCATGTTGGTTGGTCGACGTGTATATAGTTCACAAACTTGGTAGAGGACATCCTAAAGATTAAGTATACCAAGTATCAATGCAATCCCTTCAGTGGTTTCAGAGAAGAAGATTTTTGAAAATCAGTGTAAATTTATGGAAAAAACAGTTAAAGGGGAATAACTCTTAAACGGCTGATCTGACAATTTTGACCCTGAAATCATTTTTGTAGATCTCAATGAGCTTAACAATTCTGCAATGCTAACTTTTCCTCTAGCTCTAACGGTTTTTAAGATACAGTCCTAAAACTGCAAAAATGGTCAATTTTGATGATTAAAGGGCAATAACTCCTATAAGGAGTCGTTTCACAACTTTGACTCAATGGAAAGATTTGTAGAGCTTTTGGTGCTGAACAAGGTAGGTTGCTTTGGATTTTCTCTATCTCTTATACTTTTCGAGTTATAAGCCAAAAACAATGGTCTGACCCCCCCCCCTGTTCTATTTTTAGCAACGGCGGCCATGTTGGTTTGTCAACATTTATATAATTCACAAACTTGGTAGAGGACATCCTAAAGATCAAGTATACCAAGTGTCAATGCAATCCCTTCAGTGGTTTTAGAGAAGAAGATCTTTGAAGAAAAGATAACGGACGGACGACGGACGGACGACGGACGCTTTACGATGACAATAGCTCACATGACCCTTTGGGTCAGGTGAGCTAAAAATGGATATCTTAAATAAAGATCTGTATATATCTTTAACGAAAGCCTTTTGCGACCATTTTTGTTGCAAGAATTTTTACTTGGAAGTCAAGGACTTTCAAAGTGTAGTAATGATTTCGGAGAAATCCATCCGCGTTTTCCCCCGAGACTTTCCCGAGACCGTGTTTTAACCTATTTTATTGTGCATTCGCTCTCCGGTAGAAGTGTGTTTATTTTTTTGGTCAACGAGCTTTCTTATCTATTTTATTATAATCCCTTTTTATTACTTGATTTGTTTATTTATTTCGTTTTAAATGATGATATTGTATTTGCTATATTTTTTCATAACCCTTTAAAAACTACATTTTGTGTATCACGTGACTTAAGTCACCTGTGCGATTGGGAAATATATTTTAGCGGGAATATACAAATTATAGAAATTAAAACCATTAATGCTTTATATAAAAGCTGAGATAATTAAACTAATGATTTTCTCAGATAAAAATTACCGAAAAATACATGTAGTTATTTCGATTTCATATCGTTGTAAAAAAGTGTGATTCATGCATACATAAAGATATATTTAAATTCAGTAATTGCCTTCTGTCGAAAAAGTTAAAAACCACAACACAAACCGCTTGCCTTCGTTCAAATGTGACTTCCAAGTACACAGTACCAACGGTACTTTGATTTTTCTCGTAATGAGAAGTGAAAAAATAAGTCGTAATAACGAGAAAGTAGTCGTTTTAACGAGAAATAAATCATAATAACGAGAAAATAGTCGTTTTAACGAGAAAAAAGTCGTAATTACTAGTATGAGAAATGAATACCGTTTACATAACGAGAGAGATATGGTTTGCACTTCTCGTTGAAATGACTATGTTCTTGTTCAATCTAGTTAAAACCATATCTTGTCTTTTTGTCCACTTAGTTACCGCAATTGGTTTAAACTAGATTGGTTCTCGTTTTAACTTTTTTCTTACAACGAAATTGATCTCATTAAGCTTTTATACCTCAATGAAAGAGGAACAAAGTTTATATATTGGGCAATAATTGATGTCAATAGACATGAAGGATGGCATTGATCCCAATTTTTTTCAAAGTCACTCATGCAGAAAATGTAAGGAAAAAGTCAACATGCATATTACCAATTGAAAGTGAAACAGCATTTATTCTAAATAAAAATTGGCAAGTTGCCAATGCTTCCCCTTATGGTTATGAGTATTGAAAATTATGATTGTCTTATATTAAATTGCATTAGCAAGGCCAAATTTATCTCTCTTACGTGGATAAACCGGAAACTGCTTCTATAGAATGACCGTTTAAAAAAAAAAAATTAAATGAACAAAAACTAAATTAAACTTCCCCAAAATATCTGCTTTACGTTTCCCACATAGTTATCATATATGTACATATATGGAATTGTTCAACACATCTATAACCATCCATTTCCTTCCTTAAGATCATTTTTATGTACCACTTTAGAAACGAATTGAAATGAATATGTTTCTTGAAAATTACGCAATTAGTAAATGTTTTGAATGATATGGGAAATTTACTCTCAAGTAGTGTCAGGTGGTTCCGATTTTGAAAATGCAACGTGCATTGTGATGATCAAAATGGCACAAGTTCGACTTCTAGAAATGTTTGCAATTATTAACATTTGTAAGTAACACGTTTTATCTTATTTTTGAATGTCATATGTAATTCATGATATATTTTATGGCTCAACAAATCATCTCTGACTCTTAGAGTATCCTGATATATCCCTGCAGAGAATTCAGACATATTGCTAGGCGGTAACAGTGTCAGCTGCCCAAACAGGATGTCTGATGTCGTCATATTTTGCAAAAGTGAGCCATAAAGGGATATGAACGACACGTATCCATTCTACCACTGTTACCATATTCATGCTTTGGGCTCTTACTCTGACATTTATTATATATTAGATGCAACAGTACACATATATGCATGTTTTATAGGGAAGTACATATAAAAGATTGTCAAGTCCTGTATAACTAGATCGTGCAACACACTTGTCAGGCTTGATATAAGTCACCCGGCCGACAACATAATCACTTGAAACCATTTGCCTATCAACATCATGCAATTTCTAATCGATCTATGCTTACTGATTGCAAGAACTTGATAAAAAGGACACAGCGTGCTTTATATTTAAATCTACATCTTGAACTAGACACTCAAGGAAGACTTTCAACAAACGTGATGACTTTCAAATCGTCTTTTCCCCTATTGTGTAGCAACATGTCGTCCACTCTAGCTTATAGAGTTTATGTATCACAACCGTGACAACTGATTCGTTATTTGATAATTTGTGGGACTAACATCGATTTACTTGGAAGGGGCCACGTCTGAAACAAACACTGCTTAAACAAGGTTATGTTCCTCATTGCCTGTGTTGTTGACTTGACAAAGTAATGACGACACCATGCACTCAAAGCACCTGATGAAAGCAATTACTAGAGCATATTTCGGAACTGCATCTACAAACTTAATGCTGTTTATAAGAAAATGGCATTTTCTCAACTCGCCAGTGGTAATCATTCTTTTTAAAAAATAGCCACAGGTGCGTAAAACTATTTAAAATATGGACCACTAGCTTACCCATTGATATCCACAGAAGGGACCATTTCTTGAGAATTATGAAAAGTAGATATAAATAACCAAAACTATCCCCTGTTAAGCTGCTGAACATAACACATTGTAATTGATGAGTTAGGTCAGTAGTTATTAAGTATCGTTATTCTTCAATTCACAGTGATCCTGGAATTCTGTTTTGGCGGTCAAAATAATACGAGTGAAACAACGATGTCGAATACAACATATACAGCATATACAACAAAGCATCAAACAAAAAGCCCATCAAACGAAGACTGCAACGAAATAATAGATGGAGGTATAAGTAATTTTGTTTTTAAGGTATTTCAACAGATGAAAACGTTCAAACTTTTGTATGTTTATGATTGGAATCAAATGATTGCACATAAGTTTTACAAAAATCATGAATTGATTTTAAATGAGAAATTAGCAAATAGAAATAGTAGGAATTAAATTACAATGCGTAAAAAAAAAGAACTTCTTTAAGGTTTTAAAGACGAGTGAATTTTGCAACAAACACTTTTATTTATTATAACAGTTAATCCATGGTGTTTACATTAGAGTCTAAGAGATGCTGGGTGGAAAAAAAATGATAAAAACATCTAAATATTATGCCTCTAAAAAGAAGAGGAAATAAAAAACGAGCAAACAAAATGAAAGCATTTTTTTGTTTGATTTATAATATGTTTTACAGTCGAAGACTTTTTCAAAGAAATAGGATGTATAATCAAAAATGGTAAGTCTATTCCCCTTTATTTGTTTGTTGATAAATAACTACCGAGTAGTAAAAACAAACCTGGGGAAGTGTTTACGAGGCATTACCCTTTCTAAGACATTCGTAAGATGCTTCCTAACCTTAACATGAGTTTTATGACCCTTTCTAAGACATTCGTAAGATGCTTCCTAACCTTAACATGAGTTTTATGACCCTTTCTAAGACATTTGTATGATGCTTCCTAACCTTAACTTAAGTATTATGACCCTTTCTAAGACATTTGTAAGATGCTTCCTAACCTTAACTTGAGTTTTATTACCCTTTCTATGACATTCGTATGATGCTACCTTACCTTAACTTAAGTTTTATAACCCTTTCTATGACATTCGTATGTCGCTTCCTAACCTTAACTTAAGTTTTATTAACCTTTCTATGACATTTGTTAGATGCTTCCTAACCTTAACTTGAGTTTTATTACCCTTTCTATGACATTTGTAAGATGCTTCCTAACCTTAACTTGAGTTTTATTACCCTTTCTATGACATTTGTAAGATGCTTCCTAACCTTAACATGAGTTTTATTACCCTTTGTATGACATTCGTATGTCGCTTCCTAACCTTATCTTAAGTTTTATTAACCTTTCTATGACATTTGTAAGATGCTCCCTAACCTTAACTTGAGTTTTATTACCCTTTCTATGACATTCGTATGATGCTTCCTAACCTTAACTTGAGTTTTATTACCCCCTCTATGACATTTGTAAGATGCTTCTTAACATTAACTTGAGTTTTATAACCCTTTCTAAGACATTCGTATGATGCTTCCTAACCTTACCTTTAGTTTTATTACCCTTTCTATGACATTCGTATGATGCTTCCTAACCTTACCTTTAGTTTTATTACCCTTTCTTTGACATTCGTATGATGCTGCCAACCTTAACTTAAGTTTTATTACCCTTTCTATGACATTTGTATGATGCTTCCTAACCTTAACATGAGTTTTATTAACCTTTCTATGACATTTGTAAGATGCTTCCTAACCTTAACTTGAGTTTTATGACCCTTTCTATGACATTCGTTAGATGCTTCCTAACCTTAACTTGAGTTTTATGACCATTTCTAAGACATTTGTAAGATGCTTCCTAACCTTGACATGAGTTTAATAACCCTTTTTATGACATTTGTATGATGCTTTCTAACCTTGACATGAGTTTTATTACCCTTTTTATCATATTTGTATGATGCTTCCTAACCATTATCCTTTTTATCATATTTGTATGATGCTTCCTAACCATTATCCTTTTTATCATATTTGTATGATGCTTCCTAACCATTATCCTTTTTATCATATTTGTATGATGCTTCCTAACCATTATCCTTTTTATCATATTTGTATGATGCTTCCTAACCATTATCCTTTTTATCATATTTGTATGATGCTTCCTAACCATTATCCTTTTTATCATATTTGTATGATGCTTCCTAACCATTATCCTTTTTATCATATTTGTATGATGCTTCCTAACCATTATCCTTTTTATCATATTTGTATGATGCTTCCTAACCATTATCCTTTTTATCACATTTGTATGATGCTTCCTAACCATTATCCGTTTTATCATATTTGTATGATGCTTCCTAACCTTAACTTGAATTTATGACACTTTCTATGTTATTTTGTTGGCTTTTAGGTATTTTTCCTTTTTTATTTAAAAAAAATCTCTAGGAATAGTAAATATTATTCAATAGATATTAATTTATAAAAGGATATTGAGTAAATGAACATGAGACCACAACACATATGTTTACTCCAACTGCAATTATTTTATGAGCTGTATGGCCATTTCGGAAAATTATTCCTCATCAGCAGCATTAGAACCCAAACAAAGGAAATCCACAATTCAAAAGATGTTCCAAATGCATAAAACCAAACGAAATCCAAATATATATAGCTAAGGGCAAAACTACGATGGAGGGAGTTAAACCTTAGGTTTTAGAATTAACAAAAATTCAGATAGTGGTTAAAAAAAGTGTACAAATAAGAAGTTGTCTCATTGTCTTGAATCGACGAAACGCGCGTCAGGCGTTACAAAATTTATTGTCTGGAACTTTGTTGCCATTTGTATTTCGAACACCCTTGAAGGTTAGCATGCACTGCTGGTGGAGTTTTAATTCCCCGAGGTTAGCCCGCTCCGGCACCAAAACTTTTGTGTTGGAGAACACATCAAAGCTTTAAATTATCCGTTTATATTTCAAAATTGTTTAAACCCTAAGGTTCTTCCTACCCCAGACACAGGTTGATCATCTTAGTAATAATTTGGTTCCCCAGTTTGGTATTTTTGGTTTTACTGTTCTATGCTCTCCATAATCATAAAGTGTTTGGCATTTTCAATATTTTTGGTAGAGCGCCTCTGATGAGTCTTGAATAGACGAAACGCGCGTCAGGCGTAACAAAATTTATTGTCTGGAACCTTGTTGTCATTTGTATTACAAGTACACCATATCGAAAAAATAAAGAGCATACATTAGTAACTTTTTGATTTGTATTTGTTTTGTAGACAAGCAACAACTAATGTTTTTCTTTGCTGGATTTATGACATCATTGTTAATATGTTCCATGTGTTGTTTCATGTCTAAATGTAAAATGTGTAAAAAGTGAGTATGGAATTTTAACTGTTAAGTACTATTCCATATAAGGATCAGGCAGGGGGTGGCACATTGATAACTTCCAATTTTAGATTTTGGGGTATAGATGCATTCATTTTACCATAAAAACTTACCCAAGACAGTTTTACATTTTAGAATGTAGTTGGTGCCTAGATATTTTTTGACTGGTTATATAGAGAAAAATTATGGCGGGAAATATTCCCGTACTTTTCTCTGTACAATGTTACTAAATTTTGACTGTTAATATCTCCTAAACCCAAGATCAACTGAAGGATTTAGTGGTCAAAACAAAGTTTACTTTGGTTGCTTTACCTAATTCTGTTGAAATTTTTTTGTGTATTTATTATTGATGTGCCACCCTATTAATGGTATCTGCCTGATTCTTAGAAAAAGTAGTACTTAAGTAAACTTAGAGACTTTTTACAGTAATGCTACATCATAGTTTGAACTTAAAAATAATCTGTTAAAGTGTATTAAGTATTCTTATCTCTCAAAACATGATATAAATGTAATATGAAAATTATGCAACAAAAAATTTAAAAAACCCAATAAAATGCAAAAGAATTAATTTTGCAAAATCTTTTTAAATTGCTTGAATGATTTTTTTAAATAATTGATTGATTTTTTTAAATAATTGATTGATTGTTGTTTGTTTATAAGCTGTCAGCATCGATCTTTTTGATGAAACACATATTTTTTAAGTATCAGGCACTTGATAAAAACAAAAAAAACCCAACTATTTGTCTTTTTGGCACAAAGAAAAACCCAATATCTTTCTTTTGTTTTAAAGAAAAAACAGTTTGGAGGATGATCATGAAAAAGATGACACGGAAACTCATTTATTAGAGGAGAATCAAACATCTGAAATAATTCAGTCCAATGGTATCTATGCATACTCCGATAACGAAACTCTGAACAGGTCAAGACCTAAATTTTCAAATCGACAGTCATACGATTTTGTGGACCACAATCGCGCAAAATCATCGGATCTGACCGAAAATGACATACCGAATCCTTATACCCACGTGACTATTGGCATGGAAGTCACCGAATATGATTCTGCTTTTCACGTCAAACGAAGGTCAATACCAGAGGATCCTACCTACTCCCATGTACAAAAGGTGTATACAGAGGACAACAACGTTGACAGCCCTACCAGGTTCAAAATCGTGTCTGATTCAAATGATTCTAAATCACAAAAGATTTCGACTGAAACCAAGCCTGATAAGCAACCAATTTACTCCGATATCAAAAAAGTTTACAAAGAAAAGAGACGTGTTGACAAATCAGAAGCCAACAAAAGTACAGAGCAAAAGAAAAAGAAGCGACACAGAAAACCAAAACATCAAAAAGAAAAGTTAGATGCTGTGTCTAACGAAATACAATTAACCAATCACAGCAAAGAAGAGGTTCATTTTGAGTTTGGGGAGGAAGAGGAAGTAACCAAAGCGGTAGGAGATTATTATTTAATCGAACGAAAAGCTGAAGATGAAGCAAACATAACGGTCGACACCAATTTGGACTCGAATGATGATAGGCTTCAAAACCAAATTCTAAAGAAAGACTCCATGGATGAAGAAGATCAACAAGAATCTTATAAAATAGAACAAACTATACAAGATGATCACACAACTGTAATCAATAACCCAGAACCTATCAACTTAGAAGGAAGTGATGCTTTAATCACAGACATGGTGGACAGTGACATCTATACTAACATTTCGACAGACTTCACAAAAATTGATGATAAACTAAAAATCGAATGTAAAAATATTGAAATTGAAAACGCGTTCCCGTCTTGCATTAAAGAAATGTCACTACCCACAGAAAGAGACCAAAGCTTTGAAAAAGATTTTGGAGCTGTTGGAGAGAATCTGGACCAAAACACGGAATCGACTACGGTGCCATTGTTTGAAGAATCTGATCAAATAGAACGTCAAAAAAGTATTGATAAAATAAATTTTGATGAAGAATGGCGTTGCTATAATGTAGAAAAAAGAAGCCTGGATATTCCGAATGATTTTATCGAACATTATGAAGATAAAGGTTCCATTGAGCCGAGTTCCCTTTGTCATGTCACTGAAAGCAGTTCAAAACAGGATGAGGACCGATCGGCGCTAGCGATTCTGTTGGGTCTAAACGATAGCTCTGACAATTATTGTTTTGACTTTAATCAAAGTGATGACGAATCAATGAATATAACAGCTTTTAAAACCAACGAGTGCAGCGATGATACATCTGAAAAATCTTCCGGAAATAGCAACGACGAGGAAACAGTATCGTTGTGTATCCAGAGAGTTAAAGACTCACCAACGTTAGCTTTAAACTTTACATATGAAGATGTTTTTATTGATTCTGGAAAGATTTTTGTTGATGATCAACTTGTTTCGGACGCTTCAATAAATGTTTGAAAACATTTGCTAGTAAGAGATGATGAGATTTGGGTTCACATTGATTATTACGTGTTTCTAATTGAAATGATTTTGCTGTAGCTTTGAATTAAAACTTGTTTTTTTTTTAATCAAATCAAATTAAATAAATTCATTTAGCATAATTTTGCTTAAAAAATTCATGTACAAATGGCTACAAACTAAACAGTGAAAAAAACCCAACAAATTGCAATTATTTGTACAATTAAAGTGCTAACTTTTATATCTCCTATCCTCGGTGCCACAAAACATACTAAACTATTTGTAGCATTTACAATATTACAGATATTGAAATGGAAATTAAAAAAGGCATGATTTTGAGATCAAAGTACCGAAGGTAATGTGGACTCAAAGGTCAGATCATGAGCTGATTAGCGGCGTATGCATTCGGGTTAAATTGCCGCTTGTTTCTATGGGCTGTGTCGCGTACACTTATTTCTCATCTCATTATCTTCTATTGAAAGTATAAAAGGTAACATAACGCCCAGTCCGCTACGTTTCCACGAGGATTACGATTTGGTCTCATTCATCGTACTAGTCTGCATGTCTTAAACAACGCACAATTTTACAAATTTCAAAACTCGCACGGACATCTTGTATAATTGTCTTAAAAATATTCTTCTTAAGTTTTTTTTCATATAGAATGGAAAATGTGCAACATTGTGTGACGCTGATCCAATGCCAGTAATTTAAAATACTGTAGACTATTTTGGAACAATAAAAGTTCATCTTTAGAAAATATACGTTTCATAATATTTTTTTCATTACATATGCAAGTTTTCGAGTCAGTCTGTCGTGAGAAGTTCCGTCGTGGTTCACTTCGGCGCCGCTGCTCCATAACGTTGAATGGGATCAAATCGCAACCCTCGCGAAAACATAGTGGACTAAGGGTAACGTTATATTGTATCTAGTTTGAAAGGTTCGAAATATTGCGAAAAGAAACGTCGGAAATTGTAGACATAATAGACAGATGTACATATGTACAACAATGTTAATAGCTTAAATAAACATTTTCTGTGTTCACATATCTATATGCTTAAAAAAATGAAATATCTAGAGAGAGAAAAAGGGATCACGCTGGTAGAAGCATATGGGATACCAAGTCATGAACGTGTCTGGAGTGTAACCTGTAACTGTATATTACTACCTAACCATCACTAGGTGAACCTGCCTAACATATATGGAAGCCCCATCATTTTTGTGAGGTGAGCTAAAATGCGAACAAAACAAATCACAAGTAATTGTAATCAGAGAAGTAAGAACGAACCCCCGTAAAACTTTAGGTGTTTAGGAAAGGTAAGCAACTCCTTTCACTCGTTGCAGTTTTAAATGGGTTAAAACTGAAACATACAAAAAACTTATCACAAACCAAAATATGTACCATTCTGACAAATGGAAATATGGGTACACATATTTTGTCTAAAAATTGCCAAAAAGATCTTGAACAACGAACCTAGAATCAACTTGTAATAGACGGGTGTATTTTTTTGTCTTGTCAAAGAAATTATGATATATTTAAAGTTTTTTTTATAATACCTCTATCATCCTCGGAAGCCAAGGGGATCTTCTCTTGCTTACTCATTCTTTACCCTTGGGCCATTTCGTATTATTTTGTTCGTTTGCGCGTTCTTGGTCTGATCTTGAACTTCATACAATATAAATACATCATGTTAACACATCCCATTAGAAAAATGTTATGCGACCAATCAAAAGGCTCAATACAAAACTGTAAAGAACAAGGTTTTGACCCAGGAGTAATGAATGAGTTAGCAAGTAAGAACCCCTGGCTTTCCGAGAATGTACCTCCATAAACCTGGGCGTTTAGGAGATAGGGACAGAAAGGCCAAAAGAAGAAAATGTTCGCTGGTCAGTTGGAAAATAACAAGGTATCTCGATTTATATAGTTTATGAAAAGACAATAGGTAAAGGTAGAAAATAAGTTTTTTAAAACATTGATAAGTTGCCGAAATCGTTTTCGGGAAAATAAGCGCTCAAAATGTGGCGGGAAAAGGCTTTCTCTGACTTTTTCATAAGTTTAGCATTATACTTGTGTAAGTGTAAACAACTATGAAAAAATAACAAGAAATTTATAAGAAATTGATTAAACTTTGTAAAGAAGCTCTTAATGACCCAATTAATCCTATTACAAAAAGAAAATAGGTGGTTGCTAGGCCAAAAAATGTCCTTATTTTAATGGTAAAATTTAGAGGATTCCGAAAATCTGACAATTTTTTTTTCAAAATGACCTGCAATCATCCTTTAGATGTACGATCATATGTCACTTGTGAGAACAATTTTCTTATTTGAATCATTTTATTATCAAAAAGTCCAAATTCTGCAACTATTATAAATCTAAAGTGGACAAACGTGTGCGGATAGTGCCACGCTTCATGCACGTTAAAGACCCCTTTGTGGACCGCCAAGTAGTGCACCACATAGGCTAAATTTTCTGCCCCTACAATGTACCCACCTCTTCCCTTTTCCTGGGGTTCTTTCTTTGTTTCCAAATCCACCTCGATGTCATCATTTCATGCTCATTTTATCATCCTTTTCATGTTCATCGTCTGTAAATAACCTATATAGGGTTGCACGGGCGTAAAACACCAACTCACTCACTCACTTGCAGCTGGAAAGAGTATATAATAAGGTTAAAAAAGTGACTTCTGTACTGGCAATTACTCTTTAAATTGATCTGTACATATGCAAATGCAGTTGTACACCAAATATCAATGGTGTACCATTACTTATTTACATAAAACAGACGTATGAAAAAAAATAATTGTATAAAAACTCAAAGCCAGTAGACCATGACCGTAGGAACATACCGATAAAATCCTCATTGACTTGATCTGTACTGATCTTAATGCAACTGTATACTAAATATCAATGGTTTGCAATAACTGCTAAATGTTAAACAGACGTAAGAAAGAACGATAACATTTAGCAAAATCAGTATAAAATCTCAGTTTGTAGACCGTGACTGTAGGGGCATACAGATAAGTTGCTTTTAAAACTGGTATGTACTGAAACTTATGCAACTGCGTGCCAAATATCAAATGTGTACCATTACTGCTTCATGGTACTAAACTTAACCATGTTAACAGTTGTGGATGCCGCCGCCACTGTCGGAATCACCATACCAAAATCTCGCCTTTCAGGACACTCGTCGAAGGCGAGAAAATAAAACACAATGAATTCTTTACAAATCACAACAAATATGGCATGTTGGCTTTTAACCAAAAATGAATCCAAGTTTTTTCTATTAATTATAGCATTATTACGCAAGTTTTCAGTGTTTTGATGAAACAAGATTTTTTAGTATATTGCCTTAACAGAAGATGGACCACATGCGGTTTTTAAAGGTATACTGGTGACGTTTATAAATGTAGTTATTCCGATTTTAGACCTTGTAAAGAATGCCTGATTTATTTTTTCCCCTTTTTGTGCTTTTTAAGAATATTTCTCTGTTTATACTTCTTTATATAGTGATTAGTTATTCAAATGCTGTTACTCTAAACCAAATTGGTCGTTTTAGTGACACCCGCCGGATGTTTTGTGTTGTGGAACCTCTATGTTGGCAAGTTCTACTATAGGTTACATGTACCAGCTCGTTTGACCTCAAAGCGCACATTTTTTCTGATTTTTTCCACATCATTGAACACTTTTTTCCTTTAAATCCCTCGCCCCTTTTCCGTACGTTTCTGTAAAAACTTCCCTTTTACCTCACCTGGCCTATGGCCATGTGAGCTTATGCAATCACTATGCGTCCGTCGTCGTCCGTCATCGTCGTCGTCGTCAGTTAACATTTTCTTCTCCTCTGAAACCAATATAACTGAAACTTTGCAGGAATGATATATGACATATGACATGTTGGCTACAAACGATCCTCATTTTAAATTGAATAAAAAACATGACCACCGTTGCTAAAAATGGAACAGAAGGTTAAACAGCAGATTTTTTTGGCAAGTAACTAAAAAACGGTGAAAGATATCAAAATTCTGGCAGAGTTAAAGTGATCTACCTATCCTGAAATTTAATATAATTTTAACAAACCATGTAGGAGTTATCGCTCCTTTTCTTGATAATTTCTGCGTTTAACATTTATTTTGTCTAATTGAATTTATTGAAGTTATTTAAAGCAGTGGCGTAGCTTCCATTGAGGCAATGAGGCAGTTGCCTCAAAATTGCCCATGGGTTGAAATTGCCCCTTAAATGCCAAAAACAGAGGTTTTTGCCTTGTGGATTGTGAACGATAGAAGATAGGGAAAAGGTTAATTGGTTACATGGTTAATTGTTTAAAAAGGTCAAATGTTTTGGATTGCTTAAATGTTCAGCTAATTTGTCCATTAGGTAGAAATTGTCAAATGACGCCTTATAGGGGTTATGGCCCCTTAAATGCCAAAAAATAGTGGTTTAAGCCTTATAAATTGTGAACGATAGAAGATAGTGAACAGGTTTTGGCCCCTTTACACCAAAAATTTTGGTTATTGCTTTATAGTATGTGAACGATAGGAGATAGGGAAAAGGTTTTGCTTACTTAAATGTTCAGCAAATTGAGATCTACAAAATTATCCATTGGGTTGAAATTGTCAGATGACCCCTTATAAGGGTTGTAGCCCCTGTAACCCCCAAAATAGAGGTTTTGGCCTTGTAGATTGTGAACCATAAAAGATAGGGAAAAGCTTTTGCTTTCTTACATGTTAAGCTAATTGAACTCACATAAATGTTCGTTAGGCCAAAATTGTTATCATTTTAGGAGTTACGGCCCCGTTAATGTAAAACAAGAGGCTCCCAGGAGCCTGAATCGCTCACCTGACAAATGTGCCTGAAGTAAAGGTTATAAGGCAAAATCTATTTAACGTTGAAAGGGTCATAAGATTAATAAGGGGGTCATCTGACAATATGGTGGATCTAAAGGTGCTGATCACTTTTGATCTCAATCAAAATCTAAAAATGTGTCACCCTTTTTGAGTTATTTTCAAAAACATGCAGTTTAACCTAATGTTCTATTTTTAGCCACAGCGGCCATGTTTTACAACCAATCAAAAATCCCCACTACGGTTCTATACACCTAATAATAATAAGCAATAATACCAAGTTTGGTTCCATTTGGACTTAAAGTGTCAGAGGAGTTAACATTTTCAATATATGGAAATGCAGTTAAAATGCTCAATTTTGACGTTCCAAGGGCAATAACTCCTCAAAGGAAAGGTCCTACAACGTTGATCCTGTTACAAATTTTGTAGATCTTGATGAGCTAAACAAAATGCAATTTAAATTTCTCAAATATCTTGTATAGTTTTCAAGATATTGAGCTAAACAGGTGCAAAATTTGCAAAAAATCCACAAAAAGGGCAATAACTCCTACATGGGTTGTTAGATTTTCTTCAAAATTTCAGAGCTGGTAGATCTTGAGGTGCTGATTACTTTTGTTTCTCATCAAAATTTTGAAATCTGTCACCGTTTTCGAGTTATTTGCAAAAAACTGCCATTTACCCCTATGTTCTATTTTTAGCCACAGCGGCCATGTTTTACGACCAATCAAAAATCCCCACATCAGTTCTATACACCTAATGCTAAAAAACAACTATACCAAGTTTGGTTCCATTTTGACTTAAAGTGTCAGAGGAGTAAATGTTTTCAATGTAATGAGGAAATGCTGTTAAAATGCTAAATTTTGACGTTCTAAGGGCAATAACTCCTAAAAGGAAAGGTCCTACAACGTTGACCCTATTACATATTTTGTAGATCTTGATGTGCTAAACAATATGCAGTTTAAAATTCTCAAATATCTTGTATAGTTTGCAAGATATTGAGCTGAACAGGTGCAAAATTTGCAAAAAATCCACAAAAAGGGCAATAACTCCTACATGGGTTGTTAGATTTTCTTCAAAATTTCAGAGCTGGTAGATCTTGAGGTGCTGATCACTTTTGTTCCCAATCAAAATTTTGAAATCTGTCACCGTTTTAGATTTATTTGCAAAAAACTGCCATTTACCCCTATGTTCTATTTTTAGCCACAGCGGCCATGTTTTACAACCAATCAAAAATCCCCACATCAGTTCTATACACCTAATGCTAATAAACAACTATACCAAGTTTGGTTCCATTTTGACTTAAAGTGTCAGAGGAGTTAACATTTTCAATGTAATGAGGAAATGCTGTTAAAATGCTAAATTTTGACGTTCTAAGGGCAATAACTCCTAAAAGGAAAGGTCCTACAACGTTGACCCTATTACATATTTTGTAGATCTTGATGTGCTAAACAATATGCAATTTAAATTTCTTAAATATCTAGTATAGTTTTCAAGATATTGAGCTAAACAGGTGCAAAATTTGCAAAAAATCCACAAAAAGGGCAATAACTCCTACATGGATCGTTGGATTTTCTTCAAAATTTCAGGGTAGGTAGATCTTGAGGTGCTGATCACTTTTATCCTATGCCAGAATTTTGATATCTGTAGCCGTTTTTGAGTTATTTGCAAAAAACTGCATTTTACCCCTATGTTCTATTTTTAGCTATGGCGGCCATGTTTTACGACGAATCAAAAATCCCCACATCAGCTCTAAGCATCGAATGCTAATGAACAACCATACCAAGTTTGGTTGCAATTGGACTTATGGTGTCAGAGGAGTTAACGTTTTAAAAAGTTTACGGACGACGGACGACGGACGACGGACGACAGACGACGGACGACGGACGACGGACGGACGACGGACGCCAAGTGATGACAATAGCTCACATGACCCTTCGGGTCAGGTGAGCTAAAAAAGTGGATTGTACGTGAAAGATTGTGTAGCATAGAAGACTGTGCCACACATTTGCTCGCTTAAATGCTCAGCATTTTCATGTCATGACGGGCTGTCGGCAATGTTAAATTTTGTTACATTAGTCATTGAACAAGGTGAGCGATTCAGGCTCCTGGGAGCCTCTTGTATAATATTGCTATCAACTATCTAATTTTTACAGATCCATTAATATGCATGGAAATAAGTGTTTCAAATTAATTGTTTATATATAATTTAACGAATGATAACCACTATAGTTTGTTTTTTTTTGTCGGTCAAAGACTCGAATAAAAACACAAGCATGGTATATATCACAAATAATTAGACAAATATTTTCAACTTATTCGATTGCTATAATTTTGAATATTAAAAAATATGCATATCCTACTTATGTTGAATGTTATGGTTTCGAGCATGACTCTTCAAATATTTTGATTTTACACATTTTAGTTTAAACATAATTATTTATTCTTGGATAGGATGGTAATTTGGCTGAAAATTTTATAAAAACTTTTAAAAAAAGTGGCACGCGCAAAAAAAAATCCTAGATCAGCTTTTTTCTGAAAATAAAAAGGCAGGACGGAGCAAATATCAATAGCCCCAACTCCCCACCCATGAAAATCAAATGGTTGCTCCCTTTTCTTTCTGATATTTGACCAACAACTTTTCAATCAATCAATCAATCAATCAATCAATCAATCAATCAATCAATCAATCAATCAATCAATCAATCAATCAATCAATCAATCAATCAACTTTTATTGCCATATAAATCTCTGGGTTTGTGACAAACACAAGTAAAACAATAAAAATTCTATACAGCAAGTATATACACATTTAACATATGAAACAATATCAATGAACATAAGTTAAAGTTTAAAGGTCCCCTGTCCTCGGTGCTAACGACTGTTTTAAAAAGGCACTTGCTGAAAGGTTGATGGAGACAAAATGTATCTTATTTTACTACTTTCATTTAATGTTTCCAAGTTTAAAAAATTATTTTCTGTTTTTGCCTTTTCAATATATGTTTTTCTTGCTTCACGGTTTCTATTGCATTCTAGTAGGAAGTGTTTTTCATTTTCAACTACATTACAAAATTGACATACCCGGTTTTCTCTTGGTATTTTCAAATATCTGCCTTTTTCAATTAAAAGACAGTGATTACTTATTCTAAATTTTGTAATAAGTTTTCGATATTCAAAGAATTTTGATTTCAGATAAAATTTACAATCTAAAGATGTATTCAATTATTTATATAAAAACAGTTTACTATTGTTATCAATATTTCCTATCTTCTTCTCAAATATATTAGCATAATAATATTCCATTGAGTTTTTAAGTTTATTTTTCATTTTAATTATTTGATTTTCTGATAATTCACTAAAATCTAAAATATCTAAGCCTGTTTCTTTAGCAACCATTTTGGCAAAGGTAAACCAACTGTATATTCCTGATGAATCTAATTGTTTGGTATAGACCAAGTCAGGTGGTCTTTTGTCTATTTTTTTAAAAAGTTTTATTAAGTTTTATATTTTCCTTTTGGTTGAAAAAAATTCAAATGTATATATATCAAATGAAACATGTATGATGTTTTTATTTGAACTTATTCCGACATTTCATTTATTTATTTATTTACTATTTGGAAAATCCAACGCCAAAAAAATATACAGGAAATGAAAAATTCTCCGTCTCTATGACGACAATGGGCCTTTAACAGGAAATGATCTATGAAATATAATTGTCCGTTCAATAAGCTCAGATATAACGAAATACTTCCGTAATTAACCATGCTCATCGTATGTGAATAAATATGGAGATGGACACCATGTTAACACTTTGGTTCTTCTTTTGTATCTTTTCATGTAAGTTTTGTATTTAACCTTTATTTGTTACATATAAAAGAATAATAGCTAGTGTCATAGTTTAAGTTTTCTTATAGTTTCGAGTACTTTTCAATACCTTTGTTCTTTAAATTGAACTAAGTTTCCTCCTTTTTTGCGGGTTGCATGTGCAAATCCGGAACATTGATAATTACATTGATAATTTCATAAAAAAATTTCATGTTAGTTTTCTCTTTATGTTTTTAGTTGACTTGCACATATAACCAGTAAATCTGTCCAAAATCCTGGAGACATTCCAGATAACAGTTTGACGACATGAACAAACACACAATCCCATTCACGTTCACCCATCCTGATAATTATGTTTTTTGCATAAAGTTCACGTTCACAAACTCTAAAAAAAACTTTCGCGACTCTCTTCACTCGGCGAAAAACAACCAAACATTGTTTAACGCCCCCCCCCCCCCAACTAAAATCCTGAACCCTGTCCTGTCTACAGTTTTGAAACTTGTTATTCATATTTTATAGATTGTACTGGTCAAGGAGAAGATGATTCATGTGGCGCTTGTCCTTCACACTGTCATCAATGTAACAAAGGTATTTTTTAATTATAAAAATACTTTATTGTCATACAAATTATATAAAAATCAAAACATCAAGTAGACATAAAAATAATACTGATTATACTTTCACAAAACTAAATTGAACCCTTTAACGAACACATCATATATCCTTAAAGCTGGATAACGTTAAAGAATGTGAAAAAGATGATACCAAGTGTACGTAAAAGACTCCTTTGTCATTGTATGGGAGCGAAACCGATCTTGCATTAGTACTAGTTGAAGCGAGGAACGCCAGCTGAAGTTAAGTCTTGGAGTCATTTGAAGCATGAGAAGTTATGTGTCTTTTAACAAAGTCATACAAAAGGTTTATCTGTGAAACCGAAATGAAGCATATTGACTTGCTACCGGTGCTATATTTTCCGAAAAAAAGTATTCTCTGCAGGAATCTTATCTGGAGAAAGACCCGCATATTTAAGCTTATTGCTCAAGAATAAATTCATAATTCATATTTTATAAATAATTCGTATTTCCAGACTTTTTGATGTATGCAGCTGCAGGGTTTATGACTGCCTCTCTGATGTTTTCCTTGGGATGTTTTATGTCACGATATAAGGCTTCCAATAAGTAAGTATGATGTTTCCTTGGGATGTTTTATGTCACGATATAAGGCTTCCAATAAGTAAGTATGATGTTTCCTTGGGATGCTTAATGTCACGATATAAGGCTTCCAATAAGTAAGTATCATGTTTTCCTTGGGATGTTTTATGTCACGATATAAGGCTTCCAATAAGTAAGTATCATGTTTTCCTTGGGATGTTTTATGTCACGATATAAGGCTTCCAATAAGTAAGTATGATGTTTCCTTGGGATGTTTTATGTCACGATATAAGGCTTCCAATAAGTAAGTATGATGTTTCCTTGGGATGCTTAATGTCACGATATAAGGCTTCCAATAAGTAAGTATCATGTTTTCCTTGGGATGTTTTATGTCACGATATAAGGCTTCCAATAAGTAAGTATGATGTTTCCTTGGGATGCTTAATGTCACGATATAAGGCTTCCAATAAGTAAGTATGATGTTTTCCTTGGGATGTTTTATGTCACGATATAAGGCTTCAAATAAGTAAGTATGATGTTATTCCTGCCTTCTTTTTTTGTACTTGAAGTATTTGAGAAAAATAAGTAATCGGTAAAAAAGAAATCCGAAAGTATGGGGGGAAAATCGCCTCTTTTCCTCAATATATATCTTTATCAAACAATGCATAAACCGAAATACGATCTCAGACTCAACTATTCTGATTTCAATTTCTAAACATTTTTAGCACGTACAGGCGATTGTTTCAAGATTCTTACCATACCACATGGTGTCTAAAGCTATTTCCTGGTATTAGTGCATTGGAGACCAGTGGAGGAAGTTGTTCCACTAATTTGTAGACAAATTGTCTTAGATTACAATGATACAAATAATTTTCCTCTGGCAAAGATCTTTTGGTATAAATAAGAAAAATGTTAAAGGAAGGTAAAATTTCAAAAAATAATACGGTAGACATCGTGTGGTATGGTTACATGTAGTTTATTGGTAGATATTTAAAGAAACAAGTGCCTTTGATTTTAGCCTGAATATCTATAGTGCATGTATTCTTCGGTCTCGAAGGCGCTCGGTTAAGGCGGGTCTTTACTGCACGTGTTGTTTTAAGTCAGAATCTTGTAATACCATTCGGCTGATACCAGTCCTGGTGAAGTAATGGCACCTTTGGCCTTTAATCGACAAACAAACATTCCATAGCTAATGTGATACAGTCTCAGATACATGTTTCAAGTAACTATCATTTTGTTACTATTGCCCAAAATATTCTAAGCACATATATACTTTTAATTGTAGCATCGAATAGCTTATTCGTGTGCAACAATCAGAGCATTGTCAACAGAGAAACCTATTTATCTTACTATAATGTATGAAACAAAATGTCTAAAAGCCCGTTTGATACAAAACACTTACTCTATTTTCCAGGATATCGAATAAACCAGACCAAACTGCACCCACCAATGAACATGAAACATGTCAACGATATGTTGTTAACGGAGGGACAAATGAGGATCAAGTCAGTCTTGATTACTGTAATATTCGAAATGTTTTAAGAGAAGACAATGACCTTCCACCTTCTACAAGGTCAACTAGACCGGAAATCGGGAGTTCATACGATACCGTTGACCACAATGGTGTCATGTTTACAACAATGGCGGAAAATGTAAACCCTTACAATCATGCTGCAGATACAGACGACACAGAATATGACAAGGCCTGCCATTTCCCGCCAAGGACCGAGGTTTTTGATCCGACATACTCCCACACTTCCGAGGTAAATGATGAAAAATGCCGAGCGGAGAAAACGATAGAAAAACCTGAAGCTACCTATACACAAGTTCAGAAAATAAAGAAAGCTCCACCGAGTTCTCCTGAAAATAAACCTCTTTATGGAACAACAAAGTCTGACAAACGTTTAAAGACACTTCCCGCAAGACAGTACAAGGAGGATGATAACGCCAAATTTGAAGTTGCATCTGAGGAAACAGAACCAATAAGACGTTTTAATGAAAGAAGGCACCAAACCGATAAATATGTAGATGAACCATCTGACCAGACCGACTCAAGCAGTGACGTCACGATTGGGACAAGTCCTGACGATATGACATCATCTT
Source organism: Arcuatula senhousia (assembly GCA_963971305.1). Taxonomy (NCBI): domain Eukaryota; kingdom Metazoa; phylum Mollusca; class Bivalvia; order Mytilida; family Mytilidae; genus Arcuatula; species Arcuatula senhousia. Next base: position 19,821,934 of record OZ020311.1, read on the forward strand.
GCTACACTTCTGATCAATCGGATACACCCAGCACAAATGAGGACACATCATTCGCTAGCGAGAGCGAGACCGAGCCATTAATAGAAGCACCAATTGTTGTTATGAACCAAATGTACGAAGACGTTTCTGTTAATATTTCTGAACATAAAATGGAAATGATATAAACATTGTATAATTAAAAACTAACAATGTAAATGACCAAGATGACTTTGTAGCTATTTTCTACTCTTAAATCATGCAAATCTACTAATCAGATATAATATAAACTAATTTTTGAGTTCAAGCATTTTTAAAGCGTTTAAATTGTAATGGTTTTCCTCTTTTCCATCATCCATATATTTCTACCATGAGAAAAACAAACTTAGTTACATTTTGCCTCCTGTGATGGAGTCTGATATTCTAGCTTGTGCAATTCGTTTGATTTTCTGTTTCGCCTGCCAAGTTGTTGTACAAATGTAGTCGCATACAGCCTTACGAACTCTGACCCTCATGTGACGACTATTGGCGACGCAAAAAGCTGAAAAGATAAACAAGTTGGGATATAATGGTAGTGTCTTTATCAGTTAAGATGGAGGACAGAGAAACCTAAAATATTAACTAGAACAGAACTTTCGAAATTCCCAACAAAAAGAATAAGTCATATTTCAAAAAGTGTTTAATGTGTAAATTTAAAAAAAATAAATGGTACAAACATGGAGAATCTTATAATTATACAGAAGACACTGTTTGATATACCCATGGCCATGATACTTTTGTAAATGAAACACTCTTTCATCTGAACTGCCTGGAAGTAAATCTTTTTGTTGCTAGCAAATATAATAATTTTTGAGTGTTGGGATTCTGTTTTTCTTTAATAAAATTGTTGATCGGGTTGAGTTTGTTTCTTTTTAGCCTGTTTATTTTTAGCTTTCCAAGTAATAGAGGTCACTGTACTATTCATAGCAGCTCGAGCTCTTGGTCTGGAATGTCGACCGTACTTTTCACAGAAATATGAAAACAAACCAAAGTCAATCTTTTACAATATTGTGACATTCTTGCTTGCTATCACCAATAATGTTGGGAATACTAGTAGTCCAGGGGTGATGTTAGAAACGATACCCGAACAATACATCAATAAATTATAAGACGAAGATATTAGCAGAGACGAAAAACCAAGAAGTACTATCTTCAATGGGTTAATGTCACCTCTCCACGACCCTGTCCCAGAGCCGATAATTTGCAGTGTGAGCACAAGACCATAAACAGAACAGGAAAGAGTTCAAAATGCCTTCAGATAAAAAAAAAATGCTTTAAAATGTGATACAGAAAAACTTTTCTGATAGCAACATGGAAGAAGAATAGGTCAAAAAGGGTTACCCATCTCGAAAAATGTCGTTTTCTCTACTGGAGAAGTAACTTAAACCCGATTTCAGACAGACGGACAAACAGACTCGAACACTATTTGCCCCTGTATATTAGTGGGTGGAGCATAAAAAGATGAAATTTAAACAAACTGCACTGTATGTAGGAACTTGACTTTGTTGTACATTTTAATTTAAAGAAGTGGTAATTCGGACTCTTCATCATTCAAATTAAGCCACTTTTTATATTCTTTATTCATTCAAAGCATATAGATTATAGAAAAACATAATTTGTGGTTGTTTACAATACATACGTTCAAGAAAACATAGCAAGCAGACAACACTTAATTACAAAATATCTACAAGTCATAGGTTAAATTAATCAAATAACAAAAAGTGGCAAATTGTCATGGAAAAATCCACAAGATTGTGAATCTCTATTTCATAGTATTAGGGGATCTAAAACTGAGTCTATATTTATTTTTTGCATGCCAGGTAATGGACGTGACACTGTTATTCATTGCTACCCTTGACTTTGATCTTGAATGGCGACCGTTCTTTTCACAAAAATCTGAAATGAAACGAAAGTCAGCCTTGTAATTATGCCACCTTCCCAGATTTCATTAGTTATTAGTATGGTGAAATGTTAGCTGTGTAAGTTGTAAACGAAACAAGGAATTTGATATTTTGCAACGAGCTTTTGCTTCTTTGAAATGTTTCACATAAGAAAAAACAAACCGTAGACATATTTCAAAGTCAAGCACGGTCTCATTTCTTCTTCAAGTGCTTGTAGAAAATGTCTCATGGTGGATTCTTTACCGTTTAACAATAAGAGAGTATTATCAATGTAATGCACAACATTTTACTTTATTACAAAATTAATACAATCATATAAGGAATTAAGAAAACACGAGTTATCATTAAATTAATATCATATTGCACAATAGATCAAGCACGGCTTATAAATCCTGATGATTCTTCTAAGCTAAATTGTCCAGTTTCCATTAGTTAAGATTAGATACACATCAAATTCCAAGAATTCACAAAGCCTTAATGGGAATTATAAATCGAGGAAATTTTATTTTCCGTTGGTGAAAAACAGTTTTGAGCATATCATCAACGTTATATACAATTAAATGAAGGTCAACTGTTTCAAATAATGACGTTTTCTCGCGTGTCTAATTTATACGAACATCCTAAAATAATATGACAGCTTTATAGTTTTGAAAACAACATCAATATATTGTGAGACATTTGCTTCTGTCAAAATAATTTATAATCATTTAAGTATTCCATATCAAACTCCAGAAATGTATAAAAGATCAAGACCATCAATGTTTATAAAGTTTCTTGTATAAATTTCGCCTGGCATGCCACGCTATAGATGAAACGATATTATGCATGGCCCTCCTGGCTTTCGCTTTAGAGTGTCGGCTTCGTCTTTCACAGAAATCTGAAAGATAGAATTTTCTGACGTAAGAAGTTTTCCTGTATAGACATTTTCAAACGTTAAGAAATAAAAGAAATCAGTTTCAAGGATCCAAACGTCTATGGGAGTACCAACAGTGCGGTAGTCCTATGTCGTTAGTCCGAGAGACAAAGACAAAATCATTATAACGAACATTTTTCAAATTAATTTATTTCTTGAATTTTTATTTACATGACCATGAAGTTGAAAAAGAATGAATAAGAAGTAAATATGACGACTCAAATTCTCAATATAAATATTGAAACAAAGAAAAAAATATCAGCAGGTTTCAAAACTTGAAATAAACAATATAGTTTCACATCAACCTGTCGTAAAGTTAAAACACTGGCGCCACTTTAAAACAGCCATGAGTACTGGGGACAGGGGACCTTATAAACCTATGTATATGTTTATTGTATATGCTTGCTGTTTTAAAATAAAAAGCTACACCGAGCGCAGCATGATACGACCTCAACATGTTGAACCCTGTACGTTGTAGGCCCAATATGGATAGTCTATTGCTTTGGTCACATGTAGCCCAATGGTGGACTTATAAAGTTTTTTGACACATGCACCCTGTGATTGACTTAAACAGTGTGATTTTGAAAATCGGACCAAAAATAAAAAGTTTATAAGTTTATAAGTGTGGCATGTCTTTGCCCCCCTGCAGCAATGTAAAGATGCAATATATTTTCAAATCATTGACACATTTAGGTGACAGAATTCAATGAGCAATTGAACAATTATTTTTTTCAAAATGGAATGAATAATAAACATTCTACAACAGTTTTGTCAATGCACTTGTTTTAGCCCTTTTGGCCCTTTTTAGCTCACCTTGCCGAAGGCAATGTGAGCTTTTGCAATCACTTGGCGTCCGTCGTCCGTCGTCCGTCGTCCGTCGTCCAACTTTTCAAAAATCTTCTTCTCTGAAACCGCTTGGCCAAATGTAATGAAACTTGGTAGGATTGTTCTGTAGTATGTCCTCTACAAAATTATCGTTCGAAATTTTGATTCGACCAAAAACATGGCCGCCATGGCTAAAAATAGAACATAGGGGTAAATTGCAGTTTTTTGCAAATTACTCAAAAACGGTAACAGATATCAAAATTCTGGCATAGGGTTAAAGTGATCAGCACCTCAAGATCTACCTGCCCAGAAATTTTCAAGTAGATCCAACAACCGATGTAGGAGTTATTGCCCTTTTTCTGGATTTTTTTCAAAAATTTTACTTATTTAGCCCTATATCTTGAAAACTATACAAGATATTTCAAAAATTTAAATTGCATATGACTAAGCACATCAAGATCTACAAAAGTTGTAACAGAGTCAAAGTTGTAGGATCATTCCTTTAGGAGTTATACCCCTTGGATTGTAAAAATTGACCATTTTCACAGTTTTTTGTTCAACTTTTCAAAAATCTTCTTCTCTGAAACTGCTTAGTCAAATGAAATGAAACTTGGTAGGATTGTTCAATAGTATGTGGTCTACAAAATTATCGTTCGAAATTTCGATTCGACAAAAAACATGGCCGCCATGGCTAAAAATAGAACATAAGGTAAATTGCAGTTTTTTGCAAATAACTCAAAAATGGTAATAGATATTAAAATTCTATTTGGATAATAATGATCAGCACATAAAGATCTACCTGCCCTGAAGTTTTGAAGAAGATCTGACAATTGTTGTAGGAGTTATTGCCCTTTTTCTTGTTTTTTTTTCAAATTTTGCTCTTTTAAGGCTTATATCTTGAAAACAATACAAGATATTTGAAAAATTTAAATTGCATATGGTTAAGCACATAAAGATCTAAAAATTATGTAATGGGGTCAAAGTTGTAAGACCTTTCTTGATAGGAGTTGTTTCCCTTAGAACATTAAAATTGATAATTCCACAGAGTAGCAGTCCTTTAATAAAATATCCAGCATATAAGTATCATCGAATACAAGGTGAGCGATTCAGGCTCCTGGGAGCCTCTAGTTTCTAAAACGGTAGGGGCCACAAAACCCAAATACAGGCAACCTTCCTTGAGTGGATATAACCATCATATTAAAACTTCATAACAATTGGCTGGTCCACTACAGCTAAATTTATTTACCTGCACAAACTTTAAATAACAAGAGGCTCCCAGGAGCCTGAATCGCTCACCTGGTCTTAATGTCAACCCTTTGAAGACTTTTGTATAGCTAAATGAGCTGAATGTTTAAGCAATAAAAAGCTTTTCTCTATCTGCAATAGTTTTCATTCCAAAGCAAAAAACACTATTTTTCACCTTTAAAGGGCCATAACCCCTTTAAGGGGTCATCTGACAACTTCGACCCTAAAAAGACTTTTGTAGAGCTAATTAAGCTGAACATTTAAGCAAGCAACATCTTTTCTCTATCTGCAAAAGATTTCATTCTATAGGCCAAAAACACTATTTTTTGCCTTTAAGGGGCCATAACCACCATAAGGGGTCATCTGGCAACTTTGACCCTATGGAAACTTTTGTAGAGCTAAATGAGCTGAACATTTAAGCAAGCAACAACTTTTCTCTATCTGCAATAGTTTTCATTCCATAGACCAAAAACACTATTTTTTTGCCTTTAAGGGGCTGTAACCCCTAAAGGGGGTCATCTGACAACTTCGACCATATGGAGACTTGTGTAGAGCTAAATGAGCTGAACATTTAAGCAAGCAACAGCTTTTCTCTATCTGCAATAGTTTTCATTCTATAGGCCAAAAACTCTATTTTTTGTCTTTAAGGGGCCGTTACCCCTATAAGGGGTCATCTGACAACTTCAACCCTATGGAGACTTTTGTAGAGCTAAATAAGCTGAACATTTAAGCAAGCAACAGCTTTTCTCTATCTGCAATAGTTTTCATTCTATAGGCCAAAAACACTATTTTTTGCCTTTAAGGGGCCGTAACCCCTATAAGGGGTCATCTGACAACTTCGACCCTATGGAGACTTTTGTAGAGCTAAATAAGCTGAACATTTAAGCAAGCAACAGCTTCTCTCTATCTGCAATAGTTTTCATTCCATAGGCCAAAAACATGAAAAAATGCTATTTTTCACCTTTAAGGGGCCGTAACTCCCATAAGGGGTCATCTGACAACTTCGACTCAATGGAGACTTTTGTAGAGCTTTTGATGCTGAAGCAGTAGCGTGGCATCAGATTTCATCTATCTCTTATACTTTTTGATTTACAAGCCAAAAACAGTAGTCTGACCCCCCTGGTCTATTTTTAGCAACGGCGGCCATGTTTTTCGACGAATCAAAAATCCCCACATCAGTTCTGTAGGGGATACCCTAAAGTACCACCAGACCAAATTTGGTTTGAATCTGTGCAGCGGTTTCAGAGGAGAAGAAGTTTGAAGAAAAGTTAACGACGACGACGGACGACGACGACGGACGACGACGACGACGGACGACGACGACGACGGACACCAAGTGATGGCAATAGCTCACATGGCCTTTGGCCAGGTGAGCTAAAAATGGCGGTTTTTTTTCCCTTCGACCCCTAATTTCTCGAAAATGGTTGGAGATTTTGCAAATCTGATTGAAAAACGCGAGCAGGGATTTTCACAAAGATTCCAACGAAAAAAAGATTTTCAAAATCGGACCACAAATAAAAAAGTAGATTTTTAGGGTGTGGCCGCTTTTTGGCCCCCTGTAGCAATGTAACGGTGCAATATATATTAAAACCATCGACATATTTTGTTGACAGAATTTAATGAGGAATTTAACAAAAAAAAATTCCAAATTGAATAATTTATCAACATTTTACAAAAGTTTTGTAAATGTACCTGATTTAGCCCTGTATGGCCTTTTTTCTAAAATGGTAGGGCCCACAAACCCCAAATTCAATACCAACCCTCCTTTGGTGGTATTAAACATCATATCGAAATTTCATAACGATCGATCAATATAAAAAATAACAAGTGTGGCCACTAAAAGTATGTCTCGCCTGCCGGCACCATCACTACACCATCAACTACCTAAGCATTCATTTCTTGATATAAACACAAAAAGTGTCTGTATACCCAATAACAGATGCCTAGCTATTAAACTATTCAAGCAATCCATTGTCCACACAAGTACAATGTATTACAATGTCTGAAAAAAAGACCTAAGTTCACAGAGTCACTGGAGCGTAAAAATTGGGTCATGGTCACATGGCATGGTGACAGTTGCGTTGTCCATAACCGCAACTGTCTGTATATTCAATATCAGATGCCTAGCTATTATAATTTTCCAGCAATTCATCGTCCACAAGTCTTACAAAAAAGTTTTTCGGCCTGAAAAAGACCTAAGTTCACAGAGTCACTAGAGCGTGAAAATGGTGTCAGGGTCACGCGGCAGGGTAACAGTTGCGTAGACCATAACCTAAACTGTCTGTATACCTAATATCAGATGCCTAGCTAATATACTTTTCCAGCAATTCATCATCCACAAAAGTCTTACAAAAAAGTTTACGGCCTGAAAAAGACCTAAGTTCACAGAGTCATTGGAGCGTGAACATGGGGTCAGGGTCACATGGCATGGTGACAGTTGCATAGACCATAACCTGAACTGTCTGTATACCAAATATCAGATGCCTAGCTAATATACTTTTCCAGCAATTCATCGTCCACAAAAGTCTTACAAAAAAGTTTTTCGGCCTGAAAAAGACCTAAGTTCACAGAGTCACTGGAGCATAAAAATGGGGTCAGGGTCACACGACATGGTGACAGTTGCGTAGACCATAACCTGAACTGTCTGTATACCAAATATCAGATGCCTAGCTATTATACTTTTCAAGCAATTCATTGTCCACAAAAGTCTTACAAAAAAGTTTACGACGCCGCCGCCGCCGCCGTCGCCGTCGCCGCCGGAAAGTAATGCCTATGTTTCGCCTTCCGCGACTATTCGTCGCAGGCGAGACAAAAATTACAACAAAGTTCCAGACAATAAATTTTGCTACGCCTGACGCGCGTTTCTTCTATTAAAGACTCATCAAAGGCGCTCTACCAAACATATTGAAAATGCCAAACACTTGATGATTATGAAGAGCATAGAACAGTAAAACCAAAAATACCAAACTGGGGAACCAAATTATAACTAAGATGATCAACCTATGTCTGGGGTAGGAAGAATCTTAGGGTTTAGACAATTTTGATATTTAAACGGATAATTTAAAGCTTCGATGTGTTCTCCAATATTTACTCAAGTTATCGCACGCACGGAAACAAAATGTCTACAGGCGACAACGACGACATCACGACGACGACAACGACATCGCCATAACATTATACGATCGCAAAAATTTTGCGGTCGTATAAAAAGTGTATTTGTTTGCCACGAATCCAATGTTGTGGTTTATATGACAATAACAGTTAATTTTTTGATTAATCAAATCTTTAGCGGTAATAATTTTAAAAGTAAAGTGTTTATCAAACAAGCGGTCAGGAAATCCTGGTTTCATAAAGCATCTCAAGTTGAGTAAATCTCAACTTCAATTTGATTGGCTAGATTTTGAGTTGAGGAAAAATTTGAGGAAATACTTGACATGTTTTATGAAACCGGGGCGTACTCATAACTTCAGTAGTCAGTCAATAAACCCGAATATTGCCACCAAAGTTTATGGTTAGTGTAAGCCAGATAACTAAAAGTAGTGAGCAAAATATAATTCACATAGTTAACGAATTAAGTGTTGGCGTGTTAAAATATCTCAAGATCCCATAATGAATGTTTTTGGATCGAGTTTTTGGGCCCATTGCGTTCGGATTAATTGAACAAGCTTTAGCAACATGGAAATCAAGACCCAGCTCAGTAAGAAAGGATATTATGAACCACATTTTAGTAATGTGCAGATTCTAATTTACGGAACATTACAAGATGAAACAAGATTGCTACACGTAAGCAATGCCCACCGCCGATGATTAAAGTTTAAAATTTACTTAAATTTGAAGAATTAATATTGCATTGCGATATGATTACCTGCATATCATGACAAACAATCCTACAAAATTTGTTAAATCAAAATGACAGTGCGATATGATCAACTACATATCATGACAAACAAAATTTCATCAAAATCTGTTGAGCCGTCTTAGAGGAGTTGCGCTCACAAAAGTGTGGCGGACGGACGGTGACCATTACTAGGTCCCGTCGTCGCGTTGGGGAGGGTAAAAATTAATCCAAAAAAGTAAACGCTTCCAAATTATTAAATTATTAAATAAACATGACCGATTCCTAAAGAAAAATGTATTTGCAACGATACATTAAATACAAAGGTAATTGACATAAAACCATTGTTATATGACATGTATGATATGATATAAATATCTTTATCTTCTACAAGGTAACACTTTAGCTACCAATTAGATTTTCTAAAAGTCATATCAAAAGTTAGATATTTTGTCAGTACATTGTTCGTTTTTTGTTCCCCTCGTGCCACGTAATAGAAGTAACACTCCGATGCATGACCGTCCGTGCTCTAGATCTTGAATGTCGACTTTTCTGTTCACAAAAATCTGAAAAAGACCAAAGCCATCCATTTACCACAAAGAAGGACAACCAAATGATACAAAATTTTACAGCATTGTCAACGTTTTGAATATGGCAACTTCAGACATCAAACTCCAAGGAAACAGAATATTAGAAAAGACAAACGAAACACATTTATTGGCTAAATACGATTATAATATACAATTTTTATATACCAAGCTTACTAGGATCACTACATTTTACTAAAACAAGAGTTAACACTAAAGTATGTCTCGCCTGCTGCACCATCAGAAACAATTCTTCTTTCTTTCTACCACTATATTTTGAGTTTACATGGATTTTCAGTTTCTGAGATCAAAAGATGTTTATAGAACTTAAACATTGCTAATAAATGCAATAAAAATAATCAAAGTCACTCAACCAGAAAAACAAAATCAAGGTCAAAAGATGGGGATGCAACTGTGCTAAGCTTTTATATTACAAGGGCATATGCATACCAAGTTTTATCAACTTAGGACCAATAATACTTGAGATATGGAGGTATTTGCTAAACCTTAACATTGCTATTACATGTATATGTATTGAAAATTGTCATAGTCACTCCACCGGAAAATCAAGGTCAAGGTCAAAAGATGGGGATACAGCTGTGCTAAGCTACTACTGGTTCATATGCATACCAAGTTTCATCAACCTAGGACCTATAGTTCTTGAGATATGCAGGTGCTCGCAAAACTTTTCCATTGCTATTATATGTATTGAAAATTGTCAAAGTCACTCAACCGGAGAATCAAGGTCAAGGTCAAAAGATGGGGATGCAACTGTGCTAAGCTACTACTGGGGCATATGCATACCAAGTTTCATCAACCCAGGACCTATAGTTCTTGAGATATGGAGGTGCTCATAAAACTTTTCCAAAAAGTTAACGCCGCCGCCGCCGGTAAAGTAACACCTATGTCCCGCTCTGCTTCGCAGGCGAGACAAAAATGGTACCTAGTTTACTTTTGATCCAATACTTCAATTGGGCTTCTCCTTTAAGAATACGTACTTAACCCACTTGTTTTTCCTACAGATTATATACCATTATATTTGTATAATCCAGCATGGTGCCATGTTGACTACACTACCTAAAGTTTAATCAATAGATGATCTATATTATTTCCTGAAACAATCGTTTAAAAAAAGACAACAAAGATTTGATAAATACAACAATTATTAAATTTTCTTTCCTGAAAAAAACTTCCTTCTAAACATTTTAAGTTCAAAGATCAATAACACACACAAAATTTTAAGGATCACAACTTCTACATAGCATTCACAACTAGATTTGGGGGTGCTTGCTTCATTCCAAGTCGGTAAAGAAGATAATAGAAAATAATGAGATGTGGAATAAGTGTACGCGACACAAGAAGAGTTGAGCGGAATAATTTGACAGAGGCACGGCAGGACAAACAAATAAACAATTTGTACCCTCACCAATGTGGGGAGACAAAAATATATTTCCGATTACAATATTTATTAACAACACAATATACTCCAAACAAACATAAGTCTTTTTCGCGCATTTGCACGGTTCCTAGTAAAGTTTCATATGGTCATTTCTCATATGCCCAAAATAATACAAAGTACCGCAGTTCTCATCACGGTAGACAAATTGCTCACGATGGCGTTACAGTTCTGATATGGAATTTTAATTGTTCAAAAGGGATTCATATAAAACTACAATTAAACGTTGACTCCCCTAAAACAGATTATCTAAAGTTTTGCTCCTAAAATAATCCTTGGTCTCTGATAATTAGTTGGTTATGTTTTTTCTTTTGTTTCTCCAATGCCAAGTTACAGAAGTGAGATATTGGTGCATGATCGTTCTAACTCTAGATCTTGAATGGCGACCTGTTCTTTCACAAATATCTGAAAATAAACATAGTCAGCCATTTACCAAAGAGCCAAGCTTTACATTATCCTCAATATTTTTTTTTCTTTTCTACTATCAAGAATATTTTCCTAAGACATTGATGACCCGCCTGCTCGATATATATTTCCTAGAATGGTATAGTTTTTGTTATTATACTTCAGTAGATTTTTTCTATATGAAATACAGGTAAACATTTTAACTATTTCATCTTGAATTTGGTAAAAGTACTATTTCCCTATTTCCCTATGGTAATAGTACCGTAATACTATTTCGCGGGGTTTTTGTATGATTGGCAGTAGGCGTGGCTAGAGTACCCTGTATACAAAGAAAAAAAGAGTGAGCAGTAGGCGCGGCTCAGTAAGTTAAGTTGTTTACCGATTCAGTATAATAAAACAATTGTTTACTGGTCATTCGGAAAACAGTACATTTGTTTCCCCTCAGTACTTACCATTTCCCTCGGCGCTACGCGCCTCGTGAAATAGTAAGTACCTCGTGGAAACAAATGTACTGTTTCCCTCATGACCAGTAAGCAATTGTATACTGTTGCGTAGCCCTAATTTATTACTGTACGAAATGTGATATCCACAAAGAACGATGAGAGCAATAACAGGAAAGTAAACTTGAAAGTAAACAGTGTATCTTCAAAACTATAAACTAAAGTTTGGCATGAAATGAATATATTTCAACATAAAGTTTTCAAAACAAGAGTATGAATCATTTTATAACCTAAATGTTTGTCAAGTTTAGTTCTAATGTTCTAGAAATAAGTCCAGATACTCTAAAATATTGAAGAATCTCCGAGAAAATTAGATTTTAATCATTTAGTAAATTTAGGCTGATTTAGGCATTTTAGGTTAGAGAATTAGTTAGCGTTATATGCTCTATACACATAATCGTCATAATAGTGACAGAAACTAGAATTCTTGCCAATTTCAAAAGCCCTATATATCAAACAGACAATAATAAGCTACGCCGAGCGACCTGCGCTCGATACAACCGCAACAAGTTAAACACTGTACGTTAATTGGACGCCTAATTTTGTTTGTCAAACTTGCTTTGGACACATGAAGCCCATAGTGGACTCACAAAAGTTTTTGACACATGCATTCTGTGGTGGACTTTAAATGAACAAAAATATGTCCAAAAGACATAATGCCACATCTCGCAACATTTATTTTTTTCCGCAATCACTAAAGCATCAACATGGTTGCTAAGGCACATGTCAATAAAAATGTAATATTTATTATTGAATATATAATATTTAACCATTTTTCTATAAGTGGTCAATCATGCGGAAAAATAGGTCACAGCCAGCATCCGAAGCATGCATTGTGCTTAGCATCACTAAGTGCACCTACCATAACAATATAGTAGATGTGGCACATGTCAGTAAGTGGGAAAGGACTTTAACCATTCTTCTTTAAGAGGCCATCCATGCGGAAAATATAGGTCACATCTAGCATCTGAAGCATGCATTGTTCTAAGCATCACTAGGTGCATCTATCATACTAATATGGTTGCTATGGCACTTGTCAGTAAGAAGGAATGGACTTTAACCATTCTTCTTTAAGTGGTCATTCATGCGGAAAATAAAAGTCACAGCCAGCATCTGAAGCATGCATTGTGCTTAGCATCACTAAGTGCACATACCATACCAATATTGTTGATGTGGCACTTGTCAGTTAGTGGGAATAGACTTTAACCATTCTTCTGTACATGGTCATTCCTGCGGAAAATATAGGTCACATCCAGCATCCGAAGCATTCATTGTGCTAAGCATCACTAGATGCACCTACATTCCAATATTGATTGATGTGGCATTTGACAGTAAGTGGGAATTTGGAAATATGGGGATTTGGGACGGACAGACGAACGGACGGACGAACAGACCAGAACACTATATGCCCCTCTACTTTCGTAGATGGGGCATAAAAATGCACAATGGACACACATGTTTTTATGCAAATTCTTAAATACGTTTTTTAACCCATTGACCCCCCAATTTCTCAAAACTGGTAAGAAATATTGCAAATCAGCCAGGGAATTCGACAAGGAATCAAAGAAAATAGTTGCGTAGACCATAACCTGAACTGTCCGTATACCAAATATCCAATGCTTAGCTATTATACTTTTCAAGTTATTCATTTGTGCACAAAAGTCTTGAGAAAAAAGTTCACACCGTCACTGGAAAGTAATACCTATATCTCGCCCTTCTGCGACGAGACAAAAACTTGGTTAATATTTTTTAATCCTAACAATACTGTACTTTTTATCATGAGGTGATAGAAACAAGACAATATTATATAGTATGTTATTAATTGTTTTTTTTCTGAAAACTTTATTCAAAACGTCAACTTTACATTTACACTTTAGTACCATGCAAACTATATTTCTAAAACTATGGAAATGGATACAATCAAATCAAACACATATGTAGAGTCTTCCTAGTCTAATGTTTTCTTAAATGAAAACATGTGTTGCTATCTCCAGTTCAACATGCAAAACCGTATAGAAAATATTCTTCGAAGCCTATAAAAATAGGTGGTTAGAGTTTGGAAGCTAAGCCTTTACAAATTAATTCTTTAAAGTTACAAGAGAATATCAACTGTGCGTTGTTGGACAGCCTAGCTGACCATTTTTGTCTTTTTTAAGTCTTGCTTGCATAAAAATGTGGTAATCATATCAATTATTTATCTTTGTATAATTTTAAATCCTTCAAGATCTTCTGTTTAGCATGCCAACCAACAAAGCACACGCTCTTGTGTAAGGCAGTTCGTACTTTAGTCCGCGGATGATGACCATGGGCAACACAAAAATCTGCAAAGATAGACAAGGATTTGTCAACATTTGGTTTTATTTTTTTGAGTTAGTATGATGAATAAACAGCAATTATTATTTTCCTTTTCATCACTTTTCTGAATATCCTAATGCAGCGTATGAGCAGCATTAAAGAATTAATCAAGGCCGAGACGGACGGGCAGAATTTTGAACACAAGTAAAGATATGGGCCTTACCAAATCGTAAGTCAAGAAGATATTTTCGTAAGTTGTTTCAAATTCAGAGGTGCACATCCTAAAATAGCTCATATTTACTGTCACGACTAAGCCAAATATGAAAGCTGTAGCTTCACGTTATCGATGCTTTATTGATTCCCCTTGAAAATGGTTAGTGAAAGACTGCATTATGGTCAGGCATTTATAATTCTTCTAAGCAAAATATGAAAAATTGCTTGCTTACACATTTCCCTAAACTCTTATATGAAAATAAAAAAGTTTTTTTTTAATACCAACCCTAGCTCCTTTCCTGGGTAAATTTGTCATAACAATAAAAAAAACTTGTTGTTTGTCAAATGCATTTCTTGCATCCGCAATTTGTTCAACCGATGATAAAGGAATAGCTTTCCAATTCTCTGTTCTTTGTCATATTATGTTAAGCACACAAAAATAAGCATTCTATGTAAAGAGTACAGGGTGAGGGTTTGGAGACCACTTGCCACCTATGCTACACATGCAAAATTTAGACATTCGTCTGACATACGTTTGTAAAAACGTGCATGCGTCTGACGTAGTGTATAAACGTACGTAAAACATATTTCTCTAATTTTCATCCGATTTATCAACCTCTCAAACAGTTGTGAAAAAAATATTTCTCACCTCTAGAGAGAAATTTGTTCTCAGCGTAATTGCACGTGCAATTGATGAACGACCTTTTGCCTCTTACCTGGAAACATTAGAGAAAAATCTTCTACAACTTAATTCTCGATGATGATCGAATTTCTAACATCTCGAGAAATAAATTAGATATTTTAATCGCTCGGCAAGCCTCGCCATTAAAATAATCAAATTTATTTCTCTCGATGTTAGAAATTCAATAATCAACTCGAACGCGTTGTAGAAGCTGTTTCTAACCGCCATACGGTAAACGTACGTCAAATAATTGTCAAAACATACGCGAGACGTACGTTTTTTAAATGTGCGTCAAACATACCTTTACCATATGTCAGACGTATAGTTTCCTTAAATGTTTGAAATTAGTGAGTTATTTACTAAGTGTGTTTTATATATTGCCAAGATAAATTATTAACGTGCGTCAAACGTACGCGGTTAGAAATGCATATTATTAGAAATGCCAATTTAATATGCGTCAGATGACAATTGTGTTTAACGTACGTCAGACGCACATTAAACGCAGTCTACATTTTGCCTGTGTATCTCCCACCAAAGTCATGTTCAAAACAAATTGTGACTGATAGACGCAGTTCATCAAAAGTAATTTAAACCCAATTTGGAATGGAGAGATAAACTGCTAAGGCACAGGAAAGTAAACTTTAATGTAATTTACCGCCCACTTTCATAGGCAGGACAGCAACAATATAAGACATTATATTATTTTATTTGCACAAATGCATGAAACTAAATTTTGTGTAATGCCTTAGTAGGTAACTTTACTTATTATATAGATATAGGTGAGAGATCGTGATTTCCGAGTTAAATAAATTTCTAGATTTTAACGGAGTTAATTACAGGATTTATCTAACTCGCGTGCGAATTTATCTAACCCTCGTGAAGTTTCCCGCGAAAAATACGTAGCTTAGATTAGTGCGCAATACACAATTCATTAATCAATAATTTATTCCGTTTTTATTATTTGATGATCTATTAGTCACGTTTTTCCAAATTATCTATATAATAAATAGTATAACTAATTCGGGGTGACGAATATCAATTTTAATGTCACTCGTGTCGAATAACGCTAGGGGATTCAACTCGTGCGCGGAACAAGTTCCGCGCACTTGTTGAATCCTGGCGTTATTCGAGACTCGTGACATTAAAATTGATATTCGCCACCACTCATAAGTTATACTATAATTGTTGCTTAAATTTTATTCCAATAAATCACTCTTTTACTAGTATTTGCAAAGAGTTTATTATGCTTAACTGATATATGTCCAAAGGACCAAACAAAAATAGATACCAAGCAATCAATCAATCAATCAATCAACCAACCAATCAATTAATCAATATTGATAAAGAACAAGCAATATTGTTAAACTAATATATACTTTGGGGTAAAAACAAAACTTGTTTTCAATTTTAAGGTGAAAAATAGAATAATATTTATAAACAAGTTCACATTCATATCATTTATCAATGTTTGTGTATATTCAAGTTCTTCATAATCTTCTGCTTAGCATAGTAACTAACAAAACTGACACTCTTGTGTAGGACAGCTCTTACTTTGGTCCTAGGATGCTTCCCGTGAGCAACACAAAAATCTGCAAATACAGATAAGTATTTTGTCAGATCAAACAAAATTTACATATCTTATACCTTGTATATCTTCCATTAAAAGAATTGGTAACCCCCCTATTCTCCATTAGTGATTGTTACAGTGTGAATTTGACAAACATGTACAAAATGACAGATTCCCAGCAATTCTATGTCCCAGCTTGGGTTTTCCTTAAAATAAGTCAAATTTCAAGTACTTGTAAAAAGAACATCATTGTCTTAAAATAATTTTATGTCATTTCTTTCCTCCAGCCATAGCCTGAACTATTGAACACTGTACATCAGTACAACAGTGAATTAGCAAGAACAATATTAGCCAAAACAAATTTTTAGAAGCCCAAGCAAAGGCTTCCAGCTACTTGTTAAAGGCTAGCACTGTAATACTGAATGCCATTAGCATTTTTTGTCAATAAAATTTTTGACATTTTATTTTTTCAGACATCACCATTAACCAATATCTTTAATGAATTTTAACACACCAAAAATATCAAGGATGGTTCCTACTCTGGTAACTGTTCAATTTATTTGTCATGTTAAAAAAATATTATGATTTTTTCCTTTTTGGAAAACTTTATTAATGCTACAAGGTTCAATGTGCAACACATTTTAATCCAACTAGATGAAGACCTCTACATGTGATACAAGCATACAAAGAAAGTTTATACAAAGTTTGGTCTTAGATAAATATTAAACTAATGATTATTTTTGTATAAAATAAGATTTAGATAACACTAAAGTACACAATGCCTAGCTGAACCATCAGAACATTTTTTTTGCTGGTTTAGCATGTCTCACCCCTTCTTTAGGCCAGACAAAATATAAATTCTTGCATGGTAAAAATGTTATTTGTGTAATTTTAATTCCTTCATGATCTTCTGTTTAGCATGCCAACTAACAAAACAGACACTCTTGTGTAAGACTTGTAGAACCTTAGTCCTTGGATGACGGCCTTTGGCAACACAAAAATCTGCAAAGATAGACAAGGAATTTGTCAGGTCTAGCAAAGGACTTTATCAGGATTTAAACAAATTCCAGAATATGTATATGATCTACAGTCTTTTAAATATTTTATGGGTTTTCTAGATATGTGGTCATATGTTTCATATACTTTGTGACAAACCATTATATTCTGAAATTCCTTTCACATTCTAAATTTTGCAGTTTAAGATTATTACAGACTAAATGTTTTTTGGAACATATAAAAATCACAATGTTACCTAATCTATGAAGACCTAGTAACAATCTTTACATGCTATATCCCCTGCACATTCATGAACATCAAATCTATAGGACCTTGAAGTAATATTCAGCCCATGATCTATGAAATATTTTACACCTCAAGTTTCCATCTTTACCCAGAATCTATTAAAAATATTAAGACCCCAACACAAACTTTTGTCCAAATGAATGTATTTTTTTAGACAATGCAATAATTATCTATTTATGACAAATCAATGTAATAAATCTTTGTAAAACTGGTATACTAGCTCTCAAGACAGATCTTCTTTTAGGATTAAAAACAAATGATACTTCAAAATGAACTTGCTTAGTGGGATGTAAAAATAGGTCAATAATACATTTTGGTATTTTTAATGTAGAAAATTATATGATACATTTAAACATACTTAATGTTTAATCATGAATTAAGAAAAATAATATATTCATCAAATACAAAATAAATGGTTTCCTATTAAAGATATTTTTCTTTGGTATAATATTAAACAACTAAACTACTAAAAACTTGAAATCCTTGGCATTGTACATATCAAGCAATTAATCATTTAACTCAGGCACAACTAAATGGACATTCTGGTTCAAAGAAAAATTAAACTTTATCAAATCAAGTATTTTACACGTACTGTTCATAATGGACAATTTCAAAATCATTTTATCTTTTCAAAACAACTATGCATTCACTCTGTCAACCACAGGATATCACTAGGACTAAGTCTGGTTGATTTTTAACGAAAAAATAAAACTGTTACTTGAAAAACTATTTCACACATGAAATGTAATAGACTATTTCAAACATCACTTTTTGTATCTTTACAAAATAACTACATGTACATCTACATCTGCCAATTAAATGCTATCACTTAGTCTGAAAGACTGAAGAAAGTTCGTGTTGTCCGCATGACCTTCTGTTTAGCGTGCCAGTTGGCAAAACAGACGCTCCGCTGAAGAACCGTTCGCACCTTAGTCCGTGTATGACGACTGTTAATGACACAAAAATCTGCAAAGATAGACAATTACATGTCACTAAGTCTCTTTTTAAAGGCTCTTTCTTTTAAATATTTTTGTTTTTCTCGCCATGTTTGTGTGGTGACCATACGAACCAAAACAGTCCTTACTTGGCAATGGTTATGACGACCATAACTTGAACAAAATTCTGGAAAGAGATTAAAATGGAGAAATAATAAAAAAAGAAAAGGAAAAGAAAAGAAACTATTTTATAAAATTAAATTGAAAACAAATACAAGGGATCATAAGGTCCAAGTTTGTTGTCTTTGATTTGGCCACATATATACATTACGCGTTTAAAAATGTTTCAACGCCTGTCAGGCTATTGTTTCTGTTTCAAACACCCTGAGTCTTGAAGGCAACAGTTAAAACTGAACATTATGAATAAAAAGGAACCCATTGTTCACAATAGGTACCTTAAATGTTTCTTTTATCAATGGGATATAAAATCAAATGCAACTTATAAGCAAGACAATTATCAAATAAGGCTTGAAGAATCAGAATCATTTCTACACAAAAAGAAGAAACCAATTCATTTACCCAACAAAACATTGTCCAAGTCAAAAACCAGTCTTCTTATAAGATTCAAAAGATGTACAGCTACTATAATTTATCTAACAGAGTCTGACTTACATAGGACAGTTATCTAGCTAGGTCAAAAGCTGTTCAGAATATTTCAAAAATTTTCGTTTTGCCTGACATGTTCTAGCCGATACACTCCAATGCAAGGCTGTTTTGACCTTTGACCTCGTATGACGACTATTGGATGAACAGAAATCTACAATTAGAGAAAATTTGGAAAATAAACACGGGATGAAAGAGTTAAAAAAAAATGATAAAAGACCCCAAGAGAAAAGTTTGACTAAAGATATAAAGACCTTCCTGATTAACAAAAAAAATATCTTACTACATGTATACAAATTAAATGTCAGGACTTCGAAACATCCATGCATAAATCCCTCTAATCTGGACTATACATGTAGATAAATAAGTGCAAAAGTCAAAACAGCTATTAAACATCACCTTATTACAAAAATTGTTATTTGTTTGATGCGATTAACTGCCCTTTTATTATATATGGATTATAATAATAATCAATTTTATTTTATTGGCACATTTCTGCATGTAAGTACAGGCATGGTCAAGCAATAGCGCAAATGATCCAATCAGTAAATTTAAAGAAGCAAAGGTGTACCAATTAGTGCATTGAATGATGTAAATCTGAAAAGGCAAACAAAACCAGAAGACATAAACCACACAACATTAAAGAAAACAAAACAGCCAAACTGCAATCAGTAACATGAACTCAATTCAAAACCAGAGAGAACTCAAATGCTTGGACTGAGGCTATAGCACACCCATTTTCAAAAGTTGAAAACAAACAAACAAATATACAAATAAGTTCTACGAAATTATGTCATTTATATCAATGGTACACAAAGTACCTATTCTGACTCATTTCTAATGCGGATATTATTAATTGAAAGCACTGATTGTAACAAGGTTGATCAAGTGTTTTTCAAATTGGCACAATTCAATGAAAATGTACTTAAAATGTGTATACAATGGATTCATGTTTAAATTGTTTTAAAAATTTACATGAATAAGGAAGGTTTACCCGGTAGTTTCAATTTCATTTGATTTTTTATCTTTTAATGTTTGAATGTATTAACCTTGCATACATGTATACATGTACAATATAATACTGTAGTTTCATTTATTTTGTGGGTATCAAATTTTCGTGGATTGCGTGAGCATGGTGAGATATGACAGTTGGTGGGTCCTCAAATAGGACTTCCCCAACTGTATGTGATTAGGTTTGTCAGTGACCTGCCCAAGGTCAGTGGTTTCCTTCAGGTACTCCGGTTTCCTCCACCATTAAAACTTACCACCCACAATGGCCCAGGCGGGTCGTTAAAGGGCGTTAAACACCAACACACACCTTAAATTCGTGGCACTGAAGTTTGTAGTATACAAAACAATGTTAAATTTCCTTTTTGTGAGGAACTGAATTTTGTGAATGAGCATCACCCATGAAAACCCCCAAATTGATAACCAACAAGGAAATGTGTCAAGATGACACTCATGCCCCGCTGGCAAATATCAGTGGACCAGAACAAAACTCAAACTTGACCTGTAACTCATCACGGTCGACTCACATACCAAAAATCTTTTGAATACATATGCAAGAATGTTGAAAAAAAGTGCGGAAAACTGTTATTTTTACAAAATTTGCTAAGTTCAAGGGCCGTAATATAGGTCAAAATCAGTGTTCTGGAACAAAACTCAAACTTGACCCTGGACTTGACCTGTAACTCATCATGGTAGACTCACATACTAAAAATCTTTTAAATATATGCAACGATGTTGAAAAAAGTGCCGAAAACTAAAGTGTGACAGACGGACAAACCAACCGAAAAACTGTATGCCCCCAACAAAGTTGGTGGGGAATAACAAAAAATATTGAAACCACTGTATAAAGTACATGTAAACACAATATATCATTGTGTTCCCAGCATTTCTATGTCTCTGCTCTGCATTTT
The DNA here is from genome assembly GCA_963971305.1 of Arcuatula senhousia. Classification (NCBI taxonomy): domain Eukaryota; kingdom Metazoa; phylum Mollusca; class Bivalvia; order Mytilida; family Mytilidae; genus Arcuatula; species Arcuatula senhousia. The sequence continues at coordinate 19,843,192 of OZ020311.1, forward strand.
ATATACGTACTTGTATTGTCATAAGAACAAGCCTTGCACGAAAACCCTGAATACTCTATCCAAATTAACTTGTTTGATCTACATGATCTACAGACCACAAGAGACTTTTTATCATGTGAGGTTAAAATAAGGAATATATGGCATCTTGTTTTGAGATGGGTTTTATCACGGCCAGCCTGATACATTAAGTAGTGATCAAATCCATCTCAAAAACAAAATGTCTTATATTTCTTTTATCAGCAATACTGATGTATTCATGACCAACTTCTTATTTCATAATAATTTCATTTTATGAAGAATTTATTTTAGCATAGGCGTTGATGTGGCAATTTCATGAGTGACGTTTCAATATTTTCATTCATAAATTGACGCGAAAGAACATATATGTGTAATGTTAATGCATAGCAACCTCATGTGCCTCCTTAAAAGTGACCTGTTATTTTTTTGTATCACAGCCAGTATGTGATACAAGTTATCTCAACCAGCAAAGGAAAAGGAAAATGCCGCAAATTGCTGATAAATCTGTTTATCAACCCCAGTTTCTTAATGCTCCTCACTAGCTCATTGATCAGAAAGAACAAGAAGTAACCAAATTGTGCTTATAAATACCAACCTCAACCATTCAGAAAGCAGGAAGTAGATGACCCACTAACCCGAAGAGAGATGTAGGTACAACTCATCATTTCAAAGCTGTGTACTAAATCCCTAAAGCAGAGAAATCTGTTACATGTATTACTTAATAGACAGACAGACAGACGGACTAATAAAGTGATTCCAATACAGCCCCCTTTCTTGGCAGTATAATTAAATACATTTTTAAATTATTTCTTATCAATGATGATGTTAAATATTAAAGCAGACTTCCTTTTTTAATATATAAAATATTTTAAAAGATTGCTCAAGTTTATTTGACTTTTATTTTTCCTCTTAATTAATTTTTCATACTACTATAAAAGGTAAATCCTCATTATCATTTATAATCATATATTGCATTTGCAAAATAATTTAATGTGATACACACCATAAAAAATAATTGACTTTACACACCAAAATACCCAATACAACATTCTGTGGATTCATTTATTTTCATGGGTACCAATTTTCATGCTTTAATGGAAAAGGATCAATTCGTGGAGTTCTGAAGTCTGCAGCATAATTTTAAATTTCCTTTTTGTGGGATATCATATTTTCTTGGTCAAGGTCACCAAGGAAAACCATGAAAATTGATATCCCAAGAATAATGATGAACCACAGTAATCATGGTAATATGACCATAGAAACACAATCAGCTTCATTATTTTAATAAAACAAAAAAGGATATACATTGTGTATCTTGACATGGACCAAAACAATATTTATAAGTATTTGTTGTCAATCAATAGTTGATCGTTTAGTGAACAAGGTCATTCTGCCAGGTTTCCGCAAGTGACAAAAATTATTTTCACTAAGTGAATAACGCAAAACTGAAATTGCTCTTAAGCGCATGATCAAATCATATAGGAGACAAACTGTCAGAATTCTTAACATTTTACAATAAATTCATTCTGTCGAAGATTTTCACAGACTAAGAATTCAAAAGTTTCCGCTTTTTAACTTCGCAAGTGACAGAAGTTATTTTGCTTCCAAGAACTTGTCTACATTTTCCTCTAGAATGACGACTATGGGTCTTGCAAAAATCTGGAAAGATAAAAATGGAAGATTTCTTACTTTTGAAATTTAAATTGCTTAAAAACATATCCCTGAATTTCCCAAAGTACAAGCAAGTTACCATGTACAAAATAGTTCATTTTACAAATCTTCCACTCTACCTTTTCATAAGAAGCATAACTTTACATCTAATCAAACATTATTGGTTTGGTGAATGTGGGTACTAGTAAATTTAAAGTACCCTTAAGGCCTTTATGCAGAAAACAATTTAATAACATATAACCCATTGTACAAATCTCATATGCACTTCTTTATTTCTAAAATCCATTTGTTTGGCATTATTTATAAATATACCCAAATCAGTAATCACATGTAACGAATAACATTTTTGCACGACTAAAACATAAAACTGATTGGAAGAAACTTCTTTTTTTATGGGCAGCTATATTTAATAGGAAGAATACAACATCAAATGACATTTCACCGTTTCATCCTAAATTCTTGTTTTTATGCAAGCTCTTCAAGAGTTTTTCTTTTTCCCTGAATGTCCTAGCTGTGAGGCTACGATACAGTGCGTCTTTACACTTGGGTTTGGAATGTCTCCCATGATATGCACAGAAATCTGCAAAATATTTTTTTTCTGTTTTATTTTTTTTTTGTAACTACCAATTCATGTGAAAATAAAAATGTCCGCTTCCAGGTAAGTTAAATAATTTTTTAAAAATATTATAAAAATATTGATCAGGAAATATACTTATACATGTATAAAGCGTTTTCAATTAGGAAAAGGAAGAGGAAATTATATTCTTTTATCAGCTCACAACAGTCAAACACTCATGAAAGTCAACGCTATAATTCATTGTTCTTTTGACATATTTAACAAATACAATAAACAATGGCCTTTTTTTAAATTTTCCTATTCAAAACTATAGAAAACAAGTTTTTTTTCATCCTTTCATTTTTCTATACTAACAGCTATGTGTATGAAACTGATTCAACAATTGCATAGAAGAAGCAAGGAGGCACCAATGGGACATACAAGTGCCAAAAGTCCGAAAGGGCAACGACGAAACATAAAGAACACAAAATCAACCGAACAGAAATCAACATGAAACTAGAAACTGTGAGAAAAGACAGCCCTCTGATATACATGTAGTGATCATGTGTACTGTACATACTACGTAAATAGACCTTAACCAAATTGTGATTGATGGAGGTACAGACAGACGGACTGACGAGGGTGACTCCTAATTCCCCATTGGCCCATTCACATATATAAATTTTGGTCATAAATATCAAAAGCTTGTTTGCAATTCTTTTTATTACTTTCTTTGTCTGTCCATGACAACATAAGATCAAAATAAACAAAACCAAACTCAAAATTAAAGTCTCTCTAACTACAAAATGAAGCTACATCATTTTTTTTATTGTCAAATGTTTAAGTCTTATTTGCAGATTTCTGTTGCTTTGCCATCATTTTTTTAAGTTTTTGTCTAGCGTGGCATGTTGCAGAAGTTATACTGGTGGCAAGACAATGTCGAACTTTCCCTCTCGTGTGACGGCTATTTGATGCACAGAAATCTGCAAATAGAGGAAACCACTTGATACTTTAAAGGCTTTTTTAAAATTTCTTATCTCTAAATACTGTTGCTATACAACTGTAAGTTTAAATCAGTCAAGGGGAAATAACTCAAACCCTTTCATTACTTATTCATCTCCTCAACATAATTTTCATTGATTCAAAATTTCCAATGTAAGTTTAATTTTACATCAAAAAATATTCCAAACATGTAGCAATTATTATAATACCTTCATATTTAAGTGTGTATATATATATCAATAAAATGCCAATAATAGAATCCAGTCAAGGATATAGAGCAGGAAACACTAAAATTATCCTGTTAAAATTGGTTCCAGCCAGTTAGAAAAAAAACTTAAATTGTTTCAAAGTCACATGTCAGTCCCGTAAACTAGACTCAATGTTCTTATAAGTTTTCCAGAGAACTTCACGTCACATTACTTAATTTCTTTTTTTATCATACAAATCATATTTCATTGCATAAAGACAATGAAAGACATATTAGCATATCAGTTATTTCAAGTATTTCAAAATATGATTTATATGTTTTAATATTCAAGTAAAATACACAATACAAAATGAACAAATCATTTATAGTCACTATTAATTTAATGCAAAGTATCAAAACTTGCCACCACAATGTAACTTTATAAATATTTCAAGGAAAGTTTGACTGATTTGCCATCATTTTTCTAAGTTTTTGTTTGGCTTTACAAGTAGCTGATGATATACTGGTGTTAAGAGAATGCCGAGCCCTTCCTCTCGTGTGACGGCTATTAGAGGCACAAAAATCTGGAAAGAGAGGAGGTGTCTTTAAGTCAAGGAAGAAAAATATTGTTACATATGATGAAGATGTTGTGATGTGAAATAAGTGTAAGCGATATAAACGACAATTTCAAAAATCCACAAATGGAAAACAGCCAGCAGCCTTCAATGTGACCGGCTGTCCATGCTTGCTGTTTTTCAATTGGCCCTGGATTGAAAATAAACTACATATGATTCAAGCCCAATCCTAAAGTGCAATAAAAGACCCTCCTCTTGACAAAAAACAATCAACATAAATTTGACTAAATACAAACATCAGCTTGGATAAAGATTCCTGGCTTTGGAAATACACATTTAAAATATATATTATGAACTGCCATTCAGACATAAGACCAAACTATCCAGGTGCTTAAAAGATATGGTCCAGGAGCTTTTATGTTAGTTTCTCAAGATAGAACAAGATTTAAACAGCTACATATATATATATACTGTACTTGTATGAGATTTCAAATCACTGTACATCAGGCCTTAAGCTTAAAAAATTGTCACAGATTATTTTCTTTTGGACTCAAGAGGAGATTAGTACAATGTATGTAGATATTTTCAAACAATTTCAAAATTGATCCTTTTTTCCAAACTTCAAAATGTACCCTGGTAAATACATGAATGGTACAATAACAATATATAGTACATGCATAAGAATAAAAGATTTCTTTTAGAAACATTCAAAATCTTTTTCTCATAGCTAAAAACATCTAGATTTATATCATTATCAGCTTTGCTAGACAAGTCAAGTGTTAAGATTCTACTAAGGCTCATCCTATTTTCCAAGATTATTTAATGTTAGCAATAGAACTTCAGTGCTTTATTTAAATTTCACATCAAAAGATCACATATTGGTTATATAAATGTTTAAAAGATACATGTAATATCTAAAAACTATCTAATAATACATGTATGGTGCAGTTCCCCTGCCCCCCCCCCCATTCCTTCCAACCTGATTCAGTCCCCCAACCCCTCCAACCTAATTTAGTCCCCCGTTCCCTCCAACCAGGATCTAATCCGTTAAAGGCTCCCATTTGAAATACAATGTCAATGCAGATCAAGATCTGGATTGCTCATTCCATCCTAACTCCTACAATTTATGGTCACCATGGACACAAAATAAACCAATTAAGCATCAGTTGTATTGCTGTTCTTTTCACATTAAAATGATTTTCAATTAACAATAATATGATGATTTGTGTATTTCACTATATCACCACATGTACAGTCACTATAGCTATAATTCTCTGATTTGTGTTTCACTTCTTGAATAATAGCAGAAAATTCTGACAATGACATTATTTTTCAGGGTAGACAACCAACTATCAATACACATGAGTCTAAATTTTGAAAAAAAAACCCACAATTTAACAAATACATTTAAACTGTATAACTTTGTGACAATTCAAGACGTTAAATATTTTAGAGACAGAAATCCTTCAAATCAATGACGCCCTTTAATCAGGATATTGTCTGACAACATATTTTGATTCCAATCTATGTGTTATTTATGTCAAAATTAAATTAGGCACAATTCCAAGTAAAATCAATCAGGAATAATTCTTAGTTTTCAATCATTTAAACATTGATAAATAACCATTTATTTAGATTACTCCCTCAGGAGCAAAATCCTCCTCTTCTTCGTTTGGGATCTTCTCTACATCGGTCTTGTATTTTGTTTTAAGTATCAAATAATTCACACATGTATGTTTTGTTTTAATGATTATTTTGTATTTGTTATCTACATGCATATGTAAACAATGGAAGGCTGACAGACAGAATGATTACCTTTAAGCTCAATAAACATAATCGTGACAAGTCTGAAAATCCCTGGTAAGATATGTGGGCTGTTCCAGCAAATCATACATGTGGGAATAATTTGACACTTAAATAACATAAGATTTTAAAACCAGAAGGAACAATTTGAGCCTTTTTCCTTTATTTAAATGATTTAGAATTTCACTGAGTAATGGAGAAAATCTAAATGGTCTCCCCTTGTTTGATTTGCTGGAACATTCCTCGGCAACAATTTATGATGCAAATTTAACAATACACAACATTAAGCTCTTTTTGGTAGGCAAATAGTCTGTAATGCAATGATTCTCAGTCGCAATAAGTATAAAATAAAATATAGGATGCAATTCAACTGCTCAATTTCCATATTATGCTTATCAAATGCATGTTCATGTATTCGAATCATATTTTCACATACATTTTGTAAATTTTTTACATAGATGTCATGAATTTTGGTAAAAACAGTCATGCATATATCTTCAACTAATATGCCTTTTTTTTATTGTGTTTTAATTAAAACTTTATCATGTTTATCAACAGTTATAAAATATGTGCTTTGTTACATTTGTATGTGCAATTTATCAATGTAATAGGTTATGGGATGGATAAATGTTAAAATCAAGAAGAAGATGAGCAAACATACTGACACCTAACATTTGAAATACCTGAAGGAAATTGCAACACTTAAATTTGTTTCACTTTTGAATACATGTACATACATGTAATGAAGTATATTTTTAAGGTATATTGTAACTGGAATAGTTCAGGTAGTATTTAATGACTTTTTAATGAAGTGAACATATGAAATTTCCTCCAAGTACATGTACATTTGTAGTTCAAATAAAAATACTGTAAAAGTACTAAAATTCATGGCCATTCATTTTTGCATATTGGGAATGAACACTTTTAGATTCATGAATCAACAGTTCTAACAAATTTTCTATAGAAATCTAAGCAAAAACTTCTGTTTGTAATCAAATTCCAGGGTTTGTCTGATCTACATGTACAAAAATTAATACTTTTACAGTGAACAAATAAGTGTAACTTATACATGTAAGGTGTAAAACTCTGATACTGAATAACACTTCTATTAAATTTAGCAACAAGCAAATCTGTTCCCAAGTCTTGGCACACTGTGACATACTTGTTAGAAATCTCCATTTTTCTACACATTCATGTGACATTTGAACAGAGATTTATGAAAATCTGACATACATGTACATTGTAGACATACGATTTAAAGTAAATGGTAGAACTCATAAGTCTTACAAGAAAATGTTTGAACAGACAAACAGACCTATAAACTTTAAACCCTACGAAATGGTAGACCAGAATTGTGTTGATGGAAGACCTACATGTATGTCAGCTGCATTTTTAAGCATTTTCATCAAACAAATATAGAAGAGATCTGGGCATAAAATTACTTAAATTCAAACTTACATAATAAAGCAGCCACACCAAAAAAGAAAATGCCTAATAAACCCCTATATGACTTTTTGCAACATGCTGCAGGTGACATTATTATCTATATTTATACTTAAAAGAAGAGAGCAAAATTTATTTTTAAAATGTTTGGATTATTTCCCTTTGATTGTTGTTAACTTGAATATCTTTTACATTAAGTGCATGTTCACCATGTTCACTAACCTGCCAGTGATACATGTATGGCAAATATGTTGAAAAATGCTTGGTAAGTGGTGAAAGGACAAGGAAAGGGTGGTTTTGACCCCACTTTCAAAATTTAAAATGTTGATTTTGTTATGCAAAAATGATGAAAAGTTAAATATCCATCAAGACCAAAGTTCCATTCAACAGCATGTCCCAGATGATGTATAAATATGAAAATGCTTACAAACCCTTTTAAAAAAACCCAACCCAAGTATCCAAAGTGTTATTAAATATCAGAGTATCTATAGATAAGTTTACTGTACCTAATATTGCCTCTATGATCTGTTGATTTAATATCTTTTTTCCTCTTCCTGTCTTTGATAAAGTAGCACCCACCAGGTCCTTCCGGGACCAGAACACGTTCAGTAAGTATCTTGCCATTTTCTCTCCACTGTATGTACCCGTGTCTCTCTCCGTCCCCACTTTAAATGCTTGTGTTATTGTTTTTTCATAGACATAGACACCACTGCCAACTACCAATTCAACCATCTGAAATAATTATAGCAAGAAATCTTAGGTTCAATTGGTAAATTTTAAATGACTATGATCTGAAAAACGGACAAGTTCTTTTGAAATTTGTGCCTTATGCCGATGAAGTTTGATGTACTGAAAAAAAAACACACACAAAAAAATGAACATATTGCATCAGATGCTGCTTTGGGGAACTGAAGTGCATATAGAAAATTTCTACACATATGATCTAAACTACAGTCTTATTCAATGTTTGTAAAAGTGGCATTATTTACAGAAAAATTTATCTTGTCCAAGGTTTTACAGTACTGACCTGAAATGTTGTATTGTATAAACTTTATGAAAATCTGTTAATGAAAATGTGATGGACTAACATAACACTAAATCTCATGCCAAAACTGATATATATATGTCTTAGTCTTACTTGATATGCTTTGGCAGTGTCTGGGTCCACCAGTCCTGGCCTTGGTGCCCCTGTTGGGTCTACAGAACTGTGTGAGGTGTCTTGAAAGGACTGTGACAGAGAACTTTCTAAACTTGTGTCTATTGCTGCTGAAGTTTGGGGTACTGTAAAAAAGAAAACATGATGACTTCATCGGATTCTGCTGAAGTCTGGGATACTGTAAAAATACATTTCATGATGCTGAAGTGTTTTGGTACTGTGGATTTTGCATCAAATACATGTATAATATAAATGTGGTTTAATATGACATTTGTTGAAAAATAAATTTTAATGTTATGAAAATGTGGTGACTAGAAAAAAGTTTTTTGTAGTTTCAAATAAGTCCCAATTTGGTGAAACTTTTAAACCAAAAAAGGGCTACCCCAAATTTTAAATCAATCATATTTCTGTGGTTGAATTGTTTAAAAAAGACATTTACTGTTTACTCAGATTTTTTAATTGGTTGTTTAAAGATGTTCCTAAAGGAACCAATACAATATTTTCACTTTGCAACATGTAGATTTTCATGATTTTGGTGTTTGACTTCCACCCATGAAAACCCCAAAAGTTTGAACCCTACGTTATCCAAGACAAGTACAAAAAGCTGTATGCAGACTATGACAACAAGAACTTCATACAACTGGCCTACAATTTTTCTTTGTACAATAACTATTACTTAGGCAAGTAAATAGGCCTTTGAACATCTATCTTATTTTGAAAGAAGGTCAGGGCAGAAAATAATGTTTGTTATTGTACAAAAGTACATACCACTACTTAAAGAATCTCCCAGACATGCGCTTCTGTTCACATCGGTCTCCATCTTCACCTCTGGACTAGATGTTGATAGACCTGAACTCTGGGAGGTTGACAGATCTCTATTAATATTGTCTATATTTGCATGGAGAGCTATTGGTACAGCTTGGTTCCCCAAAGAACCATCCCCCATGGCAGAGTAAGTCGTGGGAGATATTGACATTCCAACGATGGGTTGTGGAGAGGATCGGACAATTGCTGTGTTTTCAGGATAACTGTGTTGTCGCTGAAGATTTTTATTGGACTGTTGTTGATCTGGCCTTATTTGTGATGTCTGGCGGGTAGCTGTATGAAGTGTAGATGATAAGGAACTAGATACTGACTGCATTGTTTCTGCTATGATTTCATCTAATGACTGGGAATCCATAGCTGAGAGAGAAAATCCAGCTGAACTTGATGGAGGTGCTCCTTGGTTTATAAGAGTATTTAATGCAGGTGACATGGCTACTGAGCTGACTGGTGGTGCTCCTAATGCTGCAGAAATCGGTGGTGCTCCTAAAGCAAAACTGGATACTGGAAGTGATGGACGAGGCTGGGCATTGTAACTTGATGAAAATGTTGGTGTAAGACTAGAGGTAGTTGATGTGTAAATGGCAGTTCCCATTGATAAAGCTTGCCTGTTTTTTGCCTTCTGAAGAAGTTGACCAGCCTTTCTAACAATGGGTGTACTTGTTCTGCCTATTTCTGGGCGACTGGAAGCAAACATTTTCTCTGTGGGGGATCCATCTATTGTTATCACATCTGGTCTGGATTTCTGTTGTGTCTGAAGTCTTTGTCTGGGAATATTTTGGGGTATCCCTTTTCTAAAATTAGAACTTGGTGGCACTGCAGTGTTTTGACTAGGTGCTTGCCTAAAGTTTGTGTTTGCTTTCTGCACATTTCGGTTTTGTGCTTCTGCATGTGACAAATCAATGATACCAACTTCCCCTCTGACATTTTCTGATTCATCCATAGATGCATGGTGGGATGATTCTGACTGTGACCTACTTCCTGACCCATCATGATGTAATGGACGTGAGGCATGGATATCAGAGAAGTACTGCCCTATATCCCGGGATGTAGATTTTGTACTATGGCATGTCCTACATGGGGCTGGAGCAGGGGCATAATCAGCTTCATTAGGTTTGTCTTCCAATAACCATTTTGGCTTCGTCTTAATGTTATGATCTACAACAAGAAATATATATTAAACAGTTAAATGCAATTTTGGCTTCGTCTTTCTGTTATGATCTTCAACAAGAAATATATATTAAACAGTTAAATGCAATTTTGGCTTCGTCTTACTGTTATGATCTACAAGAAATATATATTTAACATTTAAATGTCATTTTGGTTTCGTCTTAATGTTATGATCTACATGTTTTACATGTACAACAAAAAAATATATATTGAACATTTAAATGGAGCTATTATACATGAATGTAACCTGTGAAGATTGTGAATGTTTTTTTTTGCTACAGTTGCTGATAAATTACATGTATATTCATGTTATGATGTTCAAGTAAACGAATCAAAATGTCTAATTATCAAATTCTATTCACTTAAGTAAACTCTACATATTTAAGAGGATTAATGGGCTCACTTGGTTTTATTTTATGATTTTATGATTGATACAAGTAACTGCAATGTATTACTGTTTGCTATTTGAACATGTAAAAAATTTTTTTTAACATGTTAAACATATGAGCAAAACATTGTACATATCATTTCATTGTTTTGAAAGTATTTTTCAAGTGTTTAATATTTTTTTAACAAATTATATCATGTATATGATAAAATGTTTTATGTACATGTTTTATATGATTATATGATAAAATGTTTATGGACATGTTTTATAACAAACCTAAAATCATATAACCCTTGGTCTTGAACTCTGATAGCTTTAGGTCCAGCCACATAACAAACTGTGTCAGGGTCCATGGTTCTGCCTCCTTAACAAGGAAACTAAAATCCTCCTTTATCTTGAACAGGTCTATCATTTTTGTTATTCAGTTTATTTCTACAATTATAATAACATGTACTTTAAATTAGACTGATTAATGTTTTAGTCTCTAAGAATACAACAATCCATGCAATTGTCCAATTTCACAAAACTTCCTGAATAGAGTCCAATATTGAGGCAAAAATGTGATGAATGGAGATAAATTAGAATGATTTTTCATAAAACAATATATATATATAAGACGTGGAAAGTATGGGGTGAATGATTTAATATAATAAAATTCAATTAAAGACAAGGGGAAGTTGAAGTTTTATTTCCCTTACGTGTGGGTTTTTATTTTGTGTTGCACATTGACTGTAACAAAAGATTGATTAGGGGTGTAACACTTCACCGTGCACCGGTGCATCACAATATTTTATCCCACTATCTGGAAATCGATACCGTGTTTGACTTCACGATTCCGATCCGAAAATGTCATATCCATCTTTGAAAATTTCACATTGACAAAATAGCTCAAAAAGGGTATTTATACAAATGAAAATGTGCAAAATAAATGTCAAAGAGTTGTTTAAAACATTGAATTCATAAAAGAAAATTATATACACGTAGTTGCAAAAATCATTGATACAGTACACCAAGAGGCATACTGTGAGTGACTGAAGTCACTGAACACCATGATAGTGGTACAGCACTCTATGGGTGGTAGCCTATAACTTTTTTTATTAAACATTGTTTTTTGAAATTGTTCTGTATAACCATTCCCTCTAAATGTAAAAGGAATTTTTGGGAAATCTTCAACCAGAAAAAAAGATATTAGTTATGTCTCTTAGAGTGGTGTACCACTATCACAGAGTTCAGTCACGGTATGTCTCTTGGTGTACTGTATAAGCAATTTCTCTCAGAGATAGTTTTTTCCTTCAGGTAAAAATCATCTTTTCATTTTCAATGAACATGATGAAGTGCAAGTTAAGGTTAGTGAGGACACCTGTCATGTGACCAAAAACAGCTAAAAATGCAAAAAAAAAAACCAAGTGCAAATTTATGTCACATATACCTTGAACTTTGTCATGCTTGTGTTAAATAGTTTCACTTAATAAAAATAAATTAATTTTAAGACAATTTAAACAACCATCCCTTCATAAATATAATTAATAGATAAAACAAGGGCGATAATTCACTTGAATATGACCCAAAAAATTACAAAAAAATTGTTTTGTAGACAGAAAAATAAGCTGGTGACCCCCAGTTTTTGTTGTTTTATTTCAAAATATATTGTATTTCATTGATTTTAATCAAATAAAAAATAAAATTTATATTCAAAGATTTTTTCTGCAACATGATTTTACGCTAATTATATATTTGACCTTTCCTGTATAATCTATAGTAATTTTGGAAAATTTTGAGCCTCAATTTTGCGAAAACAAGCCTGGAAAGTGGGCCCAATATTTTTACACAAGATAAAGAATATTCCTAATACTAATATATATCATAGACCTGTATATTAAATAGATTTGCAAATTGGTGAAATCTCACAATATCTCATGCAAATAAATGAGATTTCATACAAAATAAACAATTTGAAAAGTACAACTTTATACTGTAATATCTCAAAAACGGTTTAAGATTTTAACATGATTCTTTTTTACAGCCATTCTTAAATGTTTTGAGATTTTTTATGTGTAAAAATAACTTTTATAACCTTTAACACTTTATATGAGTTTCAAAAGAGCCCATGCTACCCTTATTTTCATGAAAATACAATATTTCACAAAATTTTCATAAAGTTTTCACTTTAAATTGTCACAAATAGTTTATTTCTCAACCAAATTAAACGGAATTTTCACACAGATATTCCTTAATCTTTTCTCTATTTGATGCAAGTTATTCTGATAAATTCCATAGAAAGGCATAAAAGTAGTCTAAAAAATAAACTAACTCACATTTATCAACCAGTGATATTTTCACACATATACTGGACAATTAACAAGTTGCAAATCTATTTAATATACAGGTCTATGTATATATATAAAAAAAAAATATCTTTGGGGTCAGGAGTCCTCACTAACAACAAGATAAGCTTCTATCATTACAAAATGTCTGTAGATAGATTAAGCACCAGCTGTACTCCAATAATTTGTTTTATGAATCTAAAATTTATCATTTTAGGACATGATTGTTTGTACAAAAGAAAAAAAAGCAGATTATCTCCCCCTTTTCATAACATTTGGTAAAAACGCCGCATTTTCCCTTTGTTGACAAATGCTCCACAAATCCATATCGTTTAAAAGTTAATATTCATAATGTGATGCATTTTTACCTGGTTGTGACCTTCGGATACGTCAAAGAAAATGATATTTTCTAACAAATATAAAATATGTAAATTTGCCAAGATGTCCACTAGGCGGCGTGTTATTAAGAAAAACTTAAAATCTTGATTTTTGTCCCGATCACGTATTTAGAAAACAGAAAAACCTCAGTCCGAATTCAAATTTGATAATATTATAATAATTATTTCTAACTAGCATAATGCTTAATCTGAGTTTTCTATTGTAAAATTTAATTACTTATAATCCTAAGGCCAAAAAATATATAGTGTGTGCTTCTGTCTTCTGGTAATCCGACCTAATTTCCTTTGTTTTCCACGTCAGTTATAACACTTGGGGCCCCCCCCACACTTCCAACTTAACTTAAGCACCATTATTTTTAGAGCTTTTTACTAAAGATAAAAAAGTATGAAAATATTTGATTAACTTACTTTTTTGTAAATAAGAGATGGTATGATCATGAATGTGAAATGTCGAAACAATAAGGGAACATTCGGATTTGATTTTTATATATCAATTCCCACTAGCTATGATAATCAATTTGTTTATTCGTTAATGCCGAGAAAATCATATCAAAGAGAACAGAATATTCCTATTAAACATATGAATTGACTGAAAATAACAGTGTCGTAGTTGTGAAGATCTAGGATCCTCTCGGTTAAACTTTGGTGTTTCTACAGTATAGTCAAATATAAAAGTATCTTTAGATAGCTGAATTTCTAGTTCATTGCTTGATATTATTTTCGAAGCGTTTTATTTATTATTTTGTTTGTAATTAAATAAAATCTGAAGGATGGTGAAAAATTAAAAATCAAACATCACGCGAACAGCTAGACTGATATTTGTCACAATAAACAAATTCCTAATCGAGAGTTATCGGCCAGCGGGCGTCCTGTTAAAACAGGAAATTGACCAAATTCAAACTGTTAATTAGTTGACCTGAATTTACCAAATTACCTTCAAATTTGACCTGAATATTCTCGAATCATTTTGCTTTTTAACAGAACTAAATAAGATACTATAAATTAAGGTAAGATTTGATATGAAATGTATTAGATTTCCAAGAGGTCTATTTCTAAGTTTGAATTTGGAAAAAAATGTACGATTGACTTTAAACTGTTCCTTTGAAAAATGAAAAGAAAAATAGTCTAAACAAAGCAGCAAAATATACTCTTTCAAATGATGTATATATTTCATACGTACGACTCATTATGAAAAAGTTTACCCCAGCGGGCACTCAACGTTGTTTCAACGTTGAAAATAGGTTGAAATCAAGTTGCAACGTCGGTCAACCTATTTTAAACGTTGAAACAACGTTGATAATGTAAACGTTACAACTCAACACGTTGATTCCACGTTGAAAAGAAGTTGACAGTTTCAACGTTTACATAGGTTAAGCTATCGACGTTGAATCAACGTTGATGATTAAAACGTTACATTTCAACACGTTGATTCCACGTTGAAATGAAGTTGACAGATTCAACGTTTATATAGGTTTAACGCCCGACGTTGAATCAACGTTGATGCTTAAAACATACCATTTTAACACATTGAATCCACGTTGAAATCAGGTTGCTAGTTTCAACGTTGAGAATATGTTAAGTTATCGACGTTGAAACAATGTCGACAATTTCAACGTCGCGCATACAATGACGAATACACGTTGAATTTGCTTTGTAGCTAACCCTTTTAACGCATTGCATTAGATGTAGAGAAAACTATTTTCTAATTCTTTTATATTCAGGAAGCAAAATCCCGAATGAGACTATCAGAGAAAAAAGCACCACATACATACACATTTTTTTAAAATTATGTGAACTTTAAAGAGATGATTGGCGTTTGAAAAGAAGTAAGAAGGGGGCAAAGCAAAGATGAAAAATCAGCTTAAACTATATGCAAGTTGTTTTCCATTGCGATTTTATTTCCTAGTTGTTGTTTGTTTTTAGTTGTTGAGTTCACTTTTTCCTGTATGTTGTTTGCCTTGCCCATACATGTTAAAGGTACATTTCTTGACTTATTTGATTTATGCTTAATTCGATTTCGAGCATTCTTTGATATCCTTGCTTGAAAAGTCGCGGGGTATATAGTGATAGGAGTGTCCGTCCGTGTGTCCGTCGGTCCTTCAGTTACATCTCGGGGTACCAATCTTTATCATCAACACCTCCTAAACCCCTTGAACAATTTTCATGGAACTCTTATCTTTGTGACATAATGTAGAAGTGCACCTTCTATGTATTCAAAAATTTGATCCGTATTATTTTGGCTTCCCATAGCAAAACATGGACCTGTCTGTGTGACTTAAAAGGGTACCCATTTCTTATCAGCAACTCCTCCTAAACCCCTGAATGGATTTCTTTAATAAACTTGCGCTGTGACATATTGTCAATTTGCCATGACTTCTTATAATATTAAATGTCTTCCGTTTTAGGGGCAGGGTTATTCATTAGCGAGCTGTTGCTCACAGTTTTTTTTCTTGTTTATTTTAGACTGGTCATATATTAATAGCGCAGAACAATGCGGTCTGAGTAACTGTGGATATAATATGATATTAACTAATCGATGTGTGTGTGTGTTCTATGTACGTTGTTCTTCTCTGGTTTGTTTAGACCAAATTGATGGTATTTGATATTATGAAAAAGAAATTCGTGATCTTTTTTCTTTTCCTTAAAGCTTGATAGGAATCCCTGTCAACTTGCCCTTTTTTGGGGATTTGGACAGATATAGGGGTATCTGGCACTTTAAATTCCTCTTTAAATAAAACATTCGAAAACACCATGTTGCGTTTTTGCTTTTGTTTTTATAAAAGGACTAGCTGTTCTGCCCTTTTATTTCAGTTTGACAATACCCCCCCCCCCCAATTTTTATATTTGGAACTTTGCTACTATATCCGAAAATGATCAATCAGTCCCCCCTTTTATGTTTTTTTAACTTTCTATATGCAAATAAATATTTGTATCCTGTCTGTATCCCCCCTCGTTGAATATTGAACAGATTTACTGTTTCTAGAGGTTAATATTTTCGAATCCCCCCTTTTTGTCATCGCGTAACATTCGGCTCCCCCCCTTTTAGTTTCATAGATGACTAGAGTCGATAATATCTAATTATATGCAAATACAATAAAAAAACTCCGAATCAAATACATTTCATTAATTATTATCATTTCAAATAATTATTATATATATGGAATTAAAAAAACTTACAATTTTAATGGGTTTTATTGGGAAACCACGTGACTTTCTGTTTCACATTCCAAAATCGCGCACGCGTATTCATAGAATACTCGTGCATTTCCCGCGCGTCCAGAACAAAGAAAATCAGACATCAACGCCTCAAATTTCAGTGTGGAATCAAGTAAGAAAGGTAAGATATCTTCACAATTTTACAACATTATATTTATAATTTATTTATTTGATATGTGATTGAGACGGACATGTTTTAAGATGCATACGGCGAGGCCCTACATGAATTTTTATCATAGTTTAAGTTTTGTGTGTTTTGACTGGATTATGCATACATGTTTTTGTTGTTTCGTGCCTTTATGGGGTCTTTTCTCGTCGACCTGAATAATCAATTTTGCCTCGTTGGACCTACTGTTATTATATCTGTCTGTAATTGGGCTTTAACCATGTACATTATGTGTTTGTGCCAATAAATTTGATTTTGTGACCCCCCTCCTCTCTTAAAAGTAATAATGACCATTCATGAAAGTGTTGGCCAAACCTGAGGGATGTCCAAAAAGTCAGTTTTATTTAATTCCTGGCCAAACTTGGCTACATCAGGGATGTCCAAATCAGTTTTATTTAATCCCTGGCTACATGTAAAGATCAAGTAACCAAGACAATTATTCAGATTCTACACAATGAAAAGACAACATGAAAACATACTGTAACCAAATAAACTTGAAAAGTGTTAAATGTATTCCAAAATAGACATACATGTATTATTCACCGGTATTATTGATATACAGGTCAATGATACGTACGTTGACCATATTTTCAATTCAAAGATTACAATTTACTGAAACGAAGAATGAGCAGGAATGACATATATGTAGACTTGACTACACTCCTACAAAATACCACATATCCAAGCCCCCCTTTACTGGGGAAAAATTTGGTGTGACATATAAAAGAATTATTGAAGCATGAACAAAGTGGACCCCCTCAGCCTGTCAGTGCCCCCCTGTGGAAATATCTGCATCTATCACTTACACTATAGAGTACATAATATCTTCATTGTACATGTATACATGTATATACCCTTCATATACATTACATTCACGCACCTACACATAGCTTCACTTGATGATTTTAAAGTACATGTACATGTTGATGCATATCAATTAAATACAATCATATGTATGTATGTCAGATGAGCTTCGTTCCTTTGGATTTGGAAAGGTAATCATTTGCCTTTGACCATTTCTTCAGCTGAGAAGTGAACTTGACTGCATTCTAGAAACATCACATTTATAAAATCAAATAGCAAACTGTTTTACACGTGTACATACTGTAACATGCATGTCTTAATGCAGTTACAAATTTAAGAAAAATGACAAACAATGTTACACATGATACACTTAACTTCATTCCTACAAGATATTTCATATCCCAGCCCTTCCCTCCTTTTTTTGAAAAATTTCAATTTGGTTGGATATATAAGAATAATTAAAGCAACCAATTTAGTTGACCCCCCTAGTCTGTCAGTGGGCCCCTTTTTGAAATTACTGTATCTGTCACTTTAGAGTACATATCTTCATTGTACATGTACATGTACATGTATAAATACTTTTCATAAATAAAATTTTCATCTGCACCATCAAAATTTTACACTTACATGTAGCTTCATGATGGGATTTTCTGAACATGTACATGTAAATATAAATTAAATCTATCATATGTAATTATGTCAAAGAGCTTCGTTCCTTTGGATTTGGAAAGGTAATTATTTGCCTTTGACCATTTCTTCTGCTGAGAAGTGAACTTGACTGCATTAAAAATCAACAGTTATTTTTAAACCACTTCAGTCCCCCACATCATATATCCCCTATTTTATCCACATGTACACTGTATGTAACATGTTCAACATCATGTTCAGGTAACATTGTTTTTTCTTGAATTTGATCTTGCCTTCATATGCATTTAACTGTCCTATAACCTATTGTACAATGTGTGCGCATTCCCAGCACTTGTTTGTCCATCTATCAACAATTTCTTGATGTTACAGCCAGGTAAAACACTCATGAACTAGCTGTCTTGAAAAAAATTGATTCTTAAATTTAAAACAGTTTCTGTCCATACATGTACATGTATGTAAATTTCAAGTACATTGTAAATCCATGCATTGAATTATTTTCATAAACCAGGATTTTTTGTTGACAGGGCCTTCTCTGACTTTGTAAAATCTTAGTTGTCCCCCACCGCAAGTCGCTGATAATGTGTTGGATGTGTTTTTGTGCAACTTGTTTTTTTCATAACAAATATCTTTTTATATGGTATGCAGCTTCAGTAAGGGTGTCATTTTATGGGATATGTTTTTTTAGGATAAAAAAAATCATATACATACATAT
Organism: Arcuatula senhousia; assembly: GCA_963971305.1. Lineage (NCBI taxonomy): Eukaryota > Metazoa > Mollusca > Bivalvia > Mytilida > Mytilidae > Arcuatula > Arcuatula senhousia. The sequence continues at coordinate 19,862,251 of OZ020311.1, forward strand.
ATATCATATACATGTAACAAGGTGGCTCCCGCAGGGTTAAAAACGACCTGCGACCTGAGGGCTTTTTAAGGGCGACTTCTGACCTACACTTCATAAAATCGACCTATGCCAAAAAAAAACGACCTGCGATCTCCGCCAAAATATGCCTTTTAAATGCGACCTCAGGCCCCTTTTAAAAGCGACCTTGCAACCTGAGACGGGCACCTTGCGGGAGCCCCAACAAGCCAACCTAGAATTTTTTATGATGATAATACATGTACCCGTTGAAACAGTTTGGGAGGTACAATGTATATAGGTATCACCCTGTCTGTCTGTCCGTCTGTCCTCATACCTTGTAAGCGCAAATCATGATGGACATCCTAAACTGCTCGATACATTTTTATGAAATTTTGCACAAAGGAAGTAAATCATAGGAAGATGTGCCTAATAAAGAAATTTTGTCACTGTGAGATATATATCAGGGGATACCGGTATAATTGGCTTTGAAAGAAATTATACATGTAACAGAAGGATTACAACAGCCCATTGTAAAAAAGATCTAAAGATTGACTAATACATATAAATATTTCTTGTTTGAAATAAACAATGTAAAAAATTAAATAGAAATTAATACATTTACAAGTGTTTCGGCATCATGCTGCGCTCGGCATAGCTTTTTATTTACCCATATATCATATTAGCTTTTTAAAAATGCATTTTTGTCCCCCCCCCTCCCCCCGTCTTGCAACTAAACATCTACTTCCTGTTTAACAAGCAGGCTTATATAATTAGATATTTAGATTTTTCCCACTCAGCGGGCCATGGACCTATAATCTGTTCTTCCATATATTTAAGGTACATGTACATGAATGTGTAAGGTTTTAAAAATAAAATGTAAATTTGGACATCTACATATACATATATTTTCACCAAATATTTCGTTATGTTTATAAGATCTCAATTTTTACATTTAAGGATTTCAAAGAAGGGTTCTACAAGTACAACCAAGAGACCTACTCAGAACTCTTATCAAACTGGTAATTATGGAAGAGTTCCAATTGAATATGATGGAAGAGCTAAGCGAGTTCAACAATACTTTAGAGTATGAGAATGTTCTAAACAAAATTATAGGTGAGTTTAAGTGTGTTTTTATAACACATGGTTGACTTTAATTTGATGCAACTATTTCATTTTTAAGCCACATGTTCATGGAGTTTTGTTCCAAGTTTTTCAAGTCATTGTAACGTGTGAACTAAAAACTTTTCCTTGCAGTTACTAAATCAAAAGAATCGTATGCAGTAAATGTAAAATTCTATTGAAAAATACTTAAATGTACACAGATTATTATCTCATTATCGTCTAGATTGTTATTGTATCATTTATTATATACATGTATATAATTTTTATTTCAGAAAAGTATTATAAAGAAAACTGTTGGTGGGACAAAAGAAGGTCACATAAAGAATGTGATGAACGGGTAAGTGTTACTGGTAATTTTTCTACAAATTTAACTCAAACATAAAAAGGAATTGTACATAATGGTAATAAATAAAAAAAATATACATGTAAAAAATGAATGTGGTTATGATTTCCTACATATCCATAGTCTTGTCCATGTATACAGACATTTCACAAATAACTTGAGGTTCAAAGAAATAGATTTAAGAATAAATATCTATATCCAATATATATTGTACTAGGGTGTAAAGAAAACCAGAAAAAGCTTACTTAACTGTCAGAAAGCAGACGTGCCATATTAACATTTCTGTAGCCTATAGCTCCTTACATTTGCTTTCGCTTTCAACTTTTGACTCATATATTTGTTAATATTATTAGTAAATTAGATAATGCATACATTCATAGTGAAAACCTGCATGATTTTTTTTTGGCTCATAATCATTGTCTTATGTTCATTATTTTACTATCATGGTAATCAGTTAATCATTGACCTTGTTTAATTTTATGTGTGAAAGTGTTGTACACATACAACCCTTCCGATTTAACTATGGACTTTGGTTGTAGCGAAAAGGGAAGTGTGCAAACACAACAATGAAAATTTACATCGTCATGAATAAGCCAATCGGTAACAAAAACCGCAAAACGTCATAGTAAGAAAAATCAACGTCAGCCGACTTTTCATCAATATCCAATCAGATTTAATGTTTGCACGACCCATTCATTCAATCAATGTATTTTTATGTAATCAAATGTAAGGATTTGTGGTTTTTGTTAACGTTTGGCTTTGTTCATGACGACGTAAATTTTCATTGTTGTGTTTGCACACTTCCCTTTACGCTACAATCGAAAGTCCATAGTTAAATCGGACGGGTTGTATGCACCCTTCCCTAAAGATTCTTTCAGTGTACACCCAATGGCAGATTATTGTTATTCTTTTTGACTGTTATATTCTGCTAAAATTCTTATCTGATATTGTGACACCCAATTTAGCTTGCTGTACTACTTTTACAAAATTAAAAGATTATACACAAACAATATAATTATATTTTGATTTATTTTGATTTGTAATTTAGTTACAAAAAATGTAGCTCAAGCCCATCAATGGACCTTAGTCCGTGTACCTTACAGATTTCTGATCAAGTACTGTGAAATCTTCAATTCAAAGAATTTGCTTTTAGGAAGTTCATTATTTGAAATCAATATAAATTTCTTATTTCTTTAAATTCCTGGTTTTGTCATCTCCTTGACCCCCATAAAAAATAAGACTTTATCTTTATATCAATATTAGATTGGGGTAAAAAATGTTGTATTTATTGTGTGAGCAGCAAGGCAGTGGTGTTAATGTCACTGGCTTTGGATTTAAAAAAAATCAAGTTTTTATTGTATAGTTGGTGTGACATGTTGTCATTTTTTTTTAACAGGTGTTTTAATAAGGAGTTAATATTAGCCAAGATGAACGTCAAAGGAAAAACAACAAAATTTGATTTGCAACAACTACCCTTTGCAAGACAATAAAAAGGTAAATATAAGTAATGAAACATGACCATGTGCTTTTGAATATACAAACCGAGAACGCAATCTTAAAAAATATCTTCGTCAGACAAAGGTCGTCAAAATGGAATCTTTTGTCAGACCTATTTTTTTTACTGGTCCTATCTATTACAACTTTCTAAAAAAAATACTAAAATCTACCAGACATAGTTTAAAATGCCAGACCTGCTGTAACTTTACCAGTCAGGTCTGATATGTCTGACACATTTTGGGAACTCTGTACAAATGTATAGATATACACGTATCTAACAAAAATATTAAACATTAATATTTTGTGAATTTTTGTATTCCCTTCAAAGTGTAAGGTACATGTATGCCACTGTCGTGACTTTGAATGTACATGTATATGGTAGGAATATTCTAGAGAACAGATTTCTCATAATTGTTTCTTTAATTCTTTAAAATTTTATCAGCCTTATATATATTAGAGATACATTGATTTCTTATAGAAGCATATTTAATGGGGTAACATTTTTTTCTTGCAGAAGTAATTATTCAAGTTCATCCAACAGCCACTGTTGCTATTATTGAGGATGAAATGAGTCATTTTATGAAATATGCTTGAGTGGTAGACCGAAAAAAGTAACACCGATCAACCAGAAGAATGACAGTCAGAGGAAATAGTGCAACCTCAATATTCCAATGAGAGTGAAGAACAATGTTGTTGGAGATTAAGGACTTCGTTTATAACCAGCTACAATTTTGTAATTTCTATGCCCAATTTAAAAATAGATGTACTTGTTAATAATAATAAGAAATTGTACATATATAATGTAAGCTAAGGTTAACATGAAGTTTCTTTTCTTTTTGAATTTGAGTTTGATCATTTGTCATTATTTATTGAAAATATTTTGATTTATATATTAAGAAGTACAGACAGTAAAGCCATTAATCACAAGTTAGATAGAGAAAAACATGTGGAGCACAAACATTGTATTCCCCACAGAAAGGGTCTATTGATTTTTTTGAATTATTAAATTATTGCATCACCATCCCTTTATTAGTACAGCACACTTTACAAGGCATAAAATTTACAGCTTATGGCCAAATGACTTGAGTATTAAGTGTTTATTGAGAAATGGGACCATATGCATCAGTTTATTTTCTTATATAAGAACTTTTTTTAAAGAAATGTATGCAAAGATTTAATTGTGTAACCCCGACAGCCAGAGACATTAGTATTTATGAACTCATTCTTAATTCCATGGACAGATTATACATGTACATATAATCTTTATGGACAAAACCTTTTGTACAATGTAAATGAATGTTTAAATATATGTTTGATAAACTTTTACTTGAATTGTGTCTTTATTGATATATATGTCCTGCAAATCAGAGATAGATAGGTTTTGCTTTCTTTGCAGAGGAGTTTACTCTCAATGTTTCAAGTTGTATGAGTATCTTTATTTCAGAAGGTTGAATAAACTTGCTCCTTATCATCATCTAACCTTGAGATTGTTTTTTCCAATTATGTGACTGATCATTTTCAATACATTACAATAGCAGTATAAAAGTTTTATAAGAACTTTTTATTTCTCAGGAACAAGTCTGATGATCATAAAATTTTGTGGGCTTTTTCATTTGTGCTTTACTAGTACATTTACCTCATCTTGAAACCTGGAATTGTATAGGTGGTTCAGGAGGAGTTTTGGATTTTGTTGAGACATCCATCAGTGTTAATTTTTTTGTAAATGTTTGTTGAAAACTTTTTAATAAAAGTGGGACCGTTTCCAGTATCTTCAATATGAGTGCCTCATAATTAAAATTGTTGGTTCATTGTTATATTTTTTACCAGAACGATGCATGATAGGCTCTGGATTGGTAATCTTTAAACTATGTCGGTCATGGACTTAAAACAACATTAATAGTCAACGTTGAAACAACATTAATTGTCAACGTTGAAATAACATCGATTATCAACGTTGAAACAACATCGATTATCAACGTTAAAACAACGTTAAGTGATCAACGTTGAGACAACGTCAGTTTTCAACGTTGCTGCAACTTTCACATGCAACCTAAAATCAACGTTGATTCAACGTACTGTCATGTTGAAGTTCAACGTTGATTAAACGTTGAAAAAACGTTGAAGTGCCTGCTGGGACTCGCTTGTAATGCAAGTGCACAAATTAGCGCGGAGACACTGTTATTTTGGATATATCGTGGAGACCAATCTCTTCAATTATTGTCTCAGGTTAATGATAACGACAACTATAACAAACAAAACACATTTGCAAGTGGCATTAAAAACTATGGGTAATAATGTGCCATAGAAGGTAAGATGTTCCTCAGGATAGTTACAACGCACTGGCTTAAGCTTTTACGCGCGCCAACAGACACGGGTCTATTCGGTTGCGTATAACAGTTATTGTATAAACATAATACGTAACAGCAACAATCACTTATAAGAATGATCAATATATTCAAACGTTTCCTAACAAGAATGGCTATGTGGCATAGTTAAAAGTGAAGCCGTTACTTCTTACTTTCGGATGCGGTTTGGTCACCAAACAAAGTAGCTGGCATAAAAAACGATAAAAATGTTCAGAACAAATTCCCTCCCTCAAAGACCTCTATACAAAGAAATGCATTAAAGACTTTAAAAAATGCAAACACTTAAACATCGGAGGCTCAGGGGAGACAATAGAAATGTTCGAGATAATGACCGGTATAAACATGATAAATGACATTTAGATCAGAGACCACCACAAGAGGCCACAACAAGAAAATAATGAACGGGAGTTAAAAACAAGAAGTTCAGTTTTACACAGAGATTAGTCGACACCTATAATAGCCTCCCTGAAAAGGTTTTAAATAATGAAAAAGTCCTTATGTTTGGGAAAGCCTTAGATAAGTACTGGGAAAAATCAAGTAAGGTTCTCTCTAGTGGAATTGAACGTTGATCGATTTGATTTTTAATTATTGTGTTAATTGTTGAGCTTAATTTGTCTGGGATTATTGATAGGGGGAAGGTTGGGCCAAAAAATTAGTTTTACCCCACCACATTTAATATGTGCCTGCACTAAACCAAGATTTTTTGACAAAGCTTTTGTTTGAACTGGACTTTTTGATGTTTTCTGTTACTTGTTTAAGAAGGGTGTGACAGTCTATCTTTGTGTATTTCAAGACTGGATTTGAATAAGATGCATTTAATGAGATCTTGGGCCGATTGAAGAACGACGAGCAGCGCCTGTTGGCCTCGTTGCAGGTTGCTTTTGTGCTTTTTTTTTCTAGATTACCGCTTGTTTTTGTGAAAACGGCGTCGCATACGCTTATTCCGCATCTCATTATTTTCTATATCTATTCGACTTCACAATGGACATTGTAAACATCCACACCAGAATTCATGTCGAGTCAAATATCTAAGAAGAGAAAACTCAAAATATGGGTACTGTGGAGGCAGAAGCAGCCATCGTCCATTTTTTTTTATCCTTTATGGTATCCTACGGGCATTACTGTATTCTATGTGTCTACGCATTATGTCTTCACTTTGTTGACACTAGAATCCTCGAGAAAAGGAGTCAGTCTAATTAATACCTGAAGTTACCGTAGTGTAAAACCTCGTTGAACAAACGGGTAAAAGCGTACCAACTAAAAACTGTTTTATTGGCAATCTGAGTAAGTAGTAAAATAGCGTTTGCATTTAGTGTCCAAAAGTGTACGTAGAAAAAGTAGTTCTAATCTTATAAGTAAAGTAAAATCATGATAATAACTGCTAACCCGCTGCGCTCAAATTGTTTCAATAACTGAAATGAGCATCTTTGCAATAAAGCCAGGAGCATCTGCACGAGTTCACTCTTATGAGTTCGCGTTGATTATTGCAGATGAGTTGTTGCTTTGTGTGTGTATGTGAGTGCAGTTTTATGTTGTCTGCCCGGTTCTTGTTTGTATTGAATGGTTTGGTCTCTGACCTTTCGGAATTTTGACATTCGATCGAATTGGTACCTCGCTGAAAGCTGAAAATGTTCATAGTGACTATAATTCAGTAGTCAAAATCTAACTGGGAGGTAGTCAAATATTTGGAAATGACAAGTACAGTAGTCACAATGACTAACTTATAAGTCATACTGACTAACTTTAATGTCAATGTTGACTAAATGCATGGTCATTGAGAGGACAGTCAATATATATATATATTGATTGTATATATCTAAACTTGTCACAGTTACTATTTTGAGTTTTCAGTGCTCTGCCTCTTACATTTGTATAAAAAGATTGACAGGGGTTTTTTTTCGTGCTCGTTCGTTAAATACAAACCTTTTCTTGACGTTAAGGCTGTTGAAAAAAGCACAAAGATAAAAACTAAAATAATCTCAAAACGGCGTGGCCATACGTGTATTCTTTAATGGCCCTTTCACACTATAACGTTTTAGCCAACGTGTGCTGAACGTTCAAATACTTATCTAAAACGTTGGAGCACGTTGGCAGTCGCCGTAAAAAGTTTAAAAAATATCTTTGTGAACGAACCCAAAAGACGTCAGACTAACTACCTGCAACGCACGACAAACGTATTCAAAACTGATCTATAATAGCGATTGTCCAGCGTACTTGGCGAATTCCTATAACATGTGTAACGATTGCAAAACGCAAAAAAATCGCTAGCTTCAATTTGACCCAGTAAATTCTTGTTCTTATTATTTTAGTAATATTTTACAATAGCCCAAATAGATTTATTATTTGTCTTAAAGTATTGTTGGATTAATGAATAAATATAGATACATGTATGAGTGTATAAATATTCTGAAGCCGTTTTTAACTAATAGTGATGATTGTTGCACTCAGTCTAAAAGAATAAAAAAATATAAATTTCATATTTTGATATGCACATAATATAAAGAAAGAAATGAATGTGCTTCTTAACAAAGTATCAAAATCTCAAATGAGTTTTGCCAGTATGAAGAGTTTGCCTAGCATTTGACTCATCCTAAATGATCGCCGACAGCATGACGGATGTCCCTAATAGAGCACGCGTGTGCTTAATCAATTTTTGAAATACATGTTATTTCAAATGAGTATCGGTGTTAGACTGTCGTTCACTGTATATGAGTATTTGTTTACCAATAAATGTCACCGACAACAGTTACATGACGGATGTATTGCAATTTGCAAGAATTACTTCCCTTTCAGAACATCTAAGTTATCCTTATTTTATTCAAGATTTGGGGGGGGGGGTTGTTCATTGTTTTTCTCTTTTTTTTGTAAATATATTTTTTTCAGGTTTGAATAACATCTATAGCATATTTTAAGCTTTTGAAACTGACCTTCCCCTATGTAATTCAATTTTACTTATCCGATTCGGGGGTTGATGAAATACTCGTTCGTTAGACTGTCACACGTTGGCTAAATCGTTATAGTGTGACAGGGCCTTAACTAAACGAAGGGGTGTATTTCTTGTAATAATTTAATTGACACTCTTTTCGGCGGAAAAATTTAGTTGGATACAGATAAACTCTTTAAAGCATGACCAAAGTGCCTCCACCCCTTTGCCAGGCAGTGCCCCCTTTGAAGCATGACAAAAGTGTCCCCACCCCTTTGCCAGTCAGTGCCCCCTTTGAAGCATGACCAAAGTGCCCCCACCCCTTTGCCAGTCAGTGCCCCCTTTGAAGCATGGCTAAAGTGCCCCACCCCTTTGTCAGTTAGTGCCCCCTTTGAAGCATGGCTAAAGTGCCCCCACCCCTTTGCCAGTCAGTGCCCCCTTTGAAGCATGACCAAAGTGCCCCCACTCCTTTGCCAGTCAGTGCCCCCTTTGAAGCATGACCAAAGTGCCCCTACCCCTTTGCCAGTTAGTGCCCCCTTTGAAGCATGACCAAAGTGCCCCCACCCCTTTGCCAGTCAGTGCCCCCTTTGAAGCATGGCTAAAGTGCCCCCACCCCTTTGCCAGTTAGTGCCCCCTTTGAAGCATGGCTAAAGTGCCCCATCCCTTTGCCAGTCAGTGCCCCCTTTGAAGCATGGTCAAAGTGACCAAAGTGCCCCCACCCCTTTGCCAGTCAGTGCCCCATTTGAAGCATGGCCAAAGTGCCCCCATCCTTTTGCCAGTCAGTGCCCCCTTTGAAGCACGACCAAAGTGCCAACCCCTTTGTCAGTCAGTGCCTCCTTTGAAGCATGACCAAAGTGCCCCCACCCCTTTGCCAGTCAGAGCCCCCTTTGAAGCATGGCTAATGTGCCCCAACCCCTTTTCCAGTTAGTGCCCCCTTAGAAGCATGGCTAAAGTGCCCCCACCCCTTTGCCAGTCAGTCCCCCCTTTGAAGCATGGCTAAAGTGCCCCAACCCTTTGCCAGTTAGTGACCCTTTGAAGCATGGCTAAAGTGCCCCACCCCTTTGCCAGTCAGTGCCCCCTTTGAAGCATGACCAAAGTGCCCCCACCCCTTTGCCAGTCAGTGCCCCCTTTGAGGCATGGCTAAAGTGCCCCCACCCCTTTGCCAGTTAGTGCCCCCTTTGAAGCATGGCTAAATTGCCCCCACCCCTTTGCCAGTCAGTGCCCCCTTTGAAGCATGACCAAAGTGCCCCCACCCCTTTCCCAGTTAGTGCCCCCTTTGAAGCATGGCTAAAGTGCCCCCACCCCTTTCCCAGTTAGTGCCCCCTTTGAAGCATGGCTAAAGTGCCCCCACCCCTTTGCCAGTTAGTGCCCCCTTTGAAGCATGGCTAAAGTGCCCCACCCCTTTGTCAGTCAGTGCCTCCTTTGAAGCATGACCAAAGTGCCCCCACCCCTTTGCCAGTCAGAGCCCCCTTTGAAGCATGGCTAATGTGCCCCAACCCCTTTGCCAGTCAGTGACCCCTTTGAAGCATGACAAAAGTGTCCCCACCCCTTTGCCAGTCAGTGCCCCCTTTGAAGCATGACCAAAGTGCCCCCACCCCTTTGCCAGTCAGTGCCCCCTTTGAAGCATGGCAAAAGTGCCCCCAACCCTTTTCCAGTAAGTGCCCCCTTTGAAGCATGGCTAAAGTGCCCCACCCCTTTGCCAGTCAGTGCCCCCTTTGAAGCATGGCTAAAGTGCCCCCACCCCTTTGCCAGTTAGTGCCCCTTTGAAGCATGGCTAAAGTGCCCCACCCCTTTGCCAGTCAGTGCCCCCTTTGAAGCATGACCAAAGTGCACCCACCCCTTTGCCAGTCAGTGCCCCCCTTTGAAGCATGGCTAAAGTGCCCCCACCCCTTTGCCAGTTAGTGCCCCCTTTGAAGCATGGCTAAATTGCCCCCACCCCTTTGCCAGTCAGTGCCCCCTTTGAAGCATGGCCAAAGTGCCCCACCCCTTTCCCAGTTAGTGCCCCCTTTGAAGCATGGCTAAAGTGCCCCCACCCCTTTGCCAGTTAGTGCCCCCTTTGAAGCATGGCTAAAGTGCCCCACCCCTTTGCCAGTCAGTGCCTCCTTTGAAGCATGACCAAAGTACCCCCATCCCTTTGCCAGTCAGTGCCCCCTTTGAAGCATGACCAAAGTGCACCCACCCCTTTGCCAGTCAGTGCCCCCTTTGAGGCATGGCTAAAGTGCCCCCACCCCTTTGCCAGTTAGTGCCCCCTTTGAATAAAAAGAATACATTTTTTTACATTTAAACATGTTAAAAATTCTCTTGATGTTTTAGACAAACTTCGGGCATTTGAAAATACTTTTCAATCCGTAGACAGCTATGACTTTTCCTCTTTACATACTAATCTACCTCACAATCTTATCAAAAAGAAATTTGAATATTTAATGGTGCTTTGACAAATCTAAAAGTGACTACATCTGTTCTAAATTGTCACAAGTATTAAGTAAATCGTTTTTTAGTAACGAAACCCACAAAGGTTATGTTAAATGGACCGACATAGAAGTTATTACTGCATTAAACTTTCTTTTAGATAATATTTACATCCGGTTCGGTAAACAAATATATCGCCAAGTCATTGGTATTCCAATGGGAACCAATTGTGCTCCACTCATAGCTGATCTTTTTTTTATATTGTTACGAATCACAGTTTATGGCCAAGCTACAAAAAGACCCAAACAAAAACCACCTTATCGAATCTTTTAACAATACAAATAGGTAGTTAGATGACATACTTGCTCTAAACAACCCAACATTCTCAAATTTAATAAATGATATATATCCTAAAGAATTAACCCTAAATAAAGCAAACTCGACCGACAGTAGATGTCCATTTCTAGATTTGGACTTAAGCATTATCAATGGTAGATTACACACTGAAGTATATGATAAACGGGATGACTTTTCATTCCCAATAGTTAATTTTCCGTTTTTTGATGGAGACGTACCATTAGCTCCAGCTTACGGGGTATACATTTCACAATTAGTCAGGTATGCTCGTATTTGCAGTGATGTGTCTGATTTTAATGATAAAAACCATTTTATTACAGAAAAATTGCTAAAACAAGGTTACCATTACCACAAATTAGTCAAATCTTTTACAAAATTTGCACATAAATATGGATATCTCATCGAAAAATTTGATTGTACACGTAGATTTCTGATTGCTAAAGGAATATCTCATCCTGACTTTTATAGCAATGTAGTTTATAAAGCACAAAAATTCAAAAACAACCTTATGGAAATTAAAAACTGGCTTAAAGACCTTTTGAAAAAAGGATACGAATTCAATGTTTTAGTAAAATCTTTGCATTTGGTATGTTTTGGCAGAAATATTGATAGCTTGATAGTAACTTTAAAACGTTAAATTTTCACTTTGTATCCACTGTATTATTTATAAGCACCACAGCGATCAAGTATGTCGGTTCTGTGTGGTGATACAACTCTAAATCATTCATTGTTTTGACGTGGGGTGTCGTATTTAGAACTGATGTATTTGATTCTTTTACATCAATCGATAAATGTTTCTTAGCTAGTTGTCAGTAACTTCGAGTGTTCTAAAGAGAGTTCCTCCTTCGTACAGTATCTCTCTTGTTGAATTGAACTTTTGTCGATTGAGTTTTACAGTGTGTTTTATATGTATGCTTTGTGCAAGCTTATCAATAGGGGGAAGGTTGGATCCAAAAAACTAGTTTAACCCCGCCACATTTTATATGTACCTGTCCTAAGCCAGGAAACTTTGCCAAAGCCTTTGTTTGTCCTTGTCATTCTGTGTTAACTGTTTTATGTCAAGAATTGGGTCTTTCGTTGATGATATAGGGATTGGTTTTGATACTTTTGTATTGTATTATAGTCTTGGGCCAATGCAAGACGGTAAGCAGTGACCTATGGTCATGTTGAAGACTGCTTGCTGTTTTCCGTTGTGATTTTTTGAATTGCTGTTTGTTTATGTTTGTTGTGTCGCGTACACTTATTCCACATCTCAATATCGTCTATGTTGACAGGACATATTAAAATACACATGTAAATATATATTTTTTAATTCTTCAACAAAAAGTTATCATGTATGTACATTTTATAACATAAAAAACGTATTGTACATCTAATATTAAATAAAACCACTATCAAATACGAAATTAAATGTTGAAATTTGTTTGCGTTGGTGTTGTTTTCGCTTAAGATTCGATACCCCCCCCCCCCCAAAAAAAAAAAACAAAAAAAACGAAAAAATACATCCCCAGGAATGGTTATTCTTTAAGATTAATAGATTATGAACCAATTTACGATCCATGCATTAGATTGTCTTCAAATTACAAAAAAAAAGAGAGAAAATATCACCCTTGGAAACTTTTAAAGTTTACGTTCTGTTGCAACAACCAGCTGATGTTTATGAGTTTGAAGAACTTTTTTCTAGAATATTATTCTCGATCAGTTTTTGTCCAAAACACTTGTTTTCAAAGTAAATGTTTTTGTTATCGAAGTCATTGATGGATGTCTTGGAGAGAAGTGCTAGTAAAGATTGTTCATTTTCTGGATTGGATATAATACTACTCAAAGGTGTTTCGGAAGAATTTTCTTCCATCACATTAGAATCATAAGGAACTACGTTTATATTTTCATTGTCAGGTTGTTTCTGCTTCGTAATTGATGAGTTTTCATTTGCACTCAAATTATTGTTGATCATTTCTTCCGGGTCCTGTTTAATATGGTTTAATGTTAAATCGTCGTTATTTACAAGGGTTTCTTCTCCATGCGAATCAGACAAAAGAAAATTTTTATTTAGATCATTTTCCAACGTTTGAATTTCGTCCTGTTCTAACATTTTTGTTTCTTCTTGATTACTAGAAGTAGTTCCCTTTTCATCTTGAATGAAAGTTTGTATTTCTTCCGGTTCAAGGGACACGGTTTCTTTTATTTCAGAAACACCATTATCCGAACATTCTGGGGCGGTATTGTTTTCACAGGACTTGGCACAGTTTTCGATTTCAGAATCGTTTGCATTAAGATCTAGCTCGCTGGTGCCCTCGTAAATATTTTGAGGAGCACGATCTTTAAAAACCAGTGCTTCTAAGTTTTCAACAGTGTCTTTATTTTCAGAATTATCCGGTTCTTTGTCGACTACGAGTCCTTGTAAAACGACATTATCATAATTAAGACTAGAAACAGTTATTCGAAATCTTGGCTTATTCAGAACATCGTACTCATCTTCGAAACTTGCATTGTATATTTCAGACTGTGAATTTTTCGAAGTTCTATACAGTGCTTGTTGTGCTTTACTGCGATGTATTGTTTCTTCTTTTGATTGGGCAGTATCAACTGTGTCATACGTGACATCATCAGTTGTTTCGTACATGTGTTCTTCGTCGTCATCTTCAGCGTTGTCGTCAGTGACAAATTCTTCAATGGGTTGAAAAGTTTTATGCAACCGAGGACTGCGCATGTTATCATACTCATCCTCAGCAGTTTCGGAGTATGGGTCTTCGATTACATCTTGACTTGGGTCATCGAACGTATCCACTCTTTCTAACTTTTTCATACTAGGTCTTTTGATGTTTGGGACAGGTGGTGGTACATCAGAATTAACGATAATGTCCGTATCACCACCTCCAGCTAAACTGTACAAATCCTCATCAGGCTCTGCTGTCGCGTATTCGCTATCTTCCTCCTCTACTATAACACGTCTAGCGTCATCCGAAGACTGTTTTGAATGACATCTGTCAAAATCGGATAAATTGACTGTCCCGTTTGTGTGTTCGTCTAAATGTTCCTGTTCATTGTTTTGTAAAAGTGGTTTTTCTTTCATCCAATCTTCATTGATTTGTTCGATTCGTGATTTATTGATGTTTCTAGACCTTCCTACTAGGAACTTGATATTACTAGAACCCTCAATCGAACAAGAAGTGGCTGCATCTTCAACCTCTTCGTAAAATACGGGCTGAGCTTTGTGTCTTCTTTTTCTACGCCAACGCCTATTAATTTGAATAAAATTAATAAAAATGAAACAACAATGTTCAGTATGGTGCTTTTATTACATCCCCAATGTACTTAATTAACAACGTTTTGTTTTGCAACAAGTAGGAGCTGTTTATCCTCCGTCGGAATACTGGTTTCACTTGTGTTTTGTCATTAGTTGCTACTAAAGGTTCTCTCTTCGTTTATTTTTCTATAGTTTTGATGTTTTTTATTTCTAATTGTAATTTTGGTGTGGAATTCGAGTGCTTAATATGCTTTTATTCTTTGAAACATTGTTTTTGCAATGATTTTAAAACAATGTTCAAAGAAGTTCGAAATAATTATTTTAGAGCTTAATGAGCTCCCTTACTGGCGCGTTACGTTTGAAATTCCACATGACATTCCTAAAGTCCGATCATCGCTTATAAATTTTCACTGATTATTAAATATCATATAGTAGTAAGCAAGGACCTGGCAGAAATTTTATATATACAATAAAATTCAATTTCTCCGTTGACCAGTCGAAAACATACCGTACAGCCACGCCAATGAAACACGAAGAAAATATTGCAACAACAAAAACTGACATCGCTATCACCACACCTGAAACGAAGAACAAAGAATTAAGCCATATTAACAAAAATATTCGACTGCTGCAAAAAGAAAAAGATTTAAGATTAAGATTTTTTTAAAATGTATCTCTAGTCGTCGACCTCGTAGGTACTTCAAGACCATTTGAAAAGGCTACCTTAACATGTACATTTAATCGATACAAGTTAAATTGCTTTCCATATTTACTTTTTTGTTAGTTTGGTGATAGTCATTTATACTGAGGACAAGGGAGACACCGTGAATTCGTAGATAAATATGGGTGCAGATGTTGGTTTGTCGTAGAGTTTTGTTTTGTCCTTCTTTACCGGATTTGACTTCGCTGTTGTTACCACTTTAGTTCGCGTTGTTGATTTCCGTTCGGTTGACTTTGTGTTTTGTGTTTCTTCGTGCTGTTCTTGTTCGTGTTTAACAATTTTTTCGTTGCCTTTCGGACTTTTGACACTCCAATGCCCCATTGGTGCCTCTTTGCTTTTTTCTCTTAATATGTTTAATATTTGTGGTTCATATGTATATTATAAATATACTTGCTGTGTTAGAATTTGTGTATGTTTATACCCACTGTTTGATTTTTATCATAATCAAAGTTGATTGATTTGGTGTTTTACGTCTTTGCAACGCTATATACGTTATTCATAGACAATGAACATGAAAAGGATGATAAAATGACTATGAAATGATGATGATAAATGAAATATGGGGGTGGGAAACAAAGGAACAGTAAAAGAACCACAGGAAAAGGGGAGAGGTGGTTAGGAGCAGAAAATTTAGCCTATGTCATGTACTACTTGGTGTATCACAAAGTGATCTTTTACGTGCATAAAGCGTGGCACTCTCCACACACGTTGGCCGACTATGGTCAGCGGTCGCATATATAATGGTAGTTACCTTTGTTATTCTCACTTATTATGTCTGGTAGATCTGTTTGGAGAACGATGCTATTGTTTGACTTGGTTTCATTGCCGCCTGTTATATTTCCTGAAAGCAAAATATTTATCAAATATAATTATCAAAATGCATACCAGTAATTGTTTTTGTTTGTCGACAAGGACTATTCAGAAACATCAACAAATTTCGGATCGAACAAAAAAAATAATGGATGAAAGAAAAGCCATTTTTACTGAAATTTGTTTTGGGTCGTTTTCATCTTGCATCACATTCTACCTTTGGCTAATTGCAAAAGGGCGAGCAGTGACTAAGACCTTTGGTCACACAAAGGCTGCTTGTAGAGTTCCAGTGGGCTAATATGGGAATTTATTCATATTTCATTTTTGTCTATATGTAAATAAATTGCATGTCAAATCTAGCTTGATTGTTGTTCGTGAATGTGATAAAATAAAGTGTTTGAAGCCCACGTCGGTCGAAAAAACAACATTTGATTCTATACCATTTAGGGACGGGTCATTAAACTTGAAGGGGTTCCTTGTTTTTTCATTTTGGTCAGAAATTTCATTATTAGCATTATTTTAAAAAGCAGATATTCTACTTCTAAACATTTTTAAGGGAAAGAATCCATTTGCGCCAATAAATATTTTAAGCGATATCAATTGCGCCCAACATATTTATTTTTAGGAGGCCATATGTGCCAGTTTTCAGAACTTATTTGCGCCAACTTACCTGTACAAGTATTGGTATTACCCCGAGAACTTAAATAATAAGAATAATAGTTTGAGGTTCTTGTAAATTATATATGGCTTTTCTCAACAGCAAGTCGTCTCAAAAATTACCCGTGGTTGTTAATGATAGATAGTTTTGTGGATTTGTTATATGAGAGTCATAAGAATGTTCAGTATTCGCCAGAAATACTGACACTTTTTGTTTTAAATAATTTGCAATTAAATTCTACCAATTTTATTTTATTGTTAAATAATATGCTTTTAAAACATTTTTATATCATTTGCATGTTAAACATTCTAAATAAAACTAGAATATGAAAGATAAGCTGCCGGTCCAAAGGAGGGAGAGAAGTCATAATATATTGAAATGTAATTATAACTTCATTTATGCATTTTTGTTAAACTCAATGTGATAGACGCTATTGACTCCATAAAATATTGGTGCAAATGAGCTTCCCCTTCCAAAAATATGTTGGCGCTAATGATAAATTGTCGCAATTATGTTCAATAGGATGTCAAATTGACGAATATCTCCCTTTTTTCTGCTGCCAAAATATGTATTCTTCATAAAAAATCATTTCCAAAATATTTTTTTAGGATAAAATATAGGTCTCCATTAAACAGCTTAATGCTCGCCTTACATGATTCCATATGTGAGAGAATTCTTGCCTATAGCATTAATCCAAGTTTAAGAAGGAAGCAGAGGTACCAATGGGGTATCCGAATGTCAAAAGTCCAAAAGGGCAGAGACAAAACAAGTAAACACCAACATGAACGGGACAAAAACAGACAATATGTTAAACATGGAAACGAAACACAAAAAATAACTGAATATATCAACAACGCGAACTCCAGTCGAAACTACAGTGAACACAGGTGCTCCGGAAGAGTAAGCAGTTCCTGCTTCCTATAGCACACCCGTCGCGTAAATCAAGCAAAAATAGACAGAATTGGGGACTGTTGTGTCACCTTACACAAAAGAACAATCTTATTGGAGAAATGAGCATTTTGTTTAGGGGAAGTCGAAATTTCTAGGTTCACCTTGGATCCTAGGTTAAAAATGTCATAATTTCAAATTTTATATATCCGTAGATTGAAGCCAATGCCGCTTAGAATACTTACCAGTATTCCATAAATTCTAAGCCAAAATCTCGTACTAAAATAAACATAATTACTATTTCTGGTTGTGTCAGTTCCATTTTCCGTTGTAAAAGTTGAAATTGGGGAATCTGTGATGTCGGTCCATGGCTTAGTACTGTTGTCAGCCTGTTGGTGCCATTCTGTATCGTTTGGGTTCTGTGTTTTGTTGATTTCTGTTCTTGAATTATTTACTAAAAAAAGCATTTTACAAACAAGCTCACAACTATTAGTAATATAACTATAAGTAAATAAGTATGATCTACTTCATTCATATAAAAAATTGAATGTGCACAAAATAAACCTTTTATCATTAACAATATGAAATAATATGGCAGTATTATTACTGTGAAGTCTTTCCATTATTACCCGTGAATCCATAAAGATAGAACCAGTGAAATTAAAGACAACAAAGCGAAAGACACACAACCAAATGACCAAACTACAAATCATCTTTTTCAAACACCCCCCCCCCCCCACCTTTAAAAAAACAAAAACAAACAAAAAAAAAATAAAACAAAACAAAAAAAAATCAAAACAAAACAAAAAATTAAATAATAAAACACGAATAAATAGAGTACAACAACTTACGGTTATAAGAATAATTTGTTTTCATAAAAACTACATTTGCTGTTGTCGCTTCAGTGACATTCTTGTTTAGTCCAGTGGTGGTACTGTTGGTCATAATTTGCTTACAATTCCCTAATTTTTAAACAAAAATATATCAGATATTAAAATTGTTAACTATAGTAAAAAGTACAATGCGTTAGTGTATACGTAGGGTCTTAAAATGTACGCAACAATACCAACTAAAAAATACATATCTTTACGTCCATATGAAAGGATACATTTTTGGCAGCTCAATAAAATAAGATAATTAGTACAAGTCTACAAATTTGTTGGAAATATTTGGAAATTGTTTAAAATTAACCGACCTTAATTTTTTTTTAGGAGTGACTCATTTTGACAGCACTTGATATACCAAGATAAGACATGAAATTTCAAAAACTCAATTTTGAAAGTGTTGAATTGCTGTGACTCTCAATTACTTTCCTGAAAGCCAGAAGTGACTGGTAATATTTATGGCCCGACCACGTATGTGGATCGGACATATAGTTTTACCCTTGTCCGTCCGTACGCCGTCCGTAACACTTTGGTTAAGTTCTTGGTTAAGGTCCATATCTCGAATACTAGATGTTGGGGGTCAATGATATTTCACCACCAAATGGGTCTTGGGTAGGGATACACCACCCACTAGAAATTAGGTCACTGTGACCTATATTTTATGCATGAATGACTTCGGTTTAGTTCTTGGTTAAGGTCCATAACTTGGATACTAGATGTTGGGGGTCAATGATATTTCACTACTAGATGTGTCTTGGGTAAGGTGACACCACCCACTAGAAATTAGGTCACTGTGACCTATATTTTACGCATGAATGACTTTGGTTAAGTTCTTGGTTAAGGTCCATATTTCAGATACTACATGTTATGGTCAATGGTATTTCATCACTAGATGTGTGTTGGGTAAAATGATGCCATCCAATAAAAATTAGGTCACTGTGATCTATATTTTATGCATGAACGACTTCGGTTAAGTTCTTGGTTAAGGTCCATAACTTGGATACTAGATGTTAGGGGTCAATGATATTTCACCAGTAAATGCGTCTTGGGTAAGGTGACACCATCCACTAGAAATGAGATCACTGTGACCTATATTTTACGCATGAATGACGTTGGTTAAGTTCTTGGTTAAGGTCCATATCTTGAATACTACATGTAAGGGGTCAATAATATTTCACTACTCCATGAGTCTTGGTAACATGGCACCACCCACCAGAAATAAGGTCACAGCAACCTATATTTTACACATGAACACTTTTGATCAATTTCTAGGTAAAGGTCAAAATCCCAGGTAATACACATTGAGGGTCAATGATATTTCAAGAACGGGAGGGCCGTCCTGTGGCTCATAGACACATTTTCTAGTTTTTTATTGAAATTACCGCTTCAAATTGTTAGCTCAGCCTTTCAGGTTATACTTCCTTCTAAAACACTGCCATATATTTTTTTTCCTCTTGGCATTAACAAAGAGTACAAATTAATGTGACCAAGCTGACACAAACCAATATTAACCGGAAGCACCAAGGAAGAACCTTGAATCCCAAGAAAAATGATATGCATGAGATATTCTCATTGCGAAAGATACATGTACGATGAACTTTGCGGAAATTTGCTCACGAAATAAACGTTTCATTGGAAAATTCGATATTTACACCATCACCATTACACTATCAAGTTTCTCAGAACCCCTTTGTTCAGACGATAAATGAAAGATTTTCCTTTCAAGCACCATGCAATATCAAGCACCCAAAAACACAAGGCAACATTAATTTGACCTATCGAAACAAAAGAACTACATGTAAAAGTCTTCAATACGAATTTGTGATTTTAGACAAATTTCAAAAATGTAAAATAAGGATTTATCAACCATATCTAATGTCGAACCTTAGTTATGCGAGGTTTTCTTAGTATAAACATGATAAATCATATAAATGCGGGAAATCATCAAATGTATTATCAACATATTTTCAATATATCGCATTTCTTTTTTTGTCTGTCTGTATATTACATATGACTGACATCAATTATTGAAGCAAACGGCCAATACCCAGTAAACTTGAAATAGAATATGTTGATCCTCAAATTAGGACGAGACAAAAATACAAAACTTAGGGACCGACCATTTAACTTGAAAAGGGGGGGCTTGGTTTTTATACGACAGCAAAAAATTTGCGGATGATGCTGTCGTCGTTGTCGTCGTCGTCGTCGTTGTCTGTTAACTTTTTAGTGTTTCCACAATAACTTTAGTTCCAGTTATCTGATTGATATGAAACTTGACAATGATATTCCTTACCATAAAAGGATGAATGGGATTGATTTTGGGGGTCCCCCCATTTGGCGTTTAGAAATTAGGGGCCAAAAATACTACTTATTTGTTTGTTTCCACAATAACTTTAGTTTTAGTTATCCGACTGCTATGAAATTTGACAGTGATGTTCCTTACCATACAAGGATGAATGGGATTGATTTTGGGGGTCCCTCTTTTTTTATATCGAAATTAGGGGCCCAAATGGGGCAACAAATTCAAATATTTTACTTGTTTCCACCATAACTTTGGTCCTTGTTGGCCTATTGCTGTGAAATTTGTCAAGAATGTTACAATAAAAGAATGAACCTGATGAATTTTTTTGCCCCCTATTTCCCCGTTGTGTAATAAGGGGCTTAAAGGGGCCAAAATAAAAACTCTTTTATTTGTGGTCCGATTTTGAAATTGTTCTTGTAAAATAGCAGATACAAAATTAAAAATTAAGAATTAATTTTTGCGACCCCCCCCTTTTCCCCCTATAACGTAATTAGGGGCCAAATGGGGCAAAAATCGAAACTTTTTTATTTGTGGTCCAATTTTGAATTATTTTTTTTCAAGTTTATTCTTGTCAGGTAGCGAATCCAAATTTGAGAATTAACTTTTGCAACCATCCCCTTTTCCACTTGTTTTGTAATTAGGGACCAAAAGGGACAGTAATCAAAACTTTTTAAATCTGGTTTGTTTTTGAACATTTTTTTTGCAAGTTTATTTTTGTGAAGTAGCGAATCCAAATTTGAGAATTTATTTTTGCGACCCCCACCCCTTTTTCACCTGTTACATAATAAGGGGCCAAAAGGGACCGAAATCGAAACTTTTTTAATTCTTGTCCGATTTTGACAATTTTTTTGCAAGTTTATTCTTGTCAAATAGCAGATATATTTTTGTGTCCCCCTTTTTTACTGTTATGTTATTAGGAACCAAAAGGGGCCAAAATCGTAACTTTTTTATTTCTGGTCTGATTAAAAAAAAAATTTTACAAGTTCATCCTTGCCAAGTAGCGATTCTAAATTTAAAAATAAATTTTTGCGACCCTCACCTTTTTTTTCGCTCATTACCTAAGGGGCCGTAATCATAATTAAAAAAAATTCTGGTTCGATTTTTAATTTTTTCCCCAAACATTATTCTTTTCAAGAGTAGAATACAAAATTGAAAATTTATATTTTTACCCCCCGGGTCGAAAGTCCATCAGAGAAGCATGTGTCAAAAACCTTTGTCCAGAGCAATAGACTATCCATATTGGGCCTAAAATGTACAGGGTTCAACATGTTGCGGTCGTATCATGCTGCGCTCGGCGAAGCTTTTTATTTGTTTTGGTCAGAAATATTTATTTTTCGAAGGCGTCGCGACAGAATTTTTTTTCAGCATTAACATTATTTTATATGGCAGAAATCCTTCTTCAGAATATTTTTTTTTCTTACCCTCTGATGCCAAAATATTTTTTTCATCAAAAATAATTTTCAGAATATTTTTTTAGGAAAAAAAACAAGGTCCGTCCCTTACAAACCCCCAAAACCATGCCTTTGATTTCTTGTGTGATATTGTTGGTTTTATTTTTTAAATTTTATCCATAGAAGCATTTCTGCGCACAACACAGATAGCAAAACATGAAAATAAAGAAGCAAAACAAGATTCAACGATGGAAAGAGTAAAATCTTTAAAATATTCGAATGATCTTTCGATCTAAACTAAACAAAAAGAAAGACTTCCTGGTAATATTTCAGGACCACCAGATGTCTTCCTATTTCCGTCCTTTAGTTTGTGGTGTTTTTCTTTGATTCTCACACTCTTAGATTCAAATGCGTACATGAAAATTCGTTGAATTTTTATGTCGAACATGAAATTTAAATACATTTATGCATGTGCAATGTAAGTGCGAAATTGACGGCTTTTTCCCCAGAGCAATATCGGCCAAGAACCATGTAATCTACTTTCTTGTCACTGAACACCGGTAAACCATGACTCCTTATGGGATTAACAAGCTAAATGATCCTTTGACCTACTTCAAAGACATGTAAACAGGAAAAGCTGACATATAAACAAAAATAAACTCGTGTATAGCTGCATAATATGAACACACAAGATTAGACCAATCCAGTAACTCATCTAATAAACTTTTTTTCAGATGATTTTCTGCTAAAATTATCTTTCATACAAATAAGCTAAAAATATAGAGAAAAGGAATAATTTCTCTTGGCATTTATACTTTTGAGGTTTGGTGTTGAGCATATGTATTAAAAACTTTTTAGCACATTGTGGTATATTCAAGTTTGGCCTCTCACTTTTAAGGAAATATTGGCGATAGCAGCGGGTTTGGCAATATACGTGCATATATGCATTTGCCTTTTTATACAATGATTTTGAGATTTGCCTGCAAACTTGTGTCTAAGTTTTTTCTGTGGTTCTGTTTTCTTTTTTAACAAATGATACAGTAATGGTTTTCCCCGGACGGTTTTCTGGCATTATACTTGATAAGACTAATAGACTGGTTACTTCAAATATATAGTAATAGTTTTCTTTTCTCTCTTGCTTTGATTAAACGTTTTTGACCTCAAATTTTGTATACTAATACATATACATATATATACCTGTCCATTGCAGCAAAATCAAATTCACAATCCATAAAGAAAATACCATATTCCTCATACTAATAATCCTACTCCCAAAACACAAACAAACTATGTATCCATCATCTCATGGGAAAACATGCATATCGGCCATTTTATTTGATGAGGAAGTTGACAAAACACGTAAAATTCACAAGAAGTTTTGTGGGGATCAGTTTCCGGACGCTTATGACTTGTACTTAAGTATGGATATAGTTTTACTGAGTATAGCGGATGAAGATATCATCTTAATATTGACATATCTATATTGTGAAGGGTTTTTTTTGGAAAAGGACGTGCAATGTACATATATACTTCACATGTTTTTTTTGTGCTTTTTGTTTTGGCCTCCCCCCTTTTTGGGGTGTTGCACAGCAGTAAAGCTTCCATAAGGTTCGAACTAAGGGTTCGAATCACTTAAGAATATTATTGTAATTATTTGTGTAAATCGCTACCGATGAGTCTGATTACTTCATAATAGTCGATTACATGGATTAGATTAATGTTAACCAACTTCATTTCGAAAAGTTGTTTCTTGTACCTCTCATAAATGCTATTTATATTCTTTTTCAGCTTTGAAAAATCGCCCAGTATGAGTCTGGATTAAATGGATGTTCACCAGCTTCATTTCGAAATGTTCTTTCTTGTATTTACTGATTACACATATTTACTGTAGCATACAGAGTAACATATATATATTTTTTTGTTATTTACAATTTTATACTTAAAAGACTATAATAACAAATGGATTATCATATTGGTATACAATGCTTAATCAATTTAAATAAATGTACACATTTTGTCATTAAATAAAATAAATAGATAAAAATATAAAAGTTTAAACAAATATGTAGCATATAAAATTAAAGTCGCCGGCTATAATGCCATTGCATCACAATTTGCGTACGTTATGAACTATATGTCTGTATAGCAGCAATGAGAGAGAAAACAAACAAACAAACAAAAACAAAACAAAACAGAATGACACCCGAGTTAAAAAGTCAAGCAAGACGAATACAGTAAATGCATGAAAATCAAGCAATTTATAAAAAAAAGTTCAATCACTGTCCCTTTTTAAGGCACTTCCGGTCCAAAAGTGACAATGGCAGGATTAAGTATACTGGTAGTTATTTGGTAAAAATACTCTGCATGTTAATTTGGGTTCTTATCCCGATATGATGAATGAAGGTAATATCAAAATGACCGAACTTGGAGTATCAATCTCAATGTCCAAGAGAAAAGACAAAACATGGAAGACACACTGGAAAAGTTATAGATCGCAATGGTCCCGAAATTATATGTCCCTTCATCTTGTGGCCTCATTTAGATAAAAATCAGTTTTAATTATAGCAAGTCCGTTCTAATTACGATAAGGTTTTGTGTTTTCATTTCTTCGTTTCTTCTTCCTTATAGGTCCATCTGATGTTCGACCTAAAACAAGAAATGATAATGATTCAGATCTTAAAATCCACTTAGTCATGCAAATAAGATGCACAATATTCAAGTACATGGTGTATTTTTTTCAAGTACTTTTGAATAAATAGAATTAGAAGAATTACGTATATGTACAAATACCTTTCCAAGAAAGCCTAATCGTTGGGTTTTTTTTAAATAAAACAATATTTTAAAATTGAACTTGTTTCTAATTTTTGTGACATACGAAGCTCTAATTCTTGTCATTGCTTCCTTTTTTATTGTCATCTTTGTCGCTAGTGGTTAGTTTTTACGAAAGAAAGGCCACTAGTATTAAAGTTGAAAAGAATTCGATTCTAGAAGCCTAATTCACAAAGATACAACCAGCTCATACATCATAACAAGAGCCAATGATGCAAAGTAACACCAGAAAAAACTTGAACTTGTACATTTGCTGTGTTAGTTCTGGATCAAATCGAACATACAACAAAGTTCAAGAAAGTAAATTTTGCTACGCCTGTCGCATTGTTTCGTCTTATTAAGACTCACCAGAGCCATTCTACCCAAAAGACTGAGTGAGTGAGTGAGTTGGTGTTTTACGCCCGTGCAACGCTATATAGGTTATTTACAGGCGATGATCATGAAAAACGTGATAAAATGAACATGAAATGATGATAAATGAAATACGGGGATGGGGTGGGAAACAAAGGAACGATAAATTTTGAAGAACCACAGGGAAACGGGAGAGGTGGGTAGGGGCCGAAAATTTAGCCTATGTAATGCACTACTTGGCAGTCCACAAAGGGGTATTTTACGTGAATGAAGCGTGGCACTCTCCACACACGTTGGCCCACTATGGTCAGCGGTCAAGGTTTCCGTATTACAAAAATGTATAGACCTGAAAACCCCCGCTGACGAAGGCAACCCTTTTCAGCCACCTAGGGTACACACTTGGTCGCTCTGTGGGCTGAGCACTGACCCGACGTCAGAATCACAAGACCCTTAGTCGCCTCTTACGACAAGCTAGGCTCTGCTGTGGGCCTATCGTCAACCGGGCTCCGCACGGGACCCCAAAAGACTGAAATTATAACACCACATGAACATGAAGAGTACTAAACAATGCCGGAAACAAAAATATGTCGAATTTTTATCCAAATTTTGACTTGTATCAACCTACGCCTGGAGTATGAGGCGCCTAAAATTTGAACAATTTCGAAATATCCACAAGCAATTTCATAGCTTTGACGTGTTCTTCAAAACAGAAAGGATGATCTATGATGGACAAAGAAATCTACATATGCCTTCGTTTGAGAGACATATAAATATTTAATTTAATTTTCAGGCTGATTTCTACATAATATTCATCCACTCACCGACTCCTCTGTAGACCATGGTAACAACGGCCCCCTCCCGAGCGGTAGACACCATTGGGTACACAGTAAAATGTCCCATTGAAGAATCTTCCAGCGCAATGCCGTAGTATTTCCCGTCGGCTCCAAACATCAATCTACAATCTATGAGGTCTATATACATATAAAATCGGTCTGGAATCTTTGTGAAAATGGCACCTGGAAACCTTCCTACAAGCAGCCCGTTTGAAAATACCTTTTTGGATGAAAGGTCGATTCCCCATGAGTACTTAGCCTGCCCGACAAGTGACGCCGCCTTATTCAAATGCAGTTCTGTGTGTTTGGTACCAATACCAATTGATGCGTAGGGATTTCTAAATTTTACTGGAAACACGATTTCAAACACGTGTCTTCCAGTACTGAAACCTTTGCTCCAGATGGCCCCATCAGTATCCCGGCAGCCTTTGCGAAGTCTGACGATAGTGTTAAGTGAGATGCTTTTCAATCCGGGCGATAATCTACCGAATCCATCTTTGTAAAACTTTGGATTAAATCTGACTGTAAAAATCCACTGCGGAACTCTCTGTGAATCTGAGAAAACAAAACATCACAAAAACAAGTTCATAATGTGTTATAGGATGTGAGGAGGAAAATGATTTTTTTCTATGCAAAACTGAGTTACTGAAGCAAATATGTTAAGGTTAGTGAGGACACCTGACCCCAAAAATAATGCCGAATTTAAAATGTCCAATTTTTTTATATATTAGTATTAGGTATATACTTTATCTTGTGTAAAAAAATTGGACCCCCTTTCCAGGCTTGTTTTCCCAATATATTTGCTCAAAGTTTTCCCTAATTACTATAGATTATATAGGAAAGGCAAAAAAATTAGCATAAAATCTTGTCGCACAAAAAATCCACGAATTTAAATTTTATTTTTATTTTATAAAAATCAATGAAATACAATATGTTTTGAAATAAAACAATAAAAACTGTCTACAATACAAATCTTTGTAATTTTTTGGTCATTTTTTCAAGTGGATTATCTCCCTTGTTTTATTTGAAAATTTTATTTATGAAGGAACAGTTGTTTTATTTGAATGAAACTATTTAACACAATTTTCAAGGTATTTGTGACATTTGCACTTGGTTTTTTTGTTGGCATTTTTAGCTGTTGTTGGTCACATGACAGGTGTCCTGACTCCTCACTAACCGTCAGAAGGACTTCAGTCAAAATTAAATAAACTACAT
This sequence comes from Arcuatula senhousia, assembly GCA_963971305.1. Classification (NCBI taxonomy): domain Eukaryota; kingdom Metazoa; phylum Mollusca; class Bivalvia; order Mytilida; family Mytilidae; genus Arcuatula; species Arcuatula senhousia. Next base: position 19,889,394 of record OZ020311.1, read on the forward strand.
ATTTATTGCCAAGATTGGTGTCTTAATGTTAACATATCAAAGACAAAGGTTCTGATTTTCAACAAGGCAGGCAGGCATCTCAAAGAGTCCTTTAAATTAGGAGGATCAGAAATAGAGTGTGTCTCCTCATATAGATACCTGGGTCTTCATTTTACAAGCTCAGGATCTTTCTCATTAGCCCAATCAGAATTATATAACAAAGCCCTGAAAGCCTTTTATAAATTAAAATCTGATCTTCTCTCACTTAATCCAGGTATTGATATTTCAACACATGTATTTGACCACACTATTAAACCTATTTTATTATATGGATCTGAGATATGGGGCTATTTTAACCCCTTTACTCAAAAATTTAAAGAGGGCCTCTGCCCTCTTGATAAACTCTATAATAATTTAGCATGTGATAAACTATATATAAAATTCTGTAAATCTATTCTTGGAGTGCATAAAAAAGCTACCAATTTTGGTGTTCTTTCTGAACTAGGAAGAACATCCATGCACTATGATATTATCAAAAACATGGTTAACTATTGGCATAGACTTGAAAATTTAGATTCCTCCTCAAACTTTATATTATTAAAACATGCCTTTATTAATTCCCAAAAAAATCTTTAATGAAAGGAAACCATCATGGTATGGCTCTATACAATATTTACTGCGATCCATTGATAAAATAAATGAGTTCAAATTTTCTAGCACTCAAACATTCAAAAAAAATAGCAAAAAAATTATTCATAATCATTTTATAGATTTATGGCATATTGAGAGAATCAAGATTTCTAAAGGAAAACTTGATACTTACAGTTTTCTAAAAACAAATTTTGGTTTAGAAAAATACTTACTTGTTTTAAAAAATAATGAGTCAAGAAGAAATATAACTAAATTAAGAATATCTGCTCATAAATTAAATATTGAGAAAGGTAGATATCAGGGCATCCCAAGAGAAGAAAGAAAATGTACAAGATGTAACTTAGGAGAATTAGATGATGAGAGACACCTTTTGATTTCATGTAATCATACTAAAGATTTAAGGACATGTCTTTTTGCATCTGCCAAGTCATATTGCAAGAATTTTACTTCATTGAATCTTGACAATCAATTTTTGTGGTTAATGAATAATGAAAATATTAATATACTTTCATTGATTAGTGACATAGTAAAATTCTCAAATGTTTAACATGTTTAGGTTGTGGCTGGGTCATATGGTTAAGACACGTGGTAGACATATCAATTGGAATATTTAAATTCATTAATTATCTACTGGTCTGTTAATATTATATATTTAAACCGAATATAAACAGGAAAATCCTTTTGTTCATGTCTATATGCATCGTCCCATGGTGTCTTTTCCACCTGACCCACCTTCAAGCTATTGACATATATTACCTTGTATACATACCAACATTTAACATAAACATGCTATGTAACATGTTCACTTGATTAAGACACAAAGAAGACTGGTAGCTTTGAAATTTATTTTTCCATTATTGATATTTTTCTATGCATGTATCTTGTGTGTATTACCACAACCACTGCACACAATTATCCTATTATCATTCTACTCAGTCTTAATGCATCGTCCTTGGTGCCTTTCTCATCTGAACATTTTGCATGACACTGTTAACCTGTTTTGGTCTAATATATTATGTCAGCATTTCTTATATATACTTGTATGTTTCATGTTCTATCATCAATTAATTGTAATTGTTATGTTTTGTCATCATGCCCTCTTGGGCCCTTAATTGGACTTAATAAATTTATCTATTATCTATCTAACCTTAAGGTCTGATTACGATCTATGAAGATGGTGTAAATGGGGTTTTAAGAATAAAAGAATAACGGCAAAAATTTTTTCGAATTTAGTTCTAAGAAAAACGGTCCCCAAAAATGTTGAACAGGAAATTTCAAAAATGTAAAGAAGTAAAGAATAATGAAAATCTTGGTGGTAAAATTAACAGAAGGAAACAGAATGGGATCGACCCCCCCCCCCCAATGAATACAGATTTGAGCCGGGATCCCCATTCATCATGACATGTCCTCTTTAAAGGCCATGTGAATGACATGCTATCGTTTTTTTAAAAAGTTATAGGTATTGTTGTCCAATTTACTTTGCATATCATGTTCACATATGAACATTTTTTTTCATTTTCTAAACTGTAAAAATATCCTTATGTGAGTAAAGCGTTTTTCGTATGTGTGTGTGTGTTTTGTTCTGTGGCTATTTATAAATCATCTACGATGTAATTCTCATTCAAACAACTTATTCTTGCACGTTCATTTAATAAATCTTACCTAAGATTGAAGCCCCATTGCCCATGAGAGCTGGAAGCCTTTATGTTCTCATTTTGTCTTATGAAAATGCATCATGGTCGAATGTATGTCTGAAAAATAAAAACACACTTATATTATTTCTTTATTTTATCATAAAGTCTAAAAAGAAGAATCCAACGCTATATATGTAACGTAACAAAAAGACAAAACCAGGCAACATGTCTAAAAATTAGCCCCCCCCCCAAAAAAAAAAATAAAATAAACAAAGTATCAACAACAAGGAGAACTAACATAACAAGAGATGTCTCTTGTGCACTGAAATGACAGAACGTTCCTGCTTATTTAAAACATGACAATGTAATTGAAAAGCTATATTGTATAGCATTGAGGCTTGTTTATGGTATATTAGGATATGGGATATTCACATGTTTTATTTTCGGGATACGGGATATTTGAGGAAAAACTTACTGGGATATGGGATATTTTGGATCCATTTAATTTTTTAGGTTATGGGATATTCGAAAAACACTTTTTCGGATACAGGATATTTGATGAAATATTTACGGGGATATGGGATACTGCATGGTACCCCCTAAACAAGCCCTAGCATTGGTTTACCTTGAAGTTGAATGTTTTTGTAAGTTGTGTCAGAAACTAATTCAAAGACAGGCCAATTTACAAGAGACACGTTTATGATTTAGGAATGTGGAATGCTCAATTGGTGGTGCTTTGCTTCTTACAAGATCAAGTGGCATGAGCCAATGAGAATCAATAGTTATACCGGAGCTTAGATTTCTTGCAATTCATGATAAAAACACAAGGCTACTTAAAATACGTCAGGTGTTTGAACCTTAGTGTCAGACTTCAATTCTATTTGAAACTCGATGGAGGAGCTTCTTCCAAACAGAAGCTTAGAAAAGTTATCAATATAGTACAAACCTTTTATTTAAAAAACAAACATGTTCGAAATCTGTTTTTTTTTATGTAAATCAAACGTTATACATACCATTACGAGTAGATGTCCTATATGTTCCCAGGTGTTTTTATAGGAATATCAATATAAGATATTGAATCGAATTTGCAGTGAAAGAACCTCCTTTGATCGCATGATCTCTTTTATTCAAACAAGTAAAATATTAAACCTATTTCAAAACCCATTCAAAACCCTTTATCGTTAGGTAGATACGTATGAATTGATCTGTTAAACTACCTGTCAGTATTTTAAATGTCATTATTTGACTAAGTGTTATACATATCTTCATTGAGTTAGACTTGGCCTAAATATTCCAGCATTTTAATTCGTACTAATTAAATACTTTATGAATATTTGTTTTTGAACATAACTTGTGTGTCAGGTTGTGACTGTAAACTTTGTTGTATTTTTGGGGTTGTGACGGTAAAAGTGGTTTTGTCGTGTTGTGACACTACAGGTGGTTCTATTGTGCTGTTTTGATGTGATGGTATACGTAAGTGGTTTCTTTCTGCTGTTTGGTTTAATTGACAGTTCAAGTGGTAGTACAAGTGTTTTTGTTTTGACAGTGCAAGTGGTTTCGTCCGCTGTTTGGTAGTCATCATACAATTAAGTGGCCTTGTTGTGTTGTTTGGTTGTGACAGTACAAATGGTTTCATTGTGTTGTTTGGTTGTGACAGTACAAATGATTTCATTTTGTTGTTTATGTTACGTTGTAGCAGTACAAATGGTTTCATTGTGTTGTTTGGTTGTGACAGTACAAATGGTTTCATTGTGTTGTTTGGATGTAACAGTACAAATGGTTTCATTGTGTTGTTTGGATGTAACAGTACAAATGGTTTCATTGTGTTGTTTGGTTGTGACAGTACAAATGGTTTCATTGTGTTGTTTGGTTGTGACAGTACAAATGATTTCATTTTGTTGTTTATGTTACGTTGTAGCAGTACAAATGGTTTCATTGTGTTGTTTGGTTGTGACAGTACAAAATGGTTTCATTGTGTTGTTTGGTTGTAACAGTACAAATGGTTTCATTGTGATGTTTGGTTGTAAGAGTACAAATGGTTTCATTGTGTTGTTTCGTTGTAAGAGTACAAATGGTTTCTTTGTGTTGTTTGGTTGAAACAGTACAAGTGGTCTCGTTGTGCTGTTTTGTTGTGACAGTATAAGTGTTGTGATGTTTGATTTGGCGGTACAATAGATTTTGTTTTGATGGTACAAAGGTCTTGTGACGGTACATTTGATGTCATTAGGATGGTACAAATGGTGTCATTGTGATATGAAGATTTTTACCCAGGGTCCTTGGGTTGTTTCGTTGTGACTGTTTTAAGCACGTTTAAGTCACTGCTACCGGTAACGCTTTAGTTAGAATCCCCAGTTTCTTCGCGTAGGTTATATTGTTCGACCCTGTTCATTACTCCATTTTCTGATGGAAATCATAACTCGTTTACTCTTTTGGCCCTTTTGTTTCCTAACTCTTCGTTTTACTTCATCATCCTTTCATGTTCATTTTATCATCCCTTCCATCTTCATTTATCGATCATGACAGTTCTTTCGTGTTCATTCCATTTACCCTATCATGTTGGTCTCCAAAATAGAACCAAATTTACGATGCATGGCCAATGGGGGTAAAATAATGATTAGCCAGCTAACCGACTAGTATTTAACAATTTTTCTATGCGCTTAATATGAGTTCTGATTACACAGACAAGGAATATATATTAGTCTATATTTAGTAGCGTAATAAAATGCTAATCAATCCCAAATTAGGAGGTTGGTTCAAAACGATTTATAATATGCGGACCTTTTTAAAAAATAAAAAATGCTCCCGAAAAGACCGAAGTGTATTCATAGATCTGTTAGAAATACAGGAACAGAGAGGTACACTCGAATATCAAGAGTCCGAAAGGTCAAGAAACGAACGCAAACATCACTAAGAACATAAACAACACAAACACAGCTGAATATCATTCAACAACGCAACACTGAAACTTAGGTCGTGACGAGAATGAACGCAGGTGCTCCGGAAGTATAAGCAGTTCCTGCTTGTCGCAACACATTCGTCACGTACGTTGCTAATTGTCTATTTAGCGTTTTAAATCATGTAAAGGGGCACAAAACAAAATCCTATTACAAACCAACATTTGTACTCATCTCAGAGATAGAACCCCCATATCTGCCTATGAGCACATGATGTCGTCCATAAAAATTCTTGAGTGAAGACAACAAAAGAGGAGCATCATAACCCTGTGTTAGCCAATAAATTCAACAAACATTGTTGCCCATGACAAACTACAATGAACTAATAGTTTTTAATAAATAATATTAATCTAGTATTTATTAAACTAACACACAAATGATCATATTGACGTTCATGAATGAATATTATGTAACTGGCAAAATAAAATAACAGTCCTTCTTTGTTGCCATTATTTCTTAATTTTGATGCATAAAAATAAATCATAATAAGACTGAAGTTTTGTTTCACGACTTGGGAATCTTTCATACTTCATATTGATGACTTGATGGATTTCCATGCTCTGTAATGTCCATCGGGGTGCATTACTCCAGCTGAGGATAAAACGATACCTAAAATAGAGACGACTGAAGATGGATGGGTATAAAGCGGAAAAAGAGAGATGAATAAATGTTTTAAAATATCATTTCTAAAACAGACATTATTGGAAAAATCAAAAGCTTATAGGGTGATAAGATTTTTCGTATCAACCGATTCATAGAAGTAAATTGATAAGCCTTTATGAATATTTTTTTACTTTTGATGTCTCTTAGATTTTTCGTATCAACCGATTCATAGAAGTAAATTGATATGCCTTTATGAATATTTTTTTACTTTTGATGTCTCTTAGATTGTCTTATAAGGTCTTTTTGTTGTCTTTTTTCGCTCACACGCAATTGACCATTGTATGATATTGAATAAACCCTAGATTCTATATATTTCTTTTACCTTTTCCTTTATATACCATTGTAATGACTGCATTTTCTTCAGTAGCCGATACCATTGGATAAACTGTGTACCGTCTCATGTCCTCATCGTGTATTGCTAGTCCGTGATATCCCTGTTGGCTTCCAAACATTACCCTTCCGAGATCCATATCTAGATACATGTAAAATGCGTCCGGAAGTTCGGAAATGTTTTTCGGATATTTCCGGGTAGCGATAGGCCGACCGTTTAGGTATACTCTTTTTGTAGAGAGATCGATTCCCCATGAGACGGCGGCTTTTCCTACCAGTGTTGTTGGTCGGCCATTGTCGAGCTCCGAGTGCAAAGTTCCGACTCCAATAGACGATCGCTTTCCTCTCAGTTTCTTCGGAAATACGATTTCAAATGCGTGTTTTCCGGAATTAAATCCTTCCATCCATTTAGCACCATCAGTTTGCTGTGTTCCTGTAAAAATATTAATAAATATAAAAAAATACTTCTTCTACGGCATGTACTAGTAACACGTATTTAATAGAATTAGTAAAAGCAAAACGAAGACCTGCAAACAATTACAAGATTCAGGGGCGGATCAAGAAATTTTTGAAAGGGGGGTTCCACATACTGGGTTCTGTGGGCCAAAGGGGAGGTTCCAGACCAATTATGCTGAAAATCTACACAAAAATTTAAAAATTTTGGAGGAAAGGGGGGGGGTTCGATCCCCGGACCCCCCCCTTGGATCCGTCACTGAGATTAAGTACAACAAAATGCTTCGCGGACATGTGCAATTTTACAATGAACCCGATGCAAATTTTTTCTACTAGAGACTCATCACGGAGGTCCTAGCTAAAATTGTATGGAAGGACATACTACTTAGATTGAACAAATATAAAAAAAAACGTGAAATAACAAGGTATGTATGGCGAACATTGATGTGAAAGTACGTAATTCTTATCTTACATTCACTTTTAATATTATACCTTGTCTTGTCCTAATGATTGTATTGGCTGTTACAGATCTAAATCCCAGAGATTTTGATCCAAACCCATCTCTGTTTTTCTGTACATGTGGCCTAAGTGTGTGAATCCAAGACGGAGCTCTCAACTCTCTTTCTGAAATATACCATCAAAATGATTTAATGCAATAAGGGAATGGAATGGCGCGGACTTACGTGCACAATAACAGTAGATAATTTTCGCTGTTATTTGTTTCGAAAATAAACATTCGCGTTCCGTACCTTAAGTCAATTCAAACAAGAACTTGAGTGTAACCTTTTTCTGCTTTAGTGAGTCATTTCATGTTTATTTTATCACCCCTTTTATGTTCATCACCCTGATACAGTCGAATTCTTGATGCTTTGGGAGTAAAGCAATAATCACGAATAATTAACCAACTAGCTGACTAAATAACTGCTTGAGCGAGATCATATTTTCGGCCTATACATATCAGTTATATTTTTTAATAACTGCTTATAACAGTCTTAGCTACAATGAGCGGCTTATGACTACATGATAAGTGGCTGAAAACTGAATTTTACCGAAAGTCAAGTTTCTACACTTTTTGCTGGCATAGAACAATCGCTCACAGCTCTGGTTTAAGGGATATGACATTGATAATTGTACGTGACACAACATTCAACGACGTGGTATTTCAAAGTATATGTATGGGGAAAATATGCATGTTCTGCAGTGGCAGTTAGAATTTATTATTTCTTTTTTAGTTCGATATTTGAAAATTCTACATTTACACTTTTGTTTATTTGCATACCTGTACTACTGCCATTTCCCATTAGATTGGACCATTTCCGGTGATTTTATTTATCCTGAAACGAATATAAAAGATAGTACTTTTCGTAAAATTCCTTAAGTTTTTTCCCTTATAGATGAATAGCAGAATTTTTTTAAACTTGTTTTTTATATTGTGTCAAGCTTACAATTAAAAATGTTTTGATGCTTTTTTTTTTACCTCAGTAGCTGGCTCATGCCATGCAAATGTAATCTATAGGGTCTTGGAAATCTTTTGAATTATTAAAATCAAATTGTTGCTTTTGATATGAAAATAATTTTATTTTTATACTTGGAATAAATTAATATAAATTCTATAGACCTAAAATTATCGGTTACTATGTTTTAATTGTAAAATTACTTACATTCATTGTTCTTCTTCGAACCAAATGTGTAAGTAATTTAAATTAATTGTTTTGAAAGCAATTTACACTTAAACTCATTCAAACGTGTACGTTTCTTAAAGAAATATTTTTACCATGCTATAATTTTTTGTTGCTTTATAAAAATTGTTTGGGGTAAGATAAAAACAGGAAAAATCAAAGCTCTCCACATCAGTTTAAGCTCACCTTGCCAAAGGTGAGCTTATTCCACCACTATGCGTCCGTCGACGTCCGTAACAATTTCAAAAATCTTCTGAAACACTGAACCATTAGGACTGAAACTGTGCAAATTGTAAAAAGATTCGATAAACAACGGCATTCTATAACAATTGTTCCCCAGGGGACAATGTCATTTTTAATGTGAAAAAAGCGCTTGTAATATACATTGTGAAAAAAATTAAGTAAAATAATTGCAGATGTATAGAATTTTGGAAATGAAACCAAATTACAAATTAAACAACAAGGTCGCTGTTACTTGAAAGAACATATGGATAAATCACTTTAGATGGCTTATTACTCAGCCTCTATAACCACTAGAAAGAATTCGAAGGATCTTAGCCTCTTCAGAATCAAAGGCTATAAAAAGGTAATGAAAACTATTGCAGATAAAGAAAAGCTGTTGCTTGCTTAAAGCTCATTAAGCTGTATAAAGACTTCATTGGGTGGAAGATGTAAGATGACCCCTTATAGGGGTTATGGCCCCTCTAAGGTAAAAAATGGTGTTCTTTTATGTTTTGCCCTATAGAATGAAAACTGTAGATAGAAAAAGGTACTTCTTGCTTAAAACGTCAAATCATTTAGCTCTACAAAAGTCTCCTTTAGGAAGTTGCCAGATAACCCCTTATAGTGTTAAGGCCCTTTTTCTCCATAGAATGAAAACTATTGCAGAAAGAAAAAATTAAGTTGTTGCTTGCTTTAACCTTCAGCTCATAAGCTTTACAAAAGTCCCCACTGAGTTGAGATTATCAGATGACCTCTTTTAGAAGAGACCCTTATGGCTTAAGGACCAGGAGAGCGATTCAGACACAGGCCATGCAGTATTTATATTTTGAACTAATAAAATGCTTCATCCATATGAATTTGGTCCCTTATATATATATATCAATATTTTACAAATGTATCTGAGCATTTAAAGCCTGATTCGGAAAGTTTGCGATAGACCGACTGAGATTTATGTTTTGTCTCATGTATCTAGAAACTGTCTGATTCCGAATCCGACATTCATTTTTTGGTAATTGTTGATGTTATTATTTTCAAAACCAACTCAAAAGAAATTTTCAAGGGTTCAATGTACACACTGTGTACGAGGGCTGTCCGTAAAGTTCGTGGACAAGCAAAGATTTGAACCAATACTACGTACTAGAGATTAGTTCTATACATAATAATAATGTTGAACATTTTCCTTTATTTCTGGTATATTGTTTTGCAAATGTTCGACATAAATAGTGCTACATTTTTTTTAATTATTTGACTCGCTGTATGGTGGGTCGGAGCAATGTGAGAATTTTTTCGGAAATAGGAAGAGTGCTTAAAACAAGATCTCGCTATGCAAACACAATATATAGCGATGCAATAAAACCTTTAAAACAGTGTTGCCAATAGTTAGGATGATGCGCATACCAAATTTGAAGGGTCTTTAATTTTAATTTATTGAGAAATTGGTATTTTGAGAATTAACATTAGTTTCACTGACGTAGAAAAAGTAACGTTTTACGAAGAGGTGGCGCAATGGACTGTTATAAAATTGTATATTTGGGTCTAAAACATATCAACAGATATACACAGATTCTTTAAATTGTGAAAAAAAAGCTAGCTAAGATACTTCTGATGCCACGTGCATTTCAGATGGAGATAGAAAATAACCTATTGGAATGTTTTGTGGTTTTAAGATATAGCCATTTTTCCTGTATAATACTGTCCCCACTTATAGCCTTTGCTTGGAGTTGTATTGTTGATGTCAACTTGAATTTCCATGCAATTTGTGAATCAAATGTTTCCTGATATGAAACAAAACATGCACAAATATGAAATAAGATACATCTGACAAATTATAATCTTCAAAACTAATAAAAGTTTTAAAAATATTGCATTCAATAAGACCATATGGAAAAGAAATTGTTTAATTTGACGTCGAAAAATGTGAATGTGTTGCTCCGTGTTATGAATACGATTTATTTTCTAAATGATGAAAAATCAACTTGTAGTGGTTTATTTATTCTAAAATTTGGTACACCAATTTATAAGACTACTCATTCTATTATAACAAAATTATAAGTAAATCCAATAATCATTATTTATTTTATATCAACTGTCCACGAACTTTACGGACAGCCCTAGTAAGACAAAAGGCCAGTGCCGAAAATGTGCGCGTAAATAGGCAAAGATTTTCAAGCGGAATGACAGTGAAAAACTAAAAAATACTAACTTTTATTAGTCATAAACATATGTATAGTCCGTTTGAGTTTTATAAATCAACGAAAAATGGCTTGTAAATTTACGTCTTGCAACATATTTTAACTATTTGAGTATGTCATGACTTTTTAATGGCATACGAACTCAGGCAAAAAATTTCAAAATTTTTTCATGATTAATAAAAATGTTTTACATAGACCTTAATGGTAAAAATGGACCAAAACTTCATAGAAATCCATGGGAGTACAACCTAGTGACCAGGAACAGCATTTGCTCCGTATACCTTTAAAAATCCTTTGTGGAGCTAATTGGTCATCTGATCTCCTATTGTTAGTCCTTTCAAATATGTTCAGGTGGGCCCAACACCAGGCTGTTCCGTCAGATAAACACACCATTTTAGGTTTTATTAAAATTGGTGAAATATTAAGCATTAGACCATATGGAAAACTTTTTTGTTTTAGAAGATAACATCTTGGTTTTTGTTATCAGAGTTCGTATACTAATAAAAAGTTTATTTGTGTTTAAAAAATAAATTTTATTTGAGAGACAAAAAAAAATTAAAGAATTTTCGTTGATTTATAGAGCTCAAATGAACTATACATGTAGTTTGTGACCAAGACATACAGATACAAAAAGGAAAGCAAATATAAGAATGACTACAAGAACATGATATAATATGCTATATATTGTATAAGTTATAAAGGCAAATAACATATTAAATGATTTATGAAACTTCCGTCCTCAGTTCTAATGACTGTTTTAAAAAGAATATGTTTAGAAGTTTTAGGGTTAAGCAAATAGGCCAGTTTTTCTTCTTGTCATATTGAAAAAATCTCTATTATCATCTTTAATAGAGATGATAATGCTACAATGCAATCCCATTACTAGTAACGGAGCAACGCCGAAAGCGAAATCACACCGGGCGCTATATTCAATTCATTAGACGTCCAAAAGTTGTAAAGATTTTCTCTCAACTTACTATTAATTGTACAATTTAAAATAAAATGATACTCATCTTCAATACACCTACAAGATTTGCAAAGTCTATCTTGACGAGGAATTTTATAATAACGGCCTTTTTTATTTCAAGGCTGTGGTTGCATGCACCCCTTCTGTCAAAGTCCAATGTATTAGAGAGGTGTTTACCTCTATCCATTTTATTTTGAATCATGGCACATTTCAAGTACTTTACAAAAAATATTTTCTATGTTAATATAGCTGTTAATATAGAGTGCTGTTGCAAAATTGCTGTGTATCAAGACAATCCCGTCAAGAATGAGGGATTTACCATTTATCTGGAAGGGGGCTTGCATGGTTATTTGATTTTTTTTTATATAAAAGAATATAAAAGCGTTGATATTTTTTTTCAAAAGCGTATACATAGTCATTATGAAAAAAAATATTTAACAATGTAAGCGGCATGTCAACTAAAATATTTTTCAAAGATAAAAATCATATTTTAAAGAAAAAAAGACTCCCTTATAATGTCAATGGTCACCGTCCCTAAGAATGAAAAACGAGTTTCTCTTGGGGTATCATGCATAATTATCTTTGTTTTACATGTGGCTCCCGCAAGGTTAAAAACGACCTGCCGCGACCTCAGGGCTTTTTAAGGGCGACTTCCGACCTACACTTCATAAAACCGACCTATGCCAAAAAAACGACCTGCGACCTCCGCCAAAATATGCCTTTTAAAAGCGACCTTGCGACCTCATGCCCCTTTTAAAAGCGACCTTGCGACCTGAGGGGGACACCCTGCGGGAGCCCCAAGGTTACATGTCACATTGTTTTTTTCTTAAATATTGGTCCATATTGGTTTGTTTTAAAATATCGTTTTAATTTGATTTGATGGTTTTCTTTAATCTTTTTTTTTTTTAATCATATGTTTCCTTTTTTGTTTTGATAGAAATTTTTTAGTATAATGATTTTTGCGAAAAAGGGGGGACTTGTGTTTCGATGATAAAACTAGAGGTACATCGAATATATGTTTTTCTACTCGGATCTCTTGAGGGTTTCCTTCATTTCTAATATTGATTTTCGGTCGATATTCAACATGGAAGACAGCGAAAGATCCTCCCCGTCGTCACCTGAACTTTTATCTTATTCTGCTGACGAAGAACCTCTAGAGCTTGCAAGAAAGGCTGGGAAGGTTATTTTGCAAATGAACTTTAAATTGATGACCTCAAATGCGGCGTTGAATTGTCTTTGTGCAAAAAATTCTAATTTTAATTTCACCCTCTCTGAACAGCTGAAAATTAATCAACATCACAACAAAATTATTGCAGACTACAAGGTCTTATTATGAACCATTTTACCGTGTATCTAATATGTGGCAGGTTAAACCTGTGATGCACCCGAAGTTACAATTATTTTTTTTTTAATTCGAAAATACATGTATATAAAACTTAAAAAGTTAAAACAAACTACAAGTAGATTTTCTTTTGGGTTAAACATGCCTTTAATGATGTCTAAAATTTTTTGAAGAAAATGGTGTTAAAAAGACGTCGAAAGTTCAGGAAAACAACTTTGCTAAACCAGACATTGAAGGAAAATTCAGCTCATAATCATGATAATACAACTAAAATATTGACATTTCTACCATTAACCACAGGCACCTGTTTCAGAAAAAAAAATATACCCCTATACTAGTATAGGGGTATATTTTTTTTTCTGAAACAGGTGCCTGTGCCATTAACGCTCCCTTTGGGAGCATATGAAACAATAAATAATTATTTGGTAATACTGACTTTATGCACATTTCAAGGAGGAATCGTTCATCAGTAACATTGTAGTAATTGTAATATGCATTTCCTTAAAAGCTCACGTAGACAGTGGCGGATCCAGAAATTCTGAAAAGAGGGGGCCCACTGACTGGCCTAAGAGGGGGCCCGCTTTGGTCACGCTTCACTGATTTCCTATATATTCAACCAAATTTTTCGGCCAAAAGGGGGGGGCCCCCCTGGATCCGCCTATGCGTAGATAATTCCATTGAAAATTTCGAATAAAGCCTGGGACAAGATAATTTGGGACGATGTATTACTATTTCCCGCAATTTTTCAGCACGCATTAATTTTCTGAATAATATACAAAACTGAATGTTTCTAGAATAGATTTGAATTGCAAAACATTTACATGCAGTTGATTTTTTGGATTTTCAAACAGCTATACAAATTATAGCTTTTTTTGCTTATGCCATTTTCACTTACTATGTTAGAATTGTTGTCCTGTAATACAATAAAGACAAATGAAAAAATTAAATGTTTTCATGATGTCAAAAAAAAGATGCATTGTAAAATCATATTTTCAACTTGAAATCAGAAAACAAAACAGCTGCTTACAAAGTGCCATTCCCCTATTTTTTTCTAGAATTTTGGAATATTTTTTTCCAAGATATAGAAATTATGATATCATATTATAAAATAGAAAATAATGAGATGTGGAATTAGTATACACGACACAGCTCACATAACAAGCAGTAATTTAGAAAAACCACAATGGACAACTGCCAGCCCAGCAGCCTTTAACAAGGTCAGTAGGTGCTGCTTGCCGTTCTGCAAAAAAAGGCCCATGGTCTAAATAAAATGCATTTAATTCAAATCCAGTCCTGAAACATGTTACACTGCAAATGTGATTATTTTTTCCAAAATAAGGTAGTGGAATGATAAATAGACATTATTTTATTAAAAACAGTAAGTTTTGTATAGCACCTCTACCATGTCTACCATGTTTACGGAAAATCAGTTTTTCCTCCTCTTATATCATGCATTTTTGTATAAATCTTAAGGTAGGCCTCAAATTAAGTTCTTCACTTGGCTGAAAACAAGAATTAGTCTGGTATTGGAATAAACATGTTATTACATGTATCATTCATGATATTGAATTTTATTGTATGATTTCAGAAAAACTTGCTGCAATGGATGGAAATAACAGTCTCAGAACCAGAAAAAAGAACCGTAACTTCTATGAAAGTTCAAGACACATTTTACGTTTATCTTATCGAGACAAGGTAAACAAAAAGTAACAAAACACAACAACAATGACCTGCTAAGGATGTTTTTCTATGTTTGTGTTGATGTATTTATTTTGATGCAGATAAATGCTGTTCAATGTTACATGCAACAATGAATTTATTTTCCTTTGAAAAGCAAAGAAGTACAAAAATGAATGTCAAAAGTCTGAAAAGGCAACAATAAAATCAGTCAACACAAATGAAAACAATAAAAAGATTGAAAGAAACGGACTACAAAACTACCAAACTGCAACTAGCAAGCAAACTCAAGTATTAAGGAGAACAATCTAAGGTGATCCCTCCTTTGGACATTGGATATACAATAGAGTCTTAAAAACATGGTAATTTCAGTTGGGCTACATTTGTTATGTTTTATACATGATATTTAAGTAGTACTCTTTGTATTTAAAATGAATAGATTTGTAGGATCTGATTACCTACAATAATAATCATGATATCCTATTTGTTTTACAGAATAACAGATAATAGTTTTACATGTAAAGGTGATGGCACTACATCATTATGGAGGAGATACAACGAGTTTGAGTTGTTACGGAATTATCTGGAGTGTACTTACCCAGCTTTAGTCATCCCACCACTGCCAGAGAAGAAAGTAGGACAATTATTACTAGTTAATTTTTATAGTCCCACCATATAAAATCCGCTTGCTCTATATGTACAATATACATATGTCACACTTTAGGGATATGTGCAGTACAGCAGTGCAGTCATCCCTTGTATTCTTGATTATTGGCCAAATTTCTAAAAACGAAAAATATGAATTATAAAATGTCCAGCAGTGTGTGGCAGGCAAAAAACAGATTTCTCAGCAACTACTAATCACGCCATCTTGAAAATGGTATTCTTCATCAGCATTGGGTCCTATATTATGGGATTCAAATTCATTGTCTGTTGCTCATCTACCACTTGTTAAAAAGAAATCCAGTCATTTTTATCTTGAAGAATATTTTTTAATGGACCTTATATGTGAATATCCGAAAAAGGTCAATGCTTCTTTTTAAAAGCTATATTTTTGCTATCTATGCACAGTTTTTAGGAAAACATATTTTAGAATTAATTTTATGAAATAAAATTTTCATAACAATTTTTTTATAGCCATCCTATCTTTGGCAAGGAGCTCCCACCGATAAGTTTGATCCAGAGTTTGTAGAAAGGAGAAGAGCAGCTCTTGAGGTTTGACTTATTAATTATTCTAATGATTAAAGAACAATTAGCAAGACATCAGGGAAAAAATAATGTAACATCATAATTATAACCCAAATTCGGCAGTTATTCACATTTTTTCTATGTCAAAATTTTTATACTTGCAATATAAAAACAAAACTTTACCTAGGAAATCTTGAATATTCTGTTATTAATTCTAGCATAAATTTTCGGACAGTTAGATTGTTGGTTCTTTGTAAAATGATGACAAACATACCATACTTCAATGCATTTTCATCTCAGTGGTGTTACCCAATTTCGGCATTTTTACAATTATTTATTGATAATCCCCGTACTTACCAGGAAATCAGATGTAATTTATTCAATTCCAAACATTTCAAACAAAATCATAAAATCAGATTCATTTTTATTTTTGATTTTGTATCTAATTCACTGTTAGAAAGTGTAGGCTCCGTCGCAAGCTATGTCAATATTTAGGATGTATAAAATGACGTCACACAACATGCACAAGGAAGTATTTTATTTATTTTGGGTCTAAAAATATAAATTATTTTTAAGACTGCCAGTTATTCCATTCTTAATAGATTCAGTACTTTCTTATAAAAGACAAAATATTACAAAGTTTACTTGTTTGAAATTTTCCCTGATGTTTTTATCTAAATTGTCGAATTGGGGTAGCATGCCGAAATTGGGTTACTTGACATTAGAAATCTAAAACAATAATGCACAGTTGTGCCTGCTCATCTGAAGGAGTTCATGATAAACAAAGTTTGTCCAGAATGCAAGGAAAGTTAATCATGTTAATTTAGAATTTGTAAGCAATTTTGATGGGCATCTCTTGGGTCTTCACAATGAAGTGAAAAAAAAATACACTGTAAACTTGTTTAGTTAATGTGTATGCTTGTAATTCAAACTTTTAAATTCAAATTGTTGGATCGAAACTAAAACTTTTTTATAAAACTGTTTTCACGTGAACTCTTCAGTATTCCATCTCCAGTTTTGTGGTAAACATTAAATTTCACTGCAAAAATTATCAATGATATATTTGTCACCTGAAAATATACAAATTATGTACATTGTTTGCTCATTGTGCTCTTTCATCAAATAAAATGATTCTAGCTAAATATTTTTTAATGAACATACTTACTTTTTTGTCCAGGAAAAAGTTTTTGTTACTGTTCTATCAGCAACCAGTAATCACAACCTCTTGATATTTGGAATGCATGGGGTTTAATATCATTGGATTCAATTCCAGGTCTGTAACACACATACTTCCTGTTAATGTTATCATTTTAACCCATTCAGAAATGTAGTGGAAAAAATAGGTGTCTGAAATGCTTGTACTTACAAACCAGGGTTTTCTTTTAGATTTTCCTTCTGAGACTTGCAGCACATCCAGTATTGAGCCAGGACAGAATCTTTATATCATTTCTACAACAAGTAAGTGTTATCTCCCTTTGATAGCTGTTATAAGATCCCTGTTTGTCTATCTTCAAATCAGTGTTGATAAACATTTATCAAGACCTACATGGTCAGTGTCTTCATTCTTGCTACTTCACTGCATTGATAATATTATAAATTCATCTATATAAATAATTTTTAGACTCAATTTTTGGCAGTATTTGTCACAGTGAAAATCTTAGAGTGTCAGGCAAGAGGTTTGGAAAAAAAATTGTAACAGTTTTTATGGCATCAATTTATGACAGCCTCTTGATATTTGGTATGCAGTATCAACATTGGAACCCATATTGGTCAATTTTCAAGTCTTTCATTCATTTACTTCCTGTATAACAAAGTTATTGAGGTTGATAAATGTACAAAACCAAAATTTTACTGCTTGTGAAGCGCTTTTCTGGATTAACCTTCATCAGATACGCTAGGAGTAGAAAACTTGGAAAACCGGTTGAATATAAGATTTCATAAAACAAAAACAGAAGCCAAAAACATTTGAAAAAATATTACAACAATGACCAAACAGATAAATTTATCAAATTTTAGAGAAATAGCCAAACGTTGTCAAAGGAGTATGTTCAGAAAGTACTGAAATTGGCCCCATATTTTGACAATTTATTTAAAATTTGTACTATCTCTATGGATTTGATGTAATTCAATCATTAGATAACCCAACTTTACATATTCAATCGATTTCACATGGTGACAGCAACATGCTTGATATTATGACGTCATAAACTCATTGAAAACTCCAACAATATCAATATTAGCTTCAATTTTGAGGATTTGTTAGTGGTTTTTCTTGGAATTAGTATAGAGCACATAAAAAAGTCATTCGTCGACAACTTTAATACTTTCCCTATCTATTTGTCAGGCAAAAATATGCATATCTTCGCAAAATTGTATTTGTCAATGCATGTGCTCTTTGTTGAATTAAGAGATTTCTCACCAAAAATGCCCTAAAATTGTCAAAGATATAATTATTACATGAAATCATATGATTTTTAGTTCGATTTTCCCCTATCTGATGAATATTTCACAGCTAGTTTTTTGTTTGCCTTAAAGATTTAAAACATATTTCCCACTTATTTTAAGAAGTTTACTCTAAGTTGAAATTTTGGGCCGATTTTGGCTATTACTGAACCTACTCCTTTTGGAAATTTTTGAGTATATAATATTTGAGAATCACCATCAATAGAAATAAATGGTAGACAACAGATTACCATTAGACTGTTTTCTGCCATTTTATTTGATTGGCCTTATCTTTGTTACAGCATGTTTTTTTTTTGATCGTCTTCAGATTTCAAGTGGTAACCATAGCCGATAATACAGTGTACCCGGTAATGATCAAGAAGCCTGAAATTTTACATATTACTGTAAACCAGTGACCATATAAGCACCATCTGATGTATATAATAATGACTTCATACTTGTAGCTCATGAACTTCCTGTTTGCCAAATACTTAGGATTTTAGTTAGTGGGGTATCACCAATAAGCATTTGCTCACTAATTCAATTCTTTTGTCCATATGTTTGCTAATTGCCTTCCCTTGCTTGTATTTTCAGGATGAAGGCTGGAAGGATACTGTATATTCCACAGATTTCCAAAGCAAGGTAGAACTGAAAATTTTTATTATACCCCATGCAATGAAGTTGCGAAGGGTATAATGTTTTTGACTGGTCCATCCGTCAGTCTGTCAGTGATCAAAATTTTCGTAACAGATATCTCAGCTATTATTAATTGTAGGCTTTTGATATTTGGTTGAAGCTTCAAGTGGGGGTCCCATATGGTGGGATACGTTTTCAGGTCCGTTGATCATCTACTTTCTATTTAACGAGCCGACTTTGACTTTTTAAATTATTTTCACTAAATTTTCAGGGTTGAAAATTTTCGTCACAGATTTCTCAGCAACTATTAATCATAGTCTTTTGATATTTTGTACGTAGCTTTAGGAGTCCCATATGGTGGGATACATTTTCAGGTCTGTCACTCTTAATTTCCTGCTAATGAGCCGACTTGGAAAGACAACAACTCTGAATTTTTTTTAACTAACTCGAAATAGATAATCTCTGTCCATAATGTGGATGCATGGGGTATGTGGGCGTGCTGCTCACTTGGGTTCTTTCATTTACAATGTATTTATATATGCTTAGGCCATTTTCATTTTGAAAATCCAGAGTAAAAAGATAAGAAAGTAATTGTGCATTTCTTATTTTCGTATGTTATCCAAAAAGTGTGAAATGTGTGTTTTAAAAGTCAAAACCATTCATATAAACATTCAAAAAATCTAAAATTGAATGGAAATAGAGTACACATGTATATATCCATGACAAAAACACTGGATTATCATGATTATTGAAATAAGAATGACAACAAAATGCAACACAATAAATTCTGCTTAGCCTGACTTGTGTCTTATCTATTCAAGACGAATTAGAGGTGCTATATGAGTATGGAGAGTGTACAATAAACAGTAAAAAACCCAAAATGCAGAATAAGAACCAACATGACCAAATTATAACTTTTTAATGCGTAAATTATCAACCTATACCAGGAGACAGTGGATTATAAAGAACTTTAGGGTTTTGATTATTTAGAAATTTACATAGATAATTCTGTAGCTTTGAAGTATTGAAGTGATAAAAATCACTGGACAACATTTTTATTGATGCTTTGTTGTTCTTCATGCTTGAGTCATAGGGAGGCTTTCAACATGGTCCCCATACCTAACTGCACATTTAGGACTGCCCCAAGCACTGGTTGAAGCAGAACTCTTTACCATTTTTTCATTGAAGTTCATCCTTTAATGACAAAGTACCAAAACACTACTATTATGGTCCGCGAAAACTAAACATAATTATGACCCGGCTTAGATGTTCAGCTTCCTCTCTCAATTATGATTTATTTAAAGTAAACTTGGTCGCAAACCCTAAATGTCAATGTGGTTATGAAAAGGAAGACAGGATACACTATTTTTTAATACTAATTTTATAACTAATGTTGATAATGCAACACCTTGGTATTGAAGTTCACAAGAGTGGGGTAATCTGGCAAAGAAATCTTACAAATATTATCATACATTGTCTGGCAGTTACATACTCAATCGATACATTTCATTGATATAAACAATAAAACTAACAGGGCCTTTCAAGTTATTTGTTATAATGCTAACAGATTTTAAAAACAATATCATTGATAAGGTAAAAACCTGTTATAGCTCTGTAGAATGTTGTTTTTCATGTTCAGGCTGAATCCAGATTAAAAGCTTTAAGTGCTGCCTATAGGCTGAAGAAACCAGAAAAGTTAGTATGATTAACTGCTCTGTGTATTACCATTTAGCAGGAAATATTTGCTTTATACGCAAGGTCTGCAGAATCGCTTCAATTGAAGATCACTTAATTTAAGTGCATACATATTTATGCACTTTAGAATCTGAAATCATGAAAAAATTAAGACTGCATAGATTAAAAACCCCACTTTTGTATACAAATTGCTAAATTTTGAACTCGCTAAAATACCTGCTATATGGTACTTTAATTTTATGATAACAAACCACACCGTATTAAAGAGAGTAAAAACTAAATACATGTTTGCTTAAACTGAAGTGAATAAAGGTTTTTATAGAATCTTGGTACATTTACACAATTTCTTTTTACAACCATTTTACTGTATTAAAATTTTGTTTACCTTATCTTAATCTTCAAATGATGAACTATAAAGCTATAGGCATGTTCGACATTCCTTCCCTAGGCATCCTGGGTAGATTATTTTTCACAGGTTGAAATATAAAACAGAACGCAGGTTACCTCTGTTTTGTATGGGTCAATGATCTTTTTAACAAACAAAAGTGTACATTCGGAACAACATAGGTATAATACGTCATTACCCAGGTTGTTCTCGTTCTGCCCAAAGTGAGGGACATTTTTCCTACCTGGAGCTCCCTGGGTTTGAATGTCGAACGCAAGCTTTGAGTGTATTTTACTTACATGTACCTATTACATTCTTCACATCAACTGCCATTTAAGTCCAAAAATATTTTAAGCATATCTCCTCCTAAACCATTGGATGGGTTTTAATGAAACTTTACATAAAGCAAATGCATCATATGGTCGATTACATTGGAACATTTTACAAATGTTCGATATTTATTGTAAGACTTATGTCTTGAAATTCATGTCTCAGATATACTTTTTTCAGGAGATTTGAGGAGTTGAAGAACTATAGTAATGAGTTAGAGACAAACATAGCAAATTTACTAAAGATAAGAGCTGTAAGTTCTATTGAATAGAAATAATTAAAAGTTAGAAGCAACAATATTCATAGCGTCTTTAATTTGGTTGACAAGTTTCAGCAGAAGTCTATCGTCATCAGGACCAATACACAATGCATAAAAAATCAGCAATTCAATTTAATCCAAGCCATCAGTGTGACAAGTGGTTGCTGAAGGAAGTCTGTCATTGGCTCTTTACTAAAAATATAATGCATACATATATAAATATGTACCAATCCTAAAAATATCAATGGAAGAACAATTTTTAAACAAAGAAGAATTAACATAAATAGAAAATAATGAGCTATGGAATAAGTGTACGCGACAGCTTACATAACAAGTGGTAATCTAGAAAAACCAATTTAGAAAAACCACACAATGAAAAACTGCAAGCAGCCTTCAACTAGGCCAGTAGGTGCTGATGGCTATTCTGCAATTGGTCCATGGTCTAAATAAAATGCATACAATTCAAATCCAGTTCTGAAATAGTCATAGATAGACCCCCTTCTTAAACAAGGAACAGAAACATCAAAAAGACAAGTACAAACAAAAGCTTTGTCAAAGATTCCTGGGTAAGGACATTGATCAGGAACAACCATGAGTGAGTCCTTCAATATTTTGTTTGTTATAAGAAATTAAAAAAAATAATAAGAGGGACTCTGAAGACATGTTTTTATACCCCTGCTTAGGAGAAGAGGAGGGTATACTGGTTTACCTCTGTCCGTCCGTCCTTCCGTCCGCAACATAACTTTAGTAACAATTTTCTCAGCAACTACGTATCACAGTGACTTGAAATTTGGTATATGGCTTCAGTATGATGTCCTTTATCTCGAGTATCGAAACTAGATCTGTCCGATATCTACTTCCTGTTTACCGACTTAGTCTATTTTCAACATTCCTGGTCAATTGTTGAAAATTTTCGTAACATTTTTCTCAGCAACTACATATCACAGTGACTTGAAATTTGGTATATGGTTTCAGTATAATGTCCTCTATTATGAGTATTGAAATAAGGTCTGATTGATGTCTACTTCCTGTTTACCAACATAGTTAATTTTGGGGGTCCAACATAAATGTATGATTTAATTTTCAAATATATAAAAAGGGAACAAGTAAGAACAATTTATTTAAACATATATTATCTTTTCATTTAAACAATTTACTTAACAGAGAATGGCAGATAAGATCTATGGTATACACAAGGTCCATTCAAACTATGGCAGAGTTTTCTGTGAATGGAGTGGAATAGAGAAAGAAATGGCAGAACCACTAAAAAGCTGTGGACATTATATGAACGTGTAAGTCTATTGGAAAACTCATGGCAAAAGCATACCAGGAGTTTTGAATATTTTTTTTTGGCATGCAAATTGCCAATGTTTTTGTGTTAGATTAAGTTACTCATCAAATCATCTTAGTGCATCCCATATAAGTCATCTTGAGCATGACTACTATTGTTTTATTACATTCATCCTTTTCATTGTTATTTTAATGAAATTTAATTTATGCAAAGCAAACCATTAAGCATCTTCTATGTCTATTTTCAATTTCCTTCTGCGAAGCTTAAGACAACACAATTCCGAATAATTTAAACGATTTAAAGGAGATTTAAACTTTAAATGCAACAAAAAACAAACTTGGTTTTCTTACATGTCATTTGGTGCAACTATATAAATTAATAGTGAAATTGTTTAAATAAAGGCATAAGGTAAAATGACTCAATTAAAAGATTATTTAGCTTACCTAAATTTTCTAATATATTGTTGTTTTAGGTATGGACAGACTGTTGAGGGGATTTTAGAGGAAGAGGAACAGTATGCCGACCAGCTGAAAGAATACATGGCTTTTGCAGACTCTCTTAGGTATATATAAATAATGAATTGTAAAAGTATTAGAATAAGATGCCATACATAGGTTAACTTCTAGCCAATTGTCTGCTACATCAACTCCCAACACTCAAAACACTTTAAATAACATATGCAGAGATTCCCAAGGTGAAAATGACTTCACCAGACATTCAGTCTCTTAAAGCTTCTGCTTTTACCAGACCAAACAGCTTTTTTATGTTTTTTCGCAATGTTTTGGTAATATAAAAGCAGAATATTTACCAGACTTCCTGTTCAGCGTATACGATATTTTCAGGACAGACTGAATTTTTATCAGATTTGTCTGTCGGTCCGACGTCCTTGAGAATCTCTGCATATGTGAAATAAACATGGTGTTGTGTAGTTAAAGCAAGGATCAAATTGCTGTTACCACATTTCTATTTCCTGTTTATCAACTTTTTGATCAGTGTATTCTCTGCAACCCTGAGTTACAGTTTCTTAATATTTTATATGCAATGGAATTTTGAGCTTGTAACATCTTTTTAGAGGATGATAGTTGGGTGGTCGGATATTGATTGAGCAGTTGCTTACAGATTCCTTGTTTTAGCAGGGAACCTGTTTCTTGGGTTTTTGTTTGACTTATCCATAAATTTAAAAATCCAATGAGTATGATGGACTCCATGTTGACAAGGAAAGTTTTAAATCAACAAACCTGTGGTATTATGAAGTAAGATTTATCGACCATTAGAAATATTTGACCCCTGTGTTTGTCCTGAATCGATGAAACATATTGAAATTAATTGACTGTCTCTGTGCTATATACACTATGTTTACAAACTCTTATCATTCACAGGACAGTGTGTAGGAAGTATGAATGTATGCAGTATGACTTTGAAAGAGCTGAAGATAATTTAACAAGCAAACAGACACAAAAAGAACAATTGGTAGGTTAAAATCTAAACAAGTGAAGCTGCTTAAAAAATAGGTAAAATTATGAGATTCATTTTCATCTTATAGGTTTCTCACACAACCCTAAATTGGGAAAAGACCAGTAGCCCTTTTCACAAAAAATCTAAAGAGTAAAATTTATCGAAATTTTGAATTTCAGCCAATCAAAATCCTTAAAATTTACACTTCAGATAATTTGTACTCTTAAGATTTTTTGTGAAACCAGTCCCAGTAATTTTGTTTTTGCTTTTCCTAATAAGGAAAAGACTGTGAATTTTATTAAAATTGACAAAATCCAGGAAAACACAGGGGAAACTTTAATCAGCTCCAACTTAAATTTGCTTTACACTTTTACCCTGCCCAAAAATACCCAAGCAATGATATTGGCACTTTTTTTTTCAAAGCTTTGAATTAGGATATACTTCATTCTTCTTTGTTGAATAGAATGTTTATAAGTCTGCAGAAAATCAAATTCAAAAGGGTTATTTGTAATAAAAGGACCTTGAAAATTAGTATTACAACCTTAAAAAGTGCTAAAATCAACTTGAATTTATTTTTTTATGGGAACCCTGAATCTTATTTGTGCTCTATAACTTACCATAGCACCATATAGGGGTCAAGTTTGTTGCTAGGTGCCCTATTCACACAAAATTTTCATTTTAAGTAATTCCAAATTCATGCATCAATTTCTTGATATTTGGCATTTATAGCTTTATCCTATAGCTATATATGCTGTTCCACGATTTTACGTCTATAACTCATCTACTTCTTTTCTACCAAATACTTTAAACCTATTGAAGAATGCAATTCTGGTTGTTCAGTGAAACCAAACCCTGAGTAAACTCAAATCCTGTGTAAACGGAACTGTTATTTTTTTCTTGTAAATTCTTTACATTTGTTAACTTGTATAAACCAAAAACATGTCATACCTAATGAATTGTTCAGGTCATAGTGGTTCGGTTTAGACAGGTTTTTCTGTAGATATTTAAAATACAAGTCTTTACACACCAATAAATCAGTTAACAGTAAATTGTTGACACAGTTTCTGTTGATACATATGCCTATGAAGTCAAAATGAGGATTTTGAACTTAAAAGATAAATTTTGATACACACATTTTCAAAACTTATTTACAGCTTTAAGTTAATTATGTAAATAGATCATGAAAAAGGTAGAATACAAAACAATCATGGAAGAACAGAGAACATAAAAATATTAAATGCAAAAGAATTGTTTTTCTTCTTCATTTTTGTTGAATATTCAATGACCAATTGTTTAAACTGTATAATCAATAAAGGTATGAATATGTCAACTTTGATTTACAGAGTCAAGGGAAGGCATCCTGTTCATTTTCCATCACAGGGATGAAAAGTAAGATATTTGGTAGTGAGACGCCAGAGCAGAGGGAGCAGAAAATTAAACAGCTCGAGGTCCAGATCCAACAGGCCGAGGTGGATCTCAGAAAAGTTGGAGAAGAAACTCAGTAAGATAACAGGATATCATAATATGAATGATTGATTGATTGATTGATTGTTATCTGCTTATTGTCCTGTCAGCAATATTTAGGCCAAGATCAGGACATGAACATGTTGAAATATATAACTAAATTTTCAATATAAAACAAAGTCAAAAGAACTTGCATTTAAAAAAAAATCTTGAATTTTATGATAAATTATTATTTTGATAAGTTGAACTTGTAGATGTTCAAGGAAGAAGCAGAGAGGTTCCATAGGGGTATTCAATGTCAAACATCCAAAAAGAGCAAAGACAAAACCAGTTCACACAAAAGAGAACAGCAAGAAGAAACAGACAAAATTAAAACACAAAACACGAAACAAAAACAACTGAAAGAAACAGAATTTTGTTCAAATGACAAACTTAATACTTAATAATAAAACTTTATTGATGTCTTCTATTTCATATACTTCAATAGGCAGGATAAAACAGACAACATTAAAACACAAAGTAAAAACAATTGAAAGAAACAGATTTTTCAAATTTTCAAAGAAACTGTTTACTCTAGATGCAATCAGATATAATGAGTTGAAAATTTAAAGACTCAGGAACCTATCATTGATGTTTTCAGAAAATTTATAGATACAGCATTGAGAGATATAGATAGATTTAAAAGGCAGAAAGTTAAAGATTTGAGGGAGATCTTCACTAACTATGCCATCATGCAAATCAAAGAATGTAAAAAGGTGAGTTTTTATGATGATTAAATGTCATTACAGCATCGATACTATGAGTGAGATATAACACTTGCTTAAAAACCACTCTACACTGTTTATCCCTACAATGACAGAGTTCTATCCAGAAAATTTTGATAGCACTTTGGTAACGCAGGGAAATATTTTCCAATATGGGATTTTCCGTGGGGTTATTTCATGGACTTTCAAAAAGCAATGTGAACTTTATTCCCGGAGTTAATCTCTTAAATAAACAGTTTAATAATCAAGGCAAGTGAAGAAATGATGAAAACCAAATGAGATTTTGAAACTAAAATTGAAGAAAAAGATAGCACCGTGGCAATACATGATAGCACCATGGTTACATTAATAGCACCGCAGCCCAAAATTATAGCATAGCGGGCTCTCAGTGTTATAATGACATGGGGGAGAACACTGAATGTCAGTTAAAGTCTAGCATTGTACAATACAGAAAAGGTTTATAAGGGCTCACATCAAAGATGCTGAAGTTCTTTCTGGCTTTGTATTCTACTTTAATTGCATGTTACCATGTTTATTTTTAAATTTTTAAAATGTAACCTGCTTTCATCTGACATCAAATTTTCATATAACTTCTCAATTTATTAAAACGCCTAAAACTAAAAAAAATGAAGCATATTCATTCTTAGTTATTTGCACAAGTTGGTCCAATTAGTTTGCTGTTAATCTGTGATAAGCTATTTAGAATTGCCTAACCTAATTACAAAACTACGAAAATCTTACCTGTTTGAAGTTTCCTTCATGAAGATGAACATTTGTATTTTTATATTTATTTAGAAAACTAAGGTGGTAAAGTTTAACATTTATTAAATTAAGACTTAAAGTAAACTTTGTATTTACAGGGAATAGCTGTTTGGACCAGTGCTAAAGATTGTTTAACAAAGCTGTGAAAAAATAAAGGTGATTTAAGGCTGTGATAAACTTGAAATATCAGTAATGTATTCTATGAATCAATGGAATTGATGGTAAACCAGTGAAGAACCAATTTCTATATTGTTTATTGTTGTGAAATGACAATTTATATGTTATCTACTGTTAGGGCATTTAGATCTCTGATATTTGAACAGATTCAAGCATCTGAAAAAATATATATTCTTCACAAGAATTTAAAGCTAGTAAACAGATGTTAGAGTATATGCACTCATTGCTACACAAGGGGATGAAGTTCTACTGGTATCTGTCTGTTTGGTCATGCATATCACTGAAATTACTTTGACAGGGCCATTTGTATGACAAACTGTCTTAAAGGATTCCCATTTTCTTCTTGCATCTCCCACAAAGGGCATTTTCTTCTTTACATTTTTTTCTACATGTCAATTGGAATACAAAAAAAATATTTTCCCTTATTCAAAGAAATGTGATTCTTTTATTTTTATTAAAAAAACAACCAAAAAACAATCTTTTGTGTGTAGTTTTAATAATAAACCATTGTAGAAAGTCAGATAATTAAAATATCATGTAATGATTGGTGTTTTTATGTACACTGTCAGTAATTAGTTAAAGTAACAATACTCATCATTGAATAATGGGTTCATTAACAAATGTTTCATCATTGCATATTCTTAACATTTTGTTACAAAAGACTTCATGTTGTTGCTGTTTTATTCTGTTTTGCTCCGAGAGCAATGTATTTTTTATTTATCATTTTTACATGTATAACAAATGTGCAATATTTTGTTTTTAGACAATAAATTGTTGAACTATTAGGTTGGTTTATTTTGTATTGTGCATTAAATTCCATTAAAAAAGTGCATTTACACCATTTCTTGACTGAATAAGTCTTACCCTGAAAACATAACCTGCAATACTGGTTAATTTAATAACACCCTTTGTAAAATGTCTTTTATTAAAAAATAATAACATATAATATATACAATACTGGCAGTTTTGAAATTCTTGACTTGTAAAGATAACAAAAAACTTAATGTTTAAAGCTAATAAACCACTTATTAATGATTCATGGCAGTTGTGTATTGGGTTATAATGAACAATTTGATTTAAAATAGTGCATTAAATGGATTATTTTATTGAACATACTTCACACTTGAAAAAAAAAATGATATTAGGACAAGAAATGAAAATTAAAAATTTCTTATTAGATATTGAGGTTCTAAGGAAGAAAATCAAATGCAGTTATCTTTCTTTGGTCAAAAAATGTGAACCCAAACTATAGGCAGTGCAACTGTATTCAAAATTGTTTATGAAAGTAATTTAAGTTATTATCTGCAAACAAGGGGGGGGGGGGTTTGAATATACCCGGTCACCCCACTGACCGTTAAAATATTGTGACCACAATTTTTGCCTCAGCAATAAACTAATTACATTAAATCAATAGCATAGCAATGAAACTCTAATGAAAAACTCTTAAAATATTTGTACAATTCTGCTTAGACACAATTAGCCATGAGATTCTAGATTTTTTTTTACATGAACTTAAGTACATGTGAGATTCAAAACAAAGTTTTTAACCGACCAAAAAGAACGAAAGAACACATTTGTTTCTATTCTCTGACTAGTAAATCCTTTACTTTTATTTACATAATACTTTCACTACTATTTCAAAACAGCCATGTTTATAAAACACATTATGCTGATGAGGGATATTATAGTAAAAATTATATACACGGCAAGGGGGAGGGAACACAATTCAATAAAAAATTAATCTGTTGGGTGAGAAAGCACGATTTAAACGAAAAAATCTTGGTGGGGGGACAGGTGTTTGTATTCACAGATATTACAACGAATATTGAGAAAAAAAAAGGAATATATTATTTTTTTTATACCCCATCATGTATTAACAAGTCATTTCCAACCTTTCTTAGAGACTGTAAATGAAGTAGCCCTGATATTTTGAAAACGAAATTGTTGTAAACTGGTCTCTGCAGTATGCAGCCACAGCAAAAACACAACCAAAATATATATTATTGTTGCTACCCGATATTCACACAACGTGACATGTTCTTTTATCATGTTTCACTTCCGTTTTCCTGCTTCTTTAGTCTTCTCTTGATAAACCGGAGTACAATCATTTGGGCCCTGTGTTGGTAGGATTTTAACAATGAGGAATCTGTACTGACAAAGTCTTCCTTGAGTCTGTCCAGAAGTGTTACACAGGCTACAGCACCTACAAAAGGTTTAAGGTTAAATTGCAATCATATTGTAATGTTTTAGTTTACAGATATATGCCAATACAGTTTTATGTCTCGGCAAAGTCATGTTGCAGGGCATTAATTTTATTCACGTCCATCCGTCCGTACATATTTCCATCAAGCTTTTCAATGAAATTATACATGAGAATCTTTAAAATTTTTGGGAAGGCAAAAAATCTAAAACTATAAGAGGTACAAATTTGAATTTTACACAGAGATTAAGTACCATTAGATTAATTGCAAATTATTATTTCATTTGAAAACTGTCAAATATTTTCAGAAAAAGAACCTAGATTTTTGGCAGAAACCCTTTCTGACTTAGTCAGTAAATAGCCCTCAAGTACTAATGACCTTAACCTCTGGTTTTATACATATATGACTAACCTGGGACACCAGCATGGTTACAAAGGGCAAGAAAACCAAGAGATTCCATCTCAATATATGACTAACCTGGGACACCAGCATGGTTACAAAGGGCAAGAAAACCGAGAGATTCCATCTCAATATATGACTAACCTGGGACACCAGCATGGTTACAAAGGGCAAGAAAACCAAGAGATTCCATCTCAATACATGACTAACCTGGGACACCAGCATGGTTACAAAGGGCAAGAAAACCAAGAGATTCCATCTCAATATATGACTAACCTGGGACACCAGCATGGTTACAAAGGGCAAGAAAACCAAGAGATTCCATCTCAATATATGACTAACCTGGGACACCAGCATGGTTACAAAGGGCAAGAAAACCGAGAGATTCCATCTCAATATATGACTAACCTGGGACACCAGCATGGTTACAAAGGGCAAGAAAACCAAGAGATTCCATCTCAATACATGACTAACCTGGGACACCAGCATGGTTACAAAGGGCAAGAAAACCGAGAGATTCCATCTCGATATATGACTTACCTGGGACACCAGCATGGTTACAAAGGGCAAGAAAACCAAGAGATTCCATCTCAATATTGGACACGCCATGCTGCCTCATACTGTGTAAAAACTGCATCTTGTCTTCTTCATCGTAATCACAAAATGCACCATCTAAACGGGCCTGACCTAGAAAAAATCAATGTGGAATCTTAATATTCAACAAAATATGTACATGTATAAATGTAAACACAAAAATTTCCTATAATTATATAGCCCTTCAAACAAAGTTATAGGCATATATAAGAATTGCCCTGTGTATTTTCATGTGGTATCTGTTTTACCCTATTTACGTTAATGAATGTCCAAAATTTTACCTCTTGATTTTTTATATGGTGAATTTTCAGAGCCCAAAGGTGAATAAATAAACTTGCTGCTGAGACATACCTTCATAGAAATCATCAGTACACATGGTAGTACCAGCAACAGTCTTAAAACCATCCTCTGGTTCTGAACAGGATAACATCTCATCAATTAAAGCTTTTGACACTGTTGCTGGCCTCTTTACCTTCTTTCCTAGTATTGCCTAAAAGTGCATAAGATAGGTTCAGGTCAACCACAATGTTAGTCAAAACTAGAGCTCATAAATTAATAAAGCCAATTATTTTTTTTCTTTGATAATTGTATCTGTCATGTCTGTAGAAAAGATATTTTAAGTAAATTATTTCAATTATACATTTCAATGCATTTTTATAGCAAATTATACCCATTTTATAGGTCAAAGCAATAAATCAGAAAAAAGAGTTAAATGTTCTGACTTTAGACAAAGGTCATATTTTACATTTTCTTTGCTATTTCTTTTTACAAAGTTACTGTCTATATGAAATTTTGGCATCCAAATATCTCTTTATTTGGAATTTAAATTTGACAATGTAAGAGAAAATGTTTTTCATCTCCAACAATTAATGCTGCTTGAGAGAAAATCAAAATATAAAGAACAAGTTTGCTTACCATGGATAAATAAGGATTAAATTCTCCATCAACGGCTTTCTCTGTTATCACTACAGTCCCAGGATCTAGACCTAAATACACAGGGATAGAGTGGTTAGTTTAAAACATGAGGAGATACTAAGGTATTCCCCTTCTTCATGTAAAATTTATAGTTATACAGTAGTCCCCCTCTTGAAAGACCACCCTATTTGCAACAGAAAAGTGGTCTTACAAAAGGGGTGGTCTCTCAAAAGGAATTGAACATTTCAAAGAAAAAATGACTTCCCAATATTGATTGTATACCTTGTGTAATTAATAAGGAAATTGTATGGGTGCAAATTAAATTTATTAATATTTTTGGCTGTATACTGATATGACTGATAATGAAATTAATAATAAAGAAAAAAAAAACATTTTCTTATTTAGATATGTTTTATGTACCTCTGTTTGTGTACATGTACACGTATTATCATGTTATATTACCTGTTTATGTAAAATTTATTAGTTTGTCATCAGTAAGTGTCATAACTGTTTATTTAGCTAATTGAAGCCATTCAATATCCCCTTTCATAAAAAAAAACAATATGAAGGCCTTATTTATATTAATTAACTTACTTTTGTCAACAATTTTTATTTGGGGAAGTAATGGGCCTCAGCTTGGACAATGAAGTTTGTTGTTTTAAAAATATTTTTTAAGTCAAAAAGAAGGTTAAAGTGGCTAGAGTCACTTTTGAAAGCTTGGCTTTTTATAGAAATGCAATATCTACATTTTGAAAATAAAATGTCTTTATTCCTTCTTATATTGTATCCAAAAAAATTATAATTATAAAGGGTATTTTTTCTGTAGTATTTAGTATATAAAATATATATAATTTAAAAAAAGTGGTCTTTCAAGAGGGGGAAATTGATCATTTTTGACTCAAAAGGGTGGTCTTTGGTCAGGTTAAAGGGGTGGTCTTCCAAATGAGGTACTTTTGTTCACAAATGAGTTAATGCAAGAGAAATGTGGCCTTTGAAAAGGGGTGGTCTTACAAATGAGTGGTCTCTCGTGAGGGGGACTACTGTATAGTATTTGCTAGATCTTTTTTTATTTTCAAATGCAAAAGTTTATGACAAGACCTTATTAACTTTAAATGCTTAATATTTATATGAATAAAATCATTATATGTATATTCATGGTCTTAACCGTTTTAAAAATGAAAGGGGGGGGGGTGGTCCATTCCTTATCAGAAATTTTGCAACTCACCCATAAAAAAGATTTTAATGAATAATAAAATCACCCAATTCTAGTGCCTAAATGTAGATGTGCATCTGTTTTAAAGATTGATCTAACATGATACATTTTGGTTGAACACAAAGCAAATCAGCTAATATTCAATTCAAAGTTTTCATTTTTGTGCATTACACTCTCTAAACAACCATTTTGAGATTTTTAAGATCGGGTTCATTTTATCTTGTATTGTATTGAAGACCGTCCAAGCTACACTTAATTTCATGGCAAATTTTTGGGGGTTGTTTTAATTTTTTTTTTTGGGGGGGGGGGGCAATTACCCCCTACCACCAGCTTGATCTTCCCTTAGTTAAAAGAAGCATGAATTACTTACCAACTCCACCACATGTGCCTATTCTGAAGAAAGTTACATCTGTACACCTAGCATAATGTACAAGCTTTACTATTTCATTGAACACAACGGACAGTGAGGGGATGCCTATACCATGCTAAAAAAGAAGATATCATTAAGTTTAAGTATTTGATACAAATGTATAGAATTATAGTTAACATGGTCCCAAGTACCATAAATTCATCTATGCATATGTTATACTGCTTTGCAACAGGTGATGACATTACATCAATTTACATTTCATTATTGTAATAATTTACATTTTATAACAACATCAATTTACATTTCATCATTAGTACCATGAATTTATATTATATCATAACATTAATTAACATTATATAATTACATTAAGTTACATTATACCATTACATTTACATAAATATATCATTACAGTAATCAAGTTACATTATACCTATCCATTATTTTAATTAACATTATATCATTACAGCAAATGGAAGGTTCAACTAGAAATCGGGAATAAAAGTTGGATTTGAAAGGTCAATGCTAAATTCTGATTCTGCCAAAAATAAATATAAACATTTACAGCCCAGATGGTGATTTCCACTTTTAGATCCACCAACGACACAACACCATACTCTTTGATACTTACACTGACGGCCAGAACTGGCCCAGCCTTGTACAGCGCATAACGATCAGTCCCTGCTGCATAGTTTGTTGGAATGATTTCACCATCGTGTGGGTGCAGCCCAAGTTCTCGGGTCACGAAACTTGTAAAACGCTCCATTCTAGAGACCTGGCCCCCAAAACATACAAACTGCAATGAAAGAAACATGACAATAAACAAAAAATATGTCAAAACCAAATGTGAACAGGAATTAGGAGAGCGACAGCCCAGAAATTGATTCAAACGTTTCTGATATACTGTAATTCCTTGATTTCTATCATGGCTGTAATATCTAGTTGCTGAGAAAAGTAAAATGTAGTCGTATGTTAACAGGATAACCCCTTGAGTACCCTTTATGAAACCCCATCATTTTTTCAAGACTAAGATTTTTTCGATCTTTTTTTATTATATTTCTTATAATCACATATATATCTAATAGCCCCATATGGATAAAAGGTTCTGTTTGCATGATGGTATATTTGCATATATTTGACTCTTATAGTGTTATGAGAAATATATAAAAAAAAATCGATAAAGTAAGAGAGCTAGCCACATTTCTAGAGACATTTGTGTCAAAATTGAAATTTTCCTTATCTTTTCAAAATTATGCTAA
The DNA here is from genome assembly GCA_963971305.1 of Arcuatula senhousia. NCBI lineage: Eukaryota > Metazoa > Mollusca > Bivalvia > Mytilida > Mytilidae > Arcuatula > Arcuatula senhousia. The sequence goes on from OZ020311.1 coordinate 19,923,933, forward strand.
AAGATTAAATTATAGCAGATACACTTTTATCAAGGGACAAGTGCACTTAAAGCTAAATAAATGTCCGAGCACTTTTTAACTTAGGTATAACACTTTATAACACATCAAAACTTTAAATTATCCGTTTAAATTTCAAAATTGTCTAAACCCTAAGGTTCGTCCTATCCCAGACATGGGTTGGTCATCTTAGTAATAATTTGGTCCCCCAATTTGGTAAATTTTGGTTTTACTGTTCTATGCTCTTCATTATCATATAGTGTTTGGCATTTTTAATATTTTTGGCAGAGCGCCCCCGGTGAGTCTTCAACAGACGAAACGCGCGTCAGGCGTAGCAAAATTTATTGTCTGGCCATGGAACTTTGTTGTCATTTGTATTTCATACATGTCATATAAGACTTCTATTTTAATTTATATAATGTACTAAAAAACAGTTTGACAAAGTTTACCATGTTAACCGACATTTCAATTAGAACGTGTCTGTAACATCTATATTAGGTTACGAAACATTAAAACAAATTTGTCTTTGCCTTGGGCAATATACAACCATCGGAAACAAGGTGAACCATTACAGAATCTGTTAACATCATGACAAACATCAGAGAAATTCTCTTTTATATGACATGGTTTAGGTCAAACAGCCTGAGGTTACAAAACATAAACATTCCAATGTATATTTGTTCTAGTATTTGGACACTGTCTAAGAGAACAAAGTTGTAATAGTTTGAATATGTTCGTTTGTTTTACCATATTTTAATGAACATAAGAAACCCTGTTAGTCACAGCTAATATCTAGCCCTCCTCTCACTAAAAAAAAATAAAATAAAATAAAATTTAGAGCTGCACATCTCCACAAAAATTGTGCTTAAAGTTTTATGAAAAATGCAGTTAAGTCTTTGGTTCCCGGGGATAAAAATCTCTATATATAACCACCACTGTTCAAGTCATTTAAAATGACATTATGCTGTAAAATATTTTTTTTTGTAAATTACAAGACCATTCAATGCTCTTTGCAGGCAATGTCAATTAACAATCATCAATTTTAAACAATGAAATGTTAACAGACATTGCAGGAACTTTTTGAAAAGATTATACCCCAGATCATGATGTTATCTGATCTTTTTTAAAAACTTCCATCACGTACACTGAAGTTTTATTTGGTCAAACATCAGCTTCTATTAGTCCTTCTTTCAGGTTGCTGATATATTTTTACAAGCTTCATAGATTTTTTTACCCCTGATAGCATAGTTGGAAAGGCAGGGTGGACCGTGCAATAAAGAGAGCTTCTTTTCATACAATTAAATTACAGTCCCTTTCAGAGCACCCTAACGATAGTAAGTTACCACCTGTGACCCCCCTCTGTGGAGGGGTACTAGTATTACCTTAACATCTCCAAATAAATGCTGTAAATCATGAGTATCTGTATCCAAGGCGATATGATAAAGGTGGTCAACTTTAAGTTTAGTTAACTTGGAATTCTTTATTGGAACAATACCATTTCTGAAAAATAATAAAACTAGATAATGTGTCTATGAGCCACAGGATGGCCCTCCCGTTCTTCGTTGACCCATAATGTGTATTACCTGGGATATGGACCTTTACCAAGAAATTAATCAAAAGTGTTCATGTGTAAAATATATGTCGCTGATACCTTATTTCTGGTGGGTGGTGCCATGTTACCAAGACTCATCGAGTAGTGAAATATTATTGACCCCTAACATGTAGTATTCAAGATATGGACCTTAACCAAGAACTTAACCAAAGTCATTCATACGTAAAATATAGGTCACAATGACCTCATTTCTAGTGGATGGTGTCGCCTTACCCAAGACACATCTAGTGGTGAAATATCATTGACCCCCAACATCTAGTATCCAAGTTATGAACTTAACCGAAGTCGTTCATGCATAATATAGATCACAGTGACCTAGTTTGTATTGGGTGGTGTCATGTTACCCAGGATACAGCTAGTGGTAAACTACCATTGACCATCAACATGTAGTATCTGAGATATGGACCTTAACCAAGAACTTAACCAAAGTCATTCATGCGTAAAATATAGGTCACAGTGAACTAATTTCTAGTGGGTGGTGGCACCTTACACATCTAGTAGTGAAATATCATTGACCCCCAATATCTAGTATCCAAGTTATGGACCTTAACCAAGAACTTAACCGAAGTCGTTCATGCATAAAATGTAGGTCACAGTGACCTAATTTCTAGTGGGTGGTGTAGCCCTACCCAAGACCCATCTGGTGGTGAAATATCATTGACCCCCAACATCTAGTATCCGAGTAATGGATCTTAACCAAGAACTTAACCAAAGTGTTACGGACGGACGTACGGACAAGGGTAAAACTATATGTCCGATCCACATACGTGGTCGGGCCATAAAAAGAAATCTATAAATCTAAATTGCCGAGTCCGGAATAACACAGGGAACAATTCTTATGAATTTATATTTTAAATGACTTTATATAAACCATAAATATTGGTTGATATTAATTAATGACATTCTTAACATGCCTTGTGTCAACAAAATTAGCATTCGAATGTCAAAAGCCTCAAAGGGCAAAGAAAAAACTGCGAAGAATAACCAGACAACACAGAACACATAAAACAACTGAATAACAACCAACAACGCGACCAATAGTCGTAACGAGAGTGAACCGGGGGGATATATCATATCTCCATGGGGAGGGTAGGCTATTCCTATATACTTGTTGCAACACACCGCTCTGCTAACGTGAATTTGGACAGTATGTCAAATACGTATACGGCTTAAGGACAAAACTCTACATACACAGAAACACCAACTGTACTCGTTGTAAAGCTTTTCAATGAGTTTTTATCATTATTCACCTGACATTTCCACAGAAATTTTTCTCTAACTGTTGTGCAATATTATCTAGTTCTCGCGAGATGAGACTATTTTGCGTATCACACTCCGCACGATGTGATATTCGATTTCAAGAAATTTGATTGGCTGTCCGCACGAGACACCACAGTTAGATACGCATCTCGTGGAAAGCGTGCTTACTTTGTTTGAACACCTTGTTGATCTCGCTTGAATAAAAAGACAAACAAAATACATGAAATATATAAAAAAAAAAAAATGCAAAAAAACCCCAACTTTTTTTTGTTATAAAGTCTACTTTCAATATTAAAATTTATGATAAAATTATGGTACTTCATTATTTGACAACTTTTCACATGTTTGCTAATAAAATATATACATGTAGGATTATTTTCCTATGAGTTATAATTAAATAAGTGATTTTGGGCCTATACTTTCACGTAAGGTTTCACAACTACAAGTGATGAGATACGGATTTTTATCACACTCGTTAGATATTTGTCAAAGGAAACTCGCAAATACTCGTTTCCTAATTTGACAAATATCTAACTCGATGTGATAAAAATACGTATCTCATCACTTATAGTTGTGAAACCTGTATATATAATATGATGGGCAATATTATACTAGTATATCTGTTAATGTATAAATGTATTTCAATTTCCTTTCTTAAGGCCAGCGTAAAATACATCATTTTTTTTGTTACGCAATTCATTTTGTAACAGTGCTAAATGAACCTATATCCAAACGTTACGAGACAAATAAAAATACTTTGAAGAGTTCGGAAATTCACATGCACTTGAAACACGGATTTCATATATTTATACCCCTTTTTTCTCTACACCCCCTACCCCTTCAACCCCCCCCCCCACACACACACACACCCCAAAAAAACCAAAAAAAACAAAACAAAACAAAACAAAACAAAAAACATAAACAAAACCAAAAAAAACACAAAAAAAACAATATAACAAAGCACAGCCAACAAAATATATTTGAAACAAACGGTTATCTTGCCATTCCTATTCGATTCATCAAAAAAAGTATATTGCTGACAATTTAATAACTTTTTAACTTTTTATTGTTGACCATTTATAATTAACTTTGGGGGGAGGGGGTGTAGATAGAAAGGGAAAATCACATGTATTGCTATATTTGTAATTATAAACTGTTTATGGACATTTTTCGCTTATAACGTGTTTATGCATGCCAAATAAATATTGTCTATTGTATACCTGTACTTCCACCCAAAATATTCCATGGATTTGTTCAATCTTTTTTATTGAAAATATAAATGATTGACAGTTGATTTTGACCCTTTGATAACCCCGTTCATGAATACGTATTGATTTATCGATTGCACTAAACTAGATTTTACCAGAAAGCTAAGGACTGACGTACTGGGTGTTGTCTAGAAAGTTTGATCTGATTGGATAATTATTAAATGACCTTCACATCGTACCTATTGTATACTTGTTCAGGACAAAACAGCAACAAAAAATGTATCCATTCAAATGCATGTGAAAGTAACGTTAATGTAGTTGCCATTTATTTATTTTATATCATTAACATCAAGAGACGTTCTTATTAATCAGTTATATATATATGTACTCATAATCGAATGTTATTGAATTTTACAACCTGTCCGTGACGGGTCACATCTTGTACACAGGGGCTTGAATTCTGGTCATTTATATTGACTTAAAAAATAGACCCCCGGACTTGAATTCTGTTCATTTATATTGACTTAAAAAATAGAATTAACCCCTACTCTAGTTTGACTTAGAAAAAAATAGACCCAATGGCCAGAATTCAAGCCCCTGTGAACTTGAAGCGTTAGAAAACGATGCCGAGCCGTCTTCTGATCCAAAAGTTTGTTCAATTATAAAAATACAAAATCTACCACACACTCTAGTTATTATAAAAATAAGAAATATTCTTAAAAGTATGTTGTTTTTTGCACAGCAAAAAACTTTTCAATTGTTTTTTTTGCCCCATGGCCCCGGCAGCGCTTGAGCATCATATGTCATTGCTGATAAAATAATAGCGCCCAATGCTCTGACGTCGGATCATTCCAGTAAAGCTGAATTCATAAATATAATCCTATGGTGTTCGCTAAATGATACATTCTTTGCACGTTAAAGTACATTGTACGTTCCTGCAGATTTTGGTATGAGCAGGACTCATAGGGCTTGATTTGATGGTATTTTCCAATTACAGTCTAAATTTTCGTATACCAGTCCATGATGTATTTGTCTTTCCTTCTTACTTCCTCATCTTCAACTTATTTCTACTCTACCAAACCTTTCATGTTAATTCTCGACCGATACATCCCAAATTTGCGTCGGTGTGGAGCATTTAGGACCGACCATCTAACGTGTAAAGGGGGAGAGGTTTGGTCAGGATTATACTTCCAGCAGAGCTAGATTATATCCATTTTTTTAGTTTATTAGCCTTCTGACAGCATACAAAATGTTCATCTATCTTTTAAATCAAAAAGAGGTAGTGTTTCTTTTTTGACTCGAAAATTCAGATGAACACTCCAGGGGTACTTGTGATTATTAAGAGCCTGTCTCAGTAAAAATCATGCAAAAGGTGATTTACTTATTATCTTAGGTTTTAACAATTTTTTGACTAGTTATTCATCTAGGACCACTTTAGCGAAAAATATCAACTTAAGTGAAATTGGTCCATTAGACTATCTGGAAATTGACATTAAAAATTTTGGCGGGAAAATTTCCCGAACTTTTTTCATACACAACCCAACCAATTTTCTTGGCCTCTTTACTCAAAAGTTCGGAAGGGTCTGTAAAAATTGTTGATATTTTCTGAAAAAGTAGGCCATTCTAGTTGAATTTCAACAAAAATACCAGTCGGATACTGAAAGTGATATTTTTGGTTGGTTTGTTAAGAAAAAAAAATTGGCGGGACTTTTTCCCGTACTTATTTTCATACACAATGTAACCAAATTTGTATTGTGTATTAAACGAGAACTACTGAACCGATTGGGCTAAAATTTAATTTACATTCATTTCTCATCATAAAGATCAAATTCCGATAAAAAGAACCAGTTTTCAAAAATATGCATCTGCCACTATTTTAGCGTTTTGCATGATTCTTACAGAGACGGCTACTTAAGATGATACGTGTTTGCCGCAGGAATGGGTCCAGTTCGTCTTAAGCAGGGTAAGTTTTTTTTTATGATAAAATTACATCAAATAAGTTTTTTTTACACCTGCTGTCTTGGACAGGGTAGCTATTTCCATATAGCCTCCCTATTGTCAATTTTTCAGTTGCGTCAGTTGCATTTGGGATTATGAATCATTATTTTGAATACAAGATTAACACATCTTAATATAACATGCATACTGTTGATCTTATATGGAATGGGAAATGGTTCAACTAAATTTGTCTTAAACAGATTTAGTTTTTGCCATTTGTGTCTTTTACAATGTGTGTTATTTTCATTTTCCGGCCTTTAATAGGGTCCATTGTAAAGGGCTATCGGCACAGTATTACTCAAATTATTGGCAAGCAGATACCCCCCGGACCGGGGAAAAACCCCGTACCCGAAGGGGTTTTCCCCGGTCCGGGGGTGGGGTGGGGTATCTGCTTGCCAATAATTTGAGTAATTACTGTGCTGATAGCCCTTTACAATGGAAAAACCCCGTACCCGACGGATGGACGGACACACAGAGTGACCTGACTTCTAGACCTGCTTTCGCCGAAAAAAATGGCAAAAATATAATCAGATCATGCTTACGCGAAAGAAGTTTTCAAAAATTAAATTTCGTCTCCAGTCCCCACCAAAGTCAAGATTTTAGTGTTGCGTTTAACGAGTACGCGAGTATATTAAGTAACAATTTTATAAAAACAAATTGACCACGTTTTATGTTTGTTTGTAAACAAACTCAAATCATGTTTCGTTAAATCATGCCAACAAAGTTAAGTAGAATTGCTTAATTTGAGATACTGTGATTAATTTATTAATAACTTAGTACGATGAACCAAAGAAAACCAACACAAAGTCTTTATTCTCATTTATTTTGCAGAACAAATAAAAAAAAACTACATGTAGGTCAGAAAAAAAAAAGTTTCATCATAAGCCGCTAAAAGAAAATGCCCAGTGTTTAAGGTATAGGTATGTTAAAATGAACAAACATTAATTGCATGTGGCAGTAATTGGACAATAATATGTTCGAGGCAATTTCGTCTACATATTAATTAACAAAAGGAACATATATATCGTTTAAAATGATACTAGTGCTACCGTAAAAAATAACTAACCAGAAAATTTAATTATAATTTAACTATAAATATAATTCTATAAAAAATATCTAAATAAAAGTTGACCAATTTCTACAGCCACGTGAAAAAATAGGCCAATAAAAGAAAACATGCACGATGTACACATGTTACAGGAAAAAGACAGACTAATTAAGTTATTACAGAATAAATATTAAATGTAGTCTTTACAAAATCTTTAAAAAAGAGAATAAATAAGAAACTTACATGTGTTTTGGCTTTTCTTCGCATGTTGTGGTCATGATGTCGGAATCAAGACAAATTTATGAATGAATCAACAGCTTTAGCAAACAATTACACTACACATGGATTTAGGGGTACCATGAGGGGTTTGCTATTATGGTAATGTTTCCATTCGATCTCGAAATTTCAATTAATATTTTATTGTAAAGAACGATTAAATATATAAAAGTGCTTTTTTTCTTTGTTTCATTAGCGTTTTTAAACACTAAATGTTTTTTTCTTCTTCTATAAGCTTTAGGGCAAAATAAAGTTTTGGCGACATGTTTTATTTCCAGTCAAATTACATGATAACAGTTTTATTTACATTGTCAAGTATACATAAACCTTATTTCCTGATAATATTCACATGGTTTTGATTGTTGCCGGACATTGTCATAATATTATTTGAGCTTCGATAAGTAGGTTTAAATAAGGGCCGGGATTCACAACAAATTTCAAATCATAGCCATTTTTCCCCTTAATTTTCTGTAATCATAATTATCATTTAAAATAATTAAGATAAAATTAGACTTTAATGTCATAAAAAATCATGCAATTGATTTTTTAACCAATGATGACATCAACAAAAACAGTGTAATTCGTTGTAGGTAAATTTCTACAGCCCCGCCAGATCACAGGGACTTGCTCCCCTCTATCAATATTTTGTTAAGAGTCAATGTGCGGTACGAAAAAAACATGTCCTTAAACTTAAACTTAACTTTAATATATAATCAAAACATAATATACCTCTCTGCTTTATAGGTATGATTTCTGTTAAATTTGCTGAAAATGGAATTTATATTAGAAAATAAAAAAGATATGGAATAAGTGTACGCGACTCAGCCCACAATCAAGCGTCAATTCAGAAACGCCAAAATGGACAAACGCCATGCAGCAGCCTTCAACGAGGCCAGTACAGAGATGCAGATAATCTTTTTTTTTCTTGTCAGACATTGGGTCCTACAAAATAGATAAGTTTGCCAGACCTGCAAAAATTTTACAAGACCTATCCACTTTAGCTGTCATAAATTATTCCAAAACTTTGCCAGACATAGGTCGCTGAAATTTTGGCTCATTTGTCTGACAGGTCTGGCACTTACGTAGCTGCATCACTGCCAGTAGGCGCTGCTTATGGCTTTGCAATTAGCACATGGTCTATACTAGTAATTCAAATCCAGTCCTGATATAGTCACTGAAAGGCCCCATTTCTTAAAAAAAGAACAGAAAACATCAAAAAGACAAATACAAACGAAAGCTTTGTAGAAGATTCCTGGCATAGGACAGGCACATATAATATGTGGCGGGGTTAAACTAGTTTTTTGGGCCCAACCTTCCCCCTATCAATATTCCCAGACAAAGCACAAAAATTAACCACGTACAGAATAAAAATCAAATCGATTAAACTTCAATTCCACTAGAGAGAACCTTAGACAAAAGACAACAAGAACAAACGAAAAAACGGCAAAGGAACTCTCTATAGATATAGAACACTCGCTGTTACTGACAGCTAGCTGAGAATCATCAATCGACTGATGTAAAAAAAAAATCAAACATATCGATTTTAAATCCGACACGACTCTTCAAACAATAATGGTTTGAAAGAGTGTCATCATCGCTATAATGCTTAAAAATTACAATTAGTAAATTAAAAAAGCTTTGTTGAAAAATATATATGGTATGTATGTTGCTGCTGACCTTAAACAATAAACTTTCTAAAAATGACGTTTTCTCCGATTTTGATTTGATTTGATTCAGATTACTAACAATTCCAGAGGTTTTGTTGTTGTTGTCTGTATCTTCGTGCTCTTCTGGTTCGTGTTTAAAGGTTTGTCTGTGTCCTTCTGCTTCTTGTATGATGAAAGTCAAAACAAATGAAATAACTCACTTATAGAATTTTAATAAATTTTGATATATTTTGAAATGTGTTTTTAAATAGGATACAAATATGACCCTTTCTGTACCTTGTCCTCGGCGTCTTGAATATCTTTCTATTGCTATGTTTTTCTGTCCCACTGAGCGTCTTAGTACAAAATGTATTACAGGTCATTTATACGACATATATTATTTCCTAATTAACCTCACATTATCCCATTTATTCTGTGTTACAATACAAACAACTATTTTAGATGACCTTTCTGAAATATAAGCCGTAATATATATGGTATGCTTTTGTTGGCCCCTTTACAAATCATATATATAGGAACCGGTCGTGACCCCAATTCAACATATGGTATTCATTGATCTACGCATTAGCCCCATTATTACAGATTTCTCATGAACGGAATAAAAATGCATGCTTGTTTAAACATGTGGTCCCGTGTGGGGCCCGGGTGTCAAATAGGGCCGCAGCAGACCTCTTGTCGTTAGAGGCGACTTTGGGTCTTTGGATTCTTACATCGGGTTAGCGCTGAGCCAACATTACGACCAAACGAGTACCCTATAGGTGGCTGAATAGAATAGCCCTCGTACGCGGGAGTTGTCAGGTCTATGACGCGGAAACCCTGACTGCTGACCATAGTGGGCCAACGTGTGTGGAGAATGCACGTAAAAGACACCTTTGTGGACCGACATCTGTAGGCTAATTTCATGTTCATCGCCTTTAAATAACCTTTATAGCAAGGGCTTAAAATGCCACTTCACTCACTGTTTAAACATTAGAAATTGATAATATGCATGGAAGTATTTGACCAGTACGCCGAATTCACTGGGCTTCCTAAAAACTCGGCCTGTTGGTAACTGGCTACTTAAGGACTTTAACTCTTTCATTGTAGTCTGTCCTAGATATTTTTGATATTACTGATTATTATTTAGATAAAGATGAAATATTGTCAGTGATTTCCGACTTAAATATATTTCTGAATATAAACTGAGTAAATAAAGGTAAAAACAAAAGAAACCTCCCTCTTCCATTGCGATCTTATGGACCGGTAGTAACACACACCGCAACACGATGATCATCTCAGTAAAATCAGCAAAACCTAATCAAAACAATCACTAACCAATATGTTCAACTGAATTTTGATTTTTTCCACCAGTGGCTGATAACGAAATTACAGGTGTGCGAATTAAATAAACCCGCGTGAAGTTTCCCGCGAAAATAAAATAAAATAAAGTACGGTTTCGTTATGTAATGATATGTACATTTTCATTATTTAATGATATGTTGGTCACCATTATTCATATCATCTATTTGATAAATATTATAACTAATTCGGGGTGACAAATATCAATTTCAATGCCATTTTTTCGAATAGCGCTAGGGTATTTAACTCGTGCGCGGAACTTGCACGCACTTGTTTAATATCGGCGTAAGTCGTCACGTGTGACATTAAAACTGAAATTTGCCACCCTTCATTAGTTATACTTTAATTATTTGTATTTCATTATAGTTTTATTGAATTTCTCAACACTTTTTTTAGCTCACCTGATCTGAAGGATCATGCGAGCTATTGCCGTCACTTGGCGTCCGTCGTCCGTCGTCTGTCCGTAAACTTTTTAAAAGCTTAACTTGTCTGACACCATACATCCAACTTCAACCAAACTTGGCACAGCTGTTTATTAGCATTAGTGCTACAAAAGTATCGTTTGGATTTTTGATTTGTCGAAAAACATGTCCGCCGTGGCTAAAAATAGAACTTAGGGGTAAATTGCAGTTTTTTGCTAATAACTCAAAAACGGTAACAGATATCAAAATTCTTGCATAATGTTAAAGTGATCAGCACTTCTAGATCTACCTGTCAAGAAGATCCAACAACCGATGTAGGAGTTATTGCCTTTTTCTGGATTTTTTTTTTCAAAATTTTGCACTTATTTAGCCCTATATCTTGAAAACTATACAAGATATATTAAAACTTCAATCATAAGCATGCACATCAAGATCTACATTTCATGTAATTAGGTCAAAGCTGTAGAACCATTTCTTTTCGGAGTAATTGTCCTTAAAACAACAAAATTTACCATTTTTGATTAATTTTCCCCTGAATTTCAAAGATTAACTTGTCCGTAAGACCAACTGCATCTTGACTTGGCACACTTGTTTAATAGCTTATATGCTACATCTCTATCGTTCAGATTTTTGATTAGTCAAAAAATATGGCCGCCATGGCTAAAAATAGAACATAGGGGTAATTTTCATTATTTTGCTAATAACTCAAAAATGGTGTCAGATATCAAATTTGTCCAAGAATTAAAAGTGATCAGCATATTAAGATCTACCTGTCCTGAAATTCTGGAAAAGATCTGACTGCTGATGTGGGAGTTATTGCCCTTTTTCGTAATTGTTGCCAAATTTTGCACTTATTAAGCCCAATATCTTGAAAACTGACCAAGATATTTCAGAAATTTTAATCGCATTATGGTTAAGCACAATAATATCTACAAAAAAATATATGTATGCTCTTATATATTTTCGAGTACTGGAATATGTGTTGGAAAGACACAGTTTACATATCTCTAAAATTTGACAACGTTTGGCTGTTTCTGTAAAAATTGATAAATTTATTTGTTTGGTCATTGTTGTAATTTTTGGCATTTTTTTTGGTAATCAAATCTAATATTCTACCGGTTTTCCAAGTTTTCTACTCCTAGCGTGTCTGATGAAGTTTAATCCAGAAAAGCGCTTCACACGCATTGAAATTTTGCTTTTGTACATTTATTAAAATTATTTCAATTTTTTGGCACATATTCCATATTCTTTCGTTTTTAATATTGTTTCAGAGTTTGGCTTTAGTGCCATGTGGAGGTCGTAGAAAGCTTCCCCGTGCTTCAGTTGTATACTCTTATATATTTTCGAGTACTGGAATATGTGTTGGAAAGACACAGTTTACATATCTCCAAAATTTGACAACGTTTGGCTGTTTCTTTAAAAAATGATAAATTTATCTGTTTGGTCATTGTTGTAATATTTTTTGGCATTTTTTTTGTAATCAAATCTAATATTCTACCGGTTACTCCTAGCGTGTCTGATGAAGGTTAATCCAGGAAAGCGCTTCACACGCATTGAAATTTTGCTTTTGTACATTTATTGACGGGAATTTGGGACGGGACCCCCTCCTCACTCCCTATTAGTGTAGTTCAGGTGAGCGATTCAGGCTCCTGGGAGCCTCTTGCTTTAATTGTGGGCTTCCTATGTTTTGGTTCTAGTGCTGCTGATGCATGTGGAATAAAATTCCGAAAATCATTTCAATATGTGGATCGTGTCTTTTTGGCACATATTCCATATTCTTTCGTTTTTAATATCTGTGAGGGTCGGGAAGACCTTTTCAGGGACGCTGGGATTGGCCATATTTTTTAACGGGAATTCGAGAAAAGCGACTAGCGGGACACGGGAACCTGCATTTTATTTTTCGGGATGCGGGATCGGTATTTTTTTATTATTCGGGAAAATGGGATTATAAAATTATTTTGACGGGAATTTTGGACGGGACCCCCTCCGCCCTCCCTATCTGTGTAGTTCAGGTGAGCGATTCAGGCTCCTGGGAGCCTCTTGCTTTAATTGTGGGCTTCCTATGTTTTGGTTCTAGTGCTGCTGATGCATGTGGAATAAAATTCCGAAATGGCCATACAACTCATAGAAACTAATTGCAGTTGGAGTTAACATATGTGTAATGGTCTCATTTTCATTTATCCTTTTATAAAATATACCGGGAAATGGGTCTGTTGCTGAGTCGGCTAAAGTCTGCATGTTGATCAAGAACTATCGAAAAATCTGTATTTCCTATTTTACCGAGACTATATATAAATTATATACGGAGTGTTTATTTGTCCAACTAGCCGGACGAATAGCCCGTGAGCTATTTTTCCGGCTATTTGAAACACGATAAATATGAAATAAATTGCTGGCAAACATAGCAAAAAAAAACACATGTCTAAACTAAAAAATATAATATATACACCTGGAAAAAGTTAAGCACCCTTAGACTTTTGGTGCTTTTCGATGATTTGAAATGATTTTTAATTTCATGAGTTTGGTCAGTTTTAATTCTTCAATATGTGACTGGAAGGATGTTATTTTTCGGTTAAAAGCACATTTTCCCCCTTGAAAAGCGGGAGATAACTCTTTAGGAAATAAGACACCAAACTGGGGTCCAAACTGGTAGTAAAAAAAAAACAAGGATTCCAGCAGTCATTCGTGCTAAGGGTGAACATATTCGAAATTGACTCTTTGACGAAACATTACCAATCTTTTAATTATGAATTACCTTTTCAAGCGCGATTTGATAATTAATTAAAAGTTTTGAGCTTCAGGGGACTATACCTTTCGAAGATTATGTTTATGTACAAAAGCCATCATTTTTTACATGTCGTGTTATGTACATAAAAAAATCGTTTTGTTTGTTATAAACATGTTAAAATGTGCTTAACAGTGCATATTTTAGTTTGCAATGCAAATTTACAAAGACTATCCGTTAATTAATGGTGAAAAAAGTGTTTTGAAAATGTATGATTTGAAAAAATCATAGGGGTGCTTAACTCTTTTCCAGGTGTATACTTCGGAAAAAAGTTTTTGCAACATGTATTACAGTCATTAGAAATTTGACAGTTTGTTTCTCCTGTCACTTTATTTTCAATAAACAATATATGAACATGTACCCGTCAAATCCTTATTCTTAGCATTTTTAAGTCCGATTCTTTTACTGTGTTGAAGTAAAAATAACATATGTTGTTTTAACAGTAAATGTATCGAGCAATAATCTTTCAGTTCTTACTAGAACTTCTGAACAGTTGAAAATCAACATCTACTTAAAAATTAAACCGATTATTAGATAATTGTATGCTTTTTTGACAGTACATTCTTAAAATACATAATTATCAAACACTGAGTAAGTATACATGTTTTAGAAGATTTTTTTAATTGACCACAAATAATAATGCAAGATCTTTATCTTTTTGGTTCTTTTATCAGTTGTGCAAACAATTTGCTAATTAAAAATCAATATTTCTATAAAACTGCCAATAATATATACTAGAAGTTAATATGATATGCAAGAGTATAAAAATGTTCAGTGTTATGGAATTATTAGCACGAATTTTAGTCAAAGAAAGACAACCGTGTTTGGGTTGTTTTTTTAAATATAAGAAATAAAGGTAATAACAAAACTACCGAACTTGAATGATCAATCTCATAGTCCAGAGAAAATGACAAAAACGAATCTTTACTTTAAGTCGTTTTGCTTCTTGTATACTAGCAGTATTAATAGGGGTAAAAAATAACAAAGTTTTATGAAAATATTTTCGCATAATGTCCTTGATGTAGGATTATAAGAAATATTTTAGTACTTATCATAAATTATAAAAGTAATGGAAATGCGCCGAGTATGATTCCCTTTCGGGAGTTGTTCCATTAATGGGAACGTATTGCAGACATGTCACATTAGTTATAGTTATTTATTGCTTTAATGCCAAGCAGCACGATTTCGGCTATATCCGGGAGATGACCATGAAAAGGTGTTAGAATGAACATGAAATGATGATGAAATGGAGGAAAGGGGGACACAGGAGAGTTTTGACTGCCACTGGAAAAAGAAATGATGGGTAGGGACGGGCAATTCAGCCTCCTACATGAGGATCTTACGGGTTCTACTCTAACCGAGACGTGCAGCAGGGTTCTTTAACGTGCGAGGAACGAAACAATTTTCCAATGGTTTGCGGTCAGGTTTTTCGCATTATAGCCTGACTACCTCGGCATTTATTATGACATGGCTGTCCCATTCAACCAACTGAGGTACACATTCCAGCGATTTGTGGGTAAAGCGGCCTGATCCGAGCGCTCTTTAGTGGACTTTCGGACCGACAAACTTAATTAGCTGTGCTGCGGGCCTATTCGCCACCCGGTTAGTAGTATGTCAAATGTGGGGTGTAGGTAATCATCGAGTTCGAGTCAGAGTTAGAGTTCGAGTTAAAGTTCGAGTTACGACTCGAGTTCGAGTTATTATTCGAGTTCGAGTTAAAATTTTCAGCTAACTCAAAACAGTTATTTTTATGGCAATAATCGAGTTACGACTCGAGTTTGAGTTAGAGTTCGAGTAACAGATCGAGTTAGAGTTCGAGTTACAAACCGAGTTGTATATTTTTTTGTTGCACACTTTTTTTATCATTTATATTTGCAACTCTGCTGCATGTAACCAGCAATCTACTTACTAAGGTACTGATTCATATTAATAATGCGGTTACAGATAAAAAAAAAAAACCGACTACAATATGGAAATATACTTACATCGGATGTAACAAATTCGGACATCTCTTAAAATGCTTCTGACGCAAAAATTCTAACACGGTGTTATTTTAGGGAGCAACCATTTGATTTTTCTTGGGGGACGGGGCCGGGGGCTGGGGGCTTTAATGAATTTGAAATAAAAGGCAGGATGCCAAAAATCAGGAAATTAAAAGGATGGACGGTGCTCTGAATTAATAAAAGGCATTTCATTTCAAATATTTTATTGAATAAACAAAAGGATTGGATAACAGGCAAAGCCTATAAGGATCCTCTCCTATAAACAGATGGTAATAACAAGGCATGCAAAATAACATATATACACATTACAAATAATCACAAAGCATTAGATATAAACATAAAAGTTTGAATAATAAGAACTTGGATAGAGAAATTGAATAGCTGATTTATGTTTTAATGTACAGAGAAAAAATAGCTTATTAATAAAATTATGGAGACTACATATTGGGCATGTTTCATATTAACAATAGTTCTACACTCCCTTGTTATTTTAATAATTTAAATGAAATAGAGAATTTATTTGAATTTAAAGAAATTTGACAATGGTAGTAATGAGATTAAGAATACATTACTAAAATGGGGCAATGAGGAATGGAGCTTTTGAAATAGTAGGAAATTAGAAGACTAAGTGAATCTTTTTGTTTCTTTAATGAATTCTAGTACTGCTTGAGCAATTTCTTTATTATCATCTGTAGAGAGATTGGTATTCTTTCCAAGTAGAGTATCAACATCTAAATGAACATTAAATTGTGAAATATTATCAAGTAGGATAGCTCTTTGGCGCTCATAAAGTGGACATTGAAAAAAGTAGTGTGAATTATCTTCTATGTTACAACCACAGTCACATTCTGAGCTCTCTGACAAGTGAGATAGATATAAGTGGTGGTTTAAGTTACTTACTTCATTAAGACAGCAGTAATTAATATTAAGATGTCTTGGACCAATAAGATAATGCGCAGGGGGACAAATATGATCAGAACTCAATTTATTCTTAAACATATTGATAGAAGGCAGGTTTTGAACATCAGCACCCAATTTGTTCCAGGCATCAAGAGCAGATGGAACAAAACTGGATTTGTAGGTCTGAGTGCGAGCTCTGGGGACATTGAAAAATCTGGGATTTCTAAGGGGGTATTGTTGATCAAAGTTGATATAGGAGATAATATGTTCAGATATATAACTAGGAAGGTATCCATGCAAAGCCTTATATATAAAAACTAATTTCTGAATTTTTCTTCTATATTGCAATGAATCCCAACCAAGTTCTTTGTAAAGTTTAAATCGGGATGTTCCCCTGCGCATACCAGTGATGATTCTTGCTGCTTCATACTGAACTGACTCTAACATATCAGACTCTTGTTTCGTGCAGTTATCCCATACAATACTACCATATTCTAGGATAGGCCTAATGAAGGCTATATATAATTTTTCAAGAGACTTACGGTCAATATCATATTTGAGAAGTCTCAAAATATTTAGTCTAGCACAAGCTTTAGAGTAGATTTCGTTAATGTGATCTCTCCAGAGGCCCTGATAGTGAAAATTTAATCCAAGGTGTTTATGGCTATAAGTATTTTCTAGTTCGGTATCATTCATAAATAAGGGGGCAACATCTACATAATTTTTTCTAGTAAAAAGCATAGATTTAGTCTTGGACGCATTGAAGGTCACACCCCAATCATTGGCCCAGATTGAAAGTTCATCTAGGTCATTGTTTAATGATTCAGTGGCTATATCAAGGTCATCAACTATGCAGTAGAGACAAGTGTCATCTGCAAAAAGTTTAATCTTATTAGACACAACTCCTACAATATCATTGACATATAGTAAAAATAGATAAGGACCTAAGATAGAACCTTGAGGTACACCAGCGTGAATAGCTTGCCATGTTGAATGGTAGCCGTCCATGCATACTCGTTGTTGTCGATCATGCAAATAATTTTCAAACCACTTAAGCAGGTTGCCTTTTACCCCATATTTTTGTAATTTATATAAAAGTCCTCTGTGCCATACCCTATCAAAAGCCTTGGAGACATCACAAAATACAAATCTAACATCTTTACCTATGTCTAGATTTTTCATAATTACATCATAAATAATCAATAGTTGGTTGACAGTGGAGTCCTTGTGGCGAAAGCCAGATTGGTCATCAGTAATAATTCTATTTTGGATCAGATAGTTGTGAAGATGCTTGAAAATAATCTTTTCCAATATCTTGCCAAAGCAGGCAGTGACAGATATTGGTCTATAATTTGAAACATTCTCACAGCCACCTTTTCCTTTATATATAGCAGAGACATTAGCCATCTTCCAACTGTTAGGAACTACTCCATAACATAAACTTTTATTAAAAAGTATAGTAATGGGTTTGACTAAAGACGGAAAGATAGATTTGATAAATTTTGGTGGTAGGTTGTCTGGTCCACCAAGCTTGTCAGTATTTAATATCTCAAAATGGTCAGTAACCTCTCTTTCAGTAATAATAAAATCTGAGAGCACAAATGGTGACAATGGTGGTATTTGGGGGAGGTTAGGTTCTCTCTCCAGTGATGAGACTGATGCAAAGTAGTTGTTGATTGCAGAGGCCTTTTCAACTGGGTGGTAAAAAATGTCACCCTGCACTTTAATGGGGCTTTTTGTTGAAGTTTTATTTTTAAATTTTGTTACATTTTTAGCAATTCTCCACCATTTTCCAGGTGGTATATTTTTATCAACAAGAGAATTATGTAGATCAACCATATACTTTTTTTAGCTTCACGTACCATATCAATGACTTCATTGCGTAGTTTTCTAAATTTCTCCCAGTCAGATGCAAGGTTTCTAGATTTAGCTTTTTTATGAAGACGATTCCTTTTTCGCATTTTGCGTTTGATTTCAGTTTTAATCCAAGGCTTGTCTTTTGGCCTCACTAGAATTGTCTTTTTAGGAATAAATCTTTCCATGGCAAATGAAATTTCACTATAAATATTATCAGAAATAAGATCTACATTTGAAGAATTTTCAAATCTACTTTCCCAGTTTATACCTTGCAAATGCTGGTTGATACCCAAATAATTTGCATTATCATAGTCAAAAAGTACCTTTTCATATGATCTTTCACGTGTAGTAGAAAAATTTACATGAAAAACAACTGGACAGTGATCACTACAGAAATTGGGTAATACATGGCATTCATTTATCATACTACAATTGTTGGTTAGAACAACATCTATCAAAGTAGAAGATGTAGGTGTAATTCTAGTTGGTTCAGATACTACATTCTTAAGACCATATTGTTCACATAAGATATTTAGTCTGTGATTTTTGCTTATTTTCAGCATATCAACATTAATATCACCAAGAAGTATAACATTTTCATTACCTGTGTCTATACATTTATTAAAAATAGAGTCAAAATTGTCCCACACAGATATTCTAGCATCAGGTGGTCTGTAAAAGCAGCACAGAATAATTTTTTTGTTATTTATTGAGATTTCTGTGCATAATGATTCAAGAAGGTGGTCTTCAAGGTCAGTTCTACGTTTAGCTAGAAGATTATTGCGAATGTATAGTACTATACCACCAGCTTTATTACATAGCTTGTCTTTTCTGAAATCGGCGGGACTATGAAAGTTATCAATCAGAATATCAGAACTAGATATTCTGTGGTCTAATTTGGACTCAGTAATACATATGATGTCATGGTCACCCAATTCATTATATATTATATCAGTCTTATTACGTATAGAGTTGACATTAAGATTAACAATAGAGATGTTTCTTTGTGCTAGACGACAATCAGTTATAGGCCCTGGGTTTTTATGAATATCATTGCCAAGCATAAGTATGAGCTTTAACACATAGAAATAAAATAAATAAAAGGCAGGATGGTGATTCTGCCTGAAAAAGATTTTGTTATGTTTAAAAATAAAAATAAAAATGCGCGCGCGCAAAACAAAAATTCCTGGCTTCGATTTTTCAAAAATAAAAAGGTGGGACGAAGAAAATATCCATAGCCCACCCTAAAAATCTAATGGTCGTTCCCTTACTGTCTTCATTCAAGAAACTTGATAGAAAACAAGTAATCTGTGAGCTATTGCTCACAAGTGATACGCCCGCTCCCAAAATAATGCCTTGCGTCAAAAAGTATTCGGTAAAGTATAACAGGATAAAGTTTATTTGCTATAAACGAACTTGTTTAAAGTTAATCTTTGCTTTGTCCCCTTTTTACAAGTTGATGAGGAATGAAAGTGGTTTCAGCAAAATGATATTTTATCATCGCATCTGCTTCTTGAAAAAGATTCTATTTCTAATCTGACAGGTGATTTCACAACTTTAACGAATCTTCAGTATAAAGTCTAAAGTAACTACTCACAAAATAACATTGTATTAACGGTTAATTTGGATATGCTATATATCGATATCTTAAGCAGTAACCTCTCATCAGTAGCATTTAAATCAAAACATGCATTGGAAGGTAAAATTCCAAAACTGTTGAAAACGAATTCGAAAACGTTCGAACAAGGCAGCCAAATCCAGCACGTGGTTTATCGACCATGTGCATTACAAGGAAAGAAAGCTGGTGATTTAAACAATTTTGAATTTAAAATTCGGATTATATTAAAAACTTTATGGTAAATCGTGTTAGACAACTTGTGAAAGTTGAGAATTTTTACTTTGATTAAGATCGATGAAAATTGAATGATTGATTCAACTTGTGCATTTTTTTTTTCTGTCACAAACTGATTTTATATTTTAGTAAATGCATGTTATTATTAAGTTAACACCTTATTCATTTTTAATTTAAATTAGGATAATTTAATCCCTTATATGACATTAAAATGTTTTATTTGAAATGATATATATATATCATTGTATGATAAGCGAGGTAATAAGATCATACAGATCAATGCTTTGTGATATGTTAGTGTGATATTTGTATAGATTTTTTTTAATCGGCCTATTGATTATATATAATATTTTGAATAAAAATCTTTTTCTCGTAAAATTAATTTCTCAATTTCCTCTAAATACGATACTATATTTATATTTATTTTTTAAAGCACTTGTTTCCCCGTTATAAATGATTTCCGATCATGATTTAACCATGTGCTCTATATTTAAAATCCGTCATGTACAGAAAATGGCTAGAATAATCAAGTTATATCCAGTTAGTTTATGTTTTTACAAACAATGTACTGGAAAAAAGACGCTATCAAAACAATGTGCTAGTTTTCAAGTTCTGTGTGATTCAATCCAGGGAAGACCGGCGATCAATGGACATACAGCTTAAATTCAGAGCGAAACCTGCATTCATCTCAATATGTTTTGAAAAGGTAATCTGTCTTCTACCAAATATTTTTTACATTAATGTACGTATTTTTATCGATCTTTAGTCAATGCTTACATTGCCGGTGTATTTTAATAATTTTAATACGTATTCAACCTTTTTTCCAACTCTACTTATTTTTATTTTTATTGCGCAAAATATTGTTTGTTTTTTTCTTTTTTTCATTTTTCGCGTGTCTGTGGAAGGGGGGGGGGGTACAGAATCCCTTAACTTGTGGAAGGTCTTTAGTTTTATTATTTTTCGTTTTTATTTTATCCACAGAAATTGTGACGAAGAGCTGGACAGCATAATCATCTTCAAGAAGTACGCCTTGAGCGAACATCAAGGTAAAGGTTTAGTTAAAATAGTACAAAATATACCTTAAAATTAATAGATTTGGATGATAAAAGAAAACTGAAAAAAATGACGAAACGCCAAGGGAAATATTGATCATAGAATCAGACGTACCCAGAAATGTAAAAAAGGGCGTATAAGGGAGCCGGCGATTTCAAAACAAACACATCGCCGTGAACCCCGTTGTTCGATCGCTTACACTATTTTGCTTGCGATGAACCGGGGCGACGGCCCCTGCTGCGCAGACATCCATAAGGTTAAGCCCTTTTATTCTTGTAAATAAATGCACTTCATGAACATTGCAGTGGGAACCAAATTGGATGTTTCCGGGAATTTGAACCCCCTTTGGAAACACCTACACTTTCAAGAACGTCCTGCTCTTCAGGGGTGCATTTCGACCTCCATTAGGTTAAAAGCGACCTGCACGTACTTGAAAAAAAATCATTAATACATGATTTCGTGGCGGATCCAGAAATTGGGAAAAGGGCACAAAATGGCTAAGGATGGCTAGGGATCCCACTTCGGTCATGCTTTAATGACGTTTTTTCCCACAAAATGGGAGAGCACGACCCCCTGTTCCCTCTGGATCCGCCCCTTCGACCTTCAAGCAGTTTCTAAAAGCAATCTTGCGATTTTTAAGGGGTACTCTGCAAGAGCCCTCCTTTTTTTGAAATTTAAAAAAAGTTTAAGCTAAATTCTTCTGAAAAGCCCCCGTTCATTCTTGTTTGATTCAAAGCGGAACCTCACCCCTTTTAAAGATTTTTGGTTCAGCTGCTGCTTTTTTATCCAAGCCTTGAATTCGAAATGCACAAGTGGAAGATCCAATTGCTAAATCTTAACAATATAATAATAGCTTGCCCCTGATTTTATAAAAACTTATAGCGTCACAATTTTACTACTTGTCATCGGATTTTTATGCCCTCGTTACTTGTCGGTTTAGGAGGTATTAACTGGGGTATAAATTAATTGTGGCCCCTATCACTTCATTGGGGTAAAATTCATTAAAAGGTTGTCTGTGGACGTATAAAAAAATCCACCATGCTTTTCTCAGAGATATACAGTACTGTATATGAAAACGATTTGACATTTGACAGTTGTGTTTGGACTGCAAAACTGAATGTTTAAACCTGTCGGACTTATACTCTGTGTTTAAACCTGTAAATTTTAGTCGGCCTTTCCCTATATGAAAAAAAATATATATATATATATGGCAAGGTTGTTGTCTTCAGCGGAGATCAGACCTGTCGTATTTCCTTCCCGGATTTCCTTTTCCTGTTTTGGGGCTCATACGCGGGAGTAGGGAATGCATCGTGTCCTATGGACAAACAATCACTTATAATAAATTGATTTTTTTCCACTTAGTCCAACTGTCTTAAAACTTGTGTAAATGGTTATTCTAACAACATCGAAATTGACCCCTTACACTTTATAGATAAAACTCCCTTTGAAAAAGTCCACATTAGTTTCTGCAAATTTACACTTGGGACAAGGAAAACTTCATCGAATTAAGGGGCACGTTTAGAATTGGGAAGGGTTCCTATTGAAAATTATATTTTGAAACAATCACTTCTATATTTGGCAAGATTATATACTGATGATTTAAATCCATTATTAAAAGAAGCATTTGATCTTTCAAAATCTCTTGATTCAGAAGGTGTTTACTCTTGGTATACATATATTAAAAATGCATTTGAGGACCAAGATCTTCTGGACACTATATCCAACTGCAAATGTCTAAAAGATGTTAAAAAAATAAAATTAACTATTAAAGATAAGACCTTTGACTATTATCATAACCTTTATATAAATAAGATAGAGAAAATAGATATAAACAGCAAACTCTTCTTGTATAAGAATTTAAAACCCTTAACAGAACCTAAATTTTATCTTTCATATAATGATTTTTCAATTAGGAATATTTTTACAAAACTTCGTATAAGTGACCATAATTTGGAAATTGAGAGAGGTCGCTATTTCAAAATAAATAGAGATGAAAGATTATGCAAATTTTGCAAAGTAGTAGGGGATGAAGAACACTTTATTTTAAAATGCTCGAAAAATGAGAATATCAGACAAGCTCTCTTTGGAGATATTAAAAAAGACTGTAACAATTTCCCTGACCTTCCAGATGATCAAAAGATTAATTATCTTTTGAATCCTAAAACATTTAGACATGTTAAAATTATTGGCTTCTTTTTAAAACGGTCATATGAACTGAGGACAGAAGACTTTTGATAACATGCCTACTTCGTATAAACATAATGTCTACTCGCACTCAATGCCATGTTTATTTTTATACAATTATAATGTTAAATTTGTTAGTACAATATTTTGTATTTTGATCATGCTATATTTGTGCTTGTATATATGTTACTGCAGCCCTAGTTTTTAGGGTTAATAGTTTGAAATAAAGTATTATTGAACAAGCAGGGTTGACGGCTGATACAAATAAATACAATGAGGAAAATCTTTGCAAATCATAAAATTATAAAATGTCATACAAGGAAAATTAAATGTAACTCTTGAGAATCGAACTTCAAGTCGAAAATTTCAGATGATCATCTCGAGGGGTTGTTTTTGTTTCATAGAAAGAACATTAATGCAGAACTTCTGGTTGAACTTTTCAAATTAAAAGCGAAACGACAGATGGAAGTTCGAAAAACACGCAAACTGGTAATTAGTAAAAATTTGAAATATTTGAATCGATTTTAGTAACCTGTTGCAAAATCCTAAATCAACAGTATGCAACATTTAAAAAAAACATTGATTCAGGGCATCTCCATGTTCAAGATTTGTGTGCCCGTTTGTTTGACTGGCAAGTGTATACAACATAGATACGTATTTTACCGGTTACGGTTAACACTGGCAAACTAAGGGCGGTCCAAATTTCCGTGTATATGACTTTAAAGAAAAGGAGAATAGGAGAAGTATTTTACAATAGGAGAAAGGTAGGCATAATCCAATCCTAAACCGTTATCTACCTTTTTCTCTTCTTCAAAAATCAGACGCCGTTAAATATCTGTATTTTGGACCGTCTTCATAACATAACGTTATACCTACACTACCAACAATTTGGTAACTAAAATGCAGGCACCAAAAAAGTACATTTCTTACATGCAAATAAGTGGTAATGAAGATACCAGTCAAATACTTTTACTTAGATTAAAAGTCAAATAACAGTACTGCAAATAGCAGTAGAATAACAATACTGTAAATAACAGTACTGTAAATAGCAGTTGATTAACAGTATACTGTTATTCTACTGCTATTTGCAGTTTTAATCTAAGTACAAGTATTTGACTGACAGTGTATCTTCATTTCCACTTATGTGCATGTAATAAATGTTCTTTTTTGGTGCCTGCATTTTAATTACCATAATTACGTATGCAAATTGTTGGTAGTGTTATAACGCGACATTTCAGGAACAAATAGGTCGAATTTTTAACCTTAAATTTCACAGTATTGATATCTTAGGTGCCATTTCTTGCTTCTCCTTTTTTGCTCTTTTTGGTCATATGGGTATTACTTTCGATAAACCCGGTTTTCGACCTGCTTCCAATGCTTCAATTCAAATGTAGCTGATTAAATAGCTCTCCTGTCTAAAAATCTATTCAGCAAAACCAAATTTGTAATCTTATATATCGGCTGTATTCACTATGTATATACTAGTATGTGACAAAAAGACGATTCAGCAAAATGACACATTAATTTCTCGCTAAATTAATAATTCTAAGTTAAATAATTCTATTTATTGTAGATATGTTCTATAGATTTAGCTAACGATAACTGAACACGTGTAACAGTAACACCAAAACCACAACCATAAAGATGCATCTCATCAACTTCCTGAGGTAAGTTTGTTATGATAGCGTGTTGTATCCTTGTTGTGTCCTTGTATCCGCGACGGGTGTGCTATAGCAAACAGGAATTGCTTAATCTTCCGGAGCACCCGAATTGAGTTCTGTTCGGTTGATTTTGTGTTTTTAATGTTTTGTGTTTCTTCGTGCTGTTTTTGTTCGTGTTTACTGGTATTGTCTTTGCCCTTTCGGACTTTTGACGCTCGAATGCCCTCCTACATTTGTGCCTTTTTGATTCCTTGAGTAAGGTATTTGGCTTCAATTACTAACGTCGACTCAGTTGTAAATGAGTACGTGGTTGGATACCAGATGGAAACATTAAATGATTGCTGTCAGTGCCTGAACGGCATCTTTGGTTTTGGAGTACAGGAATAATTATAGCTCGTAAGGCAAATTAACCAAGGGTAATATTTGTGAACCGCTTTGAGGCGACAACTGTCGTGAAAAGCGGTATATTTTAAGGCATACTAGAAAACGCGGGATGGGATCGTGGGATGGACTCATGGGATGGACCCATGGACCCTAAATGGGATGGACCCATGGACTCAAAATTGGATTAGATGATGGGATGGACCCATGGACTCTAAATGGGATGGGATGTTTGACTCAAAAATGGACCCACTTTTAAAAATTATTTATAAAATGTCTTTTTCATTAAATCCTTAATCTTATACAGTTACCCGGTAGCGTTTAATATATTAAGTATCTGGATACATTTCACCTCTTTTATTGTATGACTGGAAATAAAACATTTTGTACTGCTTCCCAGTAAAAACTGACAAATTATTTGCTTATCTGATCTTATCTGCTACACTAGATATTTCAAAGCTAATTTATTAAAAGGGATATTTTTATTGTCTTTAGTGGCACACTATAGAGTATCATATTTTAATTAAAAACTGAATGAACAGAACTAAAATCATGATAATCTGTTACCTATGAACAGTGTTAAAAAACATTTTTTTTAAATTTAGAAATGATATCCATTTCTTCATTATATTGTTGACAATGATATAAGAGTTATAGATTTTTTATCACTGATTGTTATAAAATAATATTGAATCTATCAACATCTAATGCACCTCTCTGACCACATACATGTTGTGATACACAAATTAAGATATTCTTTTTGCAAGAATGAAAACATTTTACATGATGAATGTAAATGAAACCAAGCATTTATGGGTTTTCTGACAAAGAGGTAACTGATTTAGCTGATAAAGATTTAGATAGGGAGGCTGACTTAGCAGACTTTGTAAATTCATGCTTTCAATTATAAACACAAGTCACTATAATAATTGTTAACAATTGACTTTACATACCAAGTAAGCCATTGACAAAAAATCCCATTCCATTTATTATGCCGAAAGAAACTGAAAATTCTACATTTGAGTCCATCCCATTTTGGGTCCACGAGTCCATCCCATGGGTCCATCCCAAGAGTCCATCCCATGAGTCCATCAGATTAATGGACTTGGAGTCCATCCCATTTAGGGTCCATGGGTCCATCCCATGAGTCCATCCCACGATCCCATCCCGCGTTTTCTAGTGTGCCATATTTTAACCGCAATGATTCATGATTAGATAAAACAAGTCGGTGTTTTTTTCTGCGTGCCTAAAGAGATTGTTTCACTGTTTAACTTGTCACCTGACTGTAAGGTGTTATTGTTCAATGACTCACAACCTGGTTAAGGTTAAGACTGCTTCTCGGCGGTTTATTTAGAGCTAGTTTTCTGTTTTCGTTGTACGGTCCAAAAGTATAAACATGTTAAATAGACGTTATATCATAATTTGAATCATTTAAAAGAAAAGGTCTGTATATATTAGAACTGTAAAGGTGTAAATGTAAGTAACTATAAATCACCTTTAAGTAAGAGAAGTAAAAACAAAATAAACTTTTAAGCTCCTATAAGAACGAACATCTATTTGAGCTTTCTTTTTTTCTTCCATCATTTTATGTTCAAACTTTTAATATGTGTACTGTGATTTGATTGCACCTTAAACATTTAGGGCATATCTAGAAAATGTTGCCATCCCTGTTGTGGATTTTTTTTTGCAATAATACGGGCGAATACCAAAGAGCGGAGACAAAAAATGTAAAAAAAAAACAAAACAAAAGCAGCAGTGTTTTTTAAATGCTTATCATTGCCAATCACCAAACCGAAAATTTTATAGATTTTTTCATAAAAAAAAAGGATGTACATGTCAATTGAGAATTGAGTTCCCAAACAAAAGCATGTTTTGGGCATAGAAATGTTCCTAGACACATTGTTGCGATACAAAAAGCAAGATTGGGTATTTTGGTGGATCAGACACGTTTAAGGGTATAGTGTTCGTAGTGTTAAGGTGTGCCAAAATATCATGAAAACTTGCTTTAATTTTCTGAGTCCTTAAAGACAAATCTTTTGAAGATGTAATCCCAACCTACGCCATTCTTGTACAGTGCCTGAATAATTAAAGTAGTAAATAAGAAAATTGAATATCGAATTACATGGTGAACAATCCTACGAGCAAATACTTGATTTAATAAAGTCTGTAAGAGTCCTGTTAGTTGACGGAAAGGCAATTACAAAGACTCAATCTTAAGATGTTCTCTAACCAATCTCAAGTTGTCAGCATCATTTTTGATTGTCAGTATTTTGTCAAAATAACTTGATTGACTTAAAATCTTTCATTTCCTTGAATGTAGTCTTCAGGTAAGGTTGTTCTGTTTGGTTGGTCGTTTCTGAAAGTGAGTTTTTTGTTCCTTAATTTGACTTTTGGAGTATCTCTAAGTTCAATCGGACAATTTTATTTAGATCTTTGCACCTTGGTGTTTATTGTATGGCAGATTTCAATCATGTCTGTGAATTTTATTGTTCTTTTTTTCGCGACCATATTTTTGTCATCTTTTGGATCGACTTGAATTTTACAGTCGTAGGCGAAGCTTACACTGGTTAAATCTAAAAAAAAATATTAACCCATTTTTAAGAATGATCGCCGTTAAATTCTCCTTGTCCGCTAATTGGTGCAGTTTCGGAAATGAGCATTTGTTTTACGGAAACCTCAAAAACTGTTTCACAGCAACTTTTACTTAATTAATATGGATTTATTTCATATTTTAGGGTATGGCCTCAGATCTCTGGCAAAAAGTAAAAGTTAAGTTTTTATCAAACATGATGGAAAATATAGACATGGAAGAATCTTATAATCACGAAAGAAAAGCCAGCCCCAACAGGCTTGAAAAAATTGGAAGCTTTGACAAGACCGTTGATTGGTCAGAATTTGAGAAGTACTTCTCAACAGGTAGGTAGAAACTTGTTCATTTCAATCTGTAAAAATCTCTCTTTTTTTTCTCGTAAATGAGATCCATTTATTTTCATAGTTTTATTAACAACCGGCAATTCATTTTTTTTTATAAAATTGAATCGTGAATACAGAATAGGCGTGTGTATACCGAAAAGAAATGGAACATGTTTTTTTTTCTTTCAAAAAACCGCCCTCTTACCCATTTATATCTGCAAAAACACTATGTCATCTATGAATTGTCTTCTTAGAAAATGTTCAGCTGACATAAAGAACGGAAGGAATTTTGAACAGACATTTCATTATTATCATTCTGTCATGCTTTCATATAAACATTGTAAATATTTTTATTTTTATTCAGATTTGTGTACAGAGAAAGTCGACCATTTGAGAATTCGCTTTCTGACCGAGCTTGTCAAAATTCTGGACAACTACTTGTTATCTGAGCATCAACGGTCTTCTAAAGTTCTCGATTTCCACCATCCTCATGCTTTGAAAGAAATCATGGAACACTGCTTAACTATTGACAAAACTCCTCAAAATTTAGAGGAAATACTTAGTGACTGCAGAGAGACTTTGAAGTACTGCGTCAAGACTGGTGAGTTCTTCTAGATATATATAGGTATAGTCTTTTGGTTTTGTGTTCAATGTTCATCTTTTTTTATTTTCGTTGTTTTTTAGCAGCCTGTTTGTATTTTTTTTATTCCAGTTATGAATATCTCTCTTTATCCGACCGTTGAGGTAATTTAAATCGTTTTCAGAATCATTCGAAAGAAAAGTCAGTTTTTTTCTATCTTTTTCTTTCAATACACCTTAGAAAGTAACGATATTTCAGCACCAGCTTGCGTTTTTCAAATTCTGCAAGTATCTTGCTTATATTTTCCGTTTAGGCACAATAAAACAGCAACAAAGTTTTCTTATTGTTTGTACAGGTCATCCAAGATTTCTGAACCAGCTATCAACTGGTCTTGATGTAGTGGGAATTGCCGGAGAAATGTTAACAGCGGTGGCAAATACCAACATGTAAGCTTTTTTAAAATACTTACCATTTTTTCAAATTCCATCATTTTTTTCGTTTTTTTTACATTCTTTTAAAAACAATTATCATACAGCACGAGGTAAATTTTAAATAAGAGGCGTATCCAGTTTGAAGGTTTTCGACAAAATTAATTGAGAGCACCTTTCGTCCTCAGTGGACTGTGTGAGGGTGGAACCCCCATCAGTTGAAAATTTATGGATCTGCCCTTCTAAATAACCGAGGTTACATATTTTTTGTTCATTTTTAATTCTTTTCTATTTCCATTCCAAGATCTGTAAATTATGTTTTTTTCTAGGTTCACCTATGAGGTTGCACCTGTTTTCACCTTAGTAGAGGAAACCGTTATTCAGAAAATGTTGAGTTACACTGGCTGGTCGGAAGGGGAAGGCATCTTCGCTCCAGGTACATGTTTTGATTGATTTTATTAATTTGAAAACTTACTTTATCTTTTGAAAAACGAACGTTTTCCATGTCCATTTATAGTCTCAGATTATTTTACATTAATAAAAATAATAATAATACTGTATTGTCATGTCAATCAATACAAATTGAATATTAGACAGAAAAATTAAATATTAAGTTATAAACAAAAACAAAACATCCACAAAATCATAAATTAATCGGCTCTGGATGTTTATGAATGTTACATCCATTGTTTAATACATGTATATTCTCAGGACAATGAAATACGAATATATATAGTGGTTTATCAAAATTTCTAATTCTTTATTACATTTAATGTTATAATACGGTTTTAAGCGACTGTAAGCATTAAAGCAAGTAAAAAGGACCATTAGCACTTCAACAGACATATTCCCAATAGTCACATATATGGGTTTTTCATTCTTCAGGAGGTGCGATATCTAATCTCTACGCCATGTTAGCTGCCAGACATAAACGATTTCCTAACATTAAGGAGGACGGAGTGGCTTCAGCAGGGCCAATGGTTGTTTTTACTTCTGAACAGGTACAAAAGAAAATAATCCTCTGATACTTTGTTTTGTTCTCTGAACTTCACAAAAATATGTAGAAGATTTGATATACTTCACAGTTATAACTGAGAAAAGAATTTGAAACCAATTTTTCATGATATTCTTTCTTATTGTTATTTGTGACATACAGAATGGTTAAATTCTTCATTATTGGATATAACGAAATACAGTAAAATGCTAAATATTTTATAAGAGGCAGGGTTAGCTTCTTTATTCTTTTCGTAAAAGAAAAAAAAAAGTTTTATATAGATTTTGACACCTTCACTAGTTTAAATTCTCCTATTTCTAAGGGACCAGTTTCAGTCCCCACCTTACACAACTCTTTTAATCTAACCACTTCTGGGACCACCTGGGTTACTTGAGTTCCCGTTGTTGATTTCCGTTCGGCTGATTTTGTGTTTTGTGTTTTTTTCGTGCCTCTTTGCTCCTGCTAATTATACTCTAAAACATTTCCTATGATTTGATAATTTAAATTTCTTGTTCTAAATATAGATATTTCATAGTATTGAAAATACATTTTCCATCTTTTTCATATATTCTTTTATAATTACCTATACTTTACTGAAGTAAATTCTATCCTAATGACATCATAAATCAAATTCAATTCAAATGCATTTTTCTGGAAGCATTTTTTATTTCACATTTGGCATGGAATCTTTTCAGACTATTTAATTAAATTTCCGGAATATTAACAGATAACCCAATAAGGGCCCTGTAATTGTGAATTATTCCAATGGGTAGAACTTCAATAACTTACGATCTTTTCAAGGCATTGTCAGATTAAGGAAATTAGTCCTAAAAGTGATGGAGGACTTACCATACAAAGATGTATGGTGTCTTCTTGGTTGTAATTACTTACTCTCAGTCCAATGTTTAACAGATAAAGTCAATAAAACAAAATGCCAAAAAATCATTAAGATGGTTTAATTAACAATAAGAAAGAATTTTGGGGTGTTATCAAAAGCGGAGTGAAAAATGTTTCCATTTTGTTTAAAATATATACCGGTATTATCAAATAAATATTATTATTAAATGCTAATTGATTATAGTGAATTTAACATCTGTGCTAGATCCTAAGTCAGTTTGGAGGTTGAACCTCTTTCTTTCTGGGGTCTTGGTGAAACCTCTTTTCTGGATCTGTCCTTGAACGTTTACAGCATGCAAAAGTCATTGATACACATCATTATAGAGGTGCCTTTATGAAATGTATCATTAAAATGTACCTTGTTCTTTGTAGAGTCACTTCTCTGTTCAGAAGTCTGCTGTTCTGCTAGGAATGGGCAAGAAGAGTGTCATAGCAGTGGAATGTGATAAAAAGTTAGTACAACAATATTCTCTCTTTTGGAGACAACAAATATTGTGATATTATAAATAGCAAAAGTCACTATGACCAATAGGCTGATCATGATCTTTGGGTTTCCCTTTTCTAAAAGTTACAATTTTATACTTCAGAATATTGTATCTTGAAACGATCTATATATGGCCAATCAGCCTTCGTAGTTTTCCTTTGAAGATCTGTATAATACTTTAAAAGTGGCCAGCTTTTAAAGTATTATAGAGAACTTCAAAAAAGGAAAACTACGAAGGCTAGTCTTCCATGATCACACATCAAAACGCTGCTAAAGTTAGGCACTATATTCAGCAGTGAAGTTTAGCCAAGTGAACCTACAGAATCAAAGACATATGGTTTGTCGTCTATATGCACCATCTATAATTTCTTTGTCCATCAAGTTTAAATAATTTAAATGCCCCTTATCAAAAATCAAATAAGAATAAATGCTATCTTTTCAAGCAATGAACTATTTTCTTCTTTAATTTAAAGAGGCAAGATGGATGTCAACGATCTAAAGAGAAAGATGAAAGCTGCCCAAAATAACAATCAAACACCGTTGATGGTAAATGCTACATGTGGGACCACTATCCTTGGCATGTATGATCCAGTAAACAAGATAGCAGATATCTGTGAAGAGTATGGAGCATGGCTTCATGTTGATGTAAGTTTATATCCTCTTAGTACATGTAGTAGCGACCATGGACATCATATTTCAAAGTGATAATGTCCCGCGAATTTCGAAAGAAGCATTCAAAATTCCTCTTGCTGATTCAGAATCCAACAAATATTGTGTTTCATAAGTTGTTTTGCAACACTTACAATTGAAACCTTTTTATATTAAATATATTTCAAAATACATGAACATTTGCAGAAATGTTACTAGTACCTGCTTCAATTGTATCAAACTTTTTTGTAAATTGTTTGTAACTTTTGTTTTGTAGGGCGCCTGGGGAGGATCTGCTCTCATCTCAGAGCAACATAGACACCTGCTTCATGGACTACATAGGTAAGTCATATACCCGTGAAAAATAATACACAAAACAACCTTTTTATAATAGTTCTCCATTTGAAATAAGTAATTGAAACTGACTATGAGTTTGGAATATATCGAACAATTGGCAATGGCTATTGATGCCAGAAAACAAATTATTTTGTATATGTCTTGTAATGATGAAAGCCTAATAGAATCTACTACATTTTAATAATGCTTTTGTATACTTTTAGGGCTAACTCTATGACATGGAACCCTCACAAAATGATGGGAGTACCTCTTCAATGTTCTGCTATTCTCATTAGTGAAAAGGTAAAAGTCTAAAGTCTTGTCCAAAACAATTTTGCTTTATTCATGATTTTAATAAAATTGGCTCAAAATATGTTAATAAATGGAATTTTATGAGAGCATCAATTTTTCTTTGAAAGTTGATTGAGTTCTTTTCTAAGTTATCTTTCTTTTAACAGGTATTTTTCCATTTGATAACTTAAGATAGTATTTATTTATTTTTTCATAATAATAAAAGCTTTAAATGTTGTTATAGGGTCTACTAATGAGTGCTAACAAAACTGAAGCAACCTATTTGTTTCACAAAGATAAGCACTATGACAAGGATTATGATACTGGCGATATGACAATTCAATGTGGACGACACAACGATGTTTTCAAACTATGGCTCATGTGGAGAGCTAAGGTAAGACTTTAAGTAACACAATTTTTATTAAATTTTCATGTTTGGTCATATATTTAACTTTAAAATCAGAATAGAGGTGAGCAAATTAACTGCATAAAAGAAAACATCCTTCCTTGTCTTCTTTCCCTTTTAAAAACTTGAATATTTCTTAATGTATAAAATATTATTCAGGAATACATGAAAACATTATTCATACTTTAAGCCATTACCTTTAGTTAAATGTCTATTTTTACAGGGAGATCAAGGATTCCAGAACCAAATCAACAATTTCTTTTCATTGGCAAAATATCTTGTCAGTGAAATCAAGAAGAGACCGAACTTCAAACTTGTTCAGGAAGAGGTAATATTTATATGTCATAATACAAGATAGATTATGCTTGTTAAAATGTTTTCATAAACAGTCTAGGCATTTAAAGCAATTGATAATTTATAAGATATACTCTTTGATAAGAAAAAACCAAAATAAATCATAATATGATCACCCCATCAATTATTCATTACATGTACTTGTAAAAAAATACTGGAAGATTCATTAAATGTTCAATATATTAGCAACAACTTAAGTTTGAAAGAAAATAGACAAACCTTCCAAAAAATTAGGCCTTTTATCTTTCATTGAATAAAAATGTTTTATAATTGTCTTATTGCAGATTGAAGGGCCCAATGTATGTTTCTGGTATATCCCACCAGAAGTTAAAAGTATCAAAGATGAAAACGAAAGAAAGGAAGCTTTACATCAGGTAATGTTATTAACTTTTATTTAAAAAAATATGCTTGCTTTCATTTTTTGGTATTTAAAATGCTTTGTATTAAAAATATCTCGTGTAGCACTTCTTGTAAAATCTGTTGATGTAATAAGTACAAACTACAGACCAAAGTGGTGTTTTGTATAAAACTAAAAGAAACATCATCATGATCATAGGATATAACAAAGCAAAATTTCATGAAAGTAACCAGTTTATTTGACAATATTTTAGAAACATTATTGAATCTGGTACACGACATTTTTTTATTGTATAGCCTTTCTTTTACAGGTTGCACCCAAGCTAAAAGCCTTGATGATGGAGAAAGGAAGCATTATGGTGACATACCAGCCCTTGGGAGAGCTCCCCAACTTCTTCCGCATAGCCATTTCAAATACAGCGATGACCAAAAGTGACCTGGATTTCGTCCTTGACGAATTTGAAAAGCTTGCTGAAGACCTTTAAGAACTATATCATTTTAACTGTGTCAGTAAAAATCAATGTTGTTTGATTAGAATTTTGGGAACAGTTTTTTTTATTCCAGTATGAGAAGCATCTTTTTGTGTATTCCGATAACAAAATTAAATGTTTCACCCAAGTAACTTTTATCTTTATGTTGATCAAACTATAAACATTCAACAAGACACACAATGAGACAAAAATGAAGTACAAG
The DNA here is from genome assembly GCA_963971305.1 of Arcuatula senhousia. Taxonomy (NCBI): domain Eukaryota; kingdom Metazoa; phylum Mollusca; class Bivalvia; order Mytilida; family Mytilidae; genus Arcuatula; species Arcuatula senhousia. The sequence goes on from OZ020311.1 coordinate 19,958,816, forward strand.
TGTACAAGGACAAATACAATCAAGCAAAACAAAAACAAATAAAGTCTACATTCAAAAAAGGTACACTACAAATTGAGTAACAAAAAAAACCCATACAGCATAATTGATATATGCAGGTCTCAAATATATGATGTATTTGGAAGAAGCAGAGGTACCAAAAGTGACACTCCAATGTCGGCCCTGAAAATGTCAAAAGTCAGAAAGGACAGAGAAGAAATAAACAGTATCCACCAAAAGAAAACAGAACGAAAAATTAGGCCGCGTTCGCACTGAGCAAAATTCATAGTAGTTTAGATGTCGTCCGCGCTAACTTTAAACAGCAATGCGTTCACACTGTAACATTTCGATGTTTACATGTAGTTTAAATGTTGTGTTTACAACATTACATGCACTCGATACTTAACGTTTCAAGTCGTAACGAGAGTGAACTCATGTGTTCCGGAAGAGTATAGCTAACCCGTCGCGATGCCAATTGTCAATTCAGTGTGTCAAATCCGGTAAAGGAAGACAAAACAAAACCTTAATTATGACAAGCCAACATCTGCAGTCATCCGAGAAAGAAGCAGAGGTACCAATGGGTATCCGAATGTCAAAAGTCCGAAAGGGCAGAAACAAAACCAGTAAACACCAACAAGAACGGGACAAAAAACAGACAACATGTAAAACATGGAAACACAAAATACTGAACTGTTTGTGAAAGATCGATTTAAATTGATCAAGATCACTCGGAAAAGAAAGACGTTTACGAGCACTCGGGCTGATAGGAAATCAAACAATATCTTAATGAGGCAAATACGATAAACAAAGAGAAACAACTCTTTACGATGATAGCCTCGCAACTGTGTTGCTGTTGTTTTACTTTGTGTGTTACGACCGAGCCCAAATGACACAATTAAAATGGGGTTGTTTGGTGCCGGAAAACCTGGTTCAACCAACCATTTTTTTTAAATATCTGTACCAAGTAAGGACCATTGCGGTTTCGATCTCTTCGATGTATTATTTCATTGTTTTGAATTTTCGTCCTGGGAATTAGAGATGGATCAACTCATGTCGACTCTTGTTTATACGTTTACTCATGTGAGAGACTCTATATATGCGTATATATAATGTGACAACTTTTTTTACTATACCTGTACATCGGGTCTCATTATTTTTGACTTGGTGCAGGGTTGATAAAGTATTTCATATAGACGTCTGAAAACTGCAATATCATGTTTGCTCCTGCAAATTTTTTGTCGCTCAGCGAGATTCGAACCCATACTGAAATATCTAAGGCAACACCGTCTGCGTTAAATACAGCACCCAAGACCACTTGACCAGCTAGGCTATATAAAAATGATAGCTTTCGCTGACCAAGTGATACCCTCTTAGGTTTAATCTATCTAGCGTGTAACATACAGGGTAGTACACTACGTATAGTACGTATGGTGGGTGCAGGAAGTAGAGAAACCAATGGGGTATCCGAATGTCAAAAGTCCGAATAGGCAGAGAAAAATCAGTAAACACCACAAGAAAGGGACAAAAAACAGACAACATGTAAAACATGCAGTTCAGCAAAGTGGCGTAGTTCAGAGGATTCGATGTCTTTTTGACAAGGAATACAGTCACACAAATCAATATTGCTATATTTGCCTCTTTACATTTGTGTATATAATTACTGTTTGCATCACTTCAAAGACTTGGAAAATATTGCAATAGGTTTCACAATGACCCTTTATTTACTTGAATTAATCATTCAAATGAATGCTAAAAAGGTAGGTAGCAAAGAGAGAGAAAACTTAGCTATACTCTGGCATTTTTCAATCGCAGATCTTACTAGGGTTCGTGAAAGACTTAACAATAACACCGATGTCACCTATTTATGCTCAGTGAGTTCTGTCAGTACTTGGAAACGTATCATGGACAAGAATGGAGTAAGTTTAAACCCAAATGAAAATCAATCGAGAAAGGACAGATATATCACAGAAATTCCAACCTAGAGCCATGGCTCAAAGAAAGGAAATTCACGTTTGCTGGGAAAATACAGAGCATAGATGTACCAGCATAGACCAAAACTTGGTAGCCATACTATACGAAATATTTTTGGCAAAACTTAAGACAATAGACATGTTATTCAGCAAGAATTTTTGAGAAAATGGTAAATTGGTACCACCAGGATTTACATTGATAGTCCAGTACAGAAGTTCATCTCAGCTACAACTGCCATTATCGTTATCGGTGGATGGGACGATCTATCTCAAACGTCCGAGAAAAAAATAGATAAGGCGAGGATCGACACCCGGGAGAAACTGAAGATAAGAAATGGTGAGTTAAACCTTACTTTTAAGCGCCAAACCTCCTTTTTCCATTGCGCTCTTAGGGTCCGAGGCACAACACGGTTATAATAGTAAGGTGAACAGCTCTGTGCAATTAATAGCAAAAACAAACTAACTAAAACAATCATTATTACTTCAGGAGACATCATTTTGATTTTTTTCTACCAATGGCTAATTGGGCCGATTGCAAATCGGAGAACAGCATAGCATATCGAATACGTTATATATATTAATTAATACTTTATTGTCATGTAAATCAATACAATATAAATTGAATATTTGACATATAAAATAAAAATAAAGTTATAAACAAAAAAACAAAACATCGACAAAAACATAAATTGGTCTATGAGCCCCCTGTCCTCAGTTCTAATGACTGTTTAATGAAAGAACCTAGACTCTGAATTTGTCGATAGTTTCTAGGGTTTAAAATTGTTGTAAGGGTTTCAGAATATGATTGTGACTTATTTGGATCATTTGTCAATATAGAGTAATTATTGTTTAGAGGGATATCGAAGTCAGATAAGAGACTAGTTCTTAATTGTTTATTAAGTTCACAAGTGAAAAAGAAATGAACTTCGTCGTCTAAGTTATTATTATTACAAAACTTACAAATTCGTTGCTCTCGGGGAACCTTTTTATATCTACCAGTCTCTATTTCAAGAGAGTGGTCTGATATACGAAATTTTGATATCAGTTTTCGAATATCAAAATTATAGTAAGTTAGGTAAATGAACTATAATTAGGGGAGGTACTAGGTTTGTAACATTCAAGGTTACAAAAATTAATAATTTGTAAAATAAAATCGGCTACGTTATCGTATATTTTTGTGCTGTGATGACCAGAAATACAAATCTAAGAATAACGTAAAGCAAATGGATTCATTAATCCCTTCATCTGGAGTATAAATTGAAGGAAACCATCTACCAAAATAAGCATTGTTGTCAGAAAGAACATCAGCAATATATTAAACTTTATTTATTTGCACAACTTACATCTTACAGGTAATACACTGAGATGAGCATTCTCATTTGTCCAAGAAGAAAAGACAATTACCGGATAAATTGAAGATCGCAATGGCCCTGACCTGGTACAGGCTATATTCAAATGAAATGCATGGTGGTTTAAACGAGGTTTTATGGCACTAAATCTTACCTTTTATTGTCATCTTTGGGTCTGGTAGTAAAACACATCACATACTCGGTAAAAGTAAGATAAAATTACAATGCTTCTCTTTTACGAGTTCCCGAAGACATTCGGTCTCGTTAGAGTATAAAAAAAGTAAGCAAGGAGAGTGGAACAGGTTGGATCCACTGGAATGCCAACTTGTTAACAAAACTTATCTCCAAACATTACATATATGCTATAAGCAAAGAAATCATGAATGCCACAAATTTGGTCCATGGTATGCTCTATGGGCAACTCACTTTCATCGTTAGCTATTTTCTCGGAAGCAGGAAAAAACAGCAGTTGAAAAATGTAACGGTGAAAAGACTATGCGAATGTACAGAGAAGTCATCTTGATGTTCATAAAGTAGAAGAGACGAGCATATCTTGGGACCGACCAACAGCGAGTGGTGATGTCAATGATTATTATTACTGGCCAAATAGTACTCAAGGATCGTTGGAACTTCGTGATGACACATATAAAGCTATGTCCCAAAGATAAAGATGTAAGCAACCAGAATATGTTAGGTTCAGCAACAACTTATTTTTTTTCTTTAAGGGCGCATAACACAATTTAAGCTTTTGATTGCTGTCCTTATAAAACAATGTATCATCACAGAATTGTGTTTCTTAGTTAACAAAACAAGTATGGGGTTGGTCAAATATCTAATCAAAAGGTTCGTGGCTCGATTTTTTTCGATGGAAGTTTATATTTCATCGTCATGAACCGTTTCTATGTAACGCTCAGGACAATGTGCTTTCTCTTGCTGATTGTGTTTCGGGCACGATTTAATCAAGTATAAGTGGGACTGTTTCAAAAGCCTCGCATATACCCTTTCTGAACAATCTAACTTTGAATCATTTCTTAATATTTTATTCTACCAAACCACGAAATTTGTGAATTTTGAATATTTATAAGTGTCATATGGCAGATCTGGTTTGTCCATTAAATCTGGTCCTAAATACCACACATGTAAAATTTGTTTAGCATGCCCAATTAGTGCTGATTTCCAATGTAGAACACAATTAATTAGTGATGATTGAGATACAATTGGCTCCAAGTCATATTTAACTTACTTTAGATATCAATATAATACATTCATCCAAACTTTTAAAGCCGTCAACCAAAAACGCAGTTGAGCTTACTTAGACTTTCAAATTGTCTATTGCTAGTTAAAAAAATACTGAACGCCAAAATGAAAAAAAAAAAAAACGAAAAAGCACATACAAACCAAAAAAACAAGAAAAAAAAACAAAAAAACTAAAATGCAATGACTCGGCGTTTAATTGTGTGACATGGTTTATAATAATTAACTGAACTCGATGAAAACACAAAAACGTTGAAAACAAGAGCTTTTATCCACCGAGCAGGGCTACATTAAGGTTTAAATATGAAAAAAATATATAAAACGGCGCAATACTTGCTCATCAAATACATAAACTCAAATTACTCTCATTACGACTTGAGTTCGCGCTGTTGGTTGATATTCAGTAGTTTTGTGTTTCCGTGTTTTAAATGTTGTCTTGTTTTTATTCGCCCTGTCCTTGTTTGTCTTTGCTGGTTTTGTTTCTGCCCTTTCGGACATTCGGATGATAACTATAAACTAGTGTAAATAATTTTCAAAATCAAAGTAAGAAATTTTGATGAGTTTGGAGAAAACAAAATTCATTACACCTTGTAATTATATTTTGCTTTTCAATACAATCTGATTTAATTAAATCATTGCCTTTTTACCATCTAGCTACCGTGAGCTATTACCATCACTTGGCGTCCGTCGTCGTCGTCTGTCGTCGTCGTCGTCTGTCGTCTGTCGTCGTCGTTTAACAATTTTTTCAAAAATCTTCTTCTCTGAAACTACTGAACAGAATTTAATGAAACCTGGTATCATCATGAATGATCCTTAGGGTGTCCTGCACTAAACTTGTGTTTTAATTTTTGATCCGTCAAAAAACATGGCCGCTGTTACTAAAAATAGACCAGGGGGTCAGACTACTGATTTTGCCTTATAAATCAAAAAGTATTAGAGATGGCACGCTTCTGCTTCAGCATCAAAAGCTCTACAAAAGTCTCCATTTGGTCAAAGTTGTTAGATGACCCCTTATAGGGGTTACGGCCCCTTAAAGGTGAAAAATAGCCATTTTTTCATGTTTTTGGCCTACAGAATGAAAACTATAGCAGATAGAGATTAGCTGTTGCTTACTTAAATGTTCAGCTCATTTAGCTCTACAAAAGTCTCCATAGGGTTGAAGTTGTCAGGTGACCCCTTATAGGGGTTACGGCCCCTTAAAGGGGAAAATGGTGTTTTTGGTCTATAGAATGAAAACTATTGCAGGTAGAGAAAAGCTGTTGCTTGCTTAAATGTTCAGCTCATTAAGCTCTACAAAAGTCTCCATAGGGAAGCAGTTGTCAGATGACCCCTTATAAGGGTTATGGCCCCTTAAAAGTGAAAAATAGTGTTTTTGGCCAACAGAATAAAAACTATAGCAGCTAGAGAAAAGCTGTTTTTTGCTTAAATGTTCAGCTCATTTAGCCCTACAAAAGTCCCCATAGGGTTGAAGTTGTCAGATGACCCCTTTTAGGGGTTATGGCCCCTTAAAGGTGAAAAATGGTGTTTTTGGCCTATAGAATGAAAACAATTGCAGGTAGAGAAAAGCTGTTGCATGCTAAAATGTTCAGTTCATTTAGCTCTACAAATGTCTTTATAGGGTCGAAGTTGTCAGATGATCCCTTATAGGGGTTAACGCCCCTTAAAAGTGAAAAAAGGTGTTTTTGGCCTGTAGAATGAAAACTATTGCAGATAGAGAAAAGTTGTTGCTAGCTTAAATTTACATCTAATTTAGCTCTACAAAAGTCTATATAGAGTCAAAGTTATCAGATGACCCGTTATATAGGAGTTACGACCCCCTAAAGGTGAAAAAAGCTGTTTTTGGCCTATAGAATGTAAAATGTTGCAGATAGAAAAAAGTTGTTGCTTGCTTAAATGTACAGCTAATTTAGCTCTACAAAAGTTTCCATAGGGTCAAAGTTGTCAGATGACCCCTTATACAGTGATTGGGAAGGTAGAGAGCCATGAGCCATAGGCGCATAAAAAAATGGCCCATTCAAAACTCAATATTTTATATAGAATATTAAAAAATGGCCCATTCAAATTTTTGATTTCAATAGAAAATGGCCCATTGATAAAAAATCCTTCAAGATCACTGCTTAAATAAGGGTTACGGCCCCTTAAAAGTGAAAAATAGTGTTTTTGGCCTATAGAATGAGAAGTACAAAAAATGTATTGCAGATAGAGAAAAGCTGTTGCTTGCTTAAATGTTCAATTCATTTAGCTCTACAAAAGTCCATAGGGTCGACATCAAAACCAGGTGAGCGATTCAGGCTCCTGGGAGCCTCTTGTTAAGCTCACCTGGCCAAAGGCTCTACAAAAGTCTCCATTAGGTCGAAGTTGTCAGATGACCCCTTATAGGGGTTACAGTCCCTTAAAGGCGAAAAATAGTGTTTTTGGCCTATAGAATGAAAACTATTGCAGATAGAGAAAAAGATGTTGCTTAAATGTTCAGCTCATTTAGCTCTACAAAAGTCTTCATAGGGTCGAAGTTGTCAGATGACTCCTTATAGGGGTTACAGTCCCTTAAAGGAGAAAAATAGTGTTTTTGGACTATAGAATGAAAACTATTGCAGATATAGAAAAGCTGTAGCTTGCTTAAATGTTCAGCTCATTAAGCTCTACAAAAGTCTTCATAGGGTCAAAGTTGTCAGATGACTCCTTATAGGGGTTACAGTCCCTTTAAGGCGAAAAATAGTGTTTTTGGACTATAGAATGAAAACTATTGCAGATAGAGAAAAGATGTTGCTTAAATGTTCAGCTCATTTAGCTCTACAAAAGTCTCATAAAGGACATAGTTGTCAGATGACCCCTTAAAGGGGTTTCAACCCCTTAAAGGTGAAAAATAGCGGTTTTTTCATGTTTTTGACCTATAGAATGAAAACTATTTCAGATAGAGAAAAGCTGTTACTTGCTTAAATGTACAGCTCATTTACATCTACAAAAGTCTGCATAAGGTCGCCTTATAGGGGTTACAGTCCCTTTAAAGTTGAATAATAGAGTTTTTTGCTTATTTTGAATGAAAACTATTGCAGATAGAGAAAAGCTTTTTCTTGTTAAAACATTCAACCCATTTAGCTATACAAAAGTCTTCATAAGGTTGACATCAAGATCAGGTGAGCGATTCGGGCTCCTGTGAGCCTCTTGTTTATTTTTATGCTAATACTGGCTTGTCTCCTGCTCTTCCAAGTTGTTTAGGTTCTACTAGAAATCAGCTAAACTCTAAAAACAAGAAAAAAAAAGGATAGTGTGACTGTAAAGAAAAGGAATTTCCTCAAGGTACAGGCTAATACTCAGCTTAAGATAAACCTGCATATCTAATTATACACATTTTTGTGGCTTTATCGTTTAATTGGCTCTGAAATACTACCATTTTCTAAATATTTCTACAAACGATTTTATATTTATTTATAAATTTCCTCAAAGCTTCGTTTCAGTAGAAAGTACGCAGTAATAAAGATGTCTTTAAAAATCTAACATCATATAAAACAATAATCAAAGAACTAAATTCCTTCTGATCAGAACTAAGCAATCATAGAAAATCAGAAAGTGAGAATTTTCTTGTCATGCTTTCATTGTGATCAAAGTCTTATCTTTATTTTGTGGAATTATCTGATAATGCTATCACCGACCTATCACCCCATGCCGTAAAACATCGAATTAACTTGTTAAGACGGCATCAATAACGGTACAATGTGCATAGATTTTTGAATACCACGCTACTAAACCTGTTGAAACATGCATTTAAAGCGCAATAGATGCAAGTCAGACTTTAATGATTAGATAATATAATTGGTAGGTAATTAGCATCATTAGAGGGCGACATTCAATTTGGGTGGTAAAGTTTCTAAAAGTTTATTTCTTTTACAAATGCCTGAGAAAGATAAATACACTTCCTTAAATCCCAAATAAAAAAGGTATAATGAATATCATTGCACCACAAAGTAATGTAAATAAAATTGAGATGTTTAATAAGTGTACGTGACACATTCTCGATAGATCGCAAAATTCATAAAGGCTTCAACGTGCCTACAACTTGCTTGTGAGACCAATGGTTTGAAAATAAGGCTAGTTATAAAGTGCATTTTAGGCATTTCTGACGAGAATTTAACATGTTAAAGGAAAAAAAAGAAAAAGAATTAATTTTATGTTTCTGTGGGTCGAATGAATATAAAAAGACATTTTTTTTCTAATTGAGTCTTATTTACACAGAAAAGACCACTAAAAGACTATTACTATAGATCTCCTACATTTCGAAAAAAAAATCATAGCTCTGTAACTTGAAGTTTATGAGGTTTTTTTCAGCTAGGGACTATATTAAAACAGCGACTTTTCAAAAAAAAAAAAACAATCACAGCGAAAATCAAAACAGCGACATATCAATTTGAATTTTAAAAAAATATACATCAAAACAGTGACCGATTAAGATATAAAGGTAAACAACTTCATCAAAGAAAATATGCAAAGACATCTTGTTATATAGAAATAAATGAGAACGTTTTTGTTTTGTTTTGTTTTTTGTTTATTTTTCAACTAAACGATGCCTATAACATGAATACAAAATTACAGTATACTTTGTAATTCCTATCGTTATACATGTTGAAATTTGGTTTACCCATTACCCATATCATAGTTCCACCCTTTTCAGTCTTTTGTAATTTTTCCAATCGTCTGTTTGTCAGTCTAGTTTATATGATGCTTGTTGTCTCTTAGACATGGATTCCTTTTCATCTCTTTTCATTTCCCTTATTTACCTGCATCTTTCTTTAAAATTTACAGGTAAGCTTTTTAGAAATACGAATTGTCGCTGTTTTGTTGCATGTGTTATCGCTGCTTCAGTATATTGCTATTTTGACAAAAAAGAAAATGTCGCTGATATGAAATTTCCGCTCAGTTGGTATGTTATCCACCAGGTTTCATGGTAGATTTTTATGACTTACTCATTTAACCAACAAAACGTTTTCGGGTATGTTACTCTTATATATAGGTTGCTGTCTTCATTCAGGAAACTTCTAAAGGATAATTCCAATCAATTGCTCGTACAGAAGAACTATGACATTTTCGATGACAATTCACTTCTCAAATGTAAATGGTTGATTAGGGACCGACCATTTAACTTGAAATGGGGCTTGGTCTTTCCTAAAAAAATATTTTGAATTTGATGTTTTGATGAAAAAGAAATATTCTGGCATTAGAGGCTATGAAAAGAAAAATATTATGTAGAAGGATTTCTGCTATATAAAATAATGCAAATAATGAAAAAAATTCTGTCTCGACGCCTTTATAGTTTGTCTCTGTACCAATGGTTATGAGAATAAAGTTATTATTATATAAAATTTTTTCAAAACAAAATAAAAAAACTAAGCACCCACCTTCAAGTTAGATGTTCCGTCCCTTATGCAAAAAAAGTTCAAATTAATTTTATGAAACTACAATATAGCTAGTATTTATTTTGTTGACTAATTCAAGCTGATGGGTATACTTTTGCACGTTGACAAATTGCACTTCTGTCCTTTTTTCTGTTATAATTTACATATTTTTATGAATTTGTAATTAATTACCTTTTATGTTGTAAAAAGATTGATCATGATATTTACATGTAATGAACAAATAACGGATGCAATGTGATGGACCATTTCAACAAATTACTCCAGAATATTACTGGAGGATACATCATCTCAAAGGAGTACATATTACAAAAATGATGAGTTATGCAAAATAAATGAGTCTGTTTCATACTCAGAATGTTACCATGCAGATGTTTGTTTCTATATTGTTTTGATGAGGGAAACACATTGTTTGGTTGTCATAGCCGCTTAGTTTTTATTTGTTTTTCTAAACACTGATACGTTTTGAGCTTTCTATATTATTTTTATTCTGGATAAAAGATTAGTATGGCTTTCTGACAAGATTCTTATTGACCTACTTTTAAAACGACAGCAATGTCAGTAACAGAAATGGTACACCTACAAAAAATCTAAACTCAAGAAAAATGTTTGAGGCGAAGATGTGCCAAAGGGTCATTAGAATGTCGAAAGTAATTTAAGAAGCAACATTAAAAATAGCACAAAGAACAAACAACATAAAAACAACACAAACAGCAACCAATCTTCCATAGGCATATATAATTTGCATTAACGAGCAGTTTTGAACAAACGAACTGTAGTAAGCCTAGTTTGTCTAGATCAACAAGGTATGGCAATAATTCTTTCAAATTTGCAGTCGCCAGACTGTGGAATGACCTTCCGAACCATTTCAGAACTGAAAATAGTTTTCACCATTTTAAAAGTTTAATTCAGTCCTGGAATGGATCATTATGTCGTTGAACAGCTTGTCGATAACTTTTCCTGCTTTAAATGTATAACCTTTTATTTTGTCTTGCTTTTGAGTTATTATTATTTATTAACTGTGCTTTGCATGTTCATATATAGCTTGTAGCATTTTAGTACTTGTGCTTTATTACTTGCTTAGTTTGATTTTTAGTGCTTGAATGATATGTGCTTCTTGTGTTTTGTCTGTTGCATGCATGTAGTCTTTGTATATGTATATGTCTTAACTATTGTATTGTGCTCTTATTAGTTACATGTATTATTCGAAAAAAAAAACTCTTGAGAGCTTGTGTTTATTTACAAATCCGAATTCAAATAAATCTTTCTTATCTTATCTTATGTCTCTTTGTATTGCTTTTTGAAACTCTTGATTTTAGTAACTTTTTCAACTTTGAGATGTGAATGTCCGTGCATACTTTTTTTCTTATCTGTATTTGTTCCACGTGGACTGACGATTCTATGTTTGCTTTAACCGACTACCCCAAATAATTTTGCGTTAGTATGCAAAAAAAGAAAGAAAAGATTGTATCACATAGCGATACACCCTTTCAAAATTTGCAATTTCTGTTGATTTTGTGTTTTTTCATGTTTTGTGTTTCTTCGCTCTGTTCTCGTTCGTGCTTACTGGTTTTTATCGTTCCCCTTTCGGACTTTGACTATCGAATGCCTGTTTGGCGCCTTTTTGCTTCTTTAAAAGAACAGGGAATAATTTTCATTTTCATAGATTCGAAAGATTTCATAGGCTTTTGGTTTAACATCCTCTTATGGTGAGTTTAATGACCCGTGCCAATAGAATTTTAATCCGACTTCCGGCGGCCATTTTCTAGACTCCTACTCAGTTGATTTGTCAATGTTATATTTTTTTTTATTTCAACTTCAAACCAAATTTCTAAAAATTCTTGCATGTTTGATATACTCATGAAACTCCACCCTCTGAACATGTTGCAAGCAGCCTACCCCTATCTCTCACACCGTCATCCCTTTCAAGTGTGTTTATTAATCCCTAATTATCTAGATTCTTTTATTAATGAGTGTCTTAAATCTAAAAACCATACTCCCCCGAAACAAACAAATCAAAACACACATTTAATTCGAGGCTTTGTGCATTAATATAATTGTAATTTGAGTATCGTAATGAACAGTTGAACCAACAAATAACATCTGGATGCCTCGAGGCGTAGCCGAGTGATTAGAATTTAATTTGAGGTACTACAAAATAATCCATCTGATTGATGTGCTCGCTGACAGAAAGGCAATCGTTTTGTGAAGATCAAAAACTTCAGCACCTTTTCCCTTATATTCATAAATGTGTATTGTGATCTAGTGCCAAGTGGGTAGTATACGGATAATAAATATGATTTATTTCATCTGATGAGATTTATTGTATTAATTAAATCATTTTTCCTTGAGAAAAGACATTAAAAAAATTAGAAATTTTACCGAGATATTCTATAAATACAAACTCAATAAGCGCTTTTATAGAACAAACCAACAGTTAAACCAAATTAAAAAAAAAAAACCTTATATACTTATACATGTAGTTGGAGAAAAATAGTAAAACATTTCCCTTCTTGGAAAAAAAATTAAAAATATTGAAAAATATTGGTTTAAATTATGTTTTATGTTACGCTATTGTATGATATGTTGTATTGTTTTGTATTCAGTATCTACAATTAATGTATGTTGATTTGACCCTTACGGGTGTAATTTCATCAATAAAGAATAGTTTAATAATGAAGAAGTATCATCACATAATGACAAAGTATCATCACATAATGAAGAAGTATCCTCACATAATAAAGAAGTGTCATATAAAGAAAAACGTCATCATAAGGCAGCCATGGCGTTCCATAAAATTACCACCTTACAATAAGTAGTTTGCAAATTACTTCAAAGTTAGGAGATCCAAGTCAGAAAGTTCATAACAAAGCTTCGGTACGACTGCTGAGAAGTTCCTAAGGAGTTCTTAAATAAATGGCTTAGACGTTCCTGAGAAATTTAAAAGAGTCCAGATGAATAAACAAACTTGTTTCGTTAATTTGTTAAAATATCATTCGGTTTTAAAACGAAATGTAAAAAATAAAAATAAACCAAGTACATAGGGTCCCTATCAATTTGGCTGAAAAGGGGCAGATTTTGGGAGATTTTTTTCAACTTTTATATGCCTCCGCCTGTTCGACCCAGGAATGTTGTTCCTGAATTTATTAAAGTTTAGATCAGTTAAGGGAATCCATTGGTCATGAACGCAGAGGGTTTTGAAAATAACAATATAGGCATTTAAAATCGACAGTTTTCTACATTTTGCCGTTTTAGCCCTTTTTAATGGGTCTATATTTTTTTTTAAATGAGAAGAAAGCATAACAATCTTTAGACCCAAAAGTTCCTGTGAAGTTTTTTTTACCACAGAATTCTGCTGTTACTTGTATTCCCTCTTTTCGTAAATAGTGAGTTATCTCCCATTTGCAGAGTCATCTTCTCTTTCCAGAATGTATTTTATACTAGTTACTGTGGGATAATTAAAGTTTATCTGCATTTACTTTTTAGTTGGTCAAAAAAAATCTAAAAGTTTATAATAATTATTTTAAAAAATGTATTTAACATGTTTTCCTTACCTAACTAGGTCCAATAAGTCCATTAAATAATTTATAAAAAATAAAAACCTAATTTTTCCAATTCATACCTACCGTAATGGAGACTAACTCTTGTAAATGGGAGATAACTCACTAATTACAAAAATAGGGAATCGATTGGTAGCTGTAATATTTTCTGGTAGCGGTTTTATTAATTTACTTTAACATTTTAGCATTTTAATAAGTTAATTTGCTTTATATTTCGGCTTATTAGTTTAAATCAAATAACTTCAATCATTATTATTTTATATCAATTTTGTTTGAAGTTCAGCAAATATTTCCCTACACATGGATTGCACGTGTTGGTATTTTTTATTTGCCATCTTGAAACTGTTGAGTTGAACTTCCGATTCTTTGATTATCACTTGTTTGATGGGAATATGTTTTCATATCAATATTTATAAAATCTTAATTGTCAAAATAAACATTGTCATAGTATACAAAAGCAGTTTGGGTGTGCTTTAAGGGAAGAAACACGAGTCTGCTTATCATGAATCACGAAAAAACCGGCATACTATAAAACCTGGCCTGGCCTCATTGGCTTGGCCTGGCCTGGTCCCATTGGCCTGGCCTGGCTTCATGTCGAGGCTTCTTTGGTCTGGCCTGGCTTCATTGGCTTGGCTTGGCTTGGCTTGGCCTGGCTTGGCTTCATTGGCCTGGCCTGGCCTCTGAAAATTGGCACAGCTTCAATTTTCAATTTGATTTGTATAATTAATTTATGCATGTTTTATTTATCTAATGATGACCAATGGAAACATTTGAATACTTTAATCAACTTGTTATTGTGCTGAGAGAATAAAGGTATGATAATACATTATCAGTTTTATCAGATACCCATCTGACTCTGTAACAGGGCATTCTGAGTTTCAAAGCATTTTGTGTATTTAAAAAGTACCGGTATTTCAAATTTTGTATGTGGTCAAAGAGCTGCAATAGATGTTTGAAAGATTTAAAATTAGTTTATAACAATCAGAAATCTATAACTCTTATTACACCAAAAATATACCATGGTATAAATTCTATGGTATGGTACTAAAAAATGGACCCACTTTTTAAAATTATTTATCATGTCTTAATCCTTATAATTTTATACAGTTAACTTAGCCCTCAGATGCCCGATGGGGAATAACTGATTTATACCACGGGACTGTAGAGGGTGCTAAATGAAAGTTTATGATAATTAATGAGGGGGGTCTTTCAGGAATTTAGCCTTATTTACTGATAAAACATGATTAATGCAGGGTATCTCGTTACATTTTATGACATAGTGGTATAAAATATATTATCCATCTCTATTATATAAACATTCTGTACTAGTTCCCAGTAAAAACTGGCATACTGTAAAACATGGTATGGTACGGTGGTATGGTATGTGGTATGGTACGATGGTATGGTATAAATTTTGCCATACCATGGTACGGTGGTATGGTATGATGGTATGGTATCATGGTATGGTACGAATTTTCATACCATGGTATAAAATTTATGGTATGGTACGGATTTGAAATTTTTTTTTTTAAGTAAATAATACAAATATTTATTTCCATTAACATTATGTTGAACAATGGTACACCTTATTATATAAAGCATCGTTATACTTGTTTTACAAAAATCTAGTCCAGAAAGTAACATCTCTACACTTGATGGTGATGATAAATGTTTTTGTTTGTTGCATATCCATCTATTAGGAAGTTAAAGTCAGTAAAACTGGGTTTAATTGACTAAAACATTGTTTTTATCACACACTATCTAGATCAAGATCTACTTTCAGTTTCTTTTATCTTTACAGATTTATTGTAGAGTAATCCTATATTCTGCTAAGCCGACATCAAGCAAATTCCAGCAATAAAAAAGTCAACTCAATTATAAAGTTCTTTACAGAATTTAATAAACTTTTTTGTTTTTGTTGCTGATAATATTGTGGTTCTTTTAACATTTTCGTGAGACTTCTCTTTTAATAGTTGTTGCAATATTCAAAACATTATTTTCTCTTCGTTAATTCATTATATTCTGAATCTAAAATATTACACAAAATGCTTATATTTAATCAAACTAAAAATCATAGAAATTATTGAAAGGGGGTTGGGTTCAACTTACAGTCCACTAAGAACGAATGATAGGGGGGTTCCAGTCCAATTTTGTCAAAATCTACACCAAAATAACACAAATACTTCGGAGGTTCCAACCCCAGGAACACCTACTTTGTGCGCTCAATCTGTATAATAGTCAAGCAATTTCATTATAAACAAGAGCTTAAATTTACTATTTCATCTTTTAACAGTTTTCAAATCCATACCATACCATATGGTATATCCTATTCCTTACCATGGTATGAAAATCCGTACCATACCATGCTACCATACCATCATACCATACCACCGTACCATGGTATAGCAAAATTTATACCATACCATCGTATCATACCACATACCATACCATCGTACCATACCATGTTTTACAGTATGCCGTAAAAACTGACAAATCCTTTGCTTATCTGATCTTATCTGCTAAAGTGTAACAATATTTCAAAGCTAGTGGATTAAAAGAGACATTTTTTATTGTCGTAAGTTGCACCCTTTAGAATGAGATTTTAATTAAAAACTGAATGAACAGAACTAAAATCATGATAAACAGTTATCTTATAACCAGGCAAGGCCAATGAAGCCAGGCCAAGCCAAGCCAATGAAGCCAGGCCAGGCCAAAGAAGCCTCGACATGAAGCCAGGTCAGGCCAATGGGGCCAGGCCAGGCCAGGCCAAGCCAAGCCAAGCCAGGCCAGGTTTTATAGTATGCCGAAAAAACCACAACTAAAATGATAAAAGCTCTTTTAACTCACCTTGGTGAAGGCTATTTAAGAAATATTGCCATCTCTTAGTGCTCATCATCCGTCCGTCCATTCAACTTTATACAAATCCGCTCTTTTAGACTACATGTTCTACACATAATTTTCGTTCTAAATTTTTAAATATAAACATAACTGGCCACCGTGTCTCAAAAACGACAGTGGTTAAAACAACCTAAAAAAAATTGCAGAAAAAAACTGCAGAAGAACTGATTGATCTTCAGAAGAAGTTTTTACAAACAACTCCATTGAATAAAAGTTGTCAGATAACCATTTCATGAGGTTAATGCCCTTTTAAGGTAAAATGTATTTTTCCGTGAATTTCCTTAAAGAATTTTAAAACTACAGATGTGAAAAAGCTGTTGTTTGATTGCTTGAAAATTATGTATCCTAACGAGAGCTAAACCATACAATTTGTAGTCAAAGTAGACAGTAAAGGTAACAATTTAATAAAAACCGTTGTTTTGTATCTTTTGGAAAAAAAAAAACCAACCTAATGTAAAAGTATATATATAGGCTTCTAATGATAACAAAATTTGAAAAAAAAATTCTTAATGTGTTGCCCTCAACTTGTAAAGATGTGGATTCTGTCGAAAGTCGAATTTGACTTTCATGTTATTGTGCTTAACAGCTGTGCAAAATTTTAGCTCATTCCCACAAGGCAGTTTTCTTAATTGGTCATCTTAAAATCATCGGGGGACAGACGGACAAAGAACAAAACGGAGGGCATCAAATAATACGCCACCATTTTGTGTAGCGGAGATTTACTTAACTTCTATGAAATGATAATAATAAGACCATTATATAATAATAATGAAAATAATCAATTAAATTTTGCACACTTGTCAAGTGAACAGTTTATTTTTTCACTGAGCATAATTCCTCCCCTGCACGGTGTGCCAAACAGCTGCGGAGCAACAAACGGGAAAAGAATAAACAGCGCAGATGTGGATAAAAAATAAAGCTTGTGAAGGAAGGTGAAGCGTGGCGTTGATGATGAGAATAACAGCTCTGATATGTTGAACTCTTGTCTTTTTTGGCATTACTTCCTAGCTTTTAAAGAAGAGAGCAAATCTATAGTTCTTTTGTAGCTAAAAGTTCTTCACGAAAAAAAGAAATCTACCCCATATACATGTAAATGACAAAGAAAAAACCTCTTAGGCAATTGCATGCAGACACAGCCAGTTTCTAAATTTTTAAATACCTTGGCTGATTATGTTCAAAAATTCACGTATGCCTTTCAGCTTTAAACGCGAATGATTCTCCAATCGCCAGTATATAGCGTATGTTTATACGGTTCTCAATTTCATACCCGCTTGAAAAGTAGGGGCACAGAGTGATTGAGGTGTCCATCCCATCATTCTACACTAAAAGTTTTGTAGTTGAGTTATTCCTTGGTTTGAGCGTCATTGGTGAGTCATTTACTTAAGGAAAATTATACAGACTTTATGTGTGCTTGTTCGGTATTTTGTTAATAGTGTTTGTTCAAGTTTTGTGCAACAACGTCTTGTAGGGTCTCAATCGTAAAATCATAAAGGGTTGTTTATACTTTTATTACATCTGAACATGAAAAATACATGTTGTTGAACAAAACACCTTTCGGCTTTGTATGACAAAAAAATAAATGATTTAAAACAACGTTACACACACACAGTTCCATTGATCTATACAATATATATCTTTCTCATTCAACTGCTGGAAACTCTATCGTGAACTCTTTTCTTCACATTGTTGACATATATGTTGTTTTTTTCAAAATAAAACTCTTTTAATAACGACTCTTTCCTTGAATTGACCCACCATCATTTTTATATTATTTATTAATTTAGCGCAATTTCAATGGCGAAATCCACCACCACCCCTCTGCTCGGCGCTGCATGTTTGCGTTCAGTACTATCTAGTTTGATGTATTATCCCTTTTACGGCGCTGATAAGTCACATAAAGTAGTTCTTTGAGATTCGTCCATTTCACTGCTAGCATTCGTTGACGTAATATTTGGGGCCATTATTGGTTTTAATTGTCCGTCAACTTTGTCTTTGACTAGCTTTGTTCCTTTCACTCTTTTCCATTTCATCCGTCGATTTTGGAACCAAACCTTTACCTTTAAACAAACAAAAAGAATAATCAGATTTGATTAACGCATGGTAATAAATTCTGGTTCAAGAATATGCGACTTGTTGACAATGCTGTTTGTAGCGGCCCCACTTGCAACGGCATTTCTCTTCCTAGACTGGGGGCAGCCTAATTTTTTTTGCAAAGAACAAGCATCGTTTCTTGAGGACAGTATCAAAAGAAAGGTTAGTTAGTTATTGCTTTACTCCCAAGCAGCACGATTTCGGCTTTATCCGGGAGATGAACATGAAAGTGGTGATACAATAAACATGAAATGATGATGAAGTGGAGGAAATGGGGACACAAGGCCAATCGGGTAGGAGAGTTTTGACTGCCACTGGAAAAAGGAGTGATGGGTAGGGACGGGAAATTTAGCCTCCTGCATGGGGATCCTACGGGTCCTACTCTTAGCGAGACCTGCAGCAGGGTTCTTTAACGTGCGAGGAACGTTTTCTGTGTAGCAACATTCCATTCCGTCCGCCCCAGCATATGCTAAAAGCGGTTCGGTTGTTATGTGTGTTTTGTTTATTGCGTGGTTTGTTTCGTTGTGATGATTTTTTCTGTCTTTTTTGTATTACCCCTTTGGTACACTTTTGCTTCTATCTAGATACAGCATATATTATTAAAACGTACTTGTCTTTCTGTGAGATCTAAAGCCACGGCTATTTCGTACCGCCTCAGTCTAGTAAGGTAGTTATGTACTGCGAATTCTTTCTCCAGTTCTCGAATCTGATGTTTTGTGAAGGCTGTCCTTTCTTTCCTTGGCTTGACAGAAAGGTCCAGTTTGTAGGGATCACTGCTGTCTATGAAAAATAAAGAGAATATCTTTAAGAAATTTTCCAAACAAAATTACCATACATGCAGCCAATTGCAAAAAAAAAATAATAATAATAATATTTGTGGTCTTAAATTGCAAATCCAAAGAAAAGCAAAATTAACCCCCTTGTTTTGATAATAACATCCCGTAATTTTCTATTTTTTATTTATTTTCTTTTGGTGAAAGAATTTGTTGATATTAATATATTTATCGTATTTGAAATTAGTGAGTTATTACACAAAAGTTGTCAATGTGAAATTGACCTTTTCCTTTTTTTTTCAGGGTTGAAATTACAGTAACATTGTTTGATTATATACTAGACATTCATATATATTATAAAAATTCGAATAATCTTGCATTCTGCAGTTTCTGTGGAATCCAATGGAGCAAGAACGTAAACACGTTAGAGATAGCTATAAATAGACCATGAATATAATTATATATTACTTGTATGTAGTTAAATCTTTTTTAATTTGATTTCTGTTTAAACACTTTATTCCTTTGTCATTTGCAGTAAATGTGTTATGTGCTAAATTCACGAATGCGAGAGAAATTTAAAAACAGTTGTATTGTTTAAAAGAAAGTAGTTACATTTTACTTTTTTCTGAACCTAAGGTGTTGTGCTCGCTGGAATCTAGGGTTCATGCGTTACTTTGTTAGTTATAAGTTGCTTAGGTCCCATGTTTCGCGAACTTGGTTACTCTGTATCAGGCAAATGAACATTGAAGAGATGATAAAATGAACATGAAATGATGATGAAGTCAGAAGTTAGATAGGGAATAATTTCTCTCGCAGTAACGATTTTTGACTGCCTTGTGCCACATTCAATATGATGGGGCCAACCTCCCGGTCGCTATCAATCCGGGAATACAGACAAGCGTAGCTCTTTTGTGGGCTTTTTCTACACCCGGGATAGGCACAATTGCAGGGTTGGTTACTATAAAGATTAAGAAAAATCTTAGTCAACATTATTTTTGCTGGAATATTATTCTATATATAATCAGTTGAACTTATGTTTATAGATTAGTGTATATGCTATGGAGGAAAATTAAATATCTGCTTTAGACTTGTCTTGAGCCAAATGTTGAGATACTTTGCCATGGAGAACACCACTTCGATTTCTGAAGGAAGTAAAACATGCAAAACAAAAAATCAACAACAATACAAATAACAGAAAACTTATGGAATAACCATACAAATTTAGTATTTAATTCTTTTTGCAGTTAACAGTGACTTAATTGCACAATGCAGTTAAAAGTAGGTCATCAAACCAACTTAACTAATTACCGAAATGTCCCATGGAGAATGCGTTATATTTATAACCTATCCTTCAGCAAAAACTCTTCATGAGTGATATTCAAACAGAAATTAATTACGTTGAAGATGGTTTTTCAATCATATTTTTCGGTTATGGTTGTAGAGTTTTCTCACATCTCCGTTATAATGAGAAAACCAGTCCCTCTGAGGCTTGTTTTTGAATGGTAGGTTTGCTCTAGCAAGGAAACCCAGACCACACGTGTTAACTATACATATAAATACCCTATTTTATACACTTTTGGTATAAGAGTTTCAAAATAATTGTTGAATTTTCGTTTGGATTTTTGTTGTTGTAAAAATATATTACCTGTATGGTTTGTTCTAATGTTGGAGGCTACTCCATGCGTACTCCCGATTTAAACCCACTATATCAATAACAGTTATGTTTATTTGTTTTGAGATACATTTTACACCAAAAACATTTGATTTTCTGTTGTTATTTCTAAATAGTTAATATAATACCATCCACTACCAATCTTAAAGGCCGGGTTCTCATATTTTTTGTCTTCAAAACAATTTTCGGAAAAAAGTGCATTAAGTATCGACCATTTAACTTGAAGGGGAGGTTTGTTTTTTATTCTTAAAAATATTCTGAATCTAAAATATTCTGGCATCAGAGGTTAAAAAAATGATATTCTGAAAAAAGAATTCTTGCCATATAAAATAATGTTAATAACATAACAAAAATCGTGGTGCATTTAAAAGATTTTTTTCCTGACCAGATAAAAAAACAGGGTCTTCAAGTTAGTAATTCTATTATTATATTGTTTTGAGTTGCTGGTGTTTTTATTCTGTTATTTGACTGTACGTAGTTTTAGATTTTATTCAATGTTTCTTTGAACATGGGTTCAGATTTCTGATTAGATTGAGCATTAATTTATTAGCTCAAAAATGCAAACAAGGTTCAGATACAAGTTGAAAACAATAAAATTTATTTCATTTTGGTCGAATATTATTATCAACACATATAATCTATTTGAAGTCTTTTACTTTAACAAAAGATTTTATTCAAGAATAATATCTGAAGAGCATGCATAAATAATCCATCAATAGAAATTATTTGAAAGAATGTTGGTTGTATGTGCATGTGATATGATGACACTCTTGTATGTCACAGGTCGTGCGTTAAGAGGCTTTGAGTCGCGGGTATTTGGATTTTTTTAAAATTTCTGATAGGTCATTTCGGTATTTTTTGATTTATTGTAGAAATTCTATGCTCCCCACAATCCTATAGTTTTTTTTTGGCTTTTTTCAATATTTTAGATAGAGCCCCTCTAATGAGTATTAATTAGACGAAACGCGTGTCAAGGGTAGCAAAATTTATTGTCTGGAACTATGTTGTCATTTATATTTCTTATATGTCCGTATTTTGTACAACAAGAGCAGCGAAGTTCATCTATTATGTAGACTGTGCCAGTGAAGGTCTTTATTTAGGAAAGATTTCAGCTATTTTATTCTAATAAATTTTTGGAATACTGTTGTTGGTTTTTTTTTCTATTCCATTTCTGTTCAAACTGCGGGTTATGGACGATTTAATAAACCCTACTTACGAAATAACATATCTTACAATCCATCGTACAAACGAAATAATAAGTCGTTTAAACGAATCAATTAATCGTACAAACGAATTAATAAATTCACTGAATTGTACAAACGAATTAATAAAACGTTAAAACGATTTGATAAATCGTATATATACAAACGAAATAAGATTTTTTTTCTTTTAACTCTTTGGCACGAATGAGCCGTCGCACATTTAGCTGTTTCTCATAGAGTCTTTTTTTCTTAAGTTTGTAAATTCTTCAATATAATGTATCATTGTTGTGTTTTGGGGAATGAGAGCGTTGTCTTTTAACACTATCGATTTTATGCGATTTTGCTGAGTTGCATCCTAAAAATAAATCAATATGATATTTATGACATCATTTTAGTTCATCTAATTTATTGATTAAGGTTAAAATTAAGTCAAAGCAAAGAAGAAGCGGTTCCAATAGGGTATCCGAATGTCAAAAGTCCGAAAGGGCAGAGACAAAACCAGTAAACACCAACAAAATGAGACAAAAGCAGACAACATGTAAAACATGGAAACACTGAATATCAATCAACAACGCGAACTCCAGTCGAAACGAGTGTGAACTCCGGAGGTGCTCTGGAAGAGTAAGCAGTTCCTGCTTGCTATAGCACACCCGTGGCGTTGCCAACTTTGACTAGTATCAAAAACAATGAAACTTTGACTGAGTTTACATTTTATTTGAACGATTTGAAAAAAATGACGTATTTTTTTTACTTCTGTAATCACTTAAAATGTGATAATAGTCATTGATAAATTTTGGAAATTGAAAAAAAAACAATTTTATAAATGAAGGGATGTCCTGCATAACATAAATCATATGTTATAAACAGTACGCCCAACAAACACGCAATCCACGATTCAAACCACGTAATACAATCGTCATTAAAAAAACGAAACAAAAATTGCTATTTTCTGTAACAGACAAATCACATGTTCATCGTGCCCATACTATCGATACAAGTTTTATTAATCTTAAAATACGTGAAATGTGAACGCCGATATTGACATGCATGCATTTTTGCGTAAAATCTTTTGAAGTGTTAATTCCCAAAGCGTTATATGTTCCTTTGATTTTGACGTGAACAAACAGCATTCATCTTTGTTGTTCTAAAAAGAAAATGTATTTATCCAAAAGCAACAGTCAAATAAATTTGATATAACTTAAAACCTGAATTTTATAAAATTTTGCGATAAGCCAGATTCATCTAGTGTATGTTTCACTAAAATAATATTCCCCAATGAAAATGATAAGCTGAATAAATACATAAAAAAGCAACATTAAGGAATTAATTACTATACCAGAAATCCGTGATGCTATTCTTCATTTGAAAAATGTCGCTTTTATATGAAAGGGTTACACCTTTATGTTGCTTTTATCTTTATCTACTTTCGAGTGCATAAACAATATCAAAATTAATTTTATGACGTCTATTTTTCACGTGTTCACAAAGTTGCACTTTTAGTAAATTTGGGTTATCTGGTATCCAATTTAAAGTTTAAAATATTTTTTTATAATTCAAATCCATATATACAAATTCAACAATTCCGACAAGAATTTGTTAGAGTGTGGACATCCCTTAGAAAAAAGGATAACACATCTTTGTGGTTGCGCGCATGTTTGGAGCTGCACGACTCACATAAATTATAAAGAGAATCATCCAAAAAGTCTTTTGAATCCATTGCTGTGTCCTGGAATTATTTGTAATGAGCTCAACGGCTAATCGTGTCATGGGGTCATTCGAAGTTAAAACACAGTGCTGGGTCTCCTAGCCCAGCTTTCTTGTACGGTTGTATTGAGCTGGACAAGCAAAGAAGTACCAATGGGACATTCGAATGTCAAAAGTCTGAAGAGCAAAGACAAAACCAGTCAACACAAAGGAGAACAACACGAAGGAACAGACAACCTAGAACACAAAAACAACTATAAAGAGCAATCAACAACACGAACCTTAGTCGTACCGGAAGTGAACTCGGGTGCTCCAGAAGATTAAACATTCCTGTTCGCGCTATGATACACTCGTCATGTTACCACTGGTAAAATCAGCGTGTCAAATTCGGCACAGAAGGACAAAACAAAACCCTATGACAGACCAACATCTGCACTCATCTGAGATGTCGCCATAAAATAGTACACAACAACCGAGGAGCAAATTAACCTTGTGTTAGCAATTTTTGTGTAAGACGTGATGCTAGATATCAACGGTTTTTTACATATATTTTAACTAGAACGGACAAAGACAAAGTCATTCTTCACAAAAAGACGACATTACGAAAAATTTACGTCGAAACGAGAGTGAACTGGATAACCCGCAGGCGTTCCAGAATGGTATATACTGTTCCTACATGATGCCACCTATACTTTATTTTGGAATATAGACATTCCCTTAGTTTAGAAGTTTCCATTATATCCTCTTTAATTTTGAAATATGTAATACTTTTATTGTCATGTAAATCAATACAATATAAATTGAATTTTTGACATATAAAATGAAAATAAAGTTATAAACATGATTGACAAGAAGCAAATATATTTTAGGTCACGAAAATGTAAACATTGTTCTTGTAAAAAATCTATTTTACTGTCCTTGAAACTTTATGACATTTTGAGTATATAGTGAGTGAGTGAGTTGGTGTTTTACGCCCTTGCAACGCTAAATAGGTTTTTTAAAGGCGATTAACATGAAATGGATGATAAAATGAACATGAAATAATGATGAGAAATGGAATATGGAGGTGGGATGGGAAACAAAGGAACAGTTAATTTTAAAGACCACAGGAAAAGGGGAGAAGTGGGTAGGGACGGACAATTTAGGCCTAATGTGGTGCACTACTTCAGTCTTGGCGGTCCACAAAGGGATCTTTAACTTTCATAAAGCGTGGCTCTCTCCACACACGTTAGCCCACTATGGTTTGCCTGACGACACAGGTATTCATTATGACAGGGCTGTCCCATTCAACCACCTGGGGCACACATCCCAGTGGCTCTAGGTGCTAAGCGGCCTGACCCGATGTCAGGTTTCTGAGCGTTCTTTATAGTGAAATTTTACCGACAAGCTTAGCGCTGCTGCGGGCATATTCGCCTCCCGGGCCCCGCACGGGTCTTGAATATATAAGTTGACTTTTTTAAAGTAGGTTCTAATATTATTCATTTCTTCAAATAGAAATTATTAAAGAATTAAAGCACCGTAAAGCAATATTTAAAAGGGTAAAAAAAGTCCCAAGATTTCATGCTGCTCACGAATGGCTGTTTTTATATGATACTGTTGTGTACTTCAATGTTGTTGTTGTTGTTGTTTTATTTTCATTTTAATAAATATACAGTTTATGGTCGTAATTATATTCTAATTAACGAGTTTTACAATCACTTACACACCCGAACATTTCCAAATGATGATTTTATACTAAAACAATGACATTCA
Organism: Arcuatula senhousia; assembly: GCA_963971305.1. NCBI lineage: Eukaryota > Metazoa > Mollusca > Bivalvia > Mytilida > Mytilidae > Arcuatula > Arcuatula senhousia. Next base: position 19,984,443 of record OZ020311.1, read on the forward strand.
TGGTCACTTGGGTGTTTAATTATAAGATAATTTACAAAATAATCATGCACACGAGTCCATCAAATCTAATTTCAACTTGACAGATTGTCGAAGAGAATATATTAAACCGATTATTGGCCCTCTGATTTATCGACCGTGCTAATGCACATGCGAGCGTTTCTGCTCTTGACATTTTTATTATAATTTAACGGATCAGATTGTTGATTCTGGTTCAAACGTACTTTTTCTTTGATTTTTGAAGCTTTGATTTTTCAAGCGCGAATTTTGTAGCTAAATAACGGTAAACAGATTTTTCAATAAATCTTGATTTTTCCTTGTTGATTATTTTGGTTAGACAACGATGAAAGATCTTTACAGTATGAAATTCTGAGTAATGTTTTTTTTGTCGGATTAGAAATATATGTCCATGAACCATAACCATGATTCTCACATTGCTACCATTTTTGTTTTTTTGTTTTTGTTGTTGTTTTTTGTGGTCTTTTTTGCGGGGGGGGGGGGGGGTGTTGAGGGGTGAGCTTTGACGAAAACGCATTCAGGCCTCCACTCTAGAGAAATGGTTGAAATGTAATTAATAAACAAGTACTGACGTAAAAATGGTTTCTTGAAATTAAATGTAAATGTCAGGCTGCCAAGTCTCCTATTTTTTCCTATATTTTCCTATTTTTGAGAAGCCTTCTATATTTTCCTTTATTTGACCAATTTTTCCTATATTTTCCTATATTTGGCATAAAATTGCTGTTGAGAATAATTTACTTTTTGGTTATGTGCAAACAAGCAAATTTCTTGTATTTTAGAACAAATTTTATTTAGATATATTTAAGATACAGCCTTGTCTTAGAAAAAAGGCATCTATACGTACCTTCTAGTTATTCACTTAAATTTTAGGACCTTAGCATGGCTTTTGTAATGTTATTTTATTATTCACATGTGTTAGTACAAAAATCAGGAAAATTTTGTTAAACCATTATGACATATCTGCTTCTTAGCATAGATGCATCTCCTAAAAAACTATACATTCAAAATTTCATCAAAAACCTAATTTTTTTTTCAAGAAAAACACATAGCAGTTCTTTTTTTAAAATCTTAACAGAAAATAATCAGTTTCAATACCCCACTAGATGTTTTATCTGCAGATTGATATCAGGACAATTCTCTATCTCTTTTGTTATGTGTTGTATTATTAGAATCTAAGAAACTGGAGTTCAAAATTTACAGATTTTTGTCACAAAATGATCTTTATCATCTATTTGATAAAGAGTATAATTTTATATATATGTTTTTTTTCACGTTTTAAAGAAAAAAGACTGTGGTTTAGTTGAATTCTATAATTAGTATGAATGCACAGTAGTATATTTTTTATAAAAAAAAAAGACCTGTGCGTTTTATTATATACCTGTATATTAATCTGTTGATTATAATATTCTAATATACAGGTCTATGGTTTTATTGAATAAAGGCAACTCACTGAATGAGGGTAACAATAATTAAATTGTGACCCAAGATATAGCTATAAATGCTGTTGTAACCTTTGAACTTTACTTTGATCTTTATGTCAATTTCAATCAGTGAACTGTTACTGCAGATTAAAAACAAACGAAAAATGTTGGGAAAATTGTAAGATAAATATGAACATACAATAACCCCTATTTTTACATGCTAAGATACCATTAAAACTGGTGAAATGGAGGGTTTATGATCCTATATTTTCCTATATTTAGATTCTGAATTTCCTATTTTTTTTTAGATTTTCCTATATAGGAATTTCAAAAAGTTACTTGACAGCCTGAAATGTAGAAAAAAAATAGATGTACATGTAGTAAATGGCCTAGGTTATAAGCACCGTTTATCTATTTTAATCTATTGCAATATACTAGTAGTTCATGTAATTAGAGAATTCGAATTTCTTGCCTCTCAATTGAAATTTTTTTGTTTGTTTTTGAAAGTTTGCTAACCATCCTAGAAAACGTAGTCGTTACATGTACAATTGTAGTCTTTATAAAATTTAAGGCATTTGTTCATGTTTTTTTTCCTTATGGTTTTATCTCTCGTCTATAGTTTTAATATATCAAATAATAATTCCCATCTAGTCATGAATTACAAAGCTAAATCCATTTAAGGAATAAATAAAGGAAATACATACCAAATGTATATATATATAAAAAAATTGATACTGAAATTTTGAGTTTTTTTTCTGTAATTCGGAAAATCTACATTGTTTTTGTGCTCTCAATAAAAGCAATACACTTCAAACTGAATTCAGTTTTAAATTTGGACGCTGAAGACTGAATGAATTTGATGTAAGTTTCCGTGTTATTATCTGACAATTAAATGTTTAGGCTGTCATTCAATCTTTTTTATTTCGAACTTGTGTCTGGCAGATGATACGATTCTTTTCCTATACATCTTTATATCTTAGAATAGCCAGACAATGCAAAGTCGAGGCGAACTCACATGAACAGATCAAACCTTTCAGAACATGAAAACAAAATACCAAACAAGTCCAAAAAAGTTTCATGCCACCGGTAACAGAGTTTCTTCAAACAATATTTTATTTCTTTACAAATAGGTCAGAAAATTAAAAAATCCTGAGACGACATCACTATTCAAGTTAAATCCTGAATTTTGTTGATTGATATTCATTTATTTTTGTGTTTCCTTGTTTTACGTGTTGTCTGTTTTTGTCCCGTTTTTGTTGGTGTTTACTGTTTTTGTCTCTGCTCTTTCGGACTTTTGACATTCGGATACCCCATTGGTACCTCTGCTTCTTTAATTAAAGACTTTTCATTTTCTAGGTATAGACTACAGTCATGTTTTTAAACCTGGCATACTCTTCGATATACATTTGGTCCTTAGACAAACGAGTCTCAGATTTTGCCTGAAACTCTGGACCGGTTTCAAAATATATAAAACACTTGTTTTAGCAAGACTGTATACGTACATAAAGCTCTCTATAGGAATTATGGTAATTCATATCATGCTATAGTTTTATTCAGTATATATAATATAACTATATAATATATTATACTAAATTGTTATTTTGAATTACTTATTTTTTATTTCATTTTATATAATAATCGACGCACATCATATTTATTTTTCTAGATTTGTTCCAAAAGTTTAAAAGTAAAATCAATTTCATATCCTACTCTTCGTGGCATTACTTGCCGCATCAAGATTTTGTACTCGAAAGGATTTTTTTTCACATTTGCCCTTCATCATTTTCTATAGTAGTATTTTTTGTTGGCATTGATGGGTGTGTCCAATGGAGCCTGTTTAAATAAATATTAACAGTGAATGATTTAAACAAAGATGACGGCGAATATGAAAATGGCAGACAACAGTTAAGGTTTATGTTGTTGTCTACCATTGCCCCCTAATGTTATCTTTATTTTTGTTAAAATCGATCATGCACAAGAATATTTTGGGGACTGTCATTAGATGTCCAGTGTTAACGAAACAGTTCGTGTAAAAATTCAAAAGGCAATTTTCCAGGATAGTGTAGGCCACTACAAAACCTTGTTGGGGATAAAACACTTTGAGGGTCTTTTAAGACATGAAAACCTTTATAAATCTTTTTGGGATAAAATTAATTTGTAAACAGCAATACAGCAATATGTAAAAATGTGGTCTAGCCATGCATGTATTGTCAAAACATGTTCAACTTGGTTTCTAGCCACAAATGTATGATAACAATGTACACAGAAACACACAAAATACTACTTGGCATCAAGTCCGAATTCCCAAAAATTGTTTCTTGTTTAGGAAGAGTCAATTGGTCTGTGAAGAGCTCAGCGTAGGTCCTACTGAGCACATTTTGATAATAACAAACAGAAGAGTGTTTTTTATAAAATAAATAAAGAATCTGTCTTGTCTTGTCTATATATAGTGAAGACTCTATCAGGGTAAAACCTTCATTTCATTATCACTAACAAACAATGATGTAGCAAAAACAAATGTTTCATGAAGTGATGAGTTGATATAGGACATTAGATAACGTTAATTTTCAATTTTTGAAATACAATATATGTTTTTGTGCTTTTAGTTTGATACACCTCAATTCATAATGTTTTTAATGTTTAATAATATTTTGAACTGCCAACTCATCCAATTTACAACAAACAAACTTTTGCTGGTCATAAGAAGATTCGGCAACTACATGTAAAACATTAAAAAAAAAGGCTTGTAATTTTGATATGTGGCTCTCAATTAAAAAAAAGAAGAAATTAATAAAAAAAAATAACACAACTACAAAATGTTGTGTATATGCATTCCATTGCAGTGGCGGATCCAGGGGGGGTTCCGGAGGTCGGAACCCCCCTTTCCTCCGAAATTTTAAAATTTTTGTGTAGATTTACAGCAAAATTGGTCTGGAACCCCTCCCCCTTTTGGCCCACAGAACCCAGTATGTGGACCCCCCCCTTTCGAAAATTTCTGGATCCGCCCCTGCATTGTCAGCTTCCATTTTCATTATTACCCCACTCCCTCTTTTCACCACTAAAAATAGATAAATAAATAAATCATGGTAAAAGATAGAAAATAAATATAGATTTTTTGAATAGCCAGCTTTTTTCGGTGGACCATATATATATACAATTCGTTATAAGTTTGACACCATCCTTTATATAATATATGTATAAATTTCAAAATGTAAAAATTACTATAAACAGGTCATTAATGAACCACTGAAAGTTTTTTTTTATATTTATTTGGCGTGTTCTCTGATTTGATTTCATGGTAAATATATTTTAAAACGGACTTCTTCTGAAAATTTCAAACTGAAAGCCCATTGGACCCTTTAACCTAGAACAAAATACATGTACAAACAAAATAGTGATCCAAATTCCGAAAATGGAAATTCTATACAACATTTTCATGATCACATTTTCGGTCACTTCTTTTTTTGGTTGTTGGTAAATATAATAAACTCGTTATATTCATTTTCTGTCCGAAATGTCACCTTTTGATAATTCATATTTTTTTTATAAAAAGTACGTTTGTTTTGTCATGCAAATATCATTTCTTTATTGCATAAGCTGATTCTTTTTGAGACAAAATTGTTATCTGATTAAAATCTTATTATAGCACAATTTCAGAATTTTTTTTCTTAAAACAGGAAAAATTAGAAAAATGATTCTATCAGTCCCGAGTTGTTCGGATAGACATTTGTATTTGAACGTTGAAGAATGTCCCTAAAATTTCATATTAATAATTCGATGCTTTGTTCAAAGTTCTTGGTACATTTTACATGTATAGTACATAATTTTTCCGACTTCATCTCTTCATTAGATAATTAATTATATTTATATGTAAGGATCTAAAGAAAACCAGAAAACTCTCACAAAACCGTCGAGAAGCAGACTCTGAAATGTCATTAATAAGAATTTGTATTAAACGTTATCTACAGATAAAAAAATAGCTAGCCTGGTAACGACTTCCTGGTCAAACACCTTTTTTGACACTATGAATTTTACAGGATTCAGCATCGATAATTTTAGGATTGTAAAACTTTTTATGATTTTCAAAAAATGGAGGTAACAACGGACTAGCATGGTCACTCATATTTTTGCCATTTTTTTCTGAACCTTACATGGTATTTTTATTATAATGTGAATATTTTTGTTTTAAGATATCAGCTCTCAATATAAACAACCGATTCCGATCTATCGAACAAAAGATTTTTACTGAATAAAAAATATTATAGGAAAAAATATCGCGCAACAAGTATTGTTCACTGAAATAAAAAGTCCGAATTTTTTATTACATTGACAATTTATGCTTTTAAATTCATTTGGTAATTATTTAATTTTTAGCAAGCTTCACAATACATTCTTAGACGGAGGTTTGGTACAATAAAACCTGCATGGTCAAAAGTCCACATTTTCTATTGAAATATCAGTACAAAGTCAGGACCATTTCGGTCTGTAGAATTTCTCTTGTATGTAATTATATATACCATATTGAGTCTACTCCTCTTAAATAAATAAGCTCTGATATATATTTAGATCTTCACCCGAATATATTTATTTGTTTTGTTTTATTTAAAATGGGTAAACGAGAAGTACAATGATTACAAATTTATATTATGTAAATAAAAACAACTGGGTGCCCTATAAAAGAGCAAAGTTATTTTTTCCCAACAAAAGTAATTTAGTATCAACAAATTAGTACACATGCTGTTATTGTTCTAAAAAGTCGTTTTGTTACTGGTTTCATGCATTTGTGTACCTCTGTTTTTATTTTCCTTTTTGTCCATATCATCGGAAAGACATTGATCTGATGGCGAGGGAGGACATGATGACGGACCACACAACCCGGTGCCGTAGGATTCCGTATTGTCACAATTAAGTCCTGCACCGGAAGAGTTTGGGCCAAGTAATCGTGGCGGTCCGGCATTCGAGTGGTGAATGGACGATCCGTATTCACGTGTCACTGGGAAAAAACTTGAAGGATTAGAGTTTAAAGTCCTGTTAAAATTAAATCCTGTAGTGTACGGACCGGACATGAAACCCCAATCGCTGGGGTATGAAGAGTATCCGAAACCGGAGGGTGGGGTTATCCCTACCCCACCGGACGGAGGATGCATACAGTCAAACGCGCTGTTTCGTTGAAAGAATCGTCCCATTGCACTATACCCTAAACCACTGTCAGAACAATTTGTTGAAGAATTCGGATTAATTCCCCTTTCTGTTTCTTCCATTATGCTACTAAGCAAACGACAATTCCTAATTTCTCGTCATAAATCTACAGTTAAAATGACGAAAATGAGTTCTTCAGATGTAGCAAGAGTAGACAGTTATAACTCAAAAGCAGACGATAGGATCAAATCGTCACAGAATTTTGACGAGCCAATCAAATCGCAGTGTTGGCACTTCTCGTCTGCTGTTCATGCGATTTTGTTTACGCCTCGTCAGGTAAAGTATCTGCCTAATAGGTGTTGAATTTTGATGGGAGTAATTTGTCTTATCAAGCAACACATATATATAATTATCTTGGATTGATATGGGACAAAGACAAATCTGAAGCAATTATATTATTAGGCAAGTGGCTTAATTATATTCCTTCGTTGTCTATTACAACATGCACAGCCTAAATACTTTAATAAGCTTCGCTAAATTAATTTATTGTTAAAATATCAATCCTTCATTTATTTTATGTTTCGCTTCTTTAAAAGAAAAATCTTCTTTGCAAAATTACACCAATAAGGGTCAAGCCATGCAATGAAACACAAACAAAAATACAAAACAGATCGTTTAAGTATTAACATATTTTCAATATTAGTGAAATTTGAAAAAACATTTATCGCTGGCCTGGACATGTTGTATAAAGTCGCGTATTTAATCCAAAAACTTATTATTAGGGACTAAAAGAAATTTAACGTTATTTTATCAGAAGGAATATAACTCTGTGGTGCAATTGGTTATTATGGTTGTTTTTATGTTTTTGGAAAACAAATTTCGTAATTCATTACTAAGATGAACAATTTCGTAAAAGTGTTTATCTTTTATCCTCTTTTATGAGAGATCCATTGAAGGAAAAGTTGCAGTTTTTACAATTACTCGGGAATACGTTATTGAATACTGTTAAAATGTAATTTGCTCCAAACTTGATATAAAAAGGCAAATAGGTATGATAATTTTTTGGGACGAGGCAACAATGAAATTTAACAAACAAGTAGAAAATGTACACAGAGGGAATCAAAGAAATAGTTCTTTAACTTTTTCTCACAAATACCTGAATGTAAGAATTTCAGCGACCCATAAAATTAATGCATATACAGCCATTTGTTAGATGTTGAGTTATTTACTACCAAAACAACCATGGAGTTTTCGACATAATCCGATTATCGGACTAATGTATGACCGTTATTGTCCTGAACAATTGCCTCGGCAATGCTCGGCATGTCTCATAACACAGCTAAATGGGGATTCCTCGTTGTTATAAGCATCCTTCATTATGACACCACGACGTGATGAACGGTACAAACTGATGGTGCTCGAGTGGTCGTATTATGTCTATAATTATATTTATTGATAAGAAAGCAGCAAAAGCATGCCCACACGCGGAGCATTACTTCACAGATAAACAAACAAAAAAGTATTCAGAAAATAAAATAAAATAAAAAAAAGTTTATAAAAAGATATTCTACAACACGAACAACACAGATTATCAGCTGTTACACACGCCTGTAGCCAAAATGAAATACTCCTTCCTTAAATCTTTTGAATGACATTTTTTGATAGAATCTCGACATTTTTCACACAATTATCTGAAAGAAAGTAATCAATTTGAAACCCAATACACATAATGAATGAAGTCTGCTTATTACATTAACCGTTTCCTATACAACATATGTTTATTCTGGAACCAAATCAGTCAGAGGAATGCATGTACTGATTGAGGATGAGAAACATGTCATTTACTATTGTCACGGTAATTCTCTGAATAACTTGCATCATAATATAACAAAATGGTACGTGTATAATTGAATCATATTCACTGCAAAATAAAATGATCGTTTACACCGTAGCAATTTCACGATTTGCACAAACAAAAAGCAGGTACCATAAGTAGAATATAAAAATCATGAGTGGGTTCAAAATCCTTTCCCAAGTAAAACATGAAAAAGAAAAAAAATACATTGTGTTGCCACAAACCTGGGCCTCAAACACTAAAAGAATACTCTCTGGTGTACATGTATTCTAATAAAATATATAGTCATGTCTTTATTTTGTTATGAGTATAGTTTATTGTGTTAGTTTGTTGCATGTTTTTGAGTGCTGTCTTTTTTTGCTGGTATAGCTGTGTGGGGTAAGTATGCGATTTTGGATGGTGTATTCCATAATTAATTTTGAAAAATGGACCTTTTGTGAGTTATCATTTCTACCTGAAATTAAAAAGGTCCTATAAAATTTCAGTTTTGGAAAAGATTGATTTATAGAAGTGGATTTAGATGGGACGGGGGAACACCCCTTCCCGTTTCGGAAAATGTAATTGTGAAATACATGCATAAAGAAAATGACTGCCGGGTGACAAGGCATGGGCTCTTTGGTCAGTCATGCCCCCTCACTAGCTGTAAACATGACAGTTGAGGAATCATACGAGCATACTCGATGTAACTTTGTTTTTGCCTTTGCAATCAAATAGAAAAAAAATCAGAAAAGGTAAACCAGGGTACACCTGGCACGCGAATCATGAATATCAGATGCTGGTAACACGAGGTTAAAATCGCATATTTTGATGTAATAGCATGTTATATGATGTTTAAATGAA